>CM019071.1:125596095-126196095 GCA_009667805.1 Leptobrachium leishanense
CGGAGAGTGGGGCCGGGCTCACCCCATCCCTCTGCAGGGAGCTGACTGGCAGTGCAGGAAGAGGGCTTCCCACCTGCCTGGAGCACGTGGATCCAGGGTCCTGCGGCGCACAACTTTACCTGCGCTCCCCATCAGCTAGACAGAGCAGACAGGTTACAGGTGTCTGTCTATCCATCCCTCAATCTGTCTATCCATCCCTCAATCTGTCTATCCCTGTATCTGTCTGTCTATCCATCCCTCAATCTGTCTATCCCTGTATCTGTCTCTCTATCCATCCCTCAATCTGTCTATCCATCCCTCAATCTGTCTATCCCTGTATCTGTCTGTCTATCCATCCCCAATCTGTCTATCCCTGTATCTGTCTGTCTATCCATCCTCAATCTGTCATCCATCCCTCAATCTGTCTATCCCTGTATCTGTCTGTCTATCCATCCCTCAATCTGTCTATCCATCCTCAATCTGTCTATCCCTGTATCTGTCTGTCTATCCATCCCTCAATCTGTCTATCCATCCCTCAATCTGTCTATCCCTGTATCTGTCTGTCTATCCATCCCTCAATCTGTCTATCCATCCCTCAATCTGTCTATCCCTGTATCTGTCTCTCTATCCATCCCTCAATCTGTCTATCCATCCTCAATCTGTCTATCCCTGTATCTGTCTGTCTATCCATCCCTCAATCTGTCTATCCATCCCCAATCTGTCTATCCCTGTATCTGTCTGTCTATCCATCCCTCAATCTGTCTATCCATCCCTCAATCTGTCTATCCCTGTATCTGTCTCTCTATCCATCCCTCAATCTGTCTATCCATCCCTCAATCTGTCTATCCCTGTATCTGTCTGTCTATCCATCCCTCCATCTGTCTATCCATCCCCCAATCTGTCTATCCCTGTATCTGTCTGTCTATCCATCCCTCAATCTGTCTATCCCTGTATCTGTCTGTTTATCCATCCCTCAATCTGTCTATCCATCCCCAATCTGTCTATCCCTGTATCTGTCTGTCTATCCATCCCCAATCTGTCTATCCCTGTATCTGTCTGTCTATCCATCCCTCAATCTGTCTATCCATCCCCCAATCTGTCTATCCCTGTATCTGTCTGTCTATCCATCCCTCAATCTGTCTATCCATCCCCCAATTAGTCTATCCCTGTATCTGTCTGTCTATCCATCCCTCAATCTGTCTATCCCTGTATCTGTCTGTCTATCCATCCCTCAATCTGTCTATCCCTGTATCTGTCTGTCTATCCATCCCTCAATCTGTCTATCCCTGTATCTGTCTGTCTATCCATCCCTCAATCTGTCTATCCCTGTATCTGTCTGTCTATCCATCCCTCAATCTGTCTATCCCTGTATCTGTCTGTCTATCCATCCCTCAATCTGTCTATCCATCCTCAATCTGTCTATCCCTGTATCTGTCTGTCTATCCATCCCTCAATCTGTCTATCCATCCCTCAATCTGTCTATCCCTGTATCTGTCTGTCTATCCATCCCTCAATCTGTCTATCCATCCCTCAATCTGTCTATCCATCCCTCAATCTGTCTATCCATCCCTCAATCTGTCTATCCCTGTATCTGTCTGTCTATCCATCCCTCAATCTGTCTATCCCTGTATCTGTCTGTCTATCCATCCCTCAATCTGTCTATCACTGTATCTGTCTGTCTATCCATCCCCCAATCTGTCTATCCTTGTATCTGTCTGTCTATCCATCCCTCAATCTGTCTATCACTGTATCTGTCTCTCTATCCATCCCTCAATCTGTCTATCCATCCCCAATCTGTCTATCCCTGTATCTGTCTGTCTATCCATCCCTCAATCTGTCTATCCCTGTATCTGTCTCTCTATCCATCCCTCAATCTGTCTATCCATCCCCAATCTGTCTATCCCTGTATCTGTCTGTCTATCCATCCCTCAATCTGTCTATCCATCCCTCAATCTGTCTATCCCTGTATCTGTCTGTCTATCCATCCCTCAATCTGTCTATCCCTCTATCTGTCTGTCTATCCCTGTATCTGTCTCTCTATCCATCCCCCAATCTGTCTATCCCTGTATCTGTTTGTCTATCCATTCCTCAATCTGTCTATCCCTGTATCTGTCTCTCTATCCATCCCTCAATCTGTCTATCCATCCCCAATCTGTCTATCCCTGTATCTGTCTGTCTATCCATCCCTCAATCTGTCTATCCCTGTATCTGTCTGTCTATCCATCCCTCAATCTGTCTATCCCTGTATCTGTCTGTCTATCCATCCCCAATCTGTCTATCCCTGTATCTGTTTGTCCCTCAATCTGTCTATCCCTGTATCTGTCTGTCTATCCATCCCCAATCTGTCTATTCATCCCTCAATCTGTCTATCCATCCCTCAATCTGTCTATCCATCCCTCAATCTGTCAATCCCTGTATCTGTCTGTCTATCCATCCCCAATCTGTCTATCCCTGTATCTGTCTGTCTATTCATCCCTCAATCTGTCTATCCCTGTATCTGTCTGTCTATCCCCCAATCTGTCTATCCCTGTATCTGTCTGTCTATCCATCCCTCAATCTGTCTATCCCTGTATCTGTCTGTCTATTCATCCCTCAATCTGTCTATCCCTGTATCTGTCTGTCTATCCCCCAATCTGTCTATCCCTGTATCTGTCTGTCTATCCCTGTATCTGTCTCTCTATCCATCCCCCAATCTGTCTATCCCTGTATCTGTTTGTCTATCCATTCCTCAATCTGTCTATCCCTGTATCTGTCTCTCTATCCATCCCTCAATCTGTCTATCCATCCCCAATCTGTCTATCCCTGTATCTGTCTGTCTATCCATCCCTCAATCTGTCTATCCCTGTATCTGTCTGTCTATCCATCCCTCAATCTGTCTATCCCTGTATCTGTCTGTCTATCCATCCCTCAATCTGTCTATCCCTGTATCTGTCTCTCTATCCATCCCTCAATCTGTCTATCCATTCCTCAATCTGTCTATCCCTGTATCTGTCTGTCTATCCATCCCTCAATCTGTCTATCCCTGTATCTGTCTGTCTATCCATCCCTCAATCTGTCTATCCCTGTATCTGTCTGTCTATCCATCCCTCAATCTGTCTATCCCTGTATCTGTCTGTCTATCCATCCCCAATCTGTCTATCCCTGTATCTGTCTGTCTATCCATCCCTCAATCTGTCTATCCATCCCCCAATCTGTCTATCCCTGTATCTGTCTGTCTATCCATCCCTCAATCTGTCTATCCCTGTATCTGTCTGTCTATCCATCCCTCAATCTGTCTATCCATCCCTCAATCTGTCTATCCATCCCCAATCTGTCTATCCCTGTATCTGTCTCTCTATCCATCCCTCAATCTGTCTATCCCTGTATCTGTCTCTCTATCCATCCCTCAATCTGTCTATCCCTGTATCTGTCTCTCTATCCATCCCTCAATCTGTCTATCCATTCCTCAATCTGTCTATCCCTGTATCTGTCTGTCTATCCATCCCCAATCTGTCTATCCCTGTATCTGTCTGTCTATCCATCCCTCAATCTGTCTATCCATCCCCCAATCTGTCTATCCCTGTATCTGTCTGTCTATCCATCCCTCAATCTGTCTATCCCTGTATCTGTCTGTCTATCCATCCCTCAATCTGTCTACCCCTGTATCTGTCTGTCTATCCCCCAATCTGTCTATCCCTGTATCTGTCTGTCTATCCCTGTATCTGTCTGTCCCTCAATCTGTCTATCCCTCTATTTGTCTGTCTATCCATCCCTCAATCTGTCTATCCATCCCCCAATCTGTCTATCCCTGTTTCTGTCTGTCTATCCATCCCTCAATCTGTCTATCCCTGTATCTGTCTGTCTATCCATCCCTCAAACTGTCTATCCCTGTATCTGTCTCTCTATCCATCCCTCAATCTGTCTATCCATCCCTCAATCTGTCTATCCCTGTATCTGTCTGTCTATCCATCCCTCAATTTGTCTATCCCTGTATCTGTCTGTCTATCCATCCCCCAATCTGTCTATCCCTGTATCTGTCTGTCTATCCATCCCTCAATCTGTCTATCCCTGTATCTGTCTGTCTATCCATCCCCAATCTGTCTATCCCTGTATCTGTCTGTCCCTCAATCTGTCTATCCATCCCCAATCTGTCTATTCATCCCTCAATCTGTCTATTCATCCCTCAATCTGTCTATCCATCCCTCAATCTGTCTATCCATCCCTCAATCTGTCAATCCCTGTATCTGTCTGCTTATCCATCCCCAATCTGTCTATCCCTGTATCTGTCTCTCTATCATCCCTCAATCTGTCTATCCCTGTATCTGTCTGTCTATCCCCCAATCTGTCTATCCCTGTATCTGTCTGTCTATCCATCCCTCAATCTGTCTATCCCTGTATCTGTCTGTCTATCCCCCAATCTGTCTATCCCTGTATCTGTCTGTCTATCCCTGTATCTGTCTGTCCCTCAATCTGTCTATCCCTCTATTTGTCTGTCTATCCATCCCTCAATCTGTCTATCCCTGTATCTGTCTGTCTATCCATCCTTCAATCTGTCTATCCCTGTATCTGTCTGTCTATCCATCCCTCAATCTGTCTATCCATCCCTCAATCTGTCTATCCCTGTATCTGTCTGTCTATCCATCCCTCAATCTGTCTATCCCTGTATCTGTCTGTCTATCCATCCTTCAATCTGTCTATCCCTGTATCTGTCTGTCTATCCATCCCTCAATCTGTCTATCCCTGTATCTGTCTGTCTATCCATCCCTCAATCTGTCTATCACTGTATCTGTCTGTCCATCCATCCCCCAATTTGTCTATCCATTCCTCAATCTGTCTATCCCTGTATCTGTCTCTCTATCCATCCCTCAATCTGTCTATCCATCCCTCAATCTGTCTATCCATCCCTCAATCTGTCTATCCATCTCTCAATCTGTCTATCCCTGTATCTGTCTGTCTATCCATCCCTCAATCTGTCTATCCCTGTATCTGTCTGTCTATCCATCCCTCAATCTGTCTATCCCTGTATCTGTCTCTCTATCCATCCCTCAATCTGTCTATCCATTCCTCAATCTGTCTATCCCTGTATCTGTCTGTCTATCCATCCCTCAATCTGTCTATCCCTGTATCTGTCTCTCTATCCATCCCTCAATCTGTCTATCCATCCCCAATCTGTCTATCCCTGTATCTGTCTGTCTATCCATCCCTCAATCTGTCTATCCATCCCCCAATCTGTCTATCCCTGTTTCTGTCTGTCTATCCATCCCTCAATCTGTCTATCCCTGTATCTGTCTGTCTATCCATCCCTCAATCTGTCTATCCCTGTATCTGTCTCTCTATCCATCCCTCAATCTGTCTATCCATCCCTCAATCTGTCTATCCCTGTATCTGTCTGTCTATCCATCCCCCAATCTGTCTATCCCTGTATCTGTCTGTCTATCCATCCCTCAATCTGTCTATCCCTGTATCTGTCTGTCTATCCATCCCCAATCTGTCTATCCCTGTATCTGTCTGTCCCTCAATCTGTCTATCCCTGTATCTGTCTGTCTATCCATCCCCAATCTGTCTATTCATCCCTCAATCTGTCTATCCATCCCTCAATCTGTCTATCCATCCCTCAATCTGTCAATCCCTGTATCTGTCTGTCTATCCATCCCCAATCTGTCTATCCCTGTATCTGTCTGTCTATTCATCCCTCAATCTGTCTATCCCTGTATCTGTCTGTCTATCCCCCAATCTGTCTATCCCTGTATCTGTCTGTCTATCCATCCCTCAATCTGTCTATCCCTGTATCTGTCTGTCTATCCCTGTATCTGTCTGTCTATCCCTGTATCTGTCTGTCTATCCCTGTATCTGTCTGTCCCTCAATCTGTCTATCCCTCTATTTGTCTGTCTATCCATCCCTCAATCTGTCTATCCCTGTATCTGTCTGTCTATCCATCCCTCAATCTGTCTATCCATCCCTCAATCTGTCTATCCCTGTATCTGTCTGTCTATCCATCCCTCAATCTGTCTATCCATCCCTCAATCTGTCTATCCCTGTTCTGTCTGTCTATCCATCCTCAATCTGTCTATCACTGTATCTGTCTGTCTATCCATCCCCAATCTGTCTATCCCTGTATCTGTCTGTCTATCCATCCCTCAATCTGTCTATCACTGTATCTGTCTCTCTATCCATCCATCCCTCAATCTGTCTATCCATCCCCAATCTGTCTATCCCTGTATCTGTCTCTCTATCCATCCCTCAATCTGTCTATCCCTGTATCTGTCTGTCTATCCATCCCTCAATCTGTCTATCCATCCCTCAATCTGTCTATCCCTGTATCTGTCTGTCTATCCATCCCTCAATCTGTCTATCACTGTATCTGTCTCTCTATCCATCCCTCAATCTGTCTATCCATCCCTCAATCTGTCTATCCCTGTATCTGTCTGTCTATCCATCCCTCAATCTGTCTATCCCTGTATCTGTCTCTCTATCCATCCCTCAATCTGTCTATCCCTGTATCTGTCTGTCTATCCATCCCTCAATCTGTCTATCCATCCCTCAATCTGTCTATCCATCCCTCAATCTGTCTATCCCTGTATCTGTCTGTCTATCCATCCTGCAATCTGTCTATCCCTGTATCTGTCTGTCTATCCATCCTGCAATCTGTCTATCCCTGTATCTGTCTGTCTATCCATCCTGCAATCTGTCTATCCCTGTATCTGTCTGTCTATCCATCCTGCAATCTGTCTATCCCTGTATCTGTCTGTCTATCATCCCTCAATCTGTCTATCCATTCCTCAATCTGTCTATCCATCCCTCAATCTGTCTATCCCTGTATCTGTCTGTCTATCCATCCCTCAATCTGTCTATCACTGTATCTGTCTGCCTATCCATCCCCAATCTGTCTATCCCTGTATCTGTCTGTCTATCCATCCCTCAATCTGTCTATCACTGTATCTGTCTCTCTATCCATCCATCCCTCAATCTGTCTATCCATCCCCAATCTGTCTATCCCTGTATCTGTCTCTCTATCCATCCCTCAATCTGTCTATCCCTGTATCTGTCTGTCTATCCATCCCTCAATCTGTCTATCCATCCTCAATCTGTCTATCCCTGTATCTGTCTGTCTATCCATCCCTCAATCTGTCTATCACTGTATCTGTCTCTCTATCCATCCCTCAATCTGTCTATCCATCCCTCAATCTGTCTATCCCTGTATCTGTCTGTCTATCCATCCCTCAATCTGTCTATCCCTGTATCTGTCTCTCTATCCATCCCTCAATCTGTCTATCCCTGTATCTGTCTGTCTATCCATCCCTCAATCTGTCTATCCATCCCTCAATCTGTCTATCCATCCCTCAATCTGTCTATCCCTGTATCTGTCTGTCTATCCATCCTGCAATCTGTCTATCCCTGTATCTGTCTGTCTATCATCCCTCAATCTGTCTATCCATTCCTCAATCTGTCTATCCATCCCTCAATCTGTCTATCCCTGTATCTGTCTGTCTATCCATCCCTCAATCTGTCTATCCCTGTATCTGT
The DNA here is from genome assembly GCA_009667805.1 of Leptobrachium leishanense. NCBI lineage: Eukaryota > Metazoa > Chordata > Amphibia > Anura > Megophryidae > Leptobrachium > Leptobrachium leishanense. The sequence goes on from CM019071.1 coordinate 125,603,579, forward strand.
CTATCTCTCGGTCAATCTCTGTGTCTGTTTGTCTATTTTATCTCTCTATCCTTATGTCTATTCCATCTGTCTGTCCATCTATCTCTTTCAATCCATGTGTCTGTCTATCTTTCTGTCTATTTTATCTATATCCTTATGTCTGTCCGTCTATCCCTCTGTCTCTGTCAGTCAATCCATCTGTCTCTCGATCTTTCTGTCTGCCTGTCATATTTTTTTTGTTTAAAATTAATTAGTATATCAATATAAATATAATACCACTTACGTAAAAATTTAACAGCAAAGTTCCAGAAAGTGGATCAGGTTTGCTGGAAAAGGAAATTGCTTTAATCTTACCCAGGAAAAATGTCTAAAATAATTATTATAATAATAATAAAAATGTTGATTTAAATCCTATTTTTTTCCAGCTATGGGAGGCAGAGTGCAGGTTTCTCATTCGACAGCGGCTCAGCATAGTGTGCTTTATTAACATTATATATATATATATATATATATATATATGAGTCCAATATTGAGCCCAATCACGCCAACAAAGTGAAATTGGACCTGAGTGCAATGTCCCATAGGTAAGTATATATCGAAACAATATGGACAGCACATCCGGATTTGCTAGTAAAAACACAAAAATTTATTGAAAATTTGATTTAAAAAAACATACGGTTTTTTAGTTCCGCTCCACCGACGTTTCGGCCCCTTCAAAAGGCCTTTATCAAGGTATGCATGAACAGTATACAGATCTCTTTTATATACATATACAAATCAAAAGCTTACCCCACAGCTGTGCGCCAACACGGTGACCGGAAATGCCGACACAGAAGACGTACACTCCCGGGTATGGCGCAAGGTGATGACGGAGAGTTCTGACTCCCGGAACTCGCGGGTTGTCATAGAAACAAAATAAAAACAAAAACAAAGGCAGCCCGGGGGTTACGGAGGCGATCACATGGATATTACACAAAATATTAATTATGTCAAAAATAGAACGAGCAACCATAAGTTCTGGCCTCATGGGTACACTGATTTAGCTCAAGCCGTACAAACAAGACCCGAATCGCCCTAAGGGACTCAACAGACACATGCCCAATAAGATAGACAGTGAAAAGGACAGTCAGGATCTTATTAGTCAAGGAGGATCATAGTCAAATCCACAGCTGGCAGACGTATAGACACAAATGACGATATATTTATCCCATCATTGTGGCAATCGAGTGGCAATTATCTAGATGACAAAAATGGCGTATACGAAATATACTCATTAAGGCCCCTAGGTGAAACAGTGTATATCGTTGGCTCTCTACTGAACAGACCAGACCTAGGCGAGGACGCCCTGGACCACGTATATATAAACCTCGATTTTCAACGATCGATAATACATCTGGAGAATCTGGGTCAGAACTTGAGTCAGTACCAACAGGAGCCATGTCCCAAGATACAGAATCTTTTTTAGGGGCAGGCCAGTCCAGCAAGGAGTTATATATACCGACGATATTTCATCGCAATTCCGGTCGAGACGACCGAAGTATCGCCCCATCCGTCGGTCCAAAAACAAGGGGAAGACCAACAAGGAACAGGGGCAGACCCCCTCTCTCAATGAACTGACCCCGATCTTCAATTTATCTACTAAGGTCCTATCATCAGAACATCTTTCTGCCCTCTCTAGAGGCTTATCATTTATACCAAAATACACACCTTCTCGTTTCGAAGTCTCCGTTGAGATGTACAAAATACACCGGACATTGGCGATCCAGAATATTGTTGGTGAATCACCAATTTCACCCAGTGCCTTACGACTTCGAGGTGTACATGATGTGAAGACCAATAATCCAACGATCCATACTTTCACTCAACAAGTACAACATATTGTGGACTCGACTCCTAGACACAGGACTTTCTCCAATTTATCTAAAAAAGAATGGGAGGCTTTACAGGATCTTGCTCATGATTCCTCGGTTGTTGTTCGTCCTGCCGACAAGGGCGGCGGGATAGCTATTCTGGACTACCAACAGTACCGAAGTGATATCCTACTTCAGCTCAGTGATACATCAACCTACAGATTACTCTCCTATGATCCGACTTTGGGGTTTAAGTCACAAATTGATACATTGTTGGCTATGGGGCTACAGGCGGGATTTATAGACCATACCATTGTCAAGTTTTGTACTGTAGATTTTCCTGTTATGCCTGTGCTCTACACCATACCTAAACTCCATAAGGACCCGCACTCTCCCCCTGGCCGCCCTATTGTGTCGGCCATGGGCAGTTTGCTGGAACCTTTGGGGAAATATATTGATTACATCTGCAAACCCTCTGTTATGTCCCTTCCAACATGTCTCAGAGATACTCCTCAACTATTGTCTAAACTGCATGATTTCCAATTACCCTCCAAACCAATTATTTTGGCTACTTTAGATGTTAAAAGTTTGTATACAATCATCCCCCATGAGGGAGGCATTAATGCTTTAATACAGACAATAACTGAATCTACGTGCTACAATGGCCCTCCCATTGAATTTGTACGTGAGTTGTTATCTATAACTCTACGTTGCAATTTCTTTCGATTTGAGAGGAAGTTGTATCTACAGCTGGCTGGAACATCAATGGGTGCCTCCATGGCCCCAGCATACGCGAATTCGTATATGTTCCATTATGAGAAACAACACATTTTGTCACCTTTTGCGTCTGACATCATTTTCTACACTCGATTCATAGACGATATTTTCCTGATATGGAGTGGCACTCAGCAATCATTGCTAGATATGGTCTGTACCCTTAATGACTCTGAATCTCCGGTACAATTCACTTGTGTTTCTGATGCTTGCTCTGTGTGCTTTTTGGACATAAGAATTACGGTCCAAGATGGACAGTTGTCCTACTCATTATATAGAAAAGAAACTGACAGAAACACACTCCTCCGGGCAGATAGTTTCCACCCTCCTCATCTTATCAGATCTCTCCCTGTTTCTCAGTTCTTGCGAGTTCTACGCAATAACTCAGATACTCATATCTGCAATACACAAATCACAGAAATGTACCAGAGATTCCTCACTAGGGGTACAGTAGGGATGCCCTTGATCGTGCTTTGACACGAGCACTATCTAAACTCAATGAACCTAAGGTGCCTAACTGTAAACAGGATTTACGAATTTTCATTCCGATGGCATACCACACCCTTAGTCACACTATGTCTAAGGCCATTAGATCCAATTGGTCCCTCTTTCGTGGAGATAAATCTTTACCCAAGAAATTTCATCAAGCTCCACTAATTAGCTATAAACGTTCACGCAATATTCGTGATATGTTGGTCAAGTCAGATCCGACTCAATCATATTCTGCTAACCCACCTTCGCGTAAATGGGGTTGTTTTCGTTGTCCAAATTGCGTGACGTGTAGCCATATGAGTACGTCACCCACATTTCCACATCCGCATTCTGGTAAAAGATACATGATTCGACATCACATTACGTGTACCACAGATCATGTGATATATCTTATCACATGTCCCTGTGGACTACCTTATATAGGTAAGACCGACAGACCATTACGCGACAGGATTCGGGGACACAGATCTAATATCACTACAGCTTTCCGTGACGGTGTATCTGACAAACCTGTCGCCAAACATTTCCTAAATCTTAAACATCAATTAACCACATTAAGGGTTATTGCTATTGACCATGTACCCCCTCTTGTTCGAGGAGGAGATCGCTCACGATTGCTATTACAAAGGGAAACCTTTTGGATTAAAACATTAGACACTGTTTCACCTAGGGGCCTTAATGAGTATATTTCGTATACGCCATTTTTGTCATCTAGATAATTGCCACTCGATTGCCACAATGATGGGATAAATATATCGTCATTTGTGTCTATACGTCTGCCAGCTGTGGATTTGACTATGATCCTCCTTGACTAATAAGATCCTGACTGTCCTTTTCACTGTCTATCTTATTGGGCATGTGTCTGTTGAGTCCCTTAGGGCGATTCGGGTCTTGTTTGTACGGCTTGAGCTAAATCAGTGTACCCATGAGGCCAGAACTTATGGTTGCTCGTTCTATTTTTGACATAATTAATATTTTGTGTAATATCCATGTGATCGCCTCCGTAACCCCGGGCTGCCTTTGTTTTTGTTTTTATTTTGTTTCTATGACAACCCGCGAGTTCCGGGAGTCAGAACTCTCCGTCATCACCTCGCGCCATACCCGGAAGTGTACGTCTTCTGTGTCGGCATTTCCGGTCACCGTGTTGGCGCACAGCTGTGGGGTAAGCTTTTGATTTGTATATGTATATAAAAGAGATCTGTATACTGTTCATGCATACCTTGATAAAGGCCTTTTGAAGGGGCCGAAACGTCGGTGGAGCGGAACTAAAAAACCGTATGTTTTTTTAAATCAAATTTTCAATAAATTTTTGTGTTTTTACTAGCAAATCCGGATGTGCTGTCCATATTGTTTCGATATATATATATTCTAAGAAACCAAGCATCATTTCAGCGAGTTATTTGACATATATCTGTGCTGTAATAATAAGCGGGCATTGGGCCCGTGTGCCCGCATGCAGGCTGTTTACACTGGCGATGGGCGCACACAGCGCTTCATACATTCACGGCGGGATTATCTGATGACAGTACCGGGTCCTCCAGATGAAGAATTCGATTCTGCGTCCAATATTACATTTCATTCATCCCGTGCCAAACCTAGCGCCATGCGTGCTGTAGGGTGTGCCAGGCCTGCATAGCTGGCACGGCAGCTGTGAAGAATTCCCATGGCGACACGTTATACCAGTGTGATTTGGCCCTCGTCCAGGGCAGTATTTATCCAGCAGATACTGCCTTATAAGAATTAAATGCGGAGTTATTATGTCATATTCTTATTAAAAAAATGCATCTTTTTTTTTATGCCTCACCTGAAATTTTTTTTTTAAAAAAAAGCTATTTCAAGGATTTAAAAGAAAAAATTGTGCCAGAATTTTTTTTTATTACAGCATTTAAGTGTTTTTTCGCTAAGAGTATTCAGTAAGGTCCGGATTTGCCGCCGAATTGCACCGAACGGGGAATTTTCCTGTGAGCAGTGACTTCATAGCAGAGTCGTCGTAATGGAATCGCCGAAGCACGCCGAACTAGCTGAAATTTCGGTGCTTTCGGAATAACCCTTTAAGGCTAATGTCAGACGAACACAGTCAGAGAGCACTCTGCGTGCGTGCATAACGGACGGACGTACTGACGGAAGATACTGTAGACGCCACACGGTCCGTTTTTTTTGACGGATGTATAAAAAAAATGGGAAATAGGGGAAATAAAATTAATTACAACTTAAAGACAGGTACATCAGCCAGACCAAAAAAAACTCTGAGCGTCAACGTGATGGACGTTGCAAATGCGCTGCGTATGATGTTGCGTCATCACGCACACAGGCCGCTACGCGGATGTGGCGCACTCTGGGCGTCCGTCAAAGCGCATTTACGTCGAGGCCTAAATGGCGTCTGTTGCCACTGCGTGCTGCGTACGAACTTCGGTGCGCACAAACTTCGTCTGTTGGTCTCTATTGATCACAAATCAATGCGGACGTTAAACTGCGGCGACACGGATGCTAGCCTAACAGGGTTATTCAAAGAGAATCGAAAAGCCAGCGCACGTTCGGTGACTTTTCGTTCTCTTCAATTCGGTACAATTTGGCGATCCCATTTCGGCGACCCTGCGGTGTATTCAGCAAGCACCACAGGGCCGTCGTAGTGCAGGGAAAAGCCGCCGCAAACCCGCCGAAAACTCACTGCAAAACCTGGCGAATGCAAACCGAAACCCGCAAAAAACATCTGGATTAACCCGCCGAAAACTCACCGCAAAACATGGCGAACGCACACCAAAACCCGCAAAAAACATCTGGATTAACCCGCAGAAAACGCCAGAAAAACCCGAGCAGGAGCCGATCACACGCAGCGCAGCCGCCGGAAAAAGCCGACACCGCAGACGAATGCAGTGAATAAATTAGAAAAACAGTTTGCTTGAATGTTTTTAAAAGTGAAACGCTGTTTGCAAAGAAACTACTGAGCGAAAATGTCTGAAATTTACATATGATCCAATGAATGATAATAAAAAGGGCTTTTACAGAAAAAAGAAGTAAGGTTTAAAAAAAAAAATCGGATTTTTTAAAAAAAAAAATACTGAAATGCTTAAAATATCACAAAAAATCTATAAATAAAGAGACTTTTTACTGCAGAATATTATAATCAACGGTTTATTAGATATTGAATTAAAACGGGAATATTTTTAACAATAAACCTGCCGAATTAAACCACCGAATGGCAGGGCATTAGGGGAACCTTTCACTGCTGGTTTTTGTTCTCTGAATAGCCGAAGCATTACTTCTCTATGGGAATTCACTGCCCTCAAACAGGCACCGTATGTGCTGGCAATTCGCCAGGATTTGGCGAATTGCCTGCTCTCTGAATGGCCAAGAAAGGTAACTGAGCGCTGATTTTGAGCGTTCGGTTCCCTTTCAGCAGCCATTCGGATCTCTTTGAATTACCCTGTAAGTGTCAAATTGATGTAGAATTATTATTGTCATCATTTATATAGCGCCAACAGTTTCCGCAGCGCTTTACAATAACCAAAGTGAACGAGATACAGAATTGGTTCGCTGAGATCATCGAGGTAGGAAGGATTCCAGAAAATATTTGGTTGGAGGAGCCGAGGTTGGGGCGTCTTACTAGCACAAATAAAACTGTCAACTTCTACCAGCTCAAAAGCTTAATTAATTAATTTACACTAACAATATAGGGGTTATTCAGAGAGCACCGAAATGTCATCGACATTTCGGTGCTCTTTTTCGTTCCCCGCAGTTCCCTGTACTTCGGGGAATCAAAGCTCCCCACCGTGCGGTGAATTCAGCATTCAACGCCGGGTCCCCGAAGTGCAGGGAAAACCCGCAGAAACTGCTGCAAAGAACACGCCGAACATGTCAGAAAAAGACGATGACCCACCGATCACAGCGCAGAACAGCTGACGGAAAAAGCCGACAAGCCGACGAACAGGGTAAGAAAAAGAAAACACAGTACGCTTGAAAGTGTCAAGATTGAAACGCTGTCTGCAAAGAAACTACTGAACGAAAATGCCTGAAATTTACACATAAGATCCTATGAATGATAATAAAAAGGGCTGTTACAGAAAAAATAAAAAAAGGCTTTGAAAAGAAACCAGAAAAAAAATTTGCCGAAAAAAATGCCTAAAAGATCCTAAAAAAATCTATAAATAAAGAGACTTTTTGCTGCAGATTAAAATAAACGGTTTGTTAGATATTGAATAAAAGTGGGAATATTTTTAACATTGAAGCCTATGGGATTCGCCTAAATAAACCTGTCGAATAAAAACACCGAACGGCAGGGCATTTCGGCAACTTTTCACTGCTGTTCGGTGTTCTCTGAATAGACAAACCATTGCTTCTCTATGGGGGATTTCACTGCCTTTAACCCTTTCGCTGCTGAGGCTTTTCCCGCCCCTGTGCTGAGGTCATTTTTACCGGTTTTGCGCATCATGTTTAAACGTGTTTTGAAGGCTTATTTTAGTATATGACCCAGACATATTATATATCGTTCTTTCCGTCAGACTCTGTAGATTCATAATATGTCATTATTATATGTATACGTTATGTCATGTCTGTATATTATAACAAAAAATGCAATAAAATATGTATTTTCAATAATTTACAACGTGTAAAGTGTTTTTTTTCACATTTTAACATGCAAGCAATTGCGGTTATATTTTGTATGGGGTGCGCTTGTTAAAAAAATTAGAGATGGGGTCTCGTTACATTTTTTTTGGGGGAAAATTACACTATTTTTAACAAACGCACCGCATACAAAAATCGTTAGTGCAGCATCATTGTTCACATTATAATTGAAATGGGAACAATATTGCTGCATTAACAAACCAAAAAAAAGAAAAAAAAAGTGTTAATTTTTTTTTTTTACAAAATTTTTCACTTTCATGTTTGGTATCGTTGGAACGGCCATGCTCTGGCCGATCCAACCATACCAAAATTTAACCCCTAGCTGCCACGGATCGGGAGATAGGGAGTTCATTGGAACTCCCTATCTCCACAGTTGGTGGCAGTTAAGGGTTAAGTCCAGGACTGGCGTCATCGTGCTACGCACGATGACGCCAGTCCTCAGGGGGAGTTCCCGGAGGCTTGGCCGACATCCAAGATGTCGGCCAGCTCCGGGAAAGGATCGCAAACCGGCGCTTTTCAGCGCCGATTCGCGATCCAGCTCCCCAGGGGTTAATGCCAGGCATCATTTGGAAGGGCAGGCTGTGCCCTTCCAAATGATGCCTGGGTTAACCCCCGCAGAGCCGCCGATCGGGAGGGAGAGAGGTCCGAAGGACCTCCCCCCCTCCCTTTCAGGCGCCTCCTCCGCACATGCGGGGGGGCACCTGAATTTGGTGTCATCGCGCTGCCGCGATGACACCAAATTCCGGCGGCTGCTGTTCCGGATGCCGGGCTGACATCCAGGATGTCAGCCCGCACCGGAGGGGCCAGCGATCGGCCGGAACCCGGCCGAACGCTGACCCCAATGGGAGGACGCGCTCAGCGCGTCCTCCGCATACCAGCGGGAATGCTGAGGACGCGCTGAGCGCGTCCTCAGCATCGAAGTGGTTAAACAGGCACCGTAAGTGTAGGCAATTCGCCAAGATTTGGCGAGCTGCCTGCTCTCTGAATAGCCAAATGGCCCCGAAATGTCACCGATCACTGAATTTCAGTGTCCGGTGACATTTCGGGGGCCATATCGTCTCTCTCTGAATAACCCCTAATATATTTTTTCCCTTTCTTTGAGATGATCAGAGCATAAACCTGTGTTCTGAATCTGATCGCTAGATCTGTCAATCAGAACAAATAAAACAGTGACGGGAAGAAAAACACTTTATTAAGTCATGCTACACAATAACCTTTTAAAACCCACAAAATATGCAAACACTACAACATTTAAAAAGACTACGGTAATAAAATCACAGAAATAAAGTTGGTGATGTAAAGATCACGTCGAAAATTCAGACACTGAGGATCAACATTTATTAATCTGTCCAAAATACACTTTAAAAAGAAAGACATGAATAGAATATGGAATTATTATTATTAATATGGCTTTACAGGGATCTCAAACTCTGTCGCCCCCCCCCCCCGCATGTTGATTGCCTACCATTCCCAGAATTCCCTGAATGCAATAGATGGCCAGAGAATCATGGGAGGTGTAGTTCGGAAACATCTGGGACATCCGAGTATCAGATTCCTGCTTTACAGCATCATATGCATCGAAAGCCAGGTGCCTGAGGAAGGGTACGACACGCTGGGGTCAGGATACTCAACCATAAAGAAATAATTTCAAGTCAGGGAACCCAGAAATCAGAAATAATGTATAAACTATGTGAAAAATATTCAGAATCAATAATCAAGTTAAAGAAAGCAATTAAGAGCCATGAGAACAGCTAAACACTAGGGAGCAGCATAATAATTTTTTTGGGTTTCATTTTATGTTAAAACAGATCAAAATGTTAAAGGGGAACTCTTCAAAAACATATGACCCCCCCCTTTTATGCCCTTAAATAATTGCTGTGATTTTACTCTCCTTTTCTCGCTCGACACGCTGCTTCTCTCCTTTAGCTCGGGACTTCCAAAATGCAGAAGTCCCTCTGGACTTCCAAAATGCAGAAGTCCCTGTAGCTTTTTTACACAATCACGTACTTACGTGCATGCGCAAATTGTGTGTCACCTGGAACTTGCGTACATTTGTGCACAAGTTCCGTAGCTGCTGCACAGAACCACAGATTGGAGCTGCGTGCATCGGCTGCCTTCTCTTAGGACACTCGCTGTGGAAAAGCAATCTGAGACAGAATGATGTCATCGTGCAGATTGTGCTGACATCATCCGTGACTGCAGCCAGGAAATTCAAAAATCCCAGTTGCTTGGTGATGCGCGTGTGGGCGGAGGAACTCCTCCACTTCACACAGCATTTTCTACCTGACCAGAGGTAGGAGAGGGGGCACTACACAAACCTGACCACTTTAAAAGCTATGGGCAATATTCCAAAGTTGGTGCTAACTTAACCAGAGTTCAAAATGTAACAGAAGAGTCAACAATTGTCTCCCTCCTGGCCTAAATGCATGTGCTCACTGCTTACCAGATAAGACCATGTGTCAACTCCTGATACCACCCTGTACTCCAGTCCTGTGCGACTTGAAATGTTTTACTGATAAGTAAATGTACCAGAGCTTTAGCCCAAAACCAATGGAACGCTATCGGATGGAAATGTTTGTGGTAACATCCAGGCGTTTGTCTGTGATGAGATGGAATATTAAGGCTACAGCTCCTTTAAGTGAGAGGATTATGCTGATATCAACCCAAAATTATTAGTGAGAAGCTCTTTGGATACCATCATATCATGCTCTAGATTGGAGATGTCAAACTACGGCCGCCTCACATGTTCATGATCCACAATTCCCAGAGAACTTCTTGGCCACAGATTCGATTGAGTTGTATATCAGCAACATCTGGGGGGAAGCAAAGTTTGACATCCCTGCTCTAGGTCTTTGATCCTCCAGATGTTTTGGAACTACATTTCCCTATAATGCTAAGCATATTGAATGACAGGCTGAGCATCATTGGTAGTTCCGAAACACCCGAAGAGCCAAAGCTGGTGAACCCTGCCCTAGGTGGTCTATTCCCTAATGTTCCAGTTCTAGCCGATTTAGCGATGTTGCTTCTCGTCAATGTTGGCTCAGTCAATCTTGAAAAGGATACTCATTTCATTTCAACTACATGCAATGGTGGTGATAATCGGAAAAATTAGCCAAGGTTTCCTTTGGCCGAGTGCATCTCAACTATAACAGACCCTGCACTTTTTTTTATCTTAAGTGTTTTTGTGTAAACCATGCTGAGTCAATATCAATGGTGCCCCAACCAAAGCCATTGAACTATTAAAACAGAATCGTAACCCCTTCATCAGTACTGTTACCCTGGGCACTATATTCAGGCGTGTGGTAACCATCCTCTTCATGACCCAACTCAACGTTAGGAGTCATATTGCCTAAACCTCTTGGCTCTCGATGTTTCTTCAACAGTTCAGCTGCCAGGTACAAGTCCTTCACATTGTCTCCGTCTCTTCGCCTAGAAACACTCCGGGATTTAGTTGAAAGAAGATTGTATAAACTGTTATCTATGCTTTGCCTCCTTGAAATGGCCTCTCCGTCTTCTTCTGGAGTGTTAGGAACCATTGTTCTTTTTCTCGTTCCCAGCTGACTGGTTCCATAGATCACCTTCCCCTCTAAGTCATCTGTCCTCCCGATACGTTCTCCTCCGTCCTCATTGCGTAGTCTGTAGTATCCTCTTTTTGCCTGTCGCTTTCTTGTCTCTGAATACTTTGACAACTCATCGAGGGTCGGCCATCGATCCTGTTCCCCTGACCAGTAACTTTCATCTAAAAAAAAAAACCCATGATGTTAGTGACCTTAGAAGTTCAAAATGATAGATCCTGTAAGTTTCGGCCAAACCTATATCCAAGGCAAATGGATAACATGGCAATTTTGATTACCATAGTGACAGCCTACCTTTGAAGTCCTATCTTAAAGAGGACACTCTCTACTATCAGGGTTATTCAGAGAAAAGGGAAAATCCGGAGAATTGTCAGGAGAAGAGAACAATCTAGACCAAATAGCCGATTTGGAAAGTGAGATAAATGGGAGAATTTTTATGGTTTGGCTACTTTGACCTGTTAGAGATTATTGACTTCTTTAATAGGTCAGGGATATATTTATTATGACGTATATTTTTCTTATTGTAGATATATATATATTATTGACAGTGCCTCCAATACCAGTGGTATAAATTGGTATTTAACCCTTAAGATAGGGATTAATAACCAATCAATGAATATACGTCTTAACAAATAATATGGCGCGTTATCCCGAGTTCTTTTGATGCTATCTAGATATTTTTAAACACAATAAAATCAATAAAGATGATATGAGACTGAGTAACGGTAAAACAATTCAAACCAAAATTTATTCACACGTCAAGTGTCATACAATCATATGTTATCAACGGATTAGCAAAATACAATTTCACAAGTGATTATAGATCGTGATTAGTAGCGATACTGCGACACGCAATAATCTAATGGACAAATATTTTAGGTTTATAGACTGCACCACAGATATGCACGCCTCAGTTCTTAAACACCAAGCTCTATTCTATTCACTTAAACCTTTCCCATTATAAACCAATCCTCCACCTGGCTAAAATAAGCACTCAGTTACTGGGCATCACCTGCAGCACAATTTATTATTGTGGGAGCCTATTCACTAAATGCAACTTCCTTCAGGGAGATACATAACACACTCGATAGGTAGACTATCTCTTCCACAGATCATTCACAGCACTTCATTCAATATACGTTAACCCAAAGCTTCTTATTGACTTACATGCATTCAATCGAAAGGGCTGCAAGATGGATATGGAAGGAGTTATGCTAGTTTTACGAATGGGGCTGACGGCACTTGACATATAAAAACTATTTCACAGTTCCAGCGTATCTCACTATGGGTATACAATTGATCTTTAGATGTCCACAACCAGTATTCTTGGAATATAAATAATTTCACTAAATTATGGCTCAAGTATTTAGCCGGTAATAGTCTCTTCCTTAGCGCTTCTCTGCAGTGGAGTGGAAAGGCTGATTACTAGTCTACTGATTAGGCTTCAACAGCAAAATAATTCATTTATATTCCTTTAATTTGTGATGGACATCTAAAGTAAGGACTATGCAAGTAGAAAGAGATATCAAGTTATTCAGGCATACTTTACCGTCCGGTTAGTGAAGATAGAGTGGTGGAAGATTAGGGTGTGGTCACGTCTTATTGGGGGGCTGATGATATTTGCCCTTTCTCCCCTCCAAGCGTCCCTCAGGTCTCTCCCCAAACTTTTCTCAGTGCCTTGATCCTTCTGCTCTGGATTGTCCCCTCTATATAGTGGTCTTCTGCCCAGTTTTAGATCTAGCCCATCACTATGTGGCCTCATTTGATTGGAGGATATATATATTCATCAACTCCAGGGGCTGTCCAGGTGTTATATTACCTGGCCAGCAGATGGCGCTCTCAGATCAACCATCAACCTTCTGCAGGAATTAATTTATGTATTTGGCCAATCTTTTACTGGTTTGGGGTCGTTTTATTCCTATACCCCGGGACTCCATAGATTTCATTAACAAATCAAAATTTATTTCTATTGTGGCATCGCCGGCATACTTCGCCACGGCGTGTGTGCATTTCATACCCCCTTTACTTAAATCCACAGGTATGTGTATATGAGAGGATTCTGCAGACATACATTAAAGGGACACTCTAGGCAACATGACCACCTAAGCTATTTTAGGTGGTCATGATGCCCGGAGTATTCCCTTGCCTGTCCCCCCTCCCTCCACTCAGCCGATCTTCAGAAAAAGGCTGAAAACAGCTGAGAGAGGCGGAGAAGTTTACTCCGCCCTCCCAGCTGTCAGTCAGCAGAGCGGGAATCATATTTCCCGCTTCTGCCGACTTTTGCCGAGTAGGAGACGTCATCGCGCTTTCAGCGCGATGACGTCTCCAACTCACCGCAGAAGCTGGCGGCTCCCTCTGAGGGTTAGTGTTGCGCGCATCCTCTTGCGCGCAACACTAATCCTCAGAGGGAGTCGGGAGGAAGCCTGCCGATTGGCTGGTTTATGTGAGAGGCGCGCATGCGCGCTTCTCACGTAAACCAGAAGCCAAGAAGTTACAAAAAAAAAAAAAAACTAAAGATTTATTAAGGGAATAGGGATAGGTTAGGATAAAAAAACGGGGGGTGATTTTTTGAGTAGAGTGTCCCTTTAATTCATTCATTCGTGATATCGTCTTTAACATTCACAATTTTTTTTTTTTTTTGTGAAAGGATTTTACCAGGAAGGATACATTGAGATTTCTCTCGTTTTCAAGTATGTCCTGGGTGGCGAGTATGTACTGTTAGGTGTCTTGCCAAGGACACTTACTGGAGAGATTGCTCGCTGGGATCGAACCCATGACTCCACAGGCTCTCTCCATGCAGAGCAGTGACATTACCTCTACTCCACCCAGCCGGTACAATTACCAGACTTAATCTGTTTTATGCATGTTAGTACACCAGACATTTGTAATAATCAACTGAATGTGGTATGGCCTCTGTTTTTTTATAAGACGCCAAGATTACCTATTCTAACTGACCACATAAATTAAATTTTCAAATACCATATAGTGTTAGATCATATCGCCGAATAGCATAGCATTACAAGCTGGTTTATCCAAGCCATTTAACCTTCTCTGGGTTTTTTTTTCTTTTTATTGGGCAACCCATTGTTCAATGTTTACGTGGCTTTCAGAGTTTCGATCTGACAAAATAAACACAATACTGAGATACCTATCCTAGGGTAAGATCAGTTGTCATTGTGTTCCCTTACTTTTAAACAATTTGATCTATCATCTGCTTGTTTATTTTTTACAACCAGAGTCCATTAGACCGTCTTTGATCATTGGAAATGTCTTCCCTTGTATGCGTAACAATAATGAGTTTAGCTTATCCATTGTCTTTAGAACGCATATTCTTGTTATATATTAACCACGTAGACGAATTGCCTGGGTGAAGTAATTCCTGTCCCCGACTTTAAATAGTCCTGCGAAATATAGAAATTTCATATCTGAAAAGGTCTGACAGACCTAGAATTTTCACTTCTCCAGTCATTCTTCTGAGTTTCACCTTTCTTTGAATACACCCGATAGTCACCGCTCAGTGCCCTTCTGTGTCAAGTTAGCACCTTACGGAATAACCCCTTCAGTGTATGCCCATTAAATAATAAATATTATTATCATTGCAGTCATCTTCCATTGTTGCATCTACATGTGATGTGATAGTGTGGCAAGCAGAACCAAATCAACGTAGGGGCTATTGGAGCTGCAGTATCCGGTGCCTGCCCCGAAAAAGGCACAGGGAAAAGATAACTATTTTAGCACAAAGTGCCTCTAGCTTGGAGAGGTAGGTAATACAGGTATATTTGGTTGAGAGGAGAGGGATAGGTCCATCAATGGTGCAAGAGAGATGAGGCAAAGCCACAATGGAGTTAAAAGAATGGGGTAGATGAACAGTAGGGGTGTGTCACGGTTCACGCCGCAGACGCCGGAAGAAAGGGAAGTAGGATCTGTCTCCTTTAAGAACCTGGATCCGGTCCGGCTTTTCCCACTAACTGGACTGAGGTCCAGGCACTCAAGACTCCATCCCTGACTTTCCTATCACGTATCCCTTCACCTCTCCAGGTGTGGGCTGGGCCTGCAATGCCCATTTAAACCAGCCTCACCTCTGACTCAGGGCTTCTGCATCGTTTATTCTAACCATAGAAAGACTCATTGCAAGCCTGACCTGAGTGCTATGCACTGACCTGCCTGAGGTTCATCTGAGTGCCCCTTCGTTTGGTATCCTGAGAACCCTTCCATCTGGTATCCTGAGGACCCTTCCATCTGGTATCCACCTGCCAGAGGTTCATCTGAGTACCCCTTCGTTTGGTATCCTGAGAACCCTTCCATCTGGTATCCTGAGGACCCTTCCATCTGGTATCCACCTGCCTGAGGTTCATCTGAGTACCCCTTCGTTTGGTATCCTGAGAACCCTTCCATCTGATATCCTGAGGACCTTCCATCTGGTAGCCTGAGAACCCCTCACCATTACTACATTCTTTAAGGACTATATTATCCTGCCTCTTATTGACCTACACGTGTATGACACCGGAATCTGGACTGACTACTTCTATGCTAGCTGCCTGCCACCGACCTAAGCTTGATTTAACCACTCTCCAATCATAACCCTTCTGATACTGCGCCTGATCTTCTTGTGTCTTTTGCCTTTTGTGTCTTTTGATCCTCTTGTGTTTATTCTTTATTCAGCGTCCAGTACCTGTTCTGTTGGCCCTATTGTGCTATTCAGTGTCCTGTCCTGTCTACCCCTTCTGCTAAGTGTACCCTGTCCTCTGTATATATTATCTTGCCCATCCAGCTCCTATCTATAGTTATTAGTTATTCAGATTCCCCTTCTTGGTTTACTTTTGTTTATTTAATAAACCTATGTTTTGGATTACAACCTTCCCTTTTTGCCTCTTCATCATCTGAGTAACCGCATATTGGGCTCGAATCCTTAACCCCTGCAGTGAGCCGTGACAGTATGCAGAAGCCATTAAAACTCGAGCCCGTGGTTACTCAGGCCATTAAGGAGCTGCTCCAAACAGCCATCCAAGACATCATCATGCACCTGGCAGACTTTCTGAGCAGCATGCTATTGAGCATTGGGAATCCTACTCATAAAAAGTGCTTCCCTGCAAGTCAAAGAATACCGGGTCCGTTATCCGCAGAAGAGCGCAACCGACGATTCGCAGATAATCTCTGCATCTACTGTGGACAAGGTGGGCATTTCTTACCAGTTTGCCCAGTGAGACCCCCCAAAAAGCCAGCGCCCCAAAAAATAACCGCTGCAAAGACTGCTCCCAAATCAAGGTCTGCTCCCCTTCACAGAACTGTTCCCGCACCCCAGTCGTCAACCCCATCAGCTGTCATACCTGCACCGGTACTCCCACCAATACCGGTAGCAGCACCCCCCTATGATGCACCCCAAATGTCTGGCTCTGATTATGAACTTTCTAACAGTACTGAACCCATGGATGTGGAACCCATACTTTCTGGAGAGACCGTACCGGCCTTCATTACAGAGCCTGAGTCCTCCAGAGTTGTGGAAAACAATTCTACAGAACCCATGGAAATCATGTCAATTCGTACCACCGTGGACCTGGTGCCTAACTACACTGCTGGTAGTGCCACCCAAGGCCCTCAGGGTTCTCTGGGTCACGTTGTCACTGCTGATCAGGACACTTGTGACCCAGCTCCCCCCGCAGAAACCCCGGGGGTCGAGCGAGGAGACCTTGAGGTGCCCACTGCCAAAGCAGAAGTGCCACTCACCATGGAGATAGCGGTGCAAACCGACGACATTGTGTATCAGTCAACAGAATTGTCATCAGCTGCCAAGACCATTGCCACGCTGCAACAGCAAGTGACTACCCTTGCCCAAGCCGTGAGTGGACTCCGGCGCAACCAAATATCTCTGCAGCAAGAAACGCAAAGTTCCCAAGAATCTACGCCTATTGCAACCATGATTGACTCTGGTGTACGTATCCCACTGTCCTCAAGGGAGGTGCCCCCTCCTACCGGCTCCGTGGATGTTCTCTTGCCCACTATTGCCACATGTGAGAAACCCATAACCACTCACGGGGACTCCGATGATTGGGACACCACTGACACTGAGACTGACCTTCAGCCACAGACTGCACGACGTAGGCAAGGGCCACCGGGTCAACGCCATACCTACCTGGGTGCCTTACTGCCGGAGCCATCTATAAATCCGGCTACCTATCTGTGTGACTCCATCACCCCTCGGGGGGTCCCTTTCATATCCAAAGGGGACTCTCCTATACCCAACGTTAAAAGGTCACCATCTATGTCCAGTGTTATGACTCCTGAATCAGAGCTTCTTGACTTTTCATCGTCTGACACTGAGAGCGTGCCAATCCGAGTGCCACCTGCACAGGAACCCATGTTCAGCAGCACCATATATGCAGTGGCCGCTAACTACGTGTCACCGAAGGTAGTCTGTGCCTCTAATGGGACTTATGTACGACCCGAGGATCTGGAGGCCTTCGAGACTGCTTTAGACGCCCGGAGTGCGTCTTTGAGACAGGGGTTCTGTCACGGTTCACGCCGCAGACGCCGGAAGAAAGGGAAGTAGGATCTGTCTCCTTTAAGAACCTGGATCCGGTCCGGCTTTTCCCACTAACTGGACTGAGGTCCAGGCACTCAAGACTCCATCCCTGACTTTCCTATCACGTATCCCTTCACCTCTCCAGGTGTGGGCTGGGCCTGCAATGCCCATTTAAACCAGCCTCACCTCTGACTCAGGGCTTCTGCATCGTTTATTCTAACCATAGAAAGACTCATTGCAAGCCTGACCTGAGTGCTATGCACTGACCTGCCTGAGGTTCATCTGAGTGCCCCTTCGTTTGGTATCCTGAGAACCCTTCCATCTGGTATCCTGAGGACCCTTCCATCTGGTATCCACCTGCCAGAGGTTCATCTGAGTACCCCTTCGTTTGGTATCCTGAGAACCCTTCCATCTGGTATCCTGAGGACCCTTCCATCTGGTATCCACCTGCCTGAGGTTCATCTGAGTACCCCTTCGTTTGGTATCCTGAGAACCCTTCCATCTGATATCCTGAGGACCTTTCCATCTGGTAGCCTGAGAACCCCTCACCATTACTACATTCTTTAAGGACTATATTATCCTGCCTCTTATTGACCTACACGTGTATGACACCGGAATCTGGACTGACTACTTCTATGCTAGCTGCCTGCCACCGACCTAAGCTTGATTTAACCACTCTCCAATCATAACCCTTCTGATACTGCGCCTGATCTTCTTGTGTCTTTTGCCTTTTGTGTCTTTTGATCCTCTTGTGTTTATTCTTTATTCAGCGTCCAGTACCTGTTCTGTTGGCCCTATTGTGCTATTCAGTGTCCTGTCCTGTCTACCCCTTCTGCTAAGTGTACCCTGTCCTCTGTATATATTATCTTGCCCATCCAGCTCCTATCTATAGTTATTAGTTATTCAGATTCCCCTTCTTGGTTTACTTTTGTTTATTTAATAAACCTATGTTTTGGATTACAACCTTCCCTTTTTGCCTCTTCATCATCTGAGTAACCGCATATTGGGCTCGAATCCTTAACCCCTGCAGTGAGCCGTGACAGGATGAAAGGGATGTGCCAAAATGCTCAATGGGGTGCAAGGGATGGATAAAAGCATAATCGGATCAGAGGTAATGGTACTGAGCCAGGGTAAAGTGAGAGGGAAGAGGCAGAGGCACAATAGACTGACAGCGGTAAGGTACAGGCACAATGGAATGAGAGGGGTAAGGCAGAATGGAGTTAGAGGGATGCAGCAGAGGCACAATAGGAGTGAGAGGGATAGGTCTGAGTCACCGGGCGGTGACAGGGATGGAGCAGAGGAACAATGGGTTGGGAGGGATAAGGCAGAGTTTAGTGGCAGGGATGGGACCGAGGCACAATGGAATGAGAAAGATGGGGCAGATGTGTGAGAAAATGGGATTAGAGATAATAGAGTGGGAGGGTTGGAGCTGAAGCTCAATTAACCTTGAGATCATGATCGATAAAGCCTTAAAGCCATTGTTCAGCAAGCTTGTCCCTCCTAATGTTGTGGAACTACATTTCCGATGGGTCTCCGCCAGTGTTTTTTTAGAGGCGGTACGCGCCGGTACACCGTACCGGCACCTCATCGCCAGCCCCCCTTCAATTTTTTACAGCTCCGGTATTGGACTCTCGGAGTCCGAATCCGGAGCTGTCTCATCAGCGCAACGGCAGATCCAGCGGCCGCCGCGTTCATTCCTTCAACAAGCGGCTGCCTGCGTGAGTATCTGCCGCTCACCTGAGATCCATCCTCCAGCCTGCCGCGATCGAGATCGCGGAGTTCACGTGAACTCCGCGATCTCGCAAGATCGCGGCAGACTGGAGGTTGGATCCCAGATGAGCGGCAGATACTCACGCAGGCGGCCGCTCATTGAAGGAACGAACGCGGCAGCCGCTGGATTCGCCCCTCGGAGGGGCTTGGCTTAGGTGAGCTGGGGGCAATTTATCAATGTGTGAGCCTGGGGCAATATATCCATGTGTGAGCCTGGGGCAATATATCCATGTGTGAGCCTGGAGCAATATATCCGTGTGTGAGCTGGGGCAATATATCCATGTGTGAGCCTGGGGCAATATATCCATGTGTGAGCTGGGGCAATATATCCATGTGAGCTGGGGGCCATATATCCATGTGTGAGCTATGGGCCATATATCCATGTGTGAGCTGGGGCAATATATCCATGTGTGAGCTGGGGCAATATATCCATGTGTGAGCCTGGGGCAATATATCCATGTGTGAGCCTGGGGCAATATATCCATGTGTGAGCTGGGGGCAATATAGCCATGTGTGAGCTGGGGCAATATATCCAGTGTGAATAAAGGAGTATTTATTAGGACGTGAAAAATCGTCATAATAATCAGTTTTTCCCTGGACGTGAGAGTACCCCCACCTATTTTTCCATAAAAAAAGCACTGGTCTCCGCTAATCTCATGCGTGGCTGAGCATCATGAGATGTGTAGTTCCAAAACATCTGGAGGGACAAGGTTGCTGATCCCTGATTTAAGGAAACACTGGTGTCAAGGAATTTGTAACAACACTTATACCTTTAGTTAATTTGTTAGCTGACAGTGACGTGTGCTTTTTTTACCTGTATATTGTGCCTCCTCATCTCGTTTCTCCCGTGTTAACATCTCACCATCCTTTGTGGGGCTATCAATGCCTACTACACCATTAACAGTACTTAGTCCACAAAGAAGCCAACCAAGCAGTAGAAGTGAGCAGTAAGATATCATTGCCTTCATCTTGTACTCTATATGAAAAATAATATATTTAGTGCTGGATTCAATAGCAAGAGAGTTAATAAAGTTTTTTGTTAACTGAAAAGTGCAGCCAAATCTTTAAGTGAAACAATCAGTACGTAAACCAATAAAATGTTTCTTTACCCCTTTTTCATAAAAGCGACATCCGGAATGAGCAAAAGAATACAATTTCGTAATCAGCGCTGCGGAATGTGTTAATAAATAATAATAATAAAAAAATATATGGTTATTTAAACTATTATGCTGAGACTGATCAGAAAAAATGTTGTAGGTGTCAAAATGTGAAAAATTTGCATGTTGCTAATTTAGTAACAAAAAAAGAAAAGGAAAAAAAAGACATCCTACTTAATAAATACTTTTTATTTAACTCAGTGTAGGCAAATGAATGGGTGACCAGAAATCTCTTAAGAAGGTCACACTGAGCATGTGCAAAGTGCCCTGAGATGGGACAGATTTTCAAAACTGTCCATGTAGAGTTCGTAGATCTTGAAATGCTCATTTACTCTGTGGAATGGGGAGAAGGCCTAAACGTTATTTTTTTTTCTTTTGACAATATAACTGTATATTAAGATGTTCTGTGTTTTTCTCTCTTTCTCTTGTTCTTCCCTTTATCCTCTGCTCCTCCTTTTTCTTCTCCATCTACAATAGATCTGAACTGCCCAAGTAAACCAAGCAAAAGCTCATCGGGCTGTGATGACCGTAGTTAGTGGGCCAACTGTAGAGAACAAAGGATCTCCCCGACTGGTCATGTAAGACCTGATATAATGGTTACATGGATTGATCATAGACTGAAAGATCTTCCTGGCAGGCCTGTTTCATTTGCCTTGATTCAGGTCGCAGCAGTCGTTGGTTTCATCCAACAGCCTTGCCCGTTTCCTGGATAATTCTAGGTCCCAATCGGGTCTTCATATTATATTCTGGGAATCAATCATGCCGGGAATGCTCATAGTCATATATGTGGGGCACAATGGGCTATGGCTATTTCATATGTTGCTTCGTGCCGAATCAGATGATTTGCTGTCCTGTTACTAATTAGCAAGACAGGCTTATTCACTTTTTTCATGTGTCACATTAGAAACTATCAAGTGCTTCTTGACTTGTCAGTACACAACTAGCAGTTCTTCGAGTAATTAGTAAATAGTATAAATGACATAGAACAAGAATACGATAGTGACGTGCATTGAATCTGGCAGCCTGTCAAGCTGCTGCCCCAATAAAATTACATTGTTTGAAAAAGACTCCGGTCCTCCAAATTGTAGTCGTGTCTATGGTTGGCTGCTCATTTGTGTCGTATAATGTGACTTGGCTGTATTGTTCACATCTCAAACTTGTGGCTATAATTTTGGGTGAAAATCTTTCATACAGAAAGGAAAGGAAACAATGGCCTTGTTCCTTCCAAGCTGTGTGTTGATAAACAATAACTACCTACATGTTAATCTTATTTATATATGCTTTTTCACTTGAGTCTTGGAGAGGGACTGGGCTTTGTGTTGTTCAATGTGATAATGAAATCCCCTGGACTGAAGAATAGTGTTTGTATAATACCGGTACAAGGTGAGAAGAATGAGTTACGTTGAAAGGCTCATTCTTCTCCTAGTAGGTGTGAATATTCTTTGTAGAATATTAGGATAAGGAGAGAACGAGATACATTGGAATGTCTCATTCTCTTGGTAGGCAAAAAAATTCTGTGTAGATTACAGACACAAGGCGAGAAGAACGCGCTACGCTGGAATGGCTTATTCTTCTCTTGGTAGGCAAGAAAATACTTTGTAGATCAGACACGAGGTGAGAAGAATGAGCTGCGTTGGATAGGCTCATTCTTCTCTTGGCAGGCAAGAAAATACTTTGCAGATTAGACACAAGGCGAGAAGAATGAGCTACGCTGGAATGGCTCATTCTTCTCTTGGTAGGCAAGAAAATACTTTTATAGATTAGACACGAGGCGAGAAGAACCAGCTAGTCAATAATATGGAGTGCTCTTTCTTGGTGTTTTGTATTTGATGTCTTAGATGCACCCGCTTAGTTTTGAGGTTGAGCGCAACTTTTTGCTGTTTTGTACATATATATATATATGTATATATATAGTGCTTCTAATCTCTCTGTTTTCCAGACATGGTGGTAATGTGAGCATCGTGTAAATACCTGCACACAGTTGCTTTCATTTTGTCACTTTCTCCCTGACACTATACAAACTGATATGTGAAATAAAAATTTACGAACGCAGCTGCCATCACATTACTTTTCGTGTCTCAGCTGTGGAGGTGAAAGAAAGGCAATACGGTGTAAAAAAAAGATGCACAGGTGGATATCAATAAAAACAGTGTGATGTAAGGAAGGTTTACAATAAAATTCTGTTTTCTTATAAGGTCATTTCACATATAAAAGGTCCAAAAGAATCAAAGCATTGGGCTAAACACCAATATGATATCTTACATGACTCTTAGCTCATTGGAGGTTCAGCTGTAGGGCGGCTGAGGCAGCACCCCACCAGTTGTTTTTTTTAGTCTTAAAATATAAAAAACAAAATGCCATGAGTGTAAGCTAAAAAAATAAAATAATAAAACATCTTAATTTGTGTATTTGAATTCAGAGTGTGTGATTGGAATGTCAATATTCATGCAGGTTTGTTTGCTAACATTATAGTCCCATTGATTAATTATCAATACGAATCAAAACTGAGATATAACGACATAAACGAAACACTAATAGTAATAAATATAGGCAAATATAATAGTTGTAAAGAGAGATTACAGAAAATAAAACAAAATAAATAATAAATAAGGAGTAAAATAATGCCGGAAAGGCTTATATTCATTAAGACTATACCTCAGCTCCCAAAGCGTTAATGGTAAATAGACAGAAAAGCAAAGCCCTAATCTTGAAATTTTGTAGAAAGAGTTTCACATTTTTAGAATCAAAGAGAAAAACATATGTATCTATCGCAGATACTGTCAAACTTGTCAATATGGGACAAATATTTATAAACCTCTTCTTAATTATCCAACATTCTGAGTTTAGTGAATAGGTTCTATGTAAAGAGGACAAAAGCAAGAACAACCCCAGACACAAATAATACATAAAACTGACAGAAAAGAAAGAGAAATATATACATTTGAGAGAGAATCATTATTGAAAAGAGAGATCTTCCCCAATCAGGAAGATAAGAAGCATTTAGCTGTATTCATGTGAGCTACATGGAATGTACATTATCTCCTTCTAGCTAGATCTACCTATCTATATATTTATAACAGTCTGTCTGTATATATCTATTTATTGATTAGTCAGTCTATCACTATATATCTATCTTTGTATCTATCTCTGTATCTATCTATCTCTATATAACTCTGTATCTATCTATCTATCTATCTATCTATCTATCTATCTATCTATCTATCTCTGTATCTATCTATCTATCTATCTATCTCTGTATCTATCTATCTATCTATCTATCTCTGTATCTATCTTTCTATATATCTCTATATCTATATCTATCTATCTATCTCTCTATATCTCTATCTTTGTATCTATCTTTGTATCTATCTATCTATCTTTGTGTCTATCTATCTATTTTTCTATCTATCTATCTATCTCTGTATCTATCTCTCTATCTATATATCTCTCTATCTCTGTATCTGTCTTTCTATCTATCTCTGTATCTATATCTATCTTTCTATCTTTGTATCTATCTCTGTATGTATCTCTGTATCTATCTCTGTATGTATCTCTGTATCTATCTATCTCTGTATCTGTCTTTCTATCTATCTCTGTATCTATACCTATCTTTCTATCTTTGTATCTATCTCTGTATCTTTATATCTATCTATCTATCTATTTTTCTATCTCTGTATCTATCTATCTATCTATCTATCTATCTATCTATCTATCTAACCATCTCTGTATCCATCCATCTCTCTCTCTTTCTATCTCTGTATATATCTCTTTATCTCTCTATCTATTTCTGTATCTATCTCTCTATCTATCTCCATCTATCTTCTATCTATCTATCTGTCCATCTATCTATCTATCTATCTATCTGTCCATCTATCTATCTATCTATCTATCTATCTATCTGTCCATCTATCTATCTATCTATCTATCTGTCTATCTATCTATTATCTATCTATCTATCTATCTATCTATCTATCTATCTATCTATCATCTATCTATCTATCTATCTATCTATCTATCTATCTATCTGTCCATCTATATATCTATCTCAATCACTGCCTAGCTCTCTGTCATGGTCTATCTATCTATGACAATCAATCAGGGTTATTCAAAGAGTTTCGAAAAGTCACCGCACGTTCGGTGACTTTTTGTTCTCTTCAATTCAGTTCCTTTTGCCGATCCCATTTCGGTGACCCTGCGGTGTATTCAGCAAACACCACAGGTTCCCCGAATTGCAGGGAAAAGCTGCCGCAAACCCTCAAAAACTCACCGCAAAACCCAGCGAATGCACGCCGAAAACCCTCAAAAACTCACCGCAAAACCCAGCGAATGCACGCCGAAAACCCTCAAAAACATCTGGATTAACCTGCCGAAAACCACAGAAAAACCCGAGCAGAAGCCGATCACCTGCAGCGAAGCCGCCGGAAAAAGCCGACACCGCAGACAGAGTGAAGTGAATAAATTAGCAAAACAGTTTGTATGAATGTTTGAAAATTGAAACGCTGTTTGCAAAGAAACAACTGAGCAAAAATGTCTGAAATTTGCATATGAGGTCCAGGGAATGATAATAAAAAGGGCTGTTACAGAAAAAATAAGTCAACTTAAAAAAAAACAAAACAACAAATCGGACTTTTAAAAAAAAATTAAGAAAAATGCTTAAAATATCCTAAAAAGTCTATAAATAAAGAGACTCTTTACTGCAGAATTTTATAATGAACGGTTTATTAGATATTGAATTAAAACGAGAATATTTTTAACATTGAAGCCTATGGGATTCTCCTGAATAAACCTGTCGAATTAAACCACCGAATGGCAGGGCATTTTGGGAACCTTTCACTGCTTGTTTGTGTTCTCTGAATAGCCGAAGCAGTGCTTTTTCATGGGGTTTTCACTGCCCTCGAACAGGCACCGAACAGGCACCGTATGTGCAGGCAATTCGCCAGGATTTGGCGAATTGCCTGCTCTCTGAATAGCCGAATGGCCAAGAAAGGTAACCGAACGCTGATTTTCAGCGTTCGGTTACCTTTCTCAAGCCATTCGGATCTCTTTGAATAACCCTGAATATCTTTCTGTCATCTATCTATTTATCTAATTCTATATCTGTCTATCTCTAATAAAATATTAGTCTATCGAAAAACAACCACATTGATAACATACTAATGTAATAAACTTCACATTAAAACAGTGCTCGTGCTTTATTCGGTTCTGCTGGCTACTTGGATTTGGCTATGGAAAATTTTAATTTAATCCTTTTTTAATTATGATTTTACTATCATCCTCCCCATTCCACCCCAAAAAATAAATCAATAAATAAATAAATATAGATCAGGGATCCTGATCACAGTGTCTCCTCATTCTGGGTCTCTGGTGCAACCATTGCTCCAATGTAAAAAATATGCCAGAAGGTACTTAAGGTCTCTGTTTGTGCACCACTTTCTGGCATATTAATATATATACAGTATATTGGAGAATTGATAAGCAGTGTTAGTCCAGATGCCAAAATCACCAGAGTATAACAGTGCGCAGTGATACCTTTTTTATTAGACTAATGTTACATGTAACTTCAGTCCAGTAAAAAAGGTATCACTACGCACTGCTATACTCTGGTGTTTGTATATATGTATATATATATATATATATATATATATATATATATATATATATATACAGGCCTCAAAATTTCCACTCGCCTGCTCGCATTTGGCGAGTGGAAATTACATGAGGGCGAGTGAAAATGCAGAGGCAGGGCAGGATAAGGGGTTAGGTGGGGCAACTAGTGGCGAGTACCTCTTAAGGCCTGGCTAGTAGCTTGGGACTTGAAATTTTGAGCCCTGTATATATATATATATATATAATCGAGTTAGAGCGAGTGGCAGAGAGGGTAAGGTGTGAAGATATTTTTTGTAGAAAATTACAAATATCATGCTAAAGTGCTATTTTATTTGTTTGTGAAGATACTCACCAGCAGGTCGATGGTACGTTCTCTTCTTGACCGTCCACGTCTCCTAGGATGCCATCGGTTATGTCGCTGTGAGATTTAGATCATTGCTTTATAAAGAGAGAAAGCTTGGGACAGGGGGAGGAGAATTTATCTCATCAGAGTTTTAACATGTCAGGTTTTTAAATTCGTCCACTGAAGCAGCAACGAGAATGACAAGTACAAAGGATCACACAGACACTTCACTAGAAATAAACAGAGTGGAAACGTTTACTTATACCGACGTTCGAATGGTTTGTGAGCAATCCCCAAATCCGATCAGCATGTTACGACAAGCATCTCCTAATTTTCATCCTGGTTTAGTTCGACAGGTTTAAACAGGCGAATCCCATAGCATTTAATGTTAGAAAATATTAACGTTTTTATCATTTTTTTTATTCGACCGTCTATTCTTTTCAGTTTCAGCTAAAAGCCTTTTTAAAAATAAATTTTTTAGAATTTTTTTAATGTATTTTTCTGGATATTTTAGGTAAAATGTTTGATTCCCATTTTTTAAATGGCATTTTTTTTCTGTGACAAACCGTTTTATTATTTTTTATAGGACTTTTTTTATTATTTCCACACATATTGATGCATTTTTATTGTTTTGAACTCCTTTTTTAAAAAGAGCAGAGTTAGAGGGGGGGTTTCTGCAGTTCGGCGGCGTTCTGCGGTGGCATTCAGCGGTCTGTTCGGCGGTGTTTGTCAGTCTTCGGCAACTCCTTGTTCGATGCACTTCGGGGAGCTTGCGGTGAATAGTGAGTTCATAATATCTATGGTTTGTCCTCTTGTTATTCCAGGCCTGTATTTTCTCACAATTAGTTTGACGTCTTTTTTTTTTAGTGTTTTTTTAGTGTAAAGCGGTTTCGCTCGCTAATCCAGGGCAACTGTGTAAATCAGAAGTATCCAGCCCACTTCATGTATAGAACACAACAAGAAAAAAAAGTTCTCATTGGCTCCATGAGAAACAAAACAGAGCTTGTAGCTTACTATAACGGCCATTAAAGTGTTAAGCCCACCCGCCAGGTCACAGCAACCTCTTGTTAGGTGGGTATTAACCTAATGTAACCAAAAATTGCTTACCAGCAACTGCGTGTACTCTTGCTGCTTCTCAGCTATGAAATTTTTTTTATTTATTTTTTGCTGCTGTCCGTTTCCGTGTTTTCTTTTTCAACCCCAAAGTGGAAATGTCTCGGTGAGGGTATTAATATAAATCCACATTTTGGAGGATCCGTCTGAGCCTCTGGGAACATGCCCAGCCAGACAGCACTCCATGCCTCCTGAGCTCTGATTGGCCGAGGCGCGGTCCAGTGCCATCTTGGTCTCTGCAAGGCAGGTGAGCGCAGCTTCGGTCCACGTGCTCTGGTGAGCCCTGAGACCGGAGGAACCGCCTGAGCTGCAAGTGCCGCCGTCCGTCATCTAACAACTGGGAGAGGACTAGCTCCCAGAGTCTGGCGGTCATAGGAGGGAGTAATGCCCGATTGGACCACATAACCAAAGAGCCTGCATGGCGGCCCGGTGGCGGAGAGACCCAGTGGTAGGACACGACACATTTACGTGTGGGTTAATCGCAAGATGAAAATGATTACTTGGATGGTGGAGAGTAGGCAAAAATCCTGGTGTGTTCCCATACTTCTTCACATAGGACTTGACCCATGATAAAAGGCGATGGATGCTCATCTATACGGGCAGATGGAGTAGAGGACCATTAATAAAGTTGCAAATGGCAATTATAAAGGTAAAAAAAATCACTTAGCATTGGAAATGACTAGTGACACTTTTCCTGGTCAGAAGAATCTTCATTGAAAACAAACTTGCAAATATATGTGATAACTATGCTAAAAATCTGTGTTGTAGTATTTTCTTTAATAATTATAATACTGGACAGCCTCCTCCTCCTCCTCGGCGATTAATGGGTGCATGGAGACAATTTTTTAGACCTAGTAAGAACACAAACCGGGTTATTCAAAGAGATCCAAATTGTGGCCGAAAGGTAACCGAACAGTGAAATTCAGCGTACGGTTACCTCTCCTGGCCATTCGACTTTTCAGAGAGCAGGCAGTTCGCCAAATCCTGGCGAATTGCCTGCACATACGGTGTCTGTTCGGTGCCTGTTCGAGGGCAGTGAAATCCCCATAGTGAAGCAATGCTTCGACTATTCAGAGAACACAAACCAGCAGTGAAAAGTTGCCGAATTGCCCTGCTGTTCGGTGGTTTCATTCGACAGGTTTATTTATGCGACTCCCATAGGGTTCAATGTTAAAAATATTCTCGTTTTAATTCAATATCTAATAAACCGTTGATTATAATATTCTGCTGTAAAAAGTCTCTTTATGTACAGATATTTTAGGATCTTTTAGGCATTTTTCTGGGTTTTTTTGCAAAACAAATTCGGTTTTTTTTTGCAAATTGTTTTTTCTTTTTCCTGTAACAGCCCTTTTTATTATCATTCATTGGATCATATGTAAATTTCAGACATTTTCGTTCCGTAGTTTCTTTGCCAACAGCGTTTCACTTTTCAAACATTCAAGCGTATTTTTTTTCTTCACTCCATTCGTCTGCGGTGTCGGCTTTTTCCGGCGGCTGCTCTGCGCTGTGATCAGCAGCTGCTCGGGTTTCTCCGACGTGTTCGGCGGGGTTAATCCAGATGTTTTTTGCGGGTTTCGGTGAGCATTCGCCGGGTTTTGCGGTGAGTGTTCGTCGGGTTTGCGGCGAGTGTTCGTCGGGTTTGCGGCGGCTTTTCCCTGCACTACGACGCCCTGTGGTGCTTGCTGAATACACCGCGGGGTCGCCGAAATGGGATCGCCAAATCGCACCGAATTGAAGAAAACAAAAAGTCACCGAACGTGCGGTGACTTTTCGATTCTCTTTGAATAACCCTGAAAGATGTTGAGTCCTTTATTAACTCTGTCCCACCTGAGCCCATTTTAGGCATGCTCAGTATGGTTCTAGAGGGGATTTCTGATGTCACATATTTACTTTTCAAACTTATGTATATATAATTTATACATTATCTTTATTTTTCCATATTTTTATATTTTAGATTTTAATTCCTTTATTTATAATTTCTTTTTGATAGTTCATTTATATTTTTTATTTTCTTTTTTTTATTTTTTTCCCCCATTTTAATTTTTTTCCATACTTTATTCATTTATTATATTTTCCACATAGAGGACAGTTCTAGGTGTCCTATTCTCGATATTTATGTCTTTCTCAAGGGTCTATAGGTAATTTAGGCTAGGGTCAGACGAACGCATGTTTCACGTCGTCCGTGAAAAAGTGCGTTCGAACGAATGGACGTATTTTTTCACGGAATACGTGATAGCGGTCATACAATGTGCATTTTCGTCCGTGATTTTGTACGGATCATCAATAAAACACTTTTTGCGTCTGGACGTTATGTTGGTCGGACATTAGCAGCGTCTGACGTCTCCTAATCACGCACACACGCCGCTAGCGGACGCAACGCACTCTGTACGTCAGTACTAGCGGTTTCACGTTCTCGAAAAAATGCGTTTGTTTGCCGCTTGCGTTGCGCAGCCGCACATTCGTGCGGCCATACTTCGTATATTGCCCGTCATTGGCCGTTATTTGCTGCTACTACGGCCGTGATAAAGTGCGGCTGCACGCGAGTTCGCACTGCGTTCGTCTGACCCTAGCCTTATTGACATATGTGTTGTAGTCAGTGCGACAGAGGCAGAGATGGTCTTATGGACTTTTAATCAGAGACTTTCATTTCAAACGCAAGCTCCGAAGAGTTGGAACGCAAATACGGAAGTGGGCAGTCGCTCTGTGAGCATGCACAGGGCTTGAGGCTGAGGAGGATGGGATCTAAAAAATAGAAGATTTTTGAAGATGCAAAAGCTTTCAGATGATGCGCGCAGTCAGAGGAAAGCGGTGCGGGCGGATGCCGTATGAAGTGGAACCCAGAAGACACCACGAGCCATTTCATGGATTTTGTAATTGTTTAAGGGCCCTATTACAATCTTTGCGCAAACGTTTGCACCGGCGCAAAAACGCATTAACGCGAGGGGTAAAACCCTTTGCGCTGAACGTCGTATTACAATGTCAGCGCAACAAACGCGCGTATTTGTCTACCGCGGGTGAACCTGCGCGAACGCTGCGCGAGCGTACTTTAAGCGTCCTATACTTAACATTGTGAGCGCAAATGCGTTTGTAATACCATCCGCGTACCAGCGCACAATCTATGCGCAGTTTGTAACGCACAGCCTTTACGTGCATAATTTTAGCAACTCCTAAAAGCTGGTGTTAACGGCAAATTCTATCAACCTGGCCCGAAACCAAATGCACCAGCCCAAAAAAAAAAAATGCAGCAAAGTATAGTTACACATTCTACTCGCACCCAAACCAATAAAATGGAGAAGATGTGTGTGCATTTATTATTGCTGCAGCACATATGCTCAGATTGACTTTGGCAGGCGCAAAAACTTAACGTGAGATAATTGTGGTTCTTAATTCTGATTGGCTGAATCGCGTGAAAAAAACAGTCTGCACACTGATTTCTGCGCGCAACGTTTTTGTGCGCGTCCGTTTTACGCGCGTTATTGCACGACGGATGAAAAAATGCACGAGGATTGTAATTCCAGCATTGATTTACGCGCGTTAACGCTTGGTGCACAAATTCACCCATTGCGCAAACGTTTTAACGCGAAGATTGTAATAGGGCCCTAAGTGTTTAACTGTTTTATCACCTTAATTGCTTTATATATAAAAATGGGAGCTGTAGGAGAGTGTTTTTTTATCCCTGAGGAAGTCTGGTCACAAGTAATATGTAGGCGAAACGCTTGCATTTCTATATCCCATAAAGCAACCTTCTGTACCTGCAATAAAGCTGTTTGCTGTTTTATGATTCCCGGTGCCTGGCTCCAGGGACGTGCCGTCAGGGGCGGCAGGTGAGGCAGAGCCTCACCAGCCATTAAGTGAGCTCAGCTGACCTCACCTGCCAGTGCTATTAAAATAAATTAAAACTACTGGTAAAAAAAAGTTAACAAAGAAGAGAACCCACCTGCTCCGCACTCCCCCGCCTGACTCTACGCTCTTCAGAGCAACAAGATCCTGGGGAGCCTTTAGAGCAGCAAGATCCTGGGGAGCACGAACAGCCAGTTCCTGGGGAGCACTGAACAGCCAGATCCTGGGAAACACTGAGAGCAGCCAGATCATGGGAAGCAACGTAACCTGTGTATATCTGGCTCTGATACTAGCCAGTGCCTCACCAGCCACTGACCTCACCGCACGTCCCTGCCTGGCTCCCTTCTGTTCCAGGTGGTATTAAGAAATTGAAAATGGAGTAAGAGACAAAAGAGAACTGATGAAGCCACTTAAGGCGAAATGCGTATTGGTCTACTGGTAATTTATATATTATAATTTTTACTATTTGCATTAATAAAACCACCACGTTTATATCCTATTTAGGTCCTGGCTGATTTACTTTTACCAAGGAGGTGGCTGAGGCTGATAGGTGATCCAGCGCACCTAGATAATATCACTGGCTGCCTTGAAATCTGGTATCTGAGCTGTGAGATACCAGTAAATGTGAGTAACATGAATTATGGTACATTTGCACTTTTATTTTAACTGGTGCTACCCCATGTATGATTTCTGGTATTGAGGGCTACAGAGGACCCGAGAAGCAAGCACAGATCTTGCGAATATACCACCATCAGTGCATTGAAGCGCCAACTCTGCCACATTTTCTCTTCATTCTGAAGGAGAAATTTCAGCAGAGATCAAATTCAAGTTGGGATTCAGATACGCCTGCTTTTAATTTATTTTCGGTGCACAGATTCATTTACTTGCCGCAGAGCTGTGTTGTTTTACCGGAATTATGCTCCATATTGTATGTTTCACTACAGGTGGTCTCCAGTTGTTTTGTGCTTGCTTGTTCCAAAGAAGGGGCACGCGCGGATTCCTTGTGGTTTTGTATACCATATGTTGCGTTACTGTTGAATATTTCATATCGATTTTACAGTCAGTCGAAATAAGAGTGAACGGGGGTTTGAGTGATGGAACAGATGCTATGGTTATCCATGTATGTCATGGACTAAGTGTCCAGAAGCTGACTAAGAGAAGCCTCTTATAAAATATATAAATCATGTGATTTGTGGGGGGGGGCTCTTCTTTCTTATACTTTGGGTTTATTTTAAACTGAACAGACCTGAATGAACTCCTACATGGGTAACAATGTCTAGAGATTTAGGACCAATATCAGCCCTGGAAAGTTGTGCCATGATTCTCTGCTCCTCCTTCATGACGGAGACCCTTCTAGGCTTCTACAACTCATTCCATGTGTTTAGTAGGAATTATGTGACTCTCAGGGCTGCCTTCAGGGGGTGACAGCCTATGATATGTTCAGGATTCCAGGGGGCCCTTGCCAAACCTTGTGCAACTTGTCTAAATGCCACAGATTTAAGGATCCCTTCATGCCCCAGGACTGACCAACCAAGATACCAACAAATTTCCCGGTGGGCCGTTGCATCTGGGCCCGGTATGAACACTTTGACTCATTGAGAGAGCAATTAGCATGGTCTGCACTGAACGCTCTCACCCACAGGGGAACACTTTATCCTCTTGTTGTATCACCAGGGTTGCTTCTTAGTAATAGGGAGAGAGAGGGGTCCAAAGGACCCGACCCTCTCCTTCAGGCATTTGCTCGGCGCTCCTGGGAGGGGTGTCTGAAACTGACGTCATTGAGCGTCAGGGTGATGATGTCAGTGCACTGGGAGGGGTCTAATGGGACTCCGTTCTAAGAGGCTGGGGTCTCACCCTACGCTGCCAAGCCTCATGACGTATGGGGTCATCCACTGCACCTAGCGTACAATCTCCAGGACATCCCCCACACGTTATCTGCAGTGAAGGGGTTAATAAAGGCTTGCATGCTTTACTGGTAAGATAAGATATAAGCGGTTGTACAAATTAAAATTATGAACCATTGCTCGTTGATGCAAGGAGAAATCCGATTGCATTATGAAGTTAAGAAGGATTATTTCCTTTCTGGGCACAAACAGAAAATGCGCCACTTGGGAGGTTTTGAATTCTTTTGGATCAACAGCAGCCATAGCGATATGCGGAAGGTTGAACTTGGTGGACATTTGTCGGTTTTGCAACTTATATTCAGGTCTAGTGCAAGGATTTCTGCCACCCATGGCAAAAAAATGTTTTGCCACCCCTCCACTCCCCTGTGTTTCCCATCATACTCTTGTGGGGTACAGGAGACAGCAACTTTGCTCACTGTGAGACAGCAGAGTGAGGTTGCAGGCAGATAGCGCTTGCAGTTAGAGAGTTCTTGTAACTATCAGCTGTCCTTGGCTAACGTCAGGAGAGGTCTGCTACAAGCTCTGCGTCAGCTCAAAACAGACATATCCTCTGCCATTGTGCCTGTGTTTATATTAGCTCATAACGGCGCCCCCCTCCAAGTGGCGCCCTAGGCAACTGCCTAGTTGGCCTAATAGATGCACCGGCCCTGCCTATATCCTATAATCCATCTAGACCTTCTGTTAAAAATGAGGTTGAAGTGGTTAGAAAAGTTCTCAGACACAACGTGACTCTAGGACTCTCTCCATGACCACCTTCCATCATTCCACCAATAGCCTGGTTGTTACAACGAGATCAGTAAAGCTATTTATTACCAGTTACTATCAAGGTCTAGAATACCCTCCACCGTCATAGTTTGCGTACAAAAATCTGAATTGTAAAAAAGAAAATACAAGCCAGTAATACAAGTAAATGTATATTTTGCATTCAACATTTCGATTTTTACACCTTCATAACCGTTTGAATTAATGGGGCGCATAGAATGAGTTTATACATCAGTCCTTACCATCAGTCCTGTATTTAAATAAATGGGTAGGGGTCTGTATTTGTGGTGTAATGCTCAAAAATAGGGCGTTAGCCAGGTAACTGTATGGTTGTTGTAGAACGTCAACAACTCTTAAATGCCTCAAACAGCATTTTCAAATTCAATATGGAGTTCACTACCGACTGGAGAGCCCGTGTTGGCATAGCTGGGCGCTCGCAAATAAAGGCCCGGTACGACAAGGAGCTCCGACTTGCCTAAGCCATACTGTGTCCATTTTTTTTTTCTACAAATATGATAAAGATCACTAAATTTTTTTAACAAAATTTGCATAATATGAGCAGTCCGGCTACCCATGTAGTCTAATAAATATTTTTTGTTTCGCATGTTCAGCAAATTGTTTTTCAATCAGGTCATTTAAATTATTTCAATTATTATTATTTGGATTTTGTCAGTGTTTAGTAAAGCATCATTATGGCGCTCTCGTAGCCTCAGGTGGTTTGTACAGTGTGACTAGATGGATGTGTCGAAACAAAACTGATGAGAAGGCTGTGACTGCCCCCGGAATTAAATATGTACAGAATTAATAGAGGAAAAATAAATACAATATAGTAGAGCGAGAGAGAAAAAGAAACGCAAGAGCTGCGGGTGTGTTATGCGGGTGACACCGAGGAATTCGACACCGAAGACACTTCTGTCCGGGAAGTACTGGATAACTCGGATCCGTCATCGACCTTTTTTCCAAAGAGTTGGTAAATGCAGTTCCGGAACTGTTTCGGGAGGATAATAAACACATTTGTATTAAAATGTGACACAAAACAATAAAACATAAAGTAGTAATTAGTGATTCAAGAAATGAAATCGATTTTTATAGATACTTATAGATTCTATTGTATATTTCTGCCATGAGCAAGGATGCAGACATATTACATTTTAGGCTTGTTCTATAAGTATCCTAGATTTTCTACAGTGTGCAAGATACCAAAATATATAAATATCTCATGATTACATTTCTAGATACTTCTTATCTTCCCTCTAAGATCTCGATTCTTCTACCTCTCAGGCTCGTTGCCTCAGGGTCCTCTTTGACTCCAATTTATCCTTTACACCTCACATTCAATCGTTAACCAAATCCTGCTACTTCCACCTAAAAAAATCATTGCATGTATCCGTTCCTTTCTTATTCCAGACTCTACTAATATGCTCATCCAAGCTCTTATTATCTCCCACCTTGACTACTGTAACCTCCTTCTCTCTGGCCTTAAGAGGTCCCAGATTCTCCCTCTGCAGTCTGTAATGAATGCCTGTGCTAGGCTCATCCACCTCACCTCCTGCACCTCTCACACCTCACCCCTCTGTCAATCTCTACACTGTCTCCGTTTCCTTTAGAAGCCTTTCCTACATCTCCTCCCTTACTAGCAGGAATATCCCGTCCCTATCACTTTGCTCTGCCAATGATCTGATAGTATCAGCTCCTCGTACCCGCACCCCCAACTCTCGCCTTCAGGACTTCTCCCGAGCTGCGCCCTTTATATGGAACTCCCTCCCCCGCAACATTAGACTCTCCCCGTCTCTCCAGTCCTTCAAGAAGTCACTGAATACACATTACTTTAGAGAAGCCTATCGGATCACTCCATGATCTCCCCACTGTCATTTCCAGCTCCTCTTCCCATTCAGCCCTCCTGCAACCCGCCACTTCACTTACCCTATTCACCCACACCTAATGTGTCACCCCTCTCTTTTTAGATTGTAAGCTCTCAAACAGGGTCCTCCCTCCCCTTCTGTTCCAAGTGTTTAACACGTATGTATATGTGTTATTCTGTCTCTCCCATTGTACAGCACTAAGGAATTTATTGGCGCTTTATAAATATTTTTACCTGTAACTGTAAATAAGTAAACTGACGTCTATGGGGGTTATTCAGAGAGCGCCGAAAGTTTGGTGCTCTCTCGTTCGGCTCCCTTCGGCGAGCTGAATTCTCTGACCGTGCAGTGAATTCAGCATTCATCACAGGGTCCCAGAAGTGCGCAGAATGGATCCGCCGAACGCATCCGTTAAACCTGCCGAATGCATCCAATAAACAGCCAAACGCTGCCGAAAAACCCGCCAAATGCATCTGATAAACCGCCAACCGCAGCCGCAAACTGCTGAACACAGCCGACGATCTGCCAAACAGACCGCCGAAACGCCCCCGATAAGCCGCTGAACGTTGCCGTAAAAAGCAGATTAGCCGCCGAACAGGGGTAAACCGCAACCACCCTGCAATTTTTAAAAGGCATTTAAAACAAAAATAATGAATGAAAATGCATGGAAATAATAAATCCTTTGAATAATAATAAAAAAGATTACGTGTATTCAGTTACAGAATGTTACAGAATTTAAAAAACGCCATTTAAAAACGAATAATTAAATAAAAAGTCTTTTTGCTGCAAATGAAAATATACAGTTGAATAAAAAATTTATAAAAACAGGAATGTTTTTTACATTGAAAACTATTGTATTCTCGTGTTTTACCCTGTAAGGATGGGCGGGTGTCGCCCGTTGGGCAGGGGTTAACGTCGGCGAGGCAAACAGGCACGCCTCGCCGACAGATGCCACCGCAAGCCGCCGATTTCAACCCGCCCACAAAAAATTGACACATTGGTGTCAAATCAATGTGATATTTTTACCTGATTGGCCGCAGGAAGTGTTGGCTTTACCCTCTACAAAGGGGTTAAAAACATACTTAACCTCCTGTTCTGGTCTCAGCACACATCCAATGAGCACATGAGTGTCTCCCACACAAAAGTATAGGAGACGCTAATGTACAGTAAGTAGTCGCTACATCAGACAAGCTGAGCTTGCGTCTTGGTTGTAAAAGGACGTTGTAAAAGTAAGCACAGCGCTCGTGGCATTATGCTGTATGGCTCTAGTGTGCTTTGTGTTCCAGATCTGCTTTGGTTATATTAACCCAGGGCGGTGCCCCCTGCTAGTGGCAACTGCCTAGTTGGCCTAATGGGTGCGCCGGCCCTGAGTAAAAGAGTTACTTTGAATGTAACTGAAACAAAAGCAAAGGTATGTGAAGCTAGTGTATGATATGGGAGAGAGAGAGAGAAGAGGCCCTATTACAATCTTTGCGTTAAAATGCGGGCGCAAGGGAGGAAAAACTGCGCCCGCTAGATTACAGTGCAGGCGCAAAAAATGCTGCCTGCATTGTTTACGGGCGTTGAAATACTGGATGCTCGCGGCTGCGCTCAGTGCAGCCGCGAGCATCCACTCGATGGAGTCCATAGGACTCCATTTAGTTCCCCCTTGCCGGTCACATGACCAGCCGGAACTCGCCTCGCGAGATCTGGCCGGTCGGTGTAGTGATACGCAGGGAGAGACTGGGGGAGACTTTTTCCCCCAGTCTTTCCCTGCAGTGGCGTAGCATGGGTTGTCGGCGCCCGGGGCAAGGCAATAATTGTGCGCCCCCCCCCAACCTGTGCACACGGTAACACACCCTGATTCCCTTCCACCAGTAGAGTATTGACCCCCTTACCCCACAAGCACATGTATTGTATATTGTATATTAACAAAATACGGATAGAATAAAAAAATGAAACACACATGCCACCCCACACTATGCCACTACGTCACCCTGTCACCCTGTCCCAGTATACCCTAGCATAGTTCCACTCTCCCACTATACCCAGTCACACTCTCCCAGTACCCCCAATCACCCTCTTCCAGTATCCCAATCACTCTCTCCCAGTACCCTCAGTCACGCTCTCCCAGTACCCCCAGTCACGCTCTCCCAGTACCCCCACTCTCTCCCAGTACTCCCACTCTCTCCCAGTACCCCCAGTCACTCTCCCAGTACCCCCAGTCACTCTCTCCCAGTAACCCCAGTCACCCTCTCCCAGTAACCCCAGTCACTCTTTCTCAAGTACCCCAGTCACTCTCTTCCAGTACCCCCAAGTCACTCTCTTCCAGTACCTCCAGTCACTCTCTTTTGTAATTGTAATATGTGGTAAATACCGTGGCAAACGTTAATGCTCACGCAAGTGAGCATTAACATTTGTGTTAAGAATGTAATAGGGCCCTAGGTGTGGGATATTAAACCCACACTTTGTGAGAAACATTTGGCAGAGAAAAAAAATAATAAAAGCAAATACAGGAATTTTATCAGGGGCTAAAACAAATGTTTCTTCTACTCATTCAGGTTAAATTCACATGCTCTCTTGAATTAGGACATGTCATTTTTCCACTAGAATGCCTCTTAGATGTTCAGACTGAAGCTGATACTTCACTACACGTAGCCGCCAAGGTTCCGTTCCGCAGGCTGGGAATACGTTTTGTGCATTAAGGCAGCATTTATTTTTAATTAATTGAACTAAATCAGTGTATTGTCGGCTCACCTGTCTGTTCATGAACACATAAATGATGGGATTGTAGATCGTTGCACTCTTTGCAAAGTACGCCGGCAAGGAGGCGGCCAGAGGGTGGAAACTGTAGCCAGGGCTTGCAGAGGCAAAGCAGGCGAAAAAGGTGTATGGTCCCCAGCAGAAGATATACGCGCAGATCATCACTACTACCATCCTGGACACTTCCCGTTCAGCTTTCTGGGTGGACTCTGATTCCTTCTGCTGTTGGGCAACCTGATGGTTTAAAGTGGTAAAAACATATAGTAATTAGGATATACACAATAAAATGTATGTTTGGAGGCAGAGACAAACACATAGGGGGTTATTCAGAGAGCACCGGAATGTCGCCGACATTTCGATGCTCTCTCGTTCCCTTCGCTTCCCCGCACTTCAGGGAAACAAATTTCCCCACCCTACGGTGAATTCAGCATTCAGCACGGGGAAATTCCCTGTTTGGTGACATTTCGGTGCCAGATCGGCTCTCTCTGAATAACCCCTATAGACACTAATAAAATGCTCATCCAAGCTCTTATTATCTCCCACATTGACTACTGTAACCTCCTTCTCGTTGGCCTTAAGAGATACCAGATTCTCCCTCTGCAGTCTGTGCCAGGCTCATACACCTCACCTGTCCAACCTCAGCCGTAGCATTTCAATGGGTAACATATCGCCTGTTGTAGCGATACTATTACGCACATTACAACATGTGGCCCTCCCAGGTGAGCCATCATGACGCTACGAGGGACGCTGGGAGGTGGCGTCACTACGGAAGCACTCAGTGTGCTCGTGTGACCCGGCCTTAAGCTGCAATTTCTATGTAACTATGAACGGGACATGCTACAAGTATCACTCACCTTCCTGATGGCCCACCAAACAGCAATGTAGCAGAGGACAATGATGCTCAGTGGAATTATGCAACAGGTAACCATGAGGACCATCATATAAGATTGGATTCCCGGGTCTGTGCTTCCACTAAACACATCTGGGCCACAGGATGTCTTCAAGCCATGGGGCCAGTACCTGCAGGGAGACATCAAAGCTTTTACAGGACTAATCTTCCAGGTTGCTGTCACGATTCCAGCCTGAGTCTTATGGGTGAGCTTATCCGGGCTGGCTTTTACCCATCTGGTTCATCCCTCCTCACCCTCTGCTCCTGGATTTCCCTGTAGCCTGCCAGGTCTTTGACCACCTGACCCAGATAGCACTGACCATCTCCCCTTATAAGCCAGTCTCTCCCACTCTGCTGTGCTCTGTTATAAGGGTCATTTTGCCTTTCCTGCTGCCGGTATTTGCTTCTGTTACTTTCCTTTTGTATATTTTGTTCAGTTTATATTTGGTTCCCTGTTTCCCATGTCTGTTCGTCACTCCAGTTGCCTTGTTCTTGTCGTTAGTTTGTTTTTTGTTATTAGCTTTTGCTTTTTCTCTTCTTGCTCCTGTGTGGTTTGTTTTGTGTTTTACCCTTGCTGTGCTGAGCTTCCTGTGTACAGACCTTGGCTTTTCTGACTTACCTCTCTGGTTCTGACTCTTGGCTTGTCTGACTTACCTCTCTGGTACTGACTTCAGCTTGCTTTTGACTCTGTATTTTCTGCCTTTTGTGCTTCTGTACCCAGCGGTACTATTTCCCATTCCCTCAGCACTAGATACTGCTACTTCATGGACCGGTCCTTAGATTAGGGCTTCCTTTCTGTGGTGCTGGGTGTCTGTATTTAGCATCCTCCTTAATCCTTGCTGTGACTTTCTGGTCTGTGCTGAGTCCTGTCTGTCTGCTATTCAGCCAGAGGCACTCCTGTCTTTTGGGCTCCTTGCCCCAAATATAGGCTCCACCCCGGCTCAGGCCCAGTCCCCCCCCCCTGTGACAGGTACAACATTAATGGGGTTACGTTTTCAGGTGATTACATTAATGGCGTTGGGTTTCCAGGTAATTACATTAATGGGGTTGGGTTTCCAGATAATTACATTAATGGGGTTGGGTTTCCAGATAATTACATTAATGGGGTTGGGGTTTCTAGGTAATTACATTAGTGGAGTTGGATTTCCAGGTTATTACATTAATGGGGTTGGGTTTCCAGGTTATAACATTAATGGGGTTGGATTTCCAGGTTGTTACATTAATGGGGTTGGGTTTCCAGATAATTACATTAATGGGGTTGGGTTTCTGGTT
This sequence comes from Leptobrachium leishanense, assembly GCA_009667805.1. Classification (NCBI taxonomy): domain Eukaryota; kingdom Metazoa; phylum Chordata; class Amphibia; order Anura; family Megophryidae; genus Leptobrachium; species Leptobrachium leishanense. The sequence goes on from CM019071.1 coordinate 125,644,650, forward strand.
ATTACATTAATGGCGTCGGGTTTCCAGGTTGTTACATTAATGGGGTTGGATTTCTAGGTTGTTACATTAATGGGGTTGGTTTTCTGGTTGTTACATTAATGGGGTTGGATTTACAGGTTATTACATTAATGGGGTTGGATTTCCAGGTTATTACATTAATGGCGTTGGATTTCCAGGTTATTACATTAATGGCGTTGGGTTTGGTCTAAATAGGGATGCATCTGTACTCGTTATCCCTTCATGGACGTTGCAATCGGTTGTCAAATTATTTCTGAGTTCAAAACTGTCAGGACTGAATGTCTGAGCTGTTTCTAATTGTCATACAGGTTTGATAAAATAGGTTTTTTTTAGACTGCTACTTTTTTACACAACGGTAATATGTTGCCTTCATATGAGGATTGGACATTTGGGTAAACTGACCTGCTCCAACCAAACATGGGGGGTGAACACCAGCCAGCTGACCAAATCCATGAGAAGGCAATGCCCGCGGTTGCCAGTTTTCCATCAAACTTTATGTTCCCGAAGGGCTTGCAGACCACGAACCATCTCTCCCAGGCAATGACCGTTAATGACCAAAGACCAGTAATGCCTGACGAAAACACAGTAAAGTAATTTAGACTAGACGAATTCATGCCCAACTCTTGACACCTTCAAAAATTACGTTTTTTAAAAAGGTACAACTATAAAAATGTTTATCCTAGTATGAAGAAGAATGTAAAGAAAAAAATATTTTTTCGCTAAAAAGCTCTTAAATTTCGTGTCAGCAGAATTTTTCTTTTGCATAAATCAGTATAAAAATATACAGAAATAGATGCTTTTGTTTTTGGTAGTCTCTTTTTTTCCATTTCATAAATAAATAATCAACATAATGATATCAGGTTCTACAAATAAGCAAAATTCTCATCCAACTAGTGCCTTACTTACAACGGAGCATCACATTCAACCATACAAGAGCAAGTAACACAGAACATACTTGAAAATGAGAGAAATCTCAATGTATCCTTCCTGGTAAAATACTTTCTCAAAAATAAAAGTAAGCTAACACTTGTCATTCCATACTACACCACATGATCCCACTCACCATGTCATTCCATATACCACCCCATGATCCACCATACCATGTCATTCCATACACCATCCCATGATCCAACATACCATGTCATTCCATATGCCATTCCCTGATCCAACATACCATGTTATTCCATATGCCATTCCCATGATTCAACATACCATGTTATTCCATATACCATCCCATGATCCAACATACCATGTCATTCCATATGCCATTCCCTGATCCAACATACCATGTTATTCCATATACCATCCCATGATCCAACATACCATGTCATTCCATATGTCATCTCATCATGTCCAACACAATGTCATTCCAGAGGCCATCCCACGATACTTCATACCCTGTTATTTCATAACATTCCACAATCCCACGCACAATTCATCCCATTATCCTACACGCCATCTCATTCCATACTACACCCCATGATCCTATACACCGTCTCGTTCCATACTACACCCCATGATCCTACATACCACCTCTTTCCATACTACACTCTATGATCCTACACACTACGGCACAACCCATATTTTATCCCATGTTTGTACACACCATATCATATTGTATGGTGTGTCTATATGTGTCCCTACAAGGGTGTATTTTTGTGGCATATACAGTATCTCACAGACGTGAGTACAACCCTAACATTTTTGGAAATATTTTATTATATCTTTTCATGTGACAACACTGAAGAAATGGCACTTTGCTACAATGTACAAAGTAGTGAGTGAGCAGCTTGTATAACAGTGTAAATTTGCTGTCCCCTCAAAATAACTCAACACACAGCCATTAATGCCTAAACCGCTGTCGACAAAGGTGAGTACACCCCTAAGCGAAATGTCCGAATTGGGCCCAATTAGCCATTTTCCCTCCCCTGTGTCATGTGACTTGTTAGTGTTACAAGGTCTCAGGTGTGAATGGGGAGCTGGTGTGTTAAATTTTGTGTTATCGCTCTCACTCTCTCATACTGGTCACTGGAAGTTCAACATGGCACCTCATGGCAAAGAACTCTCTGAGGATCTGAAAAAAGAATTGTTGCTCTACATAAAGATGGCCTAGGCTATAAGAAGATTCCCAAGACCCTGAAACTGAGCTGCAGCACGGTGGCCAAGACCATACAGCAGTTTAGCAGGAGAGGTTCCACTCAGAACAGTCCTCGCCATGGTCGACCAAAGAAGTTGAGTGCGCGTGCTCAGTGTCATATCCAGTGGTTGTCTATGGGAAATAGATGTATGAGTGCTGCCAGCATTGCTGCAGAGGTTGAAGGGGTGGGGGGGGGGTCAGCCTGTCAGTGCTCAGACCATACGCCGCACACTGCATCAAATCGGTCTGCATGACTGACGTCCCAGAAGACGTCCTCTTCTAATGATGATGCACAAGAAAGCCCGCAAACAATTTGCTGAAGACAAGCAGACTAAGGACATGGATTACTGGAACCGTGTCTTGTGGTCTGATGAGACCAAGATAAACTTATTTGGTTTAGATGGTGTCAAGCGTGTGTGGCGGCAACCAGGTGAGGAGTACAAAGACAAGTGTGTCTTGCTTACAGTCAAGCATGGTGGAAGGAGTGTCATGGTCTGGGGCTGCATGAGTGCTGACGGCACTGGGGAGCTACAGTTTATTGCGGGAACCATGAATGCCAACATGTACTGTGACATACTGAAGCAGAGCATGATCCCCCTCCTTTTCGGAGACTGGGCCGCAGGTCAGTATTCCGACATGATAACAACCCCAAACACACCTCTAGGACAACCACAGCCTTGCTAAAGAAGCTGAGGGTAAAGGTGATGGACTGGCCAAGCATGTCTCCAGACCTAAACCCTATTGGAGCATCTATGGGCATCCTCAAACGGAAGGTGGAGAAGCGCAAGGTCTCTAACATCCACCAACTACGTGATGTCATCATGGAGGAGTGGAAGAGGACTCCAGTGGCAACCGGCGAACTCCATGCACATGAGGGTTAAGGCAGTGCTGGAAAATAATGGTGGCCACACATGATTTTGACACGTTGGGTCCAATTTGGACATTTTCACTTAGGGGTGTAGTCACTTTTGTTGGCAGTGGTTTAGATATTAATGGCTGTGTGTCGAGTTATTTTGAGGTCACAGCAAACTTTCACTACTTTACATTGTAGCAAAGTGTCGTTTCTTCAGTGTTGTCGCATGAAAAGATATAAAATATTTACAAAAATATGAGGGATGTACCCACTTCTGTCAGAGTGTGTGTGTGTGTGTGTGTGTGTGTGATATATATATATCACTGTACATATATTTATTTTTTGAAACACACAAAGGAAAGGAGGAAAAGGGAATAACAGTGGATGAAATCATGATATTAGTTCTTGTCATCCAAGCTCGGGCTTTGTTTGCTTGTGACGCTTAGCGTCCCTGACAGCTTCTCTTTCTATTTATCCGTATCTGGATGAATCATGACCGTCGCTGTCACACCCGCTGAAGCGTCGTCTACCAGTGTGACAACGCAGTAATGCCTGCCCCACGTTTAGGTCCCTGTGCTTGCACAATATGGAGGCTTCTTTTCACTTTCAAGATGATTTTTTTTCCCCGACTTTTTCTACATATACAATGGACTATAACTAAGAAAATGTTAGTAATTTGTGCGACAAAGTTTTGTTTTTAAATTTACAAGTTTTATTTTGTAAATAAGTCAGCGTACAATCAGACATAGAAACGTAAGGGCCACGCAGGGAAATCCAAAAGTGTCAGCATAGGTACATCGTAGGAGAAACAATAAACATCCCCAGATGGGGGAAGGGGTAGTGCAATAATCTAGATAATCTCCAGCCGGGAATCATCAGCAACAAAGTCAAGGTCCTTTATAAAGGGGGGGGGGGGTCACATATAAATAGAAATACTCTGCTTGTAGAGGGGGGGGACTGGGACAGGGAATAAATGCAGCAGGAAGGCAGCGAGAAAATAAACAAATGTCTCCAGGAATTAGAGGTACTCAGCATGGGGGGGGGACGACAAAATGTCTCAGAAAGTCTCAGCCGATATAAAAATGAAAATCAAAAAGGGAATTCATCAAAAGAAAAAAAGAAAGAAAACTCCAGCCAGATAAAGCCGCAGGTAGCATCAGCAAGCACGGGTCCTCTTCGGAGGGACTGGACAGATGGCTCCCAGGGGGGTGCAGTCGAGGCTGGGACCACGCCGCCGGACCAAGGCACGTGCCGCAGCCCTCCAGGATGGTGTCCGCCAGCACCCGGCTGCATCTTCACACTATATCGAGGTGCCTCAGCTACAGCCGCCTTCGCCACAGGTACCAGCGAATCTCCAGCATGGCGGACCTCATCTGGATCAGGGAGATCCACCGCGCGCTCAGCCGGCAAGGCAATCTCCGCCGGGGGCATCGCCTGGGCCTCCACATCCCCCTCCCGACATCCACGGAGCACCCCCATTAGCAAAAGCCTCGTCGTCGGGCTCCCCTCATCCTCCAGCAGCGACCGCAGACTCTCCTCCAGGTCCTCAAAAACAGCCTCCAAATCCCTGGGTGTAGGAGGGTATGTCCGCCGACACTGCTCCACGTCCTCCTCCATCTGCTCCACCATGGGGACAGCCGCCTCGATCAGAGCATGGTGTGTGTCAAATTTTAATCATTGTTTTGCTTTCAAAATCAGCTGATTTTTTTTCCAAAAAAGTTATTATGTTATAGCTCGCCAGTAATAGGTATTCCAGGGGTACAATGCACACCCCCTAATTTGTTGAGCTGCACACTATTTCGTATGCTGCATCTATTATGCTTGATTGCCGTCCAAAGACTTCTTTTGACAATACGAAGAGTTTGCAGTTGTGGTGTCACTTGGTGAGGGGCCAGATGGTAGTGACTTCACCACCATCATTCCTGGGTTTGTGCCTCCCCACCGCACTTTTACTTGGCGACAGTAGATGCAGTTGGTCTATCTGCGGAAAAGTGGAAGCGACAAGCAGGGAACCCCTCGTCAATGTCCCCTAGTACTTGGATTTACACGTTGAAAAAGGCTGCTGGGTGCACCCCAACAGGAGTGTGTCATGTGTGTTGGTGTTTGTATGTCGGTGTCTGTGAGCATAGGTGTGCGTATAAGGTTTAACTGTTCCTGTATTCTACTTTATGGCTCCAATCTAGACTTTTTTGGGGGGGTTTCATTATTTGGTTTATGATACAGAATGTGAAAATAATAAGTTTGCCAATATTTACAGGTTGCAAATAATAAAAATAACATGTGCACACAACTTAAAGAATGGTGTGTCTGTGTGGGGGTTTGTGTCTGTGTATCTGAGTCAGTGTCTGTGAACCAAACCGGGATAGTTCACTCAGAAATATAGAATAGTCAGAGCACACCATTACAATATAGCAGGGGCGTACCTGGGGGGGGGGGCGGGCCGCACCGGGTGACACCACCCCCTAGGGTGACATCCTAAAAAAATTTTTTTAAAAATTACTTTTTATTTTTGCAAAGTATTTTACCAGGAGGGATACATTGAGATTTCACTAATGTCCTGGGTAGGCAAGGCCTAGGCTGGCACTTTCCAGGGGGCGGCAAAAAAACACCACTAAAGGGGTTACTCACAGAGCACTGAAATGATGCCAACATTTTGGTGTTCTGTTGTTCCCTGCACTTCGGGGAATCAAATTTCCCCACCCTGCAGTGAATTCACCATTCACCGCAGAGTCCCCAGAAGTGCAGGGAGTCGTCCTACTTAACGAAAATGTCTGGAATTTACATATAAGGTCCTATGATTGATAATAAAAATGTCTCTTACAGAAAAAAGAAAAACCACTGTAGGATGGATATGTTGTGAGTTTGCAAAACCACTTAAAAATAACAATTATTCAAAAAGAATCTACACTTGCCCCTTATTGCACAGCACAGAGGACGCATGAATGATCCACCATCGGCAGATTCATAATATATCATTATTATATGTATACATCATGTCCTGCCAGAATGCTATATCTAAAAATATTTCTGAAAACATTAAAAAAGTGCGTGTGATTTTTTTTTACATTTTAAAGTTGGGGGGGTGCCAAATATAGGATCCACCCCGGGTGCCAAATGTTCTAGGTACTCCCCTGCAATATAGCCAAAGATATTGGCCCTGCAAACGATGGGGTACATTAGCGTTGTTGCAAGCCAATGCAATATGTGATCACATCTTGTATAACCAAATCTCCCTCATTTATTTTACCTAGTTAGGTGTTTTCAGTATCTTTTGCCTATATTGTAATGGCATGCGTTGAATTTTCTATATGTTTTAGGTCAGTGTCTGATTCTGTATGTCTTTGTTTGTGTCAGTGTCTGTGTGCATGTGTCCATATCCTAATGAAACAAGCAGTGCAGCTGGTGAAATGTTCACACTGGTCTATTTGCCCCAGTCACAGGACTTTGGGAGAGAATTAAGCAGTGTCCCTTTAAACTGCGCCAATTTGATTGTGTCAATGATAAAATTCCCTTTTTAATTGGGAGTATGCCCCTTAGTATCTTACCACATGTTGCCACTGTGAATCCCTCCAGGACACAAAGCGGATGCCCAAGGATGAAGTAGCCAAATACTTGGTTGATGACACTGATGGTGCTGGCGATAATTGTCTCCCCGAGGTCAGCCACTGCCAGGTTCACCAAGATCCAGTTCAAAGGATGTCGAAGCTTTTTAAACTTATAGGTGGCAACCAAGACTATGCCGTTGGTGAAAACAGAGGCTATGACCACAAAGACCATCCAGAGGGATGTGATGTTGTAGACCCATCGAGGCGCAATGTGGTAATTTGGACCTTCAAAGGGACCTGAGATGGAGAAACAGAGACATTGACAATGTGGCACGTAATGGTAATGAGAAATATTAAGTGAATATTAAAAGATCTGCAGTTATTAGGTTTATAAACCTATTTTAGATTTAAGTTTAGTAATATAATTCATTATTCTTTTGAAGATCACTTATTCAAGTTGAATTATACAATGCACAGAATGGCTCTTTTCAAGGGGCAAGTCCTGCAGGAACGGCTTAGTTTCAAAATAATGTCGTTTTTGGAATTTCGTTTCGGAATTTCGTTACGTTTTAATTTGTTTCGTATTGCTATTTCATTTTCGTTTGGTATCTGGGATCACTAAAAAAAACATTGTAATTTGGGATCGATTCGATATTTGATATCGATTTGAATTTCGGATCACTAAATAAAGCCCCAATGAATCAAATTTTGCTGTTAAAAGGCAAGCTAGGGTTAAATTTTGAGCTGTCCATTGACCTGTGGTGCTGACAACAGATTCAGCACCTTAGGCCAATTTACAGGGACAGGGTTCTTTGAATCTGATTCATTTCATAATGTCGTTTGCTTTAGTACTGACTCGTATGTATGTAAGTTGGAAATCGATTCGATATTTGATAAACGATTGAATTTCGGATCGCTAAATAAAACCCCAATAACTCAAACCCTGCTCAGGAATCATTTAATCAATGGTTCTCTAGTGAAACAGTATAACGAATCAAATTCGTTTTATACTGTTTCATTTTCATTTCAATTCGAATGAAATCAATTAGTTATTTCGAAAGTACTTCCGAAATACGAATTAACGAAATTCGTAATGAATTGAGATTTGTTACGAAACAAATGCACACCCCAGGATTGCATGGGAACGCAGTTCCCTCACTATTTTATTTATTTATTTATTTATAAAGGATTTTACCAGGAAGGATACATTGAGATTTCTCTCGTTTTCAAGTATGTCCTGGGTTCAAGAACATTGAAGTGTTACAGTTACAGAAATACAAAGTAATACAATGCAAGATATTAAAAAAAAAAACAAACACAAATATACAGATTAACAGAAAATAAATATGTAGGAAATATAGTCACTAGGTTACAGGTTTACAGGTGCATTCTGTATATAGTCACTAGGTTACAGGTTTACAGGTGCATTCTGTATATAGTCATTATGTTACATGTTTACAGGTGCATTCTGTATTGAGGTATGTTAATAGGGAGCTCGAGTGACTTAAGACTGGGGGAAGATTTGATGGTGTCTGGGAGGTTATTCCATAATTGTGGTGCTCTGTAGGAAAATGAGGATCGAGCCACTGTCTTTTTGTATTGTGGTATTGCAAGTAAGGTGCTGGTCCTGGATCGGAGGTTATAGGATGAGGGAGCTGCTTGGGGAAGCAGCATATTCATGTAGGGTGGCAGCTTCCCAGAAAAGCTCTTAAACACCAGGCTGAAAGGTGAAGAGTGCGTCTAGATTCCAGCGATGGCCAGTTTAGCTCTTTTAACATGTCACAATGGTGGGTCATGTAGTTACATTGTAATGCAAAGCGGCAGAATGAGTTATACAATGTAGTAAGTTTCTGAAGGTGTGTTTGCGGGGCCGCTGCATACACTACATCTCCGTAATCAATAACTGGCATAAACATTTGTTGTACAATCTGTTTTCTTACCGCGGGGCTCAGGCAGGATTTGTTTCTGTACAGGGCACCTAGTTTGGGGTAAAGTTTAGATGAGAGTTTTTCGATGTGGGGGCCAAAGGATAGATTAGGGTCGAACCACGTACCTAGATATTTGAGAGAAGTGACTGTGGTCAGCGTGCCATTTGATTTTGTCCCAACACATAGATGGGGCGTTTGCAATTTGTGTAGTTTAGGTTTTGTTCCAAAGAGCATCGTTACAGTTTTGTCAGTATTTAAAAAAAAAGTTTGTTGCGTTTGATCCACTTTTCTACCACTGTGAATTGTTCTTGCAGCACGGCCTCCAGCTGCGGGAGATTTGGTTTGCTGGTATAGATTACGGTGTCGTCTGCGTACATGTGTACAGTTGAGGCTTTGCAGACGTTGGGCAGATCGTTTATGAATATTGTGAATAGCAGGGGGCCTAGTATTGAGCCTTGGGGTACACCGCAAGTGACAGGGAGCGGGAGGGAGGAGCTGCCAGAAATTGACACATATTGTGATCGGTCGGATACATATGATTGAAACCAGGTTAGCGTGCGATCACCAATGCCAGAATTTTTAATTTTTTCTAACAAGATTCCATGGTCTACTGTGTCAAAGGCCTTGACAAAATCAAGGAAGATGGCTCCAGTTAGGTCGCCTTCTGCCATCCCAGCTTGGATATCATTGCAGACTTTTAAAAGGGCGGTTGTAGTTGAGTGATTTGGACGAAAGCCGGATTGATCTGGGGTTAAGTAGTTCCAATATTGATAATAATCACGTAATTGTGTGTAGACGCATTTTTCCAAGATTTTTGACACTACAGGGAGCAACTTAAACTGGAAAGCTGCGATACCTTTTATTTTTTAGACACAATTTTATAAAACTGTCTAAATTTAAGGCTTTTTCCTGGATTTAAGTAAATTTCAGTCTGGATTTACCCCCTGCAAAACTGCTTGCCATGTCCTCTGCATAACTAGCTTATCTGCTGGGATTCCATTCTTTGCTTTTTCTTAAGCATTTGTTTTCTTCCCAAGCATTTTTTAAAAGCATCTTTACCCATGCTGTCAATGATATATGCGGTAGTATGCACTCGCTGTACATTGAATAACCCCCATAGAAGAGCAGAGATATTTGAAATATCACCACACGTTCGGTGCCCTTTCGTTTCCCGCACTTCGGGGCAATTCAGCAATTCTAGTTCGGCGACCCTGTGGTGTTTTCAAGTACAACCGCAGGGTCCCTGTAGTGCAGGGAAAACTCACCACAAGCACACTGAACACTCACTGCAAAGCTGCCGAAAACTCACTGAACCCACACCGAAAACCCACAGAAACCGCCGCAAAAACCACGCCAAACACGGCAGAAAGTTCTGAGGAGCCACCGATCGCCAGAAAAAGCCGACAGGCAGACGAACAGGGTGAAAAAAAAATAAAAAACTGTACGCTTGAAAGTTTCAAAATATAACGCTGTTTGCAAAAAGCTACAGAACGAAAATGTCTGAAATTTACATATAAGGTCCTATGAAATGATAATAAAAAGGTCTGTTACAGATAAAAGAAAAACGTCTTTAAAAAAAAAAAAAAAAGGAAGAGAAAGTTTGCCAAAAAAATCTCGAAAAAAGCCTAAAAGATCCAAAAAAAACGATAGTAAACGGTTTTAGATATTGAATTAAAACAGGTATATTTTTAACATTGAAGCCTGAATAAACCTGCCGTATGAAACCACCGAACAGCATAGCATTTCGGCAACTTTTCACTGCTGTTTTGTGTTCTCTGAATAGATTAACCATTGCTTCTCTATGGGGGATTTCACTGCCGAACAGGCACCGTACGTGCAGGTAATTTGCCAAAATTTGGCGAGCTGCCTGCACTCTGAATAGCCGAATGGCCCCGAAATGTCACCGTACGCTGAATTTCAGTGTCTGGTTACATTTCGGGGCCAGATCGTCTCTCTCTGAATAACCCTGTATGTTTCGGCCTATAACAATTACCTAGGAAATTTTTTACCTGAGGGGTCACTTTTTTGATTTTAACAAATGTATTGTCATGATTCAAGTTCCCTGCCCGTGCATCAGGGGTTGCTATGGCCAGGGGCGGATCCAGGGGGGCAACGGGGCAATTTCCCCCCCCAAAAAAAATATTACTGACCCGCTGCCGCCGGCCGTTTTTCTCCCTACGAGTGGCCGCCATCCATTTTTCTCCCTACGAGCGGCCACTGGCCATTTTTCTCCCTACGAGCGGCCGCCGGCATGCAGCTTGGCCGCTCGCCTGAGAACCACCTGACCGGCGCAACCGCAATCACGTGAACTCCAGGATCTTGCGAGAACAAGGCTGCGCTGGTCAGGTGGTTCCCAGGCGAGCGGCCAAGCTGCATGCCGGCAGCCGCTCTTAGGGAGAAAAGCGTCCGGCGGGTAATCGAAGCCTGGCAGAGGAGGTGAGAGAGCTGGGGGCAAATATATCCATGTGAGCTGGGGGCAAATATATCCATGTGAGCTGGGGGCAAATATACCCATGTGAGCTGGGGGCAAATATACCCATGTGAGCTGGGGGCAAATATACCCATGTGAGCTGGGAGCAATTATACCCATGTGAGCTGGGGCAAATATATCCATGGGAGCTGGGGGCAAATATATCCATGGGAGCTGGGGGCAAATATACCCATGTGAGCTGGGGGCAAATATACCCATGTGAGCTGGGGGCAAATATACCCATGTGAGCTGGGAGCAATTATACCCATGTGAGCTGGGGCAAATATATCCATGGGAGCTGGGGCAAATATATCCATGGGAGCTGGGGGCAAATATACCCATGTGAGCTGGGAGAAATTATACCCATGTGAGCTGGGGGCAAATTTATCCATGTGAGCTGGGGGCAAGTATACCCATAGGAGCTGGGGGCAAATATACCCATGTGAGCTGGGGGCAATTATACCCATGTGAGCTGGGGGCATATATATCCATGTGAGCTGGGGCAAATATACTACATGTGAGCTGGGGCAAATATACTACATGTGAGCTGGGGTGGTACCCTGGGCCCCTCATATGGAAAGGGTTTGCAGGGCTCATGAGCCGCATGAGGACAGACCCTGTGCAATGTTCTGGGGAGAGTGATTGTAACGAGCACAGCTTGCGATTAGGCGGGTCTCTGCCTGTCACTGCAAACCCAACACCAGCTCTTTACCAAACTGGTAGAATTCCCCCCCCCCCTGAAACCTGTGTCCGGATCCGTCCCTGGCTATGGCAACGTGATGTTGTGTCGCGGCCTGATGACGTCATTGCGCCAGACTTCCTGGTACTTCGGGGGATGCCTCCGGCTGGAGAGTGGCAGACGGTAGTACGGGATCGGTGAGTGTTATTTTTGTGTTCCCTATATATGGGTTTTATGTTATTTGTATTCATATTCTACCTTGATAAAGGCCTCAAGGAGCTGAAACATCGGCTTTTTAATGGGAAAAAATAAAATTTGGACTTTTACAAGACCCTGAGTGCCTCCCATCACTCATTTTGAATATAATATGATCATCATATATATCATCACTATCAGCCCTCAAATAGTTATACTTTATTTTTATAATTTATATATTTACAAATATCATGCAAAATCATAAATAGTCCACCTCTCCTTTTTATGTGGGATTTAATTCACTTTATCACAGCATCTTTCATTTGGATCAAAAGTATATTTGCAGCAGATGCTGATTTTGACATAATCTAATAATAATATTTTTGGCCAGATTTTTTTAACAACTCACATTACTGAGGATGAGTTAATCAACATAGTTATTTCTTTCAGGGATTCTGTTAACTTTTTTAAGATTATTATTTAAAGTACCAAGCATCCTCATGAGATCCAATAATGTTGTTTTGCCATTATACCACCATATTTCAGAGTGAAAAGAATTAAAGCATGGGTTACATTGTTGCTGGTGTTGTAGGAATGGTATATCAGTGTACCCCGGGGATCAAGTCCTAAAATAAAAAAATGTGGGAACTCCAATATTTATGTCCCCCAATTAGCAATTATCATCTTGCACTTAAGACAAGACCGTATTCAAATCTATTATATTTGTGGAAGATTTTAGCAAAAATGTGATAAATCATATACATAGATACTCGAGTATAACGCTATACTTTGGTGACAAAGATTTACCTTAAAGTTGGAGGGGTCGCGTTATATTCGAGACATCTGCCTCTCGAGTAAAAAAAAAAAAAAAATTGCTCAGGGATCCCAAGTCTCCTGGAAGTTCCGGTAGTCTCCCTGAAGTGAATGTGGACTCCCTGACGCCAGCAAACACTTCAAGGAACTCCCGGATTCAGGAAAGGTGGGATTCATCGTCCGCCAATAGCCGGCCCTACCCTGTTGTTGCCCCGTCCTGATGTCACTGCAGACGCGCTGTGCGATTCTCAAATTCTGAATGGCAGGAGCTCGTTCGGGGGGGCTGGCTATTGGCAGACGATGCAGTGGATGAAACATAACAAAGAAAAAAATGTCATCTGCGCTTATTCCCATTATAGCGTGTGAAACTAAACACAATTAGAGGTTTGGTTTCTTATTAATGACCATTATAAGACTAAGCTCGCCCGCCAGCATCAAGGCACCTCTAATGAGGGCGAATAGACGCGACCCCACCCCTCCTGCACTATGTATGTTTCAATGTACTTCCAGCCAGATCATCCCTGCAGCAAGATCCCGCTCCGTGTCTTTGTTTTCGATCCAAAAGTGGATTTTGTTTCTGGGGGAGCATAAATAAAGGCCCACTAGTCTACCTCATGTCTGACAAGCAGCATGAGCAGGTATGGTTTGCTATACAGCAGCCTGTGGTTTCATTTTTGGATAGGACTCGCCCTCATTAGAGGTGTCTTGATGCTGGCGGGCGAGCTTTAGTCTTATAATGGCCATTAATAAGAAACCAAACCTCTAATTGTGCTTAGTTTCACACGGTATAATAGGAATAAGCGCAGATGACATTTTTTTCTTTGTTATGTTTCACACATGTTGGGCTGGATGCATTTGGTGGTTGCAGCCGCCCCATCGGGGAATAGGCGCGACCCCACCCCTCCTGTACGACGCAGTGGATGAGTCTGCCTGCTTGAGCTGGAGGTCAGAAAACGACACCTCCCGGCCGGCGTGCTGGCCATCAGTGAATGATTCACCGTGTTGGTCACCTTGCTCCACCGGCCATCTTATCACAAGTAAAGAAGACAGGTGGCCTGCGGCGTCGTACTTAGTAACAACTACAATCATTCTAGAGCAGAGCACCCTGGCCTAAGGGGGAGCCTGACTGTGTTAAAAGAACCTGGAAGGATTTTAATTGTTTACCGATACAGTATAGTTTTATAATTTTGCTCCTCGCGTTATAGTCGAGTCTTGAGTAATCTCTCATTTCCATAATAAAGCTCTATCCATCGCGTTAGATTCGGGTCGCGCTATACTTGAATATCTACCGTACTTATTGTGACTTAACATGAAAACATATGGTTGAACAACTCAATTCAAGCTTTGTCGAGTATGGGTACTCCGTTCCCTCTGCAAGAATAGTGGAGGAAATGCATCCCCACAAATTCCCTCTCGAATTGACCCCTGCTGTACCCTATGTGAGATGATTTAGGGGGTCAGAGATAGGGTTTAGGGTTCAGGTGTTGAATTTATTTTCAGCCTAGAAGATTTAAAAGGAACACTCTAGGCTAAAAATCACAACCCCCCCCCTTTTTTTACATTATATTATAGCTATTGCCCTACCTAGTTTTCAGTATTTTTTTTTTAATGTAATACTTACCCTAAAACCACTTGTTTCCAACGGCGTTTTTTTTTTATACTCACCTCCCTCCTCTTCCGCTCCCGTCGTGGTAACTCTACAACTTGGCTAATGGTTTACGTGAGAAGCGCGCATGCGCGCCTCTCACGTAAACCAGCCAATCAGCAGGCTTCCTCTCTGATTAGTGTTACGCGCAAGAGGATGCGCGCAACACTAATCACAGCTGCCGACTTTTGCCGGCGGCTCGCTCTCGTCAGCTACTGCGGCAAGTAGGAGACGTCATCGCACTGAAAGCGCGATGACGTCTCCTACTCGGCAATAGTCGGCAGAAGCGGGAAATACAAATCCCGCTCTGCTGACTGACAGCTGGGAGGGCGGAGTAAAGTCCTCCGCGTCTCTCAGCTGTTTCAGCCGATCGGCTGAGCGGAGGGGGGGGGGAAACAAAGAAGAGGGCATACTTAGGTGGTCATGTTGCCTAGAGTATCCCTTTAAGAACCTTTTGAACTCTTAGGCTGGTGTCAGACGAGCGCACTATGTGCGCCTGTACTGACGTGCCTCCTGGCGCATGTCGCAGCATTGTGACACTGCAACGGGGCTGGCCACACGCTGTAGCGCACGCAGGGGCGGCCCACACCGGGTGGCACTAAAAAAAATATATATTTTTTTACTTTTGCAAAGTATTTTACCAGGAAGGATACATTGAGATTTCACTAATTTTCAAGTATGTCCTGGGTAGGCAAGGCCTAGGTTGGCACTTTCCAGGGGGCAGCAAAAAACCTCTCCACTAAAGGGGTTACTCACAGAGCACCAAAATGACAGCAACATTTTGGTGTTCTGTTGTTCCCTGCACTCGGGGAATAAAATTTCCCCACCCTGCAGTGAATTCACCATTCACCGCAGGCAGGGTCCCCAAAGTGCAGGGAGTCACCGCAAACCGGTGGCCTGCTGTTCTCAAAAAAACTACTGAACGAAAATGTCTGGAATTTACATATAAGATCCTATGATTGATAATAAAAAGTTCTGTTACAGAAGAAAAAACGCTATTAAAAAAAGGGGGAAAAAATTTTGCCGAAAAAAATTCAGAACAATGACTAAAAGGTACTAAAAAAATAAAAAAAATAAAGACTTTTTAGTGCAGATTAAAATAATAAATGGTTTATTAGATATTGCATAAAACCGGGAATATTTTTAACATTGAAACCTATGGAGTTTGCCTGAATAAACCTGCTGATTGAAACCACCGAACATCAGGGCATTTCACTGACATTTCTCTGCTGTGCGATGTTCTCTGAATAGATTAACCATTACTTCTCTATGGGGATTTGCACTGCCTTCGAACAGCACTGTACTTGCTGGCAGTTTGCCAAAATTTGTGTGTGAGCATATCACAGAGCAGTGGTGTACTTAAGGGAGTGGCGGGGGCAGGTCGACCCAGGTACCAGTGATTATTGGGGTGTCATTAGGGGGTACTAGGAGGTGCCACTGTCACTGTGTGTGTCAGCTTTGAGCTGTGTTCTCAAATTATTAGGAATAAAATAGAATAGAATAAAAATCCCCCTCTCCTCCCTCCATAGCTCCTCCCCTGCCCCGCAGCAGCTCTAGGAGAGGTGAGGGGATGTGATTTGTGTGCAGAGAGAGAAGACGACAGTAAACGGCAGGTAAAGGGGGTGGGGTATCAGCAGAATATGAAGCCCTGTCTGCTTACTGCTGTTTAAAGTGGACCTTTCCTTAACCAGCACTGCAGTGATAGAAATTTGTCATTGAGCTGCCTGGCTCCTGGTGAGGTCCTGCATAGAGGGGGCCAGGCTGCATTCACTGCATCACCAGTGAATAGGCAGCCCAGGGTAAACAGGGACAGGGAAGAGGGAGTCTTAAAAAACTGGAAAAGAAAAAATGCCATAGCAGCATCTTATACCTGCAAAACACCCATTCTCTGCTCAGCAACTCCAATCCACAAAACCAGCCACCCAGCACACACACAACTCCAATCCACAAAACCAGCCACCCAGCACATACACACAACTCCCATCACACAAAACCAGCGACCCACACACACAACTCCCATTACACAAAACCAGCCACACACACACAACTTCCATCACACAAAACCAGCCACCCATACAACTCCATCACACAAACTGCACGTGTGACAGCGGACGTGCTGCGGCAGTGCTGCAAGCCTCCCCGTCGAAGCGCTACAACGCGTGTTTTTTATGGGGCTGCAAAGTACGACCCTCCATAGGAGGAGCGAGCCTTGCAGCGCTAAGCACACTAACTGTGCTCAGCGAGGTGGCCAGACGGGCGTCAGAGTGGAAGGAGTGTCCGCTCTCACAGACGTTCCTTCCTCTCTTACAAACGCTCGTCCGACACCAGCCTTAATGCTCAATTAAATTGGCACAATCTACAGTTTTTTGGACTACATTTCAGCCATTTTTCAGTTCAGCTGATTTAATTAAGGACATACCGGTATTTCAATTCACGATAAAAAAAATCATCTGAGTTGTCAGCACTCACACCTATGCTCGCTATTGGAAATTTCATCTTTCGCGATTCAATTCGAATGAGCCGCTTCTTGAAAATAATACCAAGTGCCGAAAGGGGTTGATAAATGGTTTCTCAGGCAGTGAACCTGGAAACGTAAGACTGGAACTCTCATTAAAACATTAGATTTTGAAATAGTCATGATATTTTCACAAAACATGACGATGGATGAAAATATACTTTTTCAGGCATTTTAACGACCAGATATTTTTTATTTTTTAGAACAGCATCGTTTTTTACATTTTCGGCTGCCTCTGAATTTTTTCAACTCCGTCGGTCTGTCAAAAAGAATAGGGGTCAAAACCTGCTGATATTTTTTTTAGAAAGAATTAAATCATGCCCTTAAATCGGGTTTTGACAGGTGTCAATCAAAAGAGTCCATCAGAACAAATCATCAAGATTAAATGGTACATTCCAAAGGACAAAGACCATGATGGGTTGCCAATGGTTGATGACAGTGGTTCCCAACCCTAGTCCTCAAGTACCTGTAACAGGTCAGGTTTGCAGATATCTGAAGCAAAGCACAGGTGATAAGATTTGCTGCTCAGTGATTGCAGGATTCAGTCTGCATTTCCCCACCGTAATCCTTAAAACCTGGCCTGTAAGGGGGACATGAGGACTGGGAATTGGAAACACTGGTCTATGAGAAGCTAACACGTTATGCTCTGGTGTCATGAACAGGTATTTGGCATTTATGGTGGAATATTAAAAGAACCAAGACTGTGTTGCTCACATATGTCAGTTGTTCAAAATGGTGCAGTTGTAGGAAACACCCTCCAAAAACCACACCTCCCAAAAAAAGAAAAATGGGCACAATATAGTGTATGTCTACTAATTTAATCTGACAAAACAGTAACTCTATTCTAAACTGGTCAGTTTAGAACAGTTTCATTTTTTTATAGTCCTTATCTGTAGAGCAAAGCTTGCTTTCTCTTGGTCTTCATCATAGTTCAGATGTGCCGAAATATTCATGCGAAATGTACACATTGTTTCACATAGTTCACTATTACTTTTCTAACTTTACGTAGAGCTCTATATTCTAGTCCCATCACCATTATGTGTGATGCCTTGGAGGTGTCAAGGGAAGTACTGATGGCTAAATTGTCCTTCCCATCTCCGTCTTACCAAGTCTAAGGCTGGTGTCAGATGAGCGCATTCTGTGCGGACTGCGCGTCCGTGCACAACGGACGTATTTTCTGACTGACGACAAGGTAGTGGCCACACAGTCTGTTTTTGTGACTGACTTTTTTTGACGGATGTAGGAGGGAAAATAAATTAAATATGAAAAACATTTTGTCCGTCAAAATGCTGGACGTCAAAAATGCAGTCCATCTGACTTCGTTCCATCACTCACACACAAAGCTATGCGGACTTGGCAGACGCAGCGCACTTTGTGCGTCCGTTCTAGCGGATTTACATTCTTGCCTAACTTGCGTCCCTTTGCCGCGTCCGTTGTGCGTCCGCACTTCTGTGTGGACGTACTTCGTGTGTGGGTCTCCATTGATCATAATTGTATGCTACCACGGATGTTAAAATGTGCGGCAACACGGACGTGAACACTGCGCTCGTCTGACCCGAGACTTACTCTTCACAGGTCTGACGCGCTACTCACCCCGGGTGTTGTTGCTGTTTGTATATGTGAAAATGCTACTTCTGGTTGTATCCTCATCATCCTGTCTCCTCCGTGCGGAAAACACAGCCTCGTTCCATGGTGAAGCCATAACCTGTACAGTCCTCTGATTCCAAATTCCTCTTCCTTTTGAGATCTAGTCAGAACCCTTCCCGCCACCCGCTTCCTTCTCCCCTATGCTCCTCCACACTTTTTATCTCTCTTCTTCCTCTACCCCTGGCTGTCACTCGGATGGGTAATTTTTGACCTCTCTCTAGTTTTATACCAGGCTCAGCTGGATTAGCCCAGACACTCAGAAACCAGCTCAAGCCCCCTTAAACATTTTATCTCTTAATTGGCGTACGCGTTTTAACTCCCCCCCTCCTTCTCTTCCCTTTTGCCATCTTCCACTGTGACTTGCGACTCCTCGCTGGGAGCTTACGTTAGTGAATCAGGCTAATAGTTACTTTATTGGACACTTCGGGTGACAGGATAAGAGCTCTGTCACAGATAAAAGAGACAGACAGAGGAGGGGAATAGGGTTGGGAGATTTTTTCGCTATCAAATCCCATCTCATCTTCTCCATGTCTTTCCATTCGCTAATGCCCTTACTCTTTGCGAAATTGGGGTCATTGTGCTAATTAGGAAAATATCAAGTAGTACATAAAAAAGAACACTGTCCCATATCTTACTGTTTCGACCGATGACCTTCTGCTTGTCTTTTAAATAAGCTGCATGCGGTTGTGACATTGTATCAAGTTTCTGAGAACCTAACGACTATTGATTAAGGCATAGGTGAAAGTTTGGCTCACTTTCTATCCCATCATCCGATTCAAGAGAGAAAGACAGATGAGAAGATACATTCATGACAAATAATTTTATAAACTAAAACAAATAGTTGACTATGTTTGAAAAGTGGTTTTGGATCGTTTCCACCGTATGACGTTTGGAGGGATTTTTCGAACATATTTTTTTTGAGTGAAACTAGAGAAACAAGCAACAAATAAGGAAGTAACAACAACATACTAGTCCGGATACCGGAGATACCCTAGTATGCAGACCCAAGCAAGGACATACAAGGAAATATCTAAAGGAAACCGGTCCTTTTAATTATCGTCGTACCAAATAAAGAATGGTCTACAACAAGGATCTCAAACTCCGGCCCCCAGATGGCCCATCAAATTCCCAAATATAAATGTAAGCAGTAGATGTCCAGGGAATCGTGGGAGTTGTTGGTCAGACACATCTGGAGGAGGTCAGAGTTTGAGATCCCTGGTCTAAAACAAGCCAAGGACAATAAATGGAGAGGTTCACAGAAACGATATAAACAAGGCAAGAGTCAAGGATAGGAGACGTAGAGGAGAACCGAGAACAATTCAAAGTCAAATACTGGAAATTGACAGAATGCCATTTCCAGCACCTTGAAAGATGCCTCAGCAATGGCATGGTTGATCCCTGATGATTGAAACAGAGGCACAAAAAAGAGATGTCCATAACATGGATCCAATTATATATTAGTGTCCTTGTTTGATTTAGCCACACATACATCTGCCAAAATTTATCTAACCCAAAGACTTCTAGTTCTACTAAACTGACTAACAGGAAAACCAGTAAATGTTCAGTGGGCCATGATGTCAGTGGCCTTAGGCCACCTGAAGACATCAACAGGTCTTCCAAACTGTCTCTTACAGAGGGTACTTTTATTTTAATGGCACACTGGATACACCAAAGCATCTTCTTATCAGCTCTGTAATCCTTACCCGTATAGTTCACGTCGGTTCCAGATCTATCAGTTTTGCGATGATCGGGTTCTGCCTCTCAATACGGAACCCATCCATCTTCACCATGTGTCTGCCCAGTTATGGCCTACTTGGATTTATCCTCCAACACCCAAGCTTGTACACAGAGCAAGCTGGAGAGTGTAACCCTGTTTGGGACAGGTTACACAAATATAAGAAACTTCACATGTACTGTACGTTCAATGGTGCTGACGTAGGTTTGGTCCTTGAGTGACAGAATGCACAAGAGTGCGAGATCATATCCTGGTTCACTCAACTTACTGATGGCTCCATCCAAACATATGACCTTTGATGAGGTCTCTTGAGAGGCATAAGGTACTTTATGCCTTCCCCCACCAACTTGCTCTTACTAAGGGGTTGGGGTTGGCTTGCTATTTTTTTTTTGGCACTACTGGTTGATTTTCAATCATCTGTGTCAGAGGACCTTTCCCTGTAACAATGTTCTTAAGCTTTAGTTCTACTATTTATACTCTCAGTATTTCATCGGCAAGATCATAGCCCTGTTATCTGTAAAAAATACTGTTTTTGATCTTGCTGTACGAGCCGGTCTACGAGGAAACGCTTTCACCTTGACTAAGAACTCTCAGTGCAAGCGGTAATTTAATTCAGATACTTAGCAGAAGCCTTTTGACAGATGCACCCGAGATTATCTACGCTTTCTTCTGGGAACTAGTTAGTGCAAAGAACCCCAAATCTCATAAACGTGTCACGCTGATGGTACGATCCTGATGAAGGATGACATCAGATGCTCATGCCCAACATTAATCTCCCATGGGATTCTTAGTTCAGACCGGGGGAGGGAGATTAAGAGGGGAAAAAAGATTTAATCCTAAATGCTTGGAAGTATTGGGAAGCGGAAATTAGGCTAAGTAGCAAGCCTAGAGGGAAGAATCGGAGTGTGGTCGGGGGGAGGAGAGAGAGTCAAGGAAGCGACTGCTGGGGGGGGTGTCAATGAGTAAGTAGAAAAAGATGTCCTCATGGTATGACAGATTTCCATTTCTTGAAAAGGGATGAGGCATTGAAGAAGCCGCACGACATTGCTGGGTCTACAACATCCTTTTCAATGTGTAAGACAGGTAACACTGAAATCTAGGGGGGGGGTTGGGTGGTTTTGAAGGCTCTCGATTGCATTTGAGAAGAAAGCTGACAGAAACCAATTTGATGACTATCGACTAACAAGTTTATTTTTTATTCCTAACATTTTAACATTGTCTGTATTTTTAAAGTCCGAATCCATGTGATAATTAAGTTCTAAGCCTGGTAAAAACGCGTCAGCCCCTGCGTAGTCATGAAGAGTCATTTGCAGCAAAGATTTCATTTTCAGTTCAGATTCATGTTTTGGAGGAACTTAGAAATTCTGTTTTAGAATTTTTGTTTATGATGGGTTGAAAAGTCTTTCAGGGTTATTCAAAGAGATCCGAACGGCTGGAGAAAGGTAACCGACCACTGAAAATCAGCATTCGGTTACCTTTCTTGGCCATTCGGCTATCCAGAGAGCAGGCAATTCGCCAAATTGCCTGCACATACGGTGCATGTTCGGTGCCTGTTCGAGGGCAGTGAATCCCCATAGAGAAGCAATGCTTCAGATATTCAGAGAGCAAAACCCAGCAGTGAAAAGTTGCCGAAATGCCCTGCCATTCGGTGGTTTAATTCGGCAGGTTTATTCAGGCGAATCCATAGGTTTCAATGTTAAAAATATTCCCGTTTTAATTCAATATCTAATAAACCGTTCATTATAAAATTCTGCAGTAAAAAGTCTATTTATTTATAGATTTAAGCATTTTTTGGGATTTTGGTTTTAAAAAAAATTTCCGATTTTCTTTTTCTTTTTTTGTAAACTTTATTTTTTCTGTAACAGCCTTTTTATTATCATTCCCTGGACCTCATATGTAAATTTCAGACATTTTCGCTCAGTAGTTTCTTTGCAAACAGCGTTTCACTTTTCAATCATTCATGCAAATTGTTTTCCTAATTTATTCACCGCATTCGTCTGCGGTGTCGGCTTTTTCCGGAGGCTTCGCTGTGTGTGATCGGCTCCTGCTCAGGTTTTTCCGGCATCTTCGACGGGTTAATCTAGATGTTTCTGCGGGTTTTCGGCGTGCATTCGCCAGATTTTCGGCGGGTGTTCCCTGCACTTCGACAGCCCCATGGTGCTTGCTGAATACACCGCAGGGTGGCCAAAAAGGGAAGCTGATTTGCACCGAATTGAAGAGAATGAAAAGTCACCGAACGTGCGGTGACTTTTCGAATCTCTTTGAATAACCCTGATAGAATGTCTTAATAATCTGTTTATGTATTTGTGTAACCGGTACTGTGCTGTGAATTCCATGCGGAAATTAAGATTGTGTTACATGTATAGATATATATATACATACACACACACACAGTTATTTTAACTAATGAAATACTTAATACATTGGAATATGCAGAAATCAGACTGATACAAAAGTGCATAGTTAAACTTTTAGTATCCTACATTATCCTCGAAAAGCAGAAAAAAAAAATTGGGGTTCACGGACGATTTGTTCTGAGAAAGAGAATTTTTAATGTAATTATCAAAATTAATTGTCACTCGTTAGTAATTTAAATGGCTGATTTGTAAGATCTCTTAAAAGTGTTAAATAGATGGGCACCTTAGCCACGTGTTGAAGAAATCAACACGTCCCATATTCTCCTGAGAGCTGAGAACAACAACACATACAGGGTTATTCAGAGAGAGGTGAAAATCAGGAGAACTGGCAGGAGAAGAGAACAATCTAGACCAAATGGGAGAATTTTTCTGGTTTGGCTATTTTGACCTGAATTTTCACTTCGCCAGTCATTCTCCTGGTTTTCACCTTTCTCTGAATAACCCTGATAGTGCCGTGGGATTTTACCCTAAGTATGTAATAAAAATTAAAAACCAGCGCTTGTCAGTTGCTATGGAGTGAAGACCTCCCCTCCACATGTCTGGAGGACACACAATCATATAAACAACAAACAAACAACACCACAAACTAAAACAGTTATAGATCCATATTTTAATGGATTATCAAAAAAGTCATATACTGTATACCCATGTGAGCTGGGGGCAAATATACCCATGGGAGCTGGGGGCAAATATATCCATGTGAGCTGGGGGGGTACCCTGGGCCCCTCATATGGAAAGGGTTCACAGGGCTCATGAGCCACAAGAGGACAGACCCTGTGCAATGTTCTGGGGAGAGTGAATGTAACAAGCACAGCTTGCGATTAGACGCGTCTCTGCCTGTCACTGCAAACCCAACACCAGATCTTAACCAAAATTGGTAGACTGCCCCTCCCCAAACCTGTGACTAGATCCGTGACTGGCTATGGCAACGCGATGTCGCGGCCTGATGACGTCATTGCGCCAGACTTCCTGGCTGGTGAGTGACAGACAGCAGTACGGGATCGGTGAGTGTTATTTTATGTTCCCTATATATGGGTTTTATGTTATTTGTATTCATATTCTACCTGGATAAAGGCCTCAAGGAGCTGAAACATCGGCTTTTTAATGAGAAAAAATAAAATTTGGACTTTCACAAGACCCTGAGTGCCTTCCATCACTCATTTTGACATATATATATATCGTCACTATCAGCCCTCAAATAGTTATTTGTAAATATATAAAAATAAAGTAGATCATGCAAAAAAATCATAAATAGTCCACCTCTCCTTTTTATGTGGGATTTAATTCACTTTATCGCATGTCCCAATATTTCTGGACCTGACTGTAAATCCCCCCAAAATTCCAACGAAGGGTTAATAAAACAATCAAATACTGAACCTGTCAGGGTCCAAACAGGAGGGTATGTGTTACTGTAGAAGCTCGATGCGTTTCGTCCGATTTGACTTCCTCAGGAGCAAAAAAAAAAGGATTTCAGTGAAGCCATGCTCGGGATTCCAGTCACTCTATAGTGGAGTTACATTTTTTACAATGGTATGTTTATTCCTTAAAGGGATTTAAAAGGCACAGGGTTATTTTAAAAAGATCTTATAAATTGCAGAGAAAGATTAAGATGAAAGTTGGGCGGCGTTCTGATGAAAGTATAAACAAATGGTAAATAAAAGCAGATTAAATCATCATTTCCATAATTTAATCAGAAGAAAATACTCTAACAAACTGACTTAACCTGTATTTAATTTTTTGAGAAAGTATTTTACCAGGAAGGATACATTGAGATTTCTCTCATTTTCAAGTATGTCCTGGGTGGCGAGTATGTACCGTTAGGTGTCTTGCCCAAGAACACTTACTGGAGAGGTGCTCTTGCCGGGATTCGAACCTGTGTCTCCATGGTCATAGAGCAGTGATGTTACCTCTACTCCATCCAGCTGGTGTAATGTAAACGCTCCTATCTTGTCTCTGTATGCAGTGAAAGTATGTTCAAGAACTATAATATAGAACTTTAAAAAACATAAAAATGAATATCATTAACATGCGTGTCAGAACTTTAAGGAGCAGTGCAGTATAGTTGTAATAAAAGCTTTGGGCAACAGTTAAGCGACTGTCGTAAGAGAGTAAATTATATATGTGGGCGTATACCATGTAAAAATAACCATTTTTTTGCATTTATGTGCTCATAAATTGTACAGATAATTAGATGCATAATGGGGACTGTACATTGTTACCTTATTTCCTCTGTCATTGGTTCTACAGACAAATAATACCGTAACTGAGGTTGCTCACTCTTGAACTAGTGGAGAATTGCAAATTTCAGGCCAAAATGGCTAAATTAAAAAAGACAATAAAAATAACAAAATTCCATATAAGAATTCAGATTTCTCCTACAAATTTTCTTTTTTTGAGAAAGGATTTTACCAGGAAGGATACATTGAGATTTCTCTCGTTTTCAAGTATGTCCTGGGTGGCGAGTATGTACCATTAGGTGTCTTGCCCAAGGACACTTACTGGAGAGGTGCTCTAGCTGGGATTGAACCCATGTCTCCACAGGCTCTCTCCACGCAGACCAGTGATGTTACCTCTACTCCACCCAGCCGGCACAAATGATATGAAAATGAGAAAGATCCCTGTTGGAGCACAGGATAATAGCACATTGATGGGGGTTGCTAGCGTGTCTGCGCTTGGTTTTGTTGAAAGCGGAAGTGCAACGGGTTTATACGGATTCCTAATGACAGTCGATGCAAATGTTATAACAGGTAGCAAAGCGCCCCCTAGTGAACCTAGTCATCCTGTAATTACTTATGTTTGAATAAAGATTTGTCTTGCTTGTCCGCAATAGCCAAAACAATTAAATTCAACATTATAATTATTAGTGTCATTATTTATACAGAGCCAAAATTCCCTTGCAACTTTGCCATATGAAGTTGGGGGAAAAAAAAAAAAAACACATAAAAAAAGATGACAAAGTAATGTAAAAGGACAAATAAAACAAGAGGTCTAGATGACGGTCCTCCAGTCCTCAGACAGGATTACAAATCAGGAGGAGCGACGATTGATCACCATCATGATTTTAATTTTTTTTTCATTTTATCAAGAGCTCTTAAAATCCTCTTAAAATGTATTTGCGGTTTTTTTTTGGGGATAAAAAAATTAATAATTATTAATAATTTTATTTCAGTTATATTATATTATACAATTTTCGGTATTCCTGCTGATATGCCAGAATGCTTCTGTCAACGGTTTTGGAGATTAATTAAGATTAATTTTTATTGATTTTTTATAAATATGCCATTACATCATTTCTCAAAACTGAAAGTGCTTAGACATTATTTATTTATATGGTGGTAGTTTTTTTTTTCTTTCTTTTTGAGAAAGTATTTTACCAGGAAGGATACATTTTTGTCTTATATTTAATTGAGAATCAAAGACTTTTAATTATTTGGTACAATTGATCACGGAATTATTGCAAATATGCGAGCTGGTTACCAAATTTGCACAGCTTCTCGGTTCGAGAAATTATATATAAAAATAATAACAAAAAGTAATAAAAATAGTCCAAAGATAGTGCAAAAAGTCTAAAAAGGCTAAAAAGCAGTCTTATACGTGAATAAATAGGAGGGCTTGTTGATAACTGTGTAGGCCTCTCACTCATAGCGTCCGTATACGAGGATCCTCCAAATGGGGGAGAGATGGATCTTATCCTTGTTGTCCTAGTGGATTCTGCGTTCTAGTAGATTCCACGTTCTCGTAATGCAGGGAAGGAGAAAAAGAGAGAGAGAGAAAAATAGTGCAATATGGTCTAGATAAATTAGTCGTGGAAGGATGCAAGAAAAATGCACACTTACACTTTCCAGAGCCTATATGGTCCAGGCTCTGGTTCGAAATGCACTGGGCCAAATATAGAGTGGCCTCTTCCCTTCTTTTGAAATTATTGTTCACCTCGGATATAGAAAGACAAAGTATTCATAGCGCAACTTGAATGGTGACTGGGTACATTGGTAGAAATAGGGTTAGTCTCACTCACCGATGGTGGAGCCTTGTTCCAGGCTCAGCTTAATGGCATGCAGTGCTCCTTTGCTCGGTGGGCACCGTCACCTCTTTAGCTGCACCTCTTTAGTGGTCTTCTACTGGCTCAGAAGGGCAAATAAAGTAAATAGACCAAAAAAAACAGCAGCAAAACCACGAATTGGTAAGTTAAAATAACGTGGTTTATTGAGAAAATCTAAAATAAAGGGTGGGGAGGAAGGGAAAAAAGAAAAATGATAATGGTGGAGGATACGCGTTTCGGCAACTCACGTGCCTTCATCAGTCCATAAGAGAAAAAGGGGCAATCAGAGGCATGCCACAAGACATTTTCGATAGATCTTGATAGTTACGCGACTGATAATGATTCGTAAATCTATTGTTGGTATAGGAGTTGTTTCTCCACTTTCCGAATCTCCCATTCGTTTCATGGAAGGGTTCGCGATTAGGTCGCATTCTGTAGTTAGGTTGATCATTATAAGATCTTGAGGGATAGTTGGATCTATAAATGTAGGATCTATCATTATATTGTCTTTGGAAATGATTGGATCTCCTTCTTATTCTCTGTGGTAAAGGTGTTCTAATATGTTCTTCCCCTGCGCCAGTGGCGACTCTAGGAACAATATTTAGGGGGGCACATAGGATACCACAGTCAAAACTGGGGGGGCACTAATAATTTTCACCACTAAGGCTAGGGTCAGACGAACACATTTTTCACGTTGTCCGTGAAAAAGTGCGTACGAACGAATGGACGTATTTTTTCACGGAATACGCGATAGCGGTCATACGATGCGCATTTTCGTCCGTGATTTTGTACGGATCTCAATAAAACCCTTTTGCGTCTGGACGTTATGTTGGCCGGACGTGTGCAGCGTCTGACATCTCCCAATCACGCAAACACGCCGCTATGCGGACGCAGTGCACTCTGTACGTCAGTAGTAGCGGTTTGACGTTCTCGAAAAAATGCGTTCGTTGGCCACTTGCATTGCACGGACGAACGTTCATGCGGCCGTTCGTCGTATGTTCCCCGGCATTGGACGTCATTTGCTGCTAGCACAGCCGTGATTTCGTGCGGCTAAACACACGTGAAAAATGCGTTCGTCTGACCCTAGCCTAAATCATACCACTGAATAAAACTAAGCGCCCTATCACCTGGTGTGAGCTAAAACACCATCACTAAAGGAAACATTTAGTGCGAGTCGCTAAAACGTAGTGCCTGACGACCTACTAACAGATCACCTTGTCCGCGGTAGTCCATGAACAAGGTCGTTTAGCGCACGCTAGGGAAACTAATGCGGTTGTGTACAGGATAGAGCTGTTTTTTTTCCAGTGCAGAGTGCCGGGTCATACCTATCCCCTGTTCTCACAAGATTGAATATGAACATATCTAGTGAATAACTTCACACCCCTGCATTATTAAAATCCTCCACGGTGGTCATATCATCTATGTTTTGATGCACACATATATTAAGGCTGATGAGCATTGCATGATAAATACCACCCAACAGCATGTAGAATCCTTACACTGAATTTAACAGATCCAAAAGGAAGGCCAGGTGAGCGACACAAATTTCCCTGCTGCAGCATATAAAAAATACATGTTTCAGGGCAAGACTTATTGATGTGTCCCTTTAAATATGGTCCACACGGTCACCCTAATAATCAACCGCTTCCATTCTATGAATAACCCCCAGCATAAAATGTTTAAAATTAGGCAATATATTAGAATTAGGATATATATGGATAAAGGATCCTGTGACATCTTCAAGTGGCATTCTTAAGTGGACGCGCAGAGTTGATTCCTGGAGTTTTATCCAAGCTCCCCTACGCCATCACGATCCCTAAGTCCTGTGTCTCCTCTCTCCACAGGTAGGACATTATCACCCATTATTCACAGACACCCACATCTCATCTGATCGCCTGCATACTTTTGCTGGTAAGACATTATCACCCATTATTCACAGACACCCACATCTCAACTGATCTCCTGCATACTTTTGCTGGTAGGACCCCCAGTATTCGCAGGCACCCACATTATAACGTTTCCTTGGTTTTTTTCTGTTTATTTATTTTTGTTTTTCTCCACCATGTGCTTTGCTAATTAGCATGTGAATCTCCTGCCCTATTGACACAGCCCATCCAGCTTCAGGTGTTTGCATTTAGGCAGTTAAAAAGTAAACAGTCCGCCCTTTATAACATTTAAGACCAGCTCCACTGAGCCTTGGGTCCTGTGACATCCTCAAGTGGCATTCTTAAGTGGACGCGCAGAGTTGATTCCTGGAGTTGAGTGGCATTCTTAAGTGGACGCGCAGAGTTGATTCCTGGAGTTGAGTGGCATTCTTAAGTGGACGCGCAGAGTTGATTCCTGGAGTTGAGTGGCATTCTTAAGTGGACGCGCAGAGTTGATTCCTGGAGTTGAGTGGCATTCTTAAGTGGACGCGCAGAGTTGATTCCTGGAGTTGAGTGGCATTCTTAAGTGGAGGCGCAGAGTTGATTCCTGGAGTTGAGTGGCATTCTTAAGTGGACGCGCAGAGTTGATTCCTGGAGTTGAGTGGCATTCTTAAGTGGACGCGCAGAGTTGATTCCTGGAGTTGAGTGGCATTCTTAAGTGGACGCGCAGAGTTGATTCCTGGAGTTGAGTGGCATTCTTAAGTGGACGCGCAGAGTTGATTCCTGGAGTTGAGTGGCATTCTTAAGTGGACGCGCAGAGTTGATTCCTGGAGTTGAGTGGCATTCTAAGTGGACGCGCAGAGTTGATTCCTGGAGTTGCGGGACTGGAGGAAGGAACTGCAAGGCCCAATTTTACTCTGGGTAAACGCACGTCTATATCATGCTTTCTCTCACGCTTCTGCTCTTTACTTCTACCTTTCTCCTTAAATGGAACTCCTGCCCTCTACCACCGACCCCTACACTATCTGCATCTCTCCCTCCCTCCTCTCATCCCACATGATGGCCTCACATGGGCTCCTTTGTTTCCTCAGAACATGGTCTCCCTCTAACTCTCGTGCTGCCAATCACTCCCACTCCCACAAATCCCATTCCCACCTTCTCTTTCTCACCTTCCTGCTGTTACTCTATTCAGGTGACATATCCCTAACCCTGGCCCACAACACATCCAATACTTCCATCTCATCCTATCTCCATCGCACATAAATCACCTCCCTGCAAGCCCAGCAACCTCATTCCCATAATCCCTCAGCGCCTGTCCTCTTTCTCCTGCGCCCTCTGGAACGCTCGCTCTGTGTGCAACAAACTCACAGCAATCCATGACCTCTTCCTTTCAAACTCCTTCAACCTCCTAGCTTTAACTGAAACCTGGCTAACTCCCTCTGACACGGCCTCCGTTGCTGCTCTCTCACATGGCGGTCTACACTTGAGCCATACCCCCAGACCGGGTGAGAGAAATGGTGGCGGGGTTGGAATCCTGCTCTCTCCCAACTGCACCTACCAGCATCTCCCTCCACCTCCATCCCTCTCCTTCTCCTCCTTCGAGACACACTGCATCCGCCTGTTCTCTCCTCTGGCTCTCAGGGGTGCAGTCATCTACCGCCCACCGGGACCAACCTCCCAGTTCTTTGACCACTTTGCTACCTGGCTTTCTCACTTCCTGTCTTCTAATCTTCCATGCCTAATTCTCGGCGACTTCAACATTCCCATTGACGATCCTTCGCCCCTGCTGCCTCCAAACTTCTTTCACTCACATCCTCCCTTGGACTCACACAATCCTCCCTCCTCCCTACCCACCGCGATGGTCACGCTATTGACCTTGTCTTCTCCAACCTCTGCTCCATTTCTGAGTTCAACTGTCGCCCTTTCCCCATCTCTGACCACCACCTTCTCTCTTTCAACCTATCTGGACTTCCTAAACACCCTGCTCCCCCACCCCGCACACACACTCGCAGAAATCTACATGCTGTGGACCCCCATCAATTCTCCAACCTACTTCACCACCTCCCTCATACCTCATCCTTCACCTGCCCTGATGCTGCCACTAATCACTACAACACTACTCTTATCTCTGCTCTAGACACTCTTGCTCCTCTTCGACTCTGTAAGGCCCCACGCCGCCAGCTTCAGCCCTGGCACACCCTCCAGACACGCTACCTGCAAAGATGCTCCCGCACTGCAGAGCGTGCCTGGAGGAAATCCCGCTCTGAAGCTGATTTTGTTCACTTCAAGTTTATTCTCCGGTCATACACCTCTGCCCTCCACTTGGCCAAACAATCCTTCTTCTCATCTCTTATATCTACGCTGTCCTCCAACCCTAAACGGCTCTGGTCCACCTTCAACACCCTCCTCTACCCACCTGCACCTCCCCCCACAGCTGCCTTCAGCGCTCAAGACCTGGCAGACTACTTCCTCAGTAAAACTCTAAATATCAGACGCAACATCCCAACACAAGATAGTTATCTGCCACCTCCACTCCCACAGGTCCCCTCTGCCACCCTCTGCCGCTTCCTCCCAGCCACTGAGGAGGAAGTCATTCCTTATTGTCCTCCTCACATCTCACCACATGCCCGCTCGACCCCATTCCCTCACATCTAATTCCTCCCTCTCCTCCTCCCTCACCCCTGCTCTCACACACATCTTCAACCTATCTCTCTCCACTGGCTCCTTTCCATCCGCCTTCAAACACGCGCTAGTTACCCCTTTACTAAAGAAACCATCCCTAGATCCCAACTCTCCATCCAACTACCGCCCTGTATCCCTGCTTCCCTTCACATCAAAGCTCTTAGAAAAACTAGTCTTCAACCGCTTCTCCCTCTTTCTGTCCTCCAATTCCCTACTTGACCCCCTGCAATCTGGCTTCCGTCCCCTACACTCAACTGAAACTGCCCTCACCAAAGTCACCAACGACCTCCTAACTGCTAAAAAACACGGCCACTATTCTATTCTCATCCTGCTTGACCTCTCGGCTGCTTTTGACACTGTTGACCACCCCCTCCTTCTACAGACCCTCAACTCTCTGGGTCTCGGTGACACTGCACTCGCTTGGGTCGAATCCTATTTATCCAACAGGTCCTTCTGTGTGTCCTTTGCTGGTAACTCCTCCTCCTCATTGCCTCTATCTGTTGGTGTACCTCAAGGCTCTGTCCTTGGTCCTCTGCTCTTTTCCATCTACACCTCCTCCCTGGCAAAATCATCAACAGCTTTGGCTTCAATTACCACCTCTACGCTGATGACACTCAGATCTACCTCTCTACCCCTGATCTCTCTCCCCTGTCCTTTCAAAAGTCAGTGACTTTATCTGGCATCTCCTCCTGGATGGCCTCCCACCACCTAAAGATCAACATGTCGAAGACTGAACTCCTACTTATTCCTCCCTCCAATGCCTCCCCACCTCCTGACTTCTCTATCACGGTGGAGGGTATCACCATTCCCCATCAAACCAAGTTCGCTGTCTTGGAGTTACACTTGACTCTGCTCTTTCCTTCATCCCCCACATCAAGTCTCTTTCCTCCTCCTGCCGATACCAACTGCGTAATATTTCCAGAATTCGGCCATTTCTTACCGCTGTCGCCACAAAACAACTCATACACGCCCTGGTAATCTCCCGACTCGACTATTGCAATAATCTCTTATCTGGCCTCCCTCTGTCCCGCCTCTCCCCCCTACAATCCATCCTGAACGCCTCCGCCAGACTAATTCACCTCACCCGCCGTTCTGTCTCTGCCGCTCCCCTCTGCGAGTCCCTTCACTGGCTCCCCATCCACTGCAGAATTAAGTTCAAAATCCTTATCCTTACCTACAAAACCCTCACTAACTCAGCTCCCCACTACCTGTCCTCACTAATCACCAAATACACCCCAGCCCGCTCCCTAAGGTCAAACAGTGACCTGCGCCTAGCTTCTCACCGCATCACCTCTTCCCATGATAGACTGCAGGATTTCTCACGCGCAGCCCCCACTCTCTGGAACGCTCTCCCTCGTACTGTCAGACTTTCCCCTAACTTCTCTTCCTTCAAACGCTCCCTTAAAACGTTCCTATTTAGGGAAGCCTACCACCCAACTCACTGACGCAATCATCAATCACTCTAACCTTACAGTCCTCTTCTCCTGTTTCCAACCCCAACCCTCCCAGATTGTGAGTTCCTACGGGAATAGGGCCCTCATCTCCTCCTGTACTGTTTGTCAAATGTTGTTCAATGTATTGTAACCCTGTCTATACTGTGCTTATTGTACAGCGCTGCGGAATATGCTGGCGCTTTATAAATAAAGAATAATAATAAATAAAATAAATAAAGAATAATAATAGAGCCGACTGCAGCAGCAACAACATTGCTGACCAGATCCAATACTATGGCGTATGGGGCCAAGAAAACACCTGTAATGCATTCCTTTACATTGCCTATTAATTGCCTGTTAATTTGGATGAGGACCTGTTTTTTTTGGAGTTAGCCACCAGGGTTGAGCAGTAGGTAAATGTTGCAATTAGCACCCCTCAAAAAATTAGCGCTGGCACCAAGTGATCTGTTAGCTGCAAAAGCGCTAAAGATCTCTAGTGCTCCCCATGTTAAGAAAAGGACGCGGAAAGTACAGTAAGCTTGTGGTACAAAACGCTAATAGCAACGCGCTAAGTGATTTTTCCTGTTTGTAGCAGGAGGCAAACAATCTGTTGGTCAGGCGCTAGACTCGATTAACCTGGCGCTAACGCAAAACCATGCTGACGCAAGGGTTAGCCAACACCAGGTAATAGTGCCCTAAATAAGTGTATATAAACAAGATTCCAAAACCCCAGAGTAATGTGATGCAATGATGCCTTTTCGTGATACTAACCGGATACTTAAATTCAATATTTTATTTGCTACAATTCGGCAGTTTTCGCTGAATGTCTGATTGCTGCTTCATTGACTCCACTTTTAGAAATATACAGTGACCATTCGCTAAATAGGGAATTCACCTTATTTTCGGCAAAATAAATTCCCCGAAATGTGACGAAAAGCAGAGGATCTAAAAATGAATAGACCCTTTAGATTCTAACTTCCATACTAACCCCTAAAATGCCATAAACCCAGAGAGATACAATAAAATTAATAAACAATGTGGCAATTAGCTACCCCTTAACCCCTAACATGCAATTGATCAAGGGAATACATGAAATTAATACACTTTGAGGCATGTAGCCAACCCATTAACCCCTAAAATGCCATTAATCAATGAAAAAATAAAATGTATACTATGGATGAAGCCTGCCATTAACCCTTAATAACAACTAGAACCAAGGCAAAAACTAACGTAATACACAATATAATGTATAGTCTGAACATTAACCACTTCACTGCTGAGCCATTTCAACCCTGTGAAAACGTTTATGTTTAAGTGCACGTTTTTACTTAATGTTTTATGACTTTTACTTTACACTGAATATGGTCATGTTGGGTATCATTGGAAAGGCCAGAATCTGCCCTTTCCAATGACACCTAGAATGTCCATATACGATGCATAGCAACGGAGATACCGTGGTCCGAAAAAGTGTGGGAAGCTGGATGTTGATTTTTGGTGGGGGGCACATGGGGGGCAAGGAATAACCTAGGGGGGGCAATTGCCCCCCCCTTGCCCCCCTGTAGAGATGCCTATGCCCTGCACGCTGATCATGAAAAACAGCTTCTAAGGGGGAAGGATGGTGTACTGGACGTGTGGTCCATAATGGTGTGTTATTAAATTTGGAACCCTCTATGTTACCTGGTTCATTTTGTTTCCAGACATTACCTTTACCACAGAGAATAAGAAGGAGATCCAATCATTTCCAAAGACAATATAATGATAGATCCTACATTGATAGATCCAACTATCCCTCAAGATCTTATAATGATCAACCTAACTACAGAATGCGACCTAATCGCGAACCCTTCCATGAAACGAATGGGAGATTCGGAAAGTGGAGAAACAACTCCTATACCAACAATAGATTTACGAATCATTATCAGTCGCGTAACTATCAAGATCTATCGAAAATGTCTTGGAACGGCAACTATAGACAGAAAGACAGCAATTATGCTCAACATTCAACATATCCAACCATTCCTACCCACAATAGATATGAAGCATTGAAAGAACAGACAGATTTTCATGGGAACCACCCGCAAAAAGACAGGAGCCTCGTAACAATGAGAAGAGGGTGGTCACCAGGGAAAAGACCATATCAGGAAGAGGATGCAGAGCAGAGAGAACTAGAGGAAGAAAGAGGGAGAAAGGAGAAGATAAGCAGGAAGGAGGGATTTATAAGCTGACAGAGATTCCACTCACAGATACTCAAAGAACATTACTGAAAAAAGGCATGAAATTCGCTCTTACCACTAATATGAATACATTTGAAGTTTATATCGATTTACAGAAGTTTAAGAAAAACCTCTGCTTGAAAAAATATTTTTTGAAGAACCCAATTGATAGACCAAACAGCATTCAGGTGTATCAACACACCAACCTCAAAGAAAAATCCAATTTTTTTCCAAAGTCACTCATTTCCCAAGAAATGAACACTTTTGAACAAATGGTGTTGAACGACATTAGTAAAATCAAGATACCAACTAAGTCTAACAACCTGACCAACAAAGAAAGAGCAGCTTTAAAAGAACTCACATCAAACGATGAAATCGAAATAAAACCAGCTGACAAGGGTGGCGGCACAGTAATTATGTCTGCGACCTATTATAAAGAAGAAGCTATTAGAATATTGGGTGATAAAACGACATACAAGAAACTTACGAAGAACCCTACAAAAGAGATCCAGCAAAAATTTGATGACTATTTTGATGAAGGATATGCTTTAGGCATCCTGAACAACCAAGAATATCAATACTTAAAAATCAAACACCCAAGAATACCAGTGTTTTCTTTCTTACCAAAAATCCATAAGGATATCAATAAACCCCCAGGGAGACCTATCGTCTCTGGAGTGGGATCAATTTCAAGCAGACTATCAGAATATATTGATCACATACTTCAACCTTTCGTTACTAATACCACTACTCATTTGAAAGACACAACGGCTTTTCTGAACACACTGACAAACATTCAGTGGGATGATGACCTACTTTTAGTAACAAGTGATGTTCAATCACTTTATACAATTATACCACATCAACTGGGTATTGAAGCAACCGAACACTTCTTGAAAAAGAATGATACAT
This sequence comes from Leptobrachium leishanense, assembly GCA_009667805.1. Classification (NCBI taxonomy): domain Eukaryota; kingdom Metazoa; phylum Chordata; class Amphibia; order Anura; family Megophryidae; genus Leptobrachium; species Leptobrachium leishanense. The sequence goes on from CM019071.1 coordinate 125,680,391, forward strand.
TACAACCTGAACAGATTGTTTTTATACTTGAGGGCATTAGACATGTGCATTCGTTTTAGTACTAAAGCGATTTAGTCCGAATTTTGGGATAATTTAGTTTTAGTATGACTCAAGAGAAACGAAACTGCTCAGTACAAAAAACGAAAGAAACTAAAATAAAATGCACTACATTTTAGTTTCAGTCCTCTTTGTGATATTATATTGATGAGTGAAGGAGACCAGCAATGAAGAGCGCAACATCGCAACATCCGAAGTCTGCACCCTCCACATGCCAATGCAGGAAGATGTTCTATACAGAGAGGGACATTAATTCAGGAGGATGTTCTATATATTATACAGAGAGGGGTATTAATTAATGCAGGTGGATGTTGTATACATTATACAGAGAGGGGTATTAATTAATGCAGGAGGATGTTCTAAACATTATACAGAGAGGAGCCTTTTTTTTTTAGCCCTTTAAAATCCAGTGGCTGTGAGCGCGGAGATCGGCTGCTTGTTACATTATCTCTCAGTACAATGTATCATGCTCAGCTTTACAGTAACTGACTGCTGCTCATCACAGCGCTCAGAGTTTCAGTAAAACAAGAAATAATATTGTTTTCTAACGTCTTATATATATAAAAATATTATTTACTAGTTTTACTGAAACTCTGAGCGCTGTGATGAGCAGCAGTCAGTTACAGTAAACAGCTTTGCCTGACACGGGGCAGTATTGCAATGTTGGTGCTAACTTAACCAGAGCTGTTGTAACTGAAAACCTCCATAGGCTATAATAGCTCTGGGAAGTTTACAACAGCTTGTAACGTTGGGGGCTTCCAGCCCTACCTGTGTGCTTGAGGACAGAAAGTCTGATGCTGCTCGCTGACCACTGCCGGTTTAAATGGAGACAGGCAGGGAGGTGATTGCATGAGGTGTGGCTTGAGTGGGGGGCATGGCCTGGTGAAGGTCTTTAAAAACCCTCAGTTAGTTTCAGAAGTTGCCAGATCGTGGTTATCCATCCTGAGCTCCTTGTGCCTGACTGCTATATTGATTTAACCTGTACTGACCTCTGCTTGTGTTCTGACCATTCTGCCTTCTGTTGCCCTAGACTATTTGCTTGTACTACGCTACTGCTCTGATACCGACCCGGCTATTCCATTTGACCATTCTGAACTCTGTATTCCTGATTCTGGCTCGGCTGACTCCTCTCCGTATTGTTAACCCTTTTCTGTCTAGCTAGTTTACCTGGCCAATTCTAAGGACCAGACAGATAGGGATCATTCACAGCTACACTGTTGGTAGCTTCTGGTTTTGTGGAGTGTTGGGTTAAGTACTGCGTGGTGGGATCTGGGAACCGTGACATTACGATCGGGCCAATATGTATCCCGCAGATTTAACACAGCACTTGGCTACCTTTGTATCCAGACAGGATGAGCAGGATCATAGGATGGATCAGTTTGCCATTGCCTTACAAACTATCCTGAATCGTACTGCACACCTGGAACCAGTTGGGGTTGCACCCCCGCCTGCTATACCTGTGCCCCCTGTCGTTCAGACATCCCAGGTACACATAATGAGGCAGCCAGTACATAGTGAGCAAGCAGTAATTCTAGAGGTGCTGGAGATCCTGAGAGGGGCTACCAAGCTCATTACTCAGCACCTGGATATCCTGATGCAAGGTTGCTGCAACCTCCTAGGGACGTCTTCCCAAAGGAGCCTGTTCCAGTTCCAGTTAAAGGTTCCAGAGGACCCCTGACCCTGGAGGAAAGGGTATGGAGGAAGACTCAGGGCTTATGCTTTTATTGCGGTTCTTTCCTGCATAAAAGAATGGACTGTCAATTGCGCCCCCAGAAGTTACCCTCCATGTTCCAGCCTTACCAGGCCCCAGAGTCCACTGCCCTGCACGTCGCAGGACGTCCAAAATCCACTGGCCCAACAGGGAGAGACCAGGTGTAATGCCCAGCAGTGGGAAGTCAAGAGTGCTGCCCTGCAGCATGAACAATCTAAGGTGGCTGCTCAGCAGCACAAAGAATCTGAGTCTGCTGTTTGTCAGCTTCAAGTCCTGTCCATGTCTACTGTGCCTAAGCTAGCAGTTCCAGTCAAGAGTGCTGTCCTGCAGCACGAACAAATCAAGTCCACTGCCTCACAGTGCGAGATCTGGTCCACCGTTAACCAGTTCAAGAGACAGTGCCAAGCCAAGGTGGTTGCAAAGCACTGTGAGATCAAGATTGTTGCCGAGCCGGTAGCTGCCAAGCCACGCTCACCCGAGCCGGTAGCTGCCAAGCCACGCTCACCCGAGCCGGTAGCTGCCAAGCCACGCTCACCCGAGCCGGTAGCTGCCAAGCCACGCTCACCCGAGCCGGTAGCTGCCAAGCCACGCTCACCCGAGCCGGCTGTTGCCAAGCCACGCTCACCCGAGCTGGCTGTTGCCAAGCCACGCTCACCCGAGCTGGCTGCTGCCAAGCCACGCTCACCCGAGCTGGCTGCTGCCGCCATGTCCGAGTCGCCGCAGAGCCGTGATGAGGTCACTGACCCACAGAGCCGTGCTGTTGCTGCCATGTCCAAGTCACCACAGAGTCGTGCTAAAGGCGCTGCCCTTCCTGTCCTTGCCAAGGGTGCTACCCAAACGGTCCACACCAAGGGCGCTGCCCCACCGAGCCCAGCTGTCCCGGCGTCTTCGAGCCCAGCTGTCCCGGTGTCTTCGAGCCCAGTGGTTCCAGTCCAGTCGCCGCAGAGCCGTGCCAAGGTCCCTGACCCACAGATCCGTGCTGTTGCCGCCATGACTAAGTCGCAGCAGAGCCGTGCCGGGGTCACTGACCCGCAGATCCGTACCACTGGTGCCGTGTTCATGTTGCCGCAGTGCAGAAGAGGACACTGTTGCTGTCCATTCGCGTCCTGTACCAGGGGTAGGAGACGCAAAAGGACTGGTGCCAGTGCCTTCCAACCTGGACCCAGCTTGGCTCCCAAGAGGTCTGTACCTCAGGCCCGCAAGCCGAGAGTCGAGTCCTGTCCCTGCTGGATGTTTCCGAGCCTCTAACGGTGCTATTATATGCCTTGAGGACCGAGAGGTGTATGAGAGGGCTCTACGTATCTACAAACCCATTGACTTTTTCTTGTCATTTTTCTTGTTGTCCTCTTTTGAGCATCCGGCGTCTGCTCGTGGAGAGGGGGTACTGTAACGTTTGGGGCTTCCAGCCCTACCTGTGTGCTTGAGGACAGAAAGTCTGATGCTGCTCGCTGACCACTGCCCGGTTTAAATGGAGACAGGCAGGGAGGTGATTGCATGAGGTGTGGCTTGAGTGGGGGGCATGGCCTGGTGAAGGTCTTTAAAAACCCTCAGTTAGTTTCAGAAGTTGCCAGATCGTGGTTATCCATCCTGAGCTCCTTGTGCCTGACTGCTATATTGATTTAACCTGTTACTGACCTCTGCTTGTGTTCTGACCATTCTGCCTTCTGTTGCCCTAGACTATTTGCTTGTACTACGCTACTGCTCTGATACCGACCCGGCTATTCCATTTGACCATTCTGAACTCTGTATTCCTGATTCTGGCTCGGCTGACTCCTCTCCGTATTGTTAACCCTTTTCTGTCTAGCTAGTTTACCTGGCCAATTCTAAGGACCAGACAGATGGGGATCATTCACAGCTACACTGTTGTAGCTTCTGGGTTTTGTGGAGTGTTGGGGGTTAAGTACTGCGTGGTGGGATCTGGGAACCGTGACACAGCTCTGGTTATGTTAGCACCAGCTATATAATATGGCCCACATTGTGCTGAGAGTGAGAGATACTGTAACAAGCAGCGATCTCAGCCCTCTGAGGAGCCACTACAATAGTAATTGTATCCACTGGTTTTCGGATGAATGAAATTAGTTTTCATACTAAAGAACTGAAAACGAATTTCTTTAGCAACTAAATAAATTGCATTTTAGTACTAATGCATTAGTTCAAAACGAAATTTTGTGCTGTGCACATGTCTAGAGGGCATACGTTTGATTTTAGAAAATAACTTTTTTTATTTCCAAGAAAATTTTTATTTACAACTTAACGGAAATGCTATGGGGACTAAGTTTGCCCTATCTTATGCTAATTTATTTATGGCACTTTGGGAGACATCCTTTCTACCAACGTATCAAGATAACTTGATATGTTATAAACGCTATATTGACGACATCTTTTTTATTTGGAAGGGCGGAACAGATACATTACACCTTTTTTTACAAATATTAGATCAGAACAATAGAGGAATCAAACTTTCCACCATCTGGAGTAAAGAGCGAATAAACTTCTTGGATTTAAGTATTTTTATCCAAGATAATATGATCAAGACTGAAACTTATTTTAAAAAAGTAGATGTCAATAGTTACATTGAAACAACTAGTTGCCATCTACCTCAGTGGCTGGAAGGAATCCCCAAGGGACAATTTCTACGAATCAGAAGAAACTGTACGGAGCGGACGTGGCCACATATGAAACACATTCCAAAAAAATGAAAAAAGATTTCGTAGAAAAAGGATACGACCCAGATAGACTCGAAGCCAGCAGACTAGAGGTGAAAAACGTAGAACGGGCAACTCTACTCCAGAAGAACCAGAGAACTAAAATAGAGCACGCAACAGATGTACCATTTATTTTTCCATACAGTGCGCAGAATAAACAGATTAGGAAAGTGATAAGAAAATACTGGCCGATCCTAAGAAAGGACCCACTACTAAAAGATATACTGCCTGATAACCCCAGGATGATATGCAGAGGAGCCAACAACCTTAAAATGACATTGGCCCAAAAGCATACTAAAAAACAAAAGCCAACATCCCATTTCCATAACATTAAAGGATTTCATCAATGCGGGAACTGTCTTAAAAATTGTCGGAATACGAGAAGCCCAAAACAGATAATTACACAAATCGATGGAATCACCGGACATAGGCGTCTCTACAGGGGGGCAAGGGGGGGGCAATTGCCCCCCCTAGGTTATTCCTTGCCCCCCCATGTGCCCCCCCCCACCAAAAATCAACATCCAGCTTCCCACACTTTTTCGGACCACGGTATCTCCGTTGCTATGCATCGTATATGGACATTCTAGGTGTCATTGGAAAGGGCAGATTCTGGCCTTTCCAATGATACCCAACATGACCATATTCAGTGTAAAGTGAAAGTCATAAAACATTAAATAAAAACGTGCACTTAAACATAAACGTTTTCACAGGGTTGAAATGGCTCAGTAGTGAAGTGGTTAATGTTCAGACTATACATTATATTGTGTATTACGTTAGTTTTTGCCTTGGTTCTAGTTGTATATTAAGGGTTAATGGCAGGCTTCATGCCTCATAGTATACATTTTATTTTTTCATTGATTAATGGCATTTTAGGGGTTAATGGGTTGGCTACATGCCTCAAAGTGTATTAATTTCATGTATTCCCTTGATCAATTGCATGTTAGGGGTTAAGGGGTAGCTATACTAGCTAATTGCCACATTGTTTATTAATTTTATTGTATTTGCCTGGGTTTATGGCATTTTAGGAGTTATTATGGAAGATAGAATCTAAAGGGTCTATTCATTTTTAGATCCTCTGCTTTTCGTCACATTTCGGGGAATTTATTTCGCCGAAAATAAGGTGAATTCCCTATTTAGCGAATGGTCACTGTATATTTCTAAAAGTGGAGTCAATGAAGCAGCAATCAGACATTCAGCGAAAACTGTCGAATTGTAGCAAATAAAATATTGAATTTAAGTATCCGGTTAGTATCACGAAAAGGCATCATTGCATCACATTACTCTGGGGTTTTGGAATCTTGTTTATATACACTTATTTAGGGCACTATTACCTGGTGTTGGCTAACCCTTGCGTCAGCATGGTTTTGCGTTAGCGCCAGGTTAATCGAGTCTAGCGCCTGGCCAACAGATTGTTTGCCTCCTGCTACAAACAGGAAAAATCACTTAGCGCATTGCTATTAGCGTTTTGTACCACAAGCTTACTGTACTTTCCGCATCCTTTTCTTAACATGGGGAGCACTAGAGATCTTTAGCGCTTTTGCAGCTAACAGATCACTTGGTGCCAGCGCTAATTTTTTGAGGGGTGCTAATTGCAACATTTTACCTACTGCTCAACCCTGGTGCTAACTCCAAAAAAACAGGTCCTCATCCAAAATTAACAGGCAATTAATAGGCAATGTAAAGGAATGCATTACAGGTGTTTTCTTGGCCCCATACGCCATAGTATTGGATCTGGTCAGCAATGTTGTTGCTGCTGCAGTCGGCTCTATTATAAATGTATCCTTTATCCATATATATCCTAATTCTAATATATTGCCTAATTTTAAACATTTTATGCTGGGGGTTATTCATAGAATGGAAGCGGTTGATTATTAGGGTGACCGTGTGGACCATATTTAAAGGGACACATCAATAAGTCTTGCCCTGAAACATGTATTTTTTATATGCTGCAGCAGGGAAATTTGTGTCGCTCACCTGGCCTTCCTTTTGGATCTGTTAAATTCAGTGTAAGGATTCTACATGCTGTTGGGTGGCATTTATCATGCAATGCCCATCAGCCTTAATATATGTGTGCATCAAGACATAGATGATATGACCACCGTGGAGGATTTTAATAATGCAGGGGTGTGAAGTTATTCACTAGATATGTTCATATTCAATCTTGTGAGAACAGGGGATAGGTATGACCCGGCACTCTGCACTGGAAAAAAAACAGCTCTATCCTGTACACAACCGCATTAGTTTCCCTAGCGTGCGCTAAACGACCTTGTTCATGGACAAGGTGATCTGTTAGTAGGTCGTCAGGCACTACGTTTTAGCGACTCGCACTAAATTTTTCCTTTAGTGATGGTGTTTTAGCTCACACCAGGTGATAGGGCGCTTAGTTTTATTCAGTGGTATGATTTAGGCTAGGGTCAGACGAACGCATTTTTCACGTGTGTTTAGCCGCACGAAATCACGGCTGTGCTAGCAGCAAATGACGTCCAATGCCGGGGAACATACGACGAACGGCCGCACGAACGTTCGTCCGTGCAACGCAAGTGGCAAACGAACACATTTTTTCGAGAACGTAAAACCGCTACTACTGACGTACAGAGTGCGCTGCGTCCGCATAGCGGCGTGTTTGCGTGATTGGGAGATGTCAGGCGCTGCACACGTCCGGCCAACATAACGTCCAGACCAGGGCTCGAGTCGAGCGGGAACGCGCAGGAACGGCGTTCCCGCACTTTTCCCACAGCGGGAACGCTGCGGGAAGCAGCGTTCCCGCTGTGGCCCGAGCCCGAATGCCGCCGCCGCACATTGCCGGCGGCCGGCGTGCTTCCTGTTACAAGGCCAGCTGACAGGAGGTGGAGCCGCTCGCCTGGCTGTTTCATAGTTCCCAGGCGAGCGGCTGCACTTCCTGTCAGCGGCCACTGAAGCAGGAAGCACGCGGCCGCTGGCAGAGGAGCAGAAGCAGCAGCAGCAAAGGTGAGCTGGGGGGGGGCAATATCCTTGAGACCTGGGGGGGGCAATATCCATGAGACCAGGGGGGCAATATCCATGAGACCAGGGGGGCAATATCCATGAGAGCTGGGGCATATCCATGAGACCAGGGGGCAATATCCATGAGAGCTGGGGCATATCCATGAGACCAGGGGGGCAATATCCCTGAGAGCTGGGGCAATATCCATGAGAGCTGGGGCAATATCCATGAGACCTGGGGGGCATTATCCATGAGAGCTGGGGCAATATCCATGAGAGCTGGGGCATTATCCATGAGACCTGGGGCATTATCCATGAGAGCTGGGGGCATTATCCATGAGAGCTGGGGCATATCCATGAGACCTGGGGCAATATCCATGAGAGCTGGGGCAATATCCATGAGAGCTGGGGCATATCCATGAGAGCTGGGGGCATTATCCATGAGACCTGGGGCAATATCCATGAGACCTGGGGCATTATCCATGAGACCTGGGGCAATATCCATGAGACCTGGGGCAATATCCATGAGAGCTGGGGCAATATCCATGAGAGCTGGGCATTATCCATGAGACCTGGGGCAATATCCATGAGACCAGGGGCAATATCCATGAGACCTGGGGCAATATCCATGAGAGCTGGGGGCATTATCCATGAGAGCTGGGGCATTATCCATGAGAGCTGGGGCAATATCCATGAGAGCTGGGGCATTATCCATGAGAGCTGGGGCATATCCATGAGACCAGGGGGCAATATCCATGAGAGCTGGGGCATATCCATGAGACCAGGGGGCAATATCCATGAGAGCTGGGGCATATCCATGAGACCAGGGGCAATATCCATGAGAGCTGGGGCATATCCATGAGACCAGGGGGCAATATCCATGAGAGCTGGGGCATTATCCATGAGACCTGGGGCAATATCCATGAGACCTGGGGGGCAATATCCATGAGACCTGGGGCATTATCCATGAGAGCTGGGGCATTATCCATGAGACCTGGGGCAATATCCATGAGACCAGGGGGGCAATATCCATGAGACCTGGGGCATTATCCATGAGAGCTGGGGCATTATCCATGAGACCTGGGGCAATATCCATGAGACCTGGGGGGCAATATCCATGAGAGCTGGGGCATTATCCATGAGAGCTGGGGGCATTATCCATGAGACCTGGGGGCATTATCCATGAGAGCTGGGGGGGCATTATCCATATGAGCTGGGGCAATTATATCCATGTGAACTGGGGAAAATATATCCATATAACCAGTGCTGTGTATATTATTCTTGGGTTCAGTGCTGTGTTATATTATTCTGGGGGCTCAGTGCTGTGTATATTATTCTGGGGGCTCAGTGCTGTGTATGTTATTCTGGGGGTTCAGTGTTGTGTATGTTATTCTGGGGGCTCAGTGCTGTGTATGTTATTCTGGGGGTTCAGTGTTGTGTATGTTATTCTGGGGCTCAGTGCTGTGTATATTATTCTGGGGGTTCAGTGCTGTGTATATTATTCTGGGGGCTCAGTGCTGTGTATATTATTCTGGGGGCTCAGTGCTGTGTATGTTATTCTGGGGGTTCAGTGTTGTGTATGTTATTCTGGGGGCTCAGTGCTGTGTATGTTATTCTGGGGGCACAATGTTGTGTATATTATTCTGGGGCTCAGTGCTGTGTATGTTATTCTGGGGGCTCAGCGCTGTGTATATTATTCTGGGGGCTCAGTGTTGTGTATGTTATTCTGGGGGCTCAGTGCTGTGTATGTTATTCTGGGGGCACAATGTTGTGTATATTATTCTGGGGGCTCAGTGCTGTGTATATTATTCTGGGGGCTCAGTGCTGTGTATATTATTCTGGGGGCTCAGCGCTGTGTATATTATTCTGGGGGCTCAGTGCTGTGTATATTATTCTGGGGGCTCAGCGCTGTGTATATTATTCTGGGGGTCTGTGCCTGGAGATATATATATATATAATGCGTTAGTCCAGTTGCCACAATCACGAGTATACCTGTACGTAGTGATACCTTTCACTGATCAGTATAGTTTCCAGTTTACACTCTTGAAAGCTTGTCTTTTAAATGTAAAGTTAACCCAATAAAAATGGTATCACCGGCACGCACTGCTATACTCGTGATATATATATATATAGATATATATTTTCTTCAGGTAATGGGGGTTGTGGAATTCGTGGGTGAGTTCCCTCACTTTTTTTCCCAGGACTTGACCCCTGGTCCAGACGCAAAAGGGTTTTATTGAGATCCGTACAAAATCACGGACGAAAATGCGCATCGTATGACCGCTATCGCGTATTCCGTGAAAAAATACGTCCATTCGTTCGTACGCACTTTTTCACGGAAAACAGTTTTGATTGTGGTATCCTATGTGCCCCCCCTAAATATTGTTCCTAGAGTCGCCACTGTCACCGGACCAATTAAAATTAGAGACATTATTACTTGTTTTACGAAAAACGTTATATATTTGCTTATATGTCCCTGCGGTCCGAAATATGTGGGCAGGACCACCAGACCCCTTAATATACGGATACAGGAACACGTCCGGAACATCAGGAATGGAAACGACAATCACAGTGTCCCGTTACATTTTAAACTTAAACACGCCATGAATCCAGCCGGGCTGATTTTCATTGGAATAAAAAAAGTTGAAGCTCCATGGCGAGGTGGCAATTTTGACAAACTGATCGGGAAAGAGGAAATGAGTAGACATGTGCACAGCACAAAATTTCGTTTTGAACTAATGGATTAGTCCTAAAATGCAATTTATTTAGTTACTAAAGAAATTCGTTTTCAGTTCTTTAGTATGAAAACTAATTTCATTCATCCGAAAACCAATGGATACAATTACGATTGTAGTGGCTCCTCAGAGGGCTGAGATCGCTGCTTGTTACAGTATCTCTCACTCTCAGCACAATGTGGGCCATATTACATAGTTGGTGCTAACATAACCAGAGCTGTTATGGCTCTGGGAAGTTTACAACAGCTCTGGTTAAGTTAACACCAACATTGGAATACTGCCCCGTGTCAGGCAAAGCTGTTACAGTAACTGACTGCTGCTCATCACAGTGCTCAGATTTTCAGTAAAACTAGTAAATAATATTTTCATATATAAGAGGTTAGAACAATATTATTTCCTTGTTTTAATGAAACTCTGAGCACTATTACAGTCAGTTACTGTAACAACTGAGCCTGATACATTATCTCTCAGTACAATGTAACAAGCAGCCGATCTCAGCGCTCACAGCCACTGGATTTAAAGGGCTGAAAAAAAAGGATCCTCTCTGTTTAATGTTTTAGAACATCCTCCTGCATTAATTAATACCCCTCTCTGTATAATGTATACAACATCCACCTGCATTATTAATACCCATCTCTGTATAATATATAGAACATCCTCCTGAATAAATTAATGTCCCTCTCTGTATAGAACATCCTCCTCAATTTATACCTTTCTCTGTATAATGTATATAACATCCTCCTGCATTAATACTCCTCTCTGTATAATGTATAGAACATCCTCCTGCATTAATTAATGCCCCTGTCTGTATAGAACATCCTACTGCATTGGCATGTGGAGGGTGCAGATCTTCGGATGTTGCGATGTTGCGTTCTTCATTGCTGGTCTCCTTCACTCAATGTAATGTCACAAAAAGGACTGAAACTAAAATGTAGTGCATTTTATTTTAGTTTCTTTCGTTTTTTGTACTGAGCAGTTTCGTTTCTCTTGAGTCATACTAAAACTAAATTATCCAAAAATTCTGACTAAATCGTTTTAGTACTAAAACGAATGCACATGTCTAGAAATGAGCTGGATCTTTAATTTAGGTTCATTACACCCACAAGGTTAAATTGCCGACTTCGAGCTGTGCCATTTCCTTGGTTAGTTTCCAATACTATTTCCTCTTTTTATTCACATATACAATATCTATTTTATATACACTCCCCCTTCTGCATTCTTTCATATAGTTTTTATACAGTTTTTATTCTTTTTATTCCTTTTATTCATTTTATCTATTATATTTTAGACACCTGCTTATTACATGATGTCCTTTTATATTTCCTGCACATCATATTTTAAGTATGCCCTCATTAATGTATTTTACGTTCAATATTCGATTCGTTTTATTTTATTTTATTTTATTATCGTACATACGATTATTCGTATCGTTTTTAATCGTTTTAAAACATTTTCAAGAAGTGACAAATCCCACCTCAAAATTATTTTATTACTTTTGTGGTATTGGTAATTCGAAGTTTGATTGGAGCATCGAATCCTACATGCTAAGTATCATAATGTTAGATGGAACGCAACCATACGTTCTCTTATTCTTTCGTATAGAGCTCTTTTTCGTTTTATCACCGCCCATTTCTTATCGTATATATTTTTTCGTATATTTTTTCGTATGTTCATTTACTTGTAAAGTTTGACCGAACTTTGCACGCCAATCGTACCATATAGATGGAACGCAAGCGCTAGGCGCTGGAACGCAACGCCATGTTCTCAATTCGACCCGGAGAACAGGAGACCTACGAATCCAGAGGTCCTTCTGATTTACGAAAATAGACCTACAAATTCGGAAATAACCGAACGAAAGATTAAAGATACAAAACTTATTTTATGCATTGTACCATACGATCGGAAAGCATATCTTATTTTTTCGTATATTTTTTCGTATGTTTATTCACTTGTGAAGTTTGATCGAAATACCGAACTCTGCACACTAATTGTATCATATAGATGGAACGCAAGCGCTAGGCGCTGGAACGCAACGCCATGTTCTTAATTCGACAGGGAAAATAGGAGACCTACGAACCCGGAAGTCCTTCTGATTTACGAAAATAGACTTACAAATTCGGAAACAACCGAACGAAAGATTAGAAATACGAAATTTATCTATTTTATACATTGTAACATACGATCGGAAAGTATATCTTATTCGTTTAAATACATTACCACATTGGATATACTCACTATGTGATCAGGTTACCTTTGAACCCGGAAGTAAACGATTAGACACACCCTAATTGAAAACCTATTGTATCTATATAAAGAAAGACTTGTGGAATGCCTCTGATTGCCCCTTTTTCTCTTATGGACTGATGAAGGCACGTGAGATGCCGAAACGCGTATCCTCCACCATTATCATTTTTCTTTTTTCCCTTCCTCCCCACCCTTTATTTTAGATTTTCTCAATAAACCACGTTATTTTAACTTACCAATTTGTGGTTTTGCTGCTGTTTTTTTTGGTCTATTTACTTTATTTGCCCTTCTGAGCCAGTAGAAGACCACTAAAGAGGTGCAGCTAAAGAGGTGACGGTGCCCACCGAGCAAAGGAGCACTGCATGCCATTAAGCTGAGCCTGGAACAAGGCTCCACCATCGGTGAGTGAGACTAACCCTATTTCTACCAATGTACCCAGTCACCATTCAAGTTGCGCTATGAATACTTTGTCTTTCTATATCCGAGGTGAACAATAATTTCAAAAGAAGGGAAGAGGCCACTCTATATTTGGCCCAGTGCATTTCGAACCAGAGCCTGGACCATATAGGCTCTGGAAAGTGTAAGTGTGCATTTTTCTTGCATCCTTCCACGACTAATTTATCTAGACAATATTGCACTATTTTTCTCTCTCTCTCTTTTTCCCCTTCCCCGCATTACGAGAACGTGGAATCTACTAGAACGCAGAATCCACTAGGACAACAAGGATAAGATCCATCTCTCCCCCATTTGGAGGATCCTCGTATACGGACGCTATAAGTGAGATGCCTACACAGTTATCAACAAGCCCTCCTTCTATTTATTCACGTATAAGACTGCTTTTTAGCCTTTTTAGACTTTTTGCACTATCTTTGGACTATTTTTATTACCATTTTTGTGCTATTTCAATTGCACTTTATATTTGCACTTTGCACAAGAAGTGTGTGTTGTTTTTTATGCTCTTTTTATGTGGTTTTATGTTTTTATGACCTGTTCATACATTTACACTTTATAACGTGCACAACGTTTTTAGCTGTTATTTGCTCCATATGCACTTTTGATTGCATTTGCACTACTTAAAATAGCACTTTATCATTGGTCTCCTCCTAGACTGTGCTCTTAGTCAGCACTTTTCTAGGTGTACCTCAAGGCTCTGTCTTTGGTCCTCTGCTCTTTTCCATCTACACCTCCTCCCTGGGCAAAATCATCAACAGCTTTGGCTTTAATTACCACCTCTACGCTGATGACACTCAGATCTACCCCTCTACCCCTGATCTCTCTCCCCCTGTCCTTTCAAAAGTCAGTGACTGTTTATCTGGCATCTCCTCCTGGATGGCCTCCCACCACCTAAAGATCAACATGTCAAAGACTGAACTCCTACTTATTCCTCCCTCCAATGCCTCCCCACCTCCTGACTTCTCTATCACGGTGGAGGGTATCACCATCTCCCCATCAAACTAAGTTCGCTGTCTTGGAGTTACACTTGACTCTGCTCTTTCCTTCATCCCCCACATCAAGTCTCTTTCCTCCTCCTGCCGATACCAACTGCGTAATATTTCCAGAATTCGGCCATTTCTTACCGCTGTCACCACAAAACAACTCATACACGCCCTGGTAATCTCCCGACTCGACTATTGCAATAATCTCTTATCTGGCCTCCCTCTGTCCCGCCTCTCCCCCCTACAATCCTTCCTGAACGCCTCCGCCAGGCTAATTCACCTCACCCGCCGCTCTGTCTCTGCCACTCCCCTCTGCGAATCCCTTCACTGGCTCCCCATCCACTGCAGAATTAAGTTCAAAATCCTTATCCTTACCTACAAAACCCTCACTAACTCAGCTCCCCACTACCTGTCCTCACTAATCACCAAATACACCCCAGCCTGCTCCCTAAGGTCAAACAGTGACCTGCGCCTAGCTTCTCCCCGCATCACCTCTTCCCATGATAGACTGCAGGATTTCTCACGCGCAGCCCCCACTCTCTGGAACGCTCTCCCTCGTACTGTCAGACTTTCCCCTAACTTCTCTTCCTTCAAACGCTCCCTGAAAACATTCCTATTTAGGGAAGCCTACCACCCAACTCACTGACGCAACCATCAATCACTCTCACCTTACAGTCCTCTCCTCCTGTTTCCAACCCCAACCCTCCCAGATTGTGAGTTCCTATGGGAATAGGGCCCTCATCTCCTCCTGTACTGTTTGTCAAATATTGTTCAATGTATTGTAACCCTGTCTATACTGTGCTTATTGTACAGCGCTGCGGAATATGCTGGCACTTTATAAATAAATAATAATAATAAAAAATAATAAACACAAGAGTAGTCAGGATACGAAGCCAGGAATCATAAACCAAGATATTAAGATACAAAATACAAATTCAGGAACTCAGCAAAGAAGATCTATACTGGATCAGGGAGCAATTGCACTGATTGCCATTATATAGAGCAGTGCAGGTCATGTGACCACAGGTCTGATCGGACACTGAGACTCCAGGGGCGGAGAGCCAAAACAGTTTAACCCTAAAAACTAAGAATACTGAGAAGAGCTCTCAGCACCAGGGGGCCTGACTGGGGAAACGTAACAGCCAGGCCTTAAGAGTTGCTCACCACCTGTTGCCCCACCTAACCCCTACCTAGCCCTTAACTCCGCCCCCAAACACCCCCCAAATTATCTTATGAAATTACACTATTAAATGTTTTATTCAGAATAAAGTTATAAAAATAAATAATAACATTAACATAAACCAATGTAAACGTAAAGGAATATAAGTGTTTTACATCAATGGGAATGCAAACATAAAATTAAGCGTAACTGCTCAGCTTTTAATAAACTTAGTGCATTTTGTCATCTTTACAATCACTCCAGATACATGTATACCCATACACATCAGACCCTAAATACATGCATACCCAGAAATCAGACCCCAGATACAGGCATACCTAGACACATCAGACCCCAGATACATGTATACCCAGACATCAGACCCCAGTGTGAGCAGAGCGACGGACCAGATGAGAACCGCCAGGACAGGGTAGGCATAGGCAGCAGACGTCTGACACACCCTCTCTGATGTCAACAAAAAAGCATGGCCACCGCCAGAATATGCAGCTCAGGCAGCACAAAATCATTTATCATGCTGCCTGCGTCTGCATTCCCACTCGCCCTCACTTAATTTCCACTCGCCAAATGCTAGCAGGCGAGTGGAAATTTTGAGGCCTGTATAACAATAATTATAATTATAACAAACCAAAGAGAGCATTCCATTTCACAAACTACACTATCACAAAGCACATAAAATTTAAAGACATGCAAGATTTCAATGCTTTCACAAGATTTTTACTTTTTCTTAACTCTCCAGAGGTTTTGGAACTACATCTCCCATGATACTAAGCCAAACTAATGAATGGCTGAGCATCATGGGATATGTAGGATCAAAATATCTTGAGGGTCAAGGTTGTGACTCCTGATCTGCGGCCTAAATCAGTATGAACTTGTTGTATAAATGTCATTAACGTAATTAATAAGTTTTGAATTCCCACAAAATATTAATATTTATCATCAATGCTTCGTGGTTTTAGTCCACCGGTAACTTCATGTGGGTTCCCTTTCACCCTACAGCACTGAGTGCAACCACACAGGCTCCTTGAACCAATAACTATGGAAGAGATACGTTCTACAATGTTCACTCTGGTAAACAAATTATATAAGTACCTTTACCCGCTGTCAGACGAGCGTTTTTCAGAGCGGAAGGAACGTCTGTGAGAGTGGACGTGCCTTCTATTCTGACGCCCGTGTGGCCACCTCGCTGAGCGCAGTTTGTGTGCTCAGCGCTGCAATGCTCGATCCTCCTATGGTGGATGTTAAGTCTTCGGTTTGCAGCCCAGTCGAACGTACGTCATAGCGTTTCGATGGAGAGGCTTTCAGAACCTCGGCTGTAGCACGCGCAATTCGTGCGCGCACTATGGTGCGTGGCCGACCCCGTGAAATGTCACAACGCTGCAAGGCATGTCAGTGTGGGCGCACATAGGGCCATATTGCATTCCTCGCGCATCGGTTTTGCGCGCACGCAAATGCGCATTTGCGCGAGGACAAAACCATTTGCGCAGAACATCATATTTCAACGTTCGCGCAAACGATGCGCGTTATCGTTTAACGCGGATGGACTTGCGTGAGCGTGATGAACTGAGCGCGTCCTATACTTAGCATTGGGAGCGCAAATGCATTAAGCGGATGGTATTTCAATAGATGCGCAACTTACTACGAACGACGTTTGCGCGCATAATTTTAACGACTTTGAAAACTTGGTGGTAACTGCAAATCTGAACGTTCTGGCCGAAACAAAGTACACCAGCACGAAAAAAAAAAATACAGCACAGTATAGTTACACATTCTACACATACCCAAACAATAAAATTGTGAATTCGTGCATATTTTTTTTACTGCTGCAGCATGTATACTCAGATTTATTTTGACAGGCGCAAAAACATTAGTGAGTCAATTAAGGTGAATTGATGTCAATTAAGGTTCTTAATTCTGATTGGCTCAATCCCGCGAAAAAAACAGTCCGCACACTGATTTACATTTACATCAACATTACTGCGCAAGTATTACAGTTCGTTTTGCGCGTTTTTTTTATTAATGTTATTTTTTGACGGATGAGAAAATGCGTTCGGATCTGAATATCATGTTAATTTTCGCACGATAACGCTGGACACTGCGCGCAAAAAAAAATTGCGCTGCATGAGCACATTTGCGCAGGGAATGTAATATGGCCCATAGTGTGCTCGTCTGACATTGGCCTTATACCACATTTTAAAATGTGGAAACAATATGACTCTTTGCTTGGTGTTGTCAAAAAGTTGCAATAAAAGCCATGTTATAGAAATAATTCATTTTGCACTCATGGTCTAGTGCAGGGATGTGAAACTCCGGCCTCCTATATGTTGATGCTCTACAGGTCCCAGAAATGTTTGAATTCAATAGATGGCCAGAGCAGCATGGGCGTTTTAGTTCAGGATCAGGGGATGTCAAACTCAGCCCCCACCAGATGTTGATGGTCTAGAATTCCCCAGAAATCTTGATTGCAATAGACGACCAGAGAATCATGGGAGTGTAGTTCAGCAGCATCTGGGAAGCCAGAGTTTGACATTTTAGATGTCAAGAGGGTCTGTTTGTCTTCCGGACTGTCATCCTTTAATAGGGAAAGTCTGGATTCAAGATTCATATTTGATTATCCCAGTTTATACCAGTGACCTATGGGCGGTTTTCTGGAATTTTTTTTTTTTTTTTCTATTCAAATTTTTTTATTTTGAAATATGTCATCATACAAGTAAAACGTAAAGTGAGGGCCTCGCAGGGCCGCATATAGTCGTCTGCAATAACTCAGCGTAAAGAAAATAAAGAAAAACAGCACAGTATATAAAATGTTTCTGAACATTTTAAATGATACCTTCATGTCACAGCTGGTAGAAACACCAACTAGAGAGGATAACTGTCTGGACCTGGTTATAACAAATAATGTGGATCTTTTCTCAAATATTAATGTAAAGGAACAGTTGGGAAACAGTGACCATAATATGGTGACTTTTGAAATAAACTCAAAAAAACACATTCATAAGGGGCATGCTAAAACATATAATTTTAAAAAGGCCAACTTTATTAAAATAAAGGAAGCTCTCAATCAGTGGCGTAACTAGAAACCTGAGGGCACCGGTGCAAGAATCCATGAAGGGCCCCCCAACCCCCCAAAAAAGATCCATATTTTTACCTTTTTTTTTTCCTGCAATATAAAAAAGATAGTATTGCCCCCAGCTCACATGGACATATATATTGCCCCCAGCTCACATGGACATATATTGCCCCCAGACCACACATGGATATATTGCCCCCAGGCCACACATGGATATATTGCCCCAGCTCACACATGGATATTTTTGCCCCCAGCTCATGGATATACTGCCCCAACACATGGATATACTGCCCCAACACATGGATACTGCCCCAGCACATGAATATACTGCCCCAGCACATGGATATACTGCCCCAGCACATGGATATACTGCCCCAGCTCATGGATATACTGCCCCAGCTCATGGATATACTGCCCCAGCTCTGCCCCAGCTCATGGATATACTGCCCCAGCTCTGCCCCAGCTCATGGATATACTGCCCCAGCTCTGCCCCAGCTCATGGATATACTGCCCCAGCTCTGCCCCAGCTCATGGATATACTGCCCCAGCTCATGGATATACTGCCCCAGCTCTGCCCCAGCTCACCTCCTCTGCTGCCGCCGTTGTTCCTCTGAGGTGAGCAGCCGCTGAAAGCACGCAGCCTGGCCGCTCACCGGAAATCACCTGACCAGCGCAGCCGAGTTCTCGCGAGATCTCGTGCGCTGGTCAGCTAGTTCCCATCCCACGCGAGCGGCCAAGCTGCAAGCCAGCGGGCCGCTCGCAGGGAGGGGAACAGCCAGCGGCGCTGCTCCCAGATTCCGGCGCTTCGACCGCTGCGACCCTGGTACTTCCGCCACTGCTCTCAATGTCATTGACTGGCAGAAACTCTTTCACGGGAAAAACACTGAGGATAAGTGGAATATCTTTAAACTAACACTAGAAAAGTACACGTCACAATATATTCCACTGGTTAATAAATATAAAAGAAACAGACTGAAACCAATGTGGCTTAGTAGGAAGGTACCGTATATACTCGCGTATAAGCCGACTTTTTTGACTCAGATTTTGTGTCAAAAAAAGCGATTCGGCTTATACGCGAGTCAACAGCGTGAGTCCATCCGTGTTGAAGGGGATGCGGCTGCGTGCAGGCGCAGCCAGTCACGTGGTCTGGCTAATCAGGTGGTACTGAGTCTCTGTACCACCTGACTGGCCGGACCGCGTGACCTGCGCACGCACGCAGCCGCATCCCCTTCAACACGGACAGACTCATGCTGTTCAGGACCGGGCAGGCACTCCTGCTGCCCGGCATCTGGGCCCCCTCAACCCCTGCTGGATCCGGAGCTGTGGCAAGTATCCATGTGAGAGCTGGCTGCCGCTGGGGCAATATCCAGGTGAGAGCTGGGGCAAATCCATGAGCTGGGGCAAATCCATGAGCTGGGGCAAATCCATGTGTGAGCTGGGGTAAATCCATGTGTGAGCTGGGGCATATCGATGTGTGAGCTGGGGCAAATCCATGAGCTGGGGCAAATCCATGTGTGAGCTGGGGCATAGCCATGTGTGAGCTGGGGCAATATCCATGAGCTGGGGCAATATCCATGTGTGAGCTGGGGCAATATCCATGAGCTGGGGCAATATCCATGTCTGAGCTGGAGCAATATCCATGTGTGAGCTGGAGCAATATCCATGAGCTGGGGCAATATCCATGTGTGAGCTGGGGCAATATCCATGTGAGAGCAAGGGCAATATCCAGTTTTTTACAGTTTACTGTTTTTATTTGAAATAAATATTGAAAAACATTTAACCTACTGATGCCTCATTGGTATTTTTTTTTTTTTTGTATCTATTTTTATTTTTGAAATTTACCAGTGGCTGCTGCATTTCCCACTTAGGCTTATACGCGAGTCAATAGGTTTTCACAGTTTTTTGGGGAAAAAGTAGGGGGGTCAGCTTATACACGGGTCGGCTTATACCCGAGTATATACGGTAACTAAGGAAATTAAAAATAAAAAGAAGGCATTTAAAGCTTTTAAATCTGATAAATCTGAGGCATCCTATAAAGCATATAGGGCAGCCAATAAAGCATGTAAAAATGCGATTAGATGGGCTAAACTAGAAAATGAAAAAGAAATAGCCAAAGAGAGCAAGACCAACCCTAAAAGATTCTTTAGGTACATAAATTCTAAAAAACCTAAGAGTGAAAATGTAGGTTCACTAAAATCTGAGTCAGGGTTATTGTTAACGGAAGATCAGGATAAGGCAGAAATTTTAAATGATTAATTTTCTTCAGTATTTATCAAAGAGAAACCTATAACAGGAGACATAAAATTCATTAATAAAAACTTACTAATACAAAGTGACTGGTTGACTCAGGACAAGGTTTTGCAGAAATTAAACAATGTGAATGTGAATAAAGCCCCAGGGCCAGATGGAATTCACCCGCGAGTACTGAGAGAGCTATGTGTTGAAATATGTAAACCTCTGTTCTTAATCTTTCAAGATTCTTTTCTTTCAGGAATAGTACCAGAGGATTGGAGAAAAGCTGACGTGGTCCCTATATTTAAGAAAGGTTTAAAATTTGTGTCTGGGAATTATAGACCTGTGAGCTTAACATCCGTGGTTGGGAAAGTATTTGAGGGGTTACTAAGGGATAATATTCAGGAATTTATTGGGAGGTATAATGTTATTGGCAAAAATCAGCATGGTTTCATGAAACACAGATCATGTCAGACTAACCTAATTACGTTCTATGAGGAAGTAAGTAGAAGTATAGATCAGAGGGTCGCAGTGGATGTGATTTACTTAGATTTTGCCAAAGCTTTCGACACAGTTCCACACAAAAGGTTACTATTTAAATTAAGAAAAATTGGTCTAGATGAAAATACTTGTTCTTGGATAGAAAACTGGATAAAAGATAGGGTACAGAGAGTGGTCATAAATGGTACATTTTCAAGATGGACACCAGTGGTAAGCGGTGTCCCTCAGGGGTCTGTTATAGGACCAATACTATTCAATTTATTTATAAATGACCTTGAGATAGGCATTGAAAGTCATGTATCAGTGTTTGCAGATGACACAAAGCTAGGAAAAGTAATACAATGTGAGCAGGATGTTACTTCGCTGCAGAGGGATTTAGATAGATTGGGGGACTGGGCACTTAAATGGCAGATGAAATTTAATCTAGATAAATGCAAAGTTATGCACTTTGGAGTGAAGAACACACAAGTAATTTATACCCTAAATGGTACGGAGTTAGGGAAATCCAAGCAGGAGAAGGATTTGGGAATAATCATAGACTTCAAACTAAGTAACAATGTGCAATGTCAAACAGCAGCCGCCAATGCCAGCAAAGTATTGGCATGCATTAAAAGGGGAATTCACTCACGGGATGAAAACATAATTTTGCCTCTGTTTAAATCAATGGTCAGGCCGCACCTTGAATATGCCGTGCAATTTTGGGCACCGGTCTTAAAAAAAGATATTATAGCGCTAGAAAAAGTGCAGAGACGGGCAACTAAATTAACAAGGGGAATGGAAGGGTTAAGTTTAGAGAAACTGTTTAGTTTAGAGAAACAACGCCTTAGAGGGGATCTGATAACCTTATATAAATATATACGGGCCATTATCAACCATTGCCTGATAACCTATTCATTAACAGGACTATACATAGGACAAGGGGTCATCCATTTAGACTGGAAGAAAGAAAATTTAGCTTAAAGCATAGGAAGGGTTATTTTACGGTGAGAACAATAAAGCTGTGGAATTCTCTGCCTGTTGAGGTGGTTGGGTCAGAGTCTGTACAGACTTTTAAAAAACGTCTAGATGACTTCCAGCAGACACAGAATATTAAGGGTTATAATATTTAATATGTGGGTAAAAGCTTCTTGATCCAAGGAGAAATCTGACTGCCATTCTGGGGTCAAGAAGGAATTTTTTCCCAGTATGTTGCATATTGGCAAGCATTTCAGACTGGGTTTTTTGCCTTCTTTTGGATCAACAGCAGTAGGTTATGTGGGAGAGGCTGAACCCGATGGACGCATGTCTTTTTTCAGCCTATGTAACTATGTAACTATGTAACTATGTAACTATAAGAAAAGGTCATCAGGAATCATATAGATCGAAACTACGAGGCGTATAGATAGCAATATAAACAGCGAAAGTCATCAAATATAATTATAAAAAGGAGAGAAAAAAAGGGGGGTGAGGGAAAGATGGCAAAGGCCATATTAGTGCCGCCTCTGGCACGTTCCCAACCGGTTAAAAACCACGGGAAAAGGCCATGGGGGTTAATGGCACCAGGCCTGGGCACCCGGGGAAAATCTGGGTTCCAGCCTATAACTCTTCCCCTAGGACAACCCAGTGAAGCCAAAACAAAATGGGGAGGGGGGTCTCAAAAGGGAGAGAGAGAAAAAAAAAAAGGAAGAGTCAACTGCATGTGGCCAAAAAAGTCTCAGAAACCTCAAAATATAACATAGCAAAACTCAACAATGAGGTCTGGAGAGGGGAAAAGGGTACTCAAAGCAGAGATACTCATCAATGGGGAAGGGAGAGGGGAAACTCCACGAGGGAGGCCGCTGCAGCAGGAAAGTGCCCAAGTCAGGGCAGGAAAAAACAGTCAGTCCTCTTCAGTCCGCGTCTAGAAAAAGGGCCGGGAGTACATCCTCATCAAGCCATGGCACCTTCCATAGACCACAACGGGTACCGATCCCCCGGGCCACTCCACTCACAGCGGTGATCATATCGCAGGGTCAGGTAGGAGACATCCTACCGCCCGCAAACAGCCTCTCAATTTGCGGTGCCTTCCGCAGCTCCACTTTCCTGAGGAGGTACGCGGTGAGCTGGATCTCTTCAGGTTGTAGCAGCGGTTCCCTGCCGTGCAGCTCCGGTGCAGATTCTGAGGGCTGAAGGGTGAACAGCGGCCCGATCTCCGAGTCACCAGTCCCGCACTTCATTCCCTCAACAACAACCACAGCAGCAAAGGGTACTTCAGCCCCTGCAGGCACATCCCAGGTGCGTAGGCCGCAAACACCAGGCAGTCTCGGCTCCTTAGGATCCATCGACCGCGGTACCATATCTAGTTGTCGAACATCCGACCTCGGGGCTGCTGTCTCCCGGCAGCACCGCAACGCCGCCATCATCCGCCGCCAGATCCCCTTAGTAAGCTCAGGTTCCTCCGCTAAAATTTGCAGGCAAGCCTCCAGGCCCAGATCCATGACTCCTCCGACTCCAGCTTGCGGGGGGAGTCCGTCCTCCCACCAACCTGCGGGGCCATCCGTCGCCCCCTGATGATAGTCCTCCAAATTGACCGGGAGACGTGGGCCCACCATCTCCACAGTCCGCCACTGTAGCTCAGTCTGGGGCATAACGGTCAGACCCGCAGGGCTGGTGCTCATACGAAGGCTGGAAGTGGGCCGCAAGATGGCTGCCGGCTTCTCTCGGCTTCTCTCTGCGGCACAAGATGGCGACTTCAGATCGGTCTCAGGTCCGGAGGGGGGGCTGAACGGGCTCCGGAAGGCTCAGTACCGGTAGCCAGCAGCACAGGTACCCCTTAATGTATAATTTCCGCAGGATAAGTCAACTGGGGGTCCTTAAGTGGAGGAGACGTCTTCTGGAAATTATTTAATATAATCAGTGTAGCGCTGTGCTAAAAATCTTGCTGTGGCAGTACCTATTTTTGGCCACAAGATGGAGACTATCGCAATCAGAGATGCTGGACTTTGGGACTACAATAACTGGCATGCTTTGCAAGAAGCCAGGAAGTGGGTGGAGACTGGAGTCTTACATCCTCTGCCTCGTGGAGAAAGTTCGAGAGCGCGCCAGGGGATGAGAGAAAGCAGACGCACTGAGGAGACCGCTGGAGGAGCTAGGCCAAAGCCCGAGGGAGACCTGTAATTCCTATTTGGGTCACTCAACCTGAGGAGAAGGAGACTTGCCAGTACCCAGACAACAGCTGCAGACCGGCGGAATCGAACGGAGAGCAGGCGGGGAGCTGGACAAGCTGCATGAAGGTAGACAACGGATCCGGCCGCTAGTATCCCCAGTCAAAATCGGGTGGAGAGACGTCCTGGGTCAGCGGAGCCTAAAGCAGTCATCAGATGGGTGAGAGGCCTCCAAGGCTGTTTGTATGATTAAAGGACGCTCTGCTGTTTTTCTCTTTTAAGTTTACAGGGCCCCAACTGACTAGTCGAAGACTTTCCTTTAATAAATTCACTGGCCAGTTGAACAGTACCCGGGTACCACACACACACACAGATACGCTTCTTACATTCTGGAACTTAACCTGTACAGGACTCACTTCCTTTTACGAATCGGAACGGGGGTTAAAAGACAAAGATACGTTCCGAATACATTTTTCTCTTTTTCCGCTGCGCGTTTGCCGTAATACGAAAGGGATTGTATGTTTGGGGTTTTCGCTACGGGTCCTTTTTTTTTTCTGAACTATCGGGAAATTGCATTGCTTTTATGTTCGGTTGCGAATATTTTATTTTCCGAAATACGAAGCCTCGTGTTTCGTTTCTTTTCCGCTACGCGTTTTACCGGGATACGAAAATACTGTAATAATACTTGTGAATACCGTGTCTCAGCATCTGCTCAAATATTTTAGTAAACTAATATAAAAACTTACAACTGTGTTGGAGTATATTTATTCCCTAGTGCGGGGAGACTGACCCGTGGTTCATTTTCAGCGGCTCCTCCGGGAGTGAGCGCTACACGTGGGGGCTCGTTTCCGGGATCCAGTCTCTGGAAAAAACCGCATCTAAAGGGTTAAATATGGATCCAGACACTGTTGCCGAGTGGTGTGGGAGCTATAGTAGCCAGTCGGAATGTTGTATAGTCATGGATATTCCAGCAGACACTTGGGCTGAAGATCAGATTCGCCAGGCCGTGGCCACGCTAGCACCAGATCATCGGGGGTTAATCCTGGACATTGAAAAAAAAACCAGATACCTCTCACATGTATGTTCTTCTCGAATGGAGAAAGGGTGTTCCGCCATGTTTTCAGGGCACGAGCGTGAAACTGGCCGAAGAGGTGGAAGTCCAACTAATTAAGCCAAGTACGCCACGTGGTGAATCCGCAAGTGTTCCCGTGCCTAGTCCGTTGGCCATGATTGGGCCTGAATTTATTGTGGCTATTGGAGATCTACTGGCTAAATGTCAGAAAACAAGCCCTCCTCACACTAACTTCGGTTATCGACGGTTAAGAAATTTTACAGGAAACGTACCAACTCCGGCGGGAGAAAGAACCTTTGAAGAATGGGTGGAACAGGCGATGCAGGCTCTGGATGAGTGGGATGTCCTGAGGCCCAGAAAAAGCAAAGGATTACCGAGAGCTTAAAGGGACCTGCGTCAGAAGCGGTGAGAATCCTGAAACTGAGCAGAAAAGATTGTACTGCTTTAGATTACTTGAACATTCTTGAAGAAGTTTTTGGACGAACCGAAAAGCGGCCGAACTGGTATATCAGTACGAACACACCTATCAGAGAAGAGGTGAGAGAATGACCGAGTACATGAGGCGCCTGGATAAGATTCTACACCAGATACTCCTGAAGAAAGGGGCCGAACCGGCCGAAGTAGATAAGATCCGAATAAAACAGATCCTGAGGGGCTCTCAACCTCTAGATCCAGTGATGATGCAGCTGAGAAGCAGAGCAGGTAGCCAAGAGTTAAAGTACCTGGAACTGATTCGGGTTGTGCGAGAGGAAGAGGCTTTGCTAGAAGAGAAATCTTTCAGGTGGGGGGAAAAGGCGTATGCACAACCTGTGAGACATAGCGGCGGCCTGCAGCCTGAAAGCGACTCTCTAGATACCTATGGGTCTGATGAGGACGAACAAGAACACCTAGTTGGTTTTAAATCTACAGAGAGGGCTGCAAAGAATCGAACCTCCCTGAACGGGGTGAATTGTCCAAAACCGTCAAGGAAGTTCAGGAAGCTCAAGTTGAATTGCAACAAGCGCATGCGGAACTGTGCCGGGTATTGATGAAGGTGACAGAAATGCAGGCAGAAATGCAGAAATTCCTCACAGGTATGCAGACGACGGAAGTTGCTGTGGCGTCTGGTCCAAATCTTTTAACCAACTCTCAACAAGCAACTACGTCTCCGCTCTCTAAGAAGAGATGTTTCGGGTGTGGAGAGATGGGCCATTTCCGCGCACAGTGCAAAGGCCGGAAGCCTGAGAAGGATAGAGTCAAGGGACTGTTGGAAGCCCTGGAAGGACTGTTATCTACCTCACGGCGGGAAACGCCAGAGGGCACCAGTAAAGGAGCAACCTGAGTGCCCGAGGGTTGAACCCCGCTCCAGAAACCAAGCAAAGACTAAGAGGGCGAGGAGGCCCAAAGCCGAGCCAATTGTAGAGCCTGCCAGGACTGAGAGAGTCACTCCCTTAGCATTCCGGGTCTACGTCATGGGAGGCAATGCACACCCAAAACCTGCACGGGCCAAGAAAAAGGCCAGGGTACAGCAAACTGGGTCTAAGCGTCCGGATACCGCCACCAAATTTCCTGACCAACTGATAGGTCCTTCTCCTATTGTGCCAATCCAAGTGGAAGGAGTCTACACCAAAGCCCTGTTAGATTCAGGGGCTCAAGTGACATTGATCTACAGAGACTTCTACGAGAAACACTTAAAGCACATTCCTTTGCAAGAATTGAAGGATTTGGAAATATGGGGTATTGGCACTGAGAAAACTCCCTTATGACGGGTACCTGCAAGTAAAGTTGGAGATCGGATCTGAAGTCATCGGGCAGTCTGGGGGTTGTGATGCATTGGCCATTGTGTGTCCTCAACCCTCGGGTGCGAACAGAAGCTCCCTGATAGTGGGGACGAATACTGATCTAGTGCGGCGTCTCCTGACGCCTATCGTGTTGGAAGAAGGTTCAACTCAAGGAGTACACCCAATGTTACGTCCGGTCTATCAGAGGATGGTCGAAGAACGAAAGGCACCTGCCGAAGTGGGAAGACTGTGGAGACTGGGTGGAACGGAGAAGGTTCTGCAAGCAGGAGAAGTAGCGAGCTTCCGGGCTTCAGTCAAGTTGAACGGATCGCAACCCGGTCCCTATGTGGTGCTGGGAACCGATTTTGATCATGGGAGTGAAACCGGAGTCGAAGTAATTCCTGAAATAATCTCCACCAAGGCTCTGAAGAGAACACGAGGAAGAGTCTCGGTCAGTGTGTGCAATGTGACGGATTCTCCAGTGGTTCTTAAAGCACGAATGCCTATCGGGCAAGTAGAGTCTGCTACACCCTCTCTACTGATTCAGGAGGGGGAGAAAGTAAAGAGATTCCAGATGAAAGATTCTACCCCAAGGACGCTCCCATTTCACCTGAGTGGAAGAAACGTCTTCAGTCTCAAGTCTTAAAGTGGAAGGAATTGTTCTCGAAAGATGAGTTCGATGTGGCCTGGCTAAGAGTACTAAACATCGTATTCGACTACAAGAAGACAAGCCGTTTCGTGAAAGATCAAGGCGAGTTCCGCTAGGAGACTTAGATGATCTGCGAGAGCAGCTGAACGAATTACAAAGAACCAAGGTGATTCAAGAGTCCAGGAGTCCATATGCATCTCCAATAGTGTTGGTCCGGAAGAAAAATGGTTCTGTCCGCTTATGCATAGACTATCGCACATTAAACCGGAGAACCATCCCCGATCAATATGCCACTCCTCGGATTGAAGACGCCCTACAGTGTTTGTCTGGAGCAAAGTGGTTTAGTGTACTAGACCTGCGAAGTGGGTATCACCAGATACCAATGCATCCTGAAGACAAGGAGAAAACTGCGTTCATCTGCCCACTGGGGTTCTTTGAATTCAACAGAATGCCTCAAGGCCTCACGGGGGCTCCAGCCACGTTCCAACGGTTGATGGAGAAGACAGTCGGGGATATGAATCTATCGAAGTATTAGTGTACCTGGATGACATAATTGTGTTGGGAAGACTCTGGAAGAACATGAGCAACGTCTGGAGAAGGTCTTGAAGAGACTCCATGAAGAGGGCTGAAACTGTCTCTGGAGAAATGCCAATTCTGTCTGCCGTCTGTTACGTATCTAGGACATGTGGTCTCAGCAGAAGGTGTTTCGACAGACCCTCGGAAGTTGGAGGCCGTAGCTTCTTGGCTGTCAGGGATCCCAGGAATAGGATATAGGGAGCCCAAGGAGTTGGTAGGAGGCAAGGTTAACGTCACTAGCCGAGTCAGGATCACAGTGGTACACGGAAGTCGAGGTCACAAGCCAAGTCAGGATCACAGCGGTACACGGAGGTCGGTCACAAGCCAAGTCAGGATCACAAGAAGTATACACTATTGAATGGAAGAGCAATACTGAGGAACTGCTACAATAGTGAAGCGAGATAGAATGGCCAGTCCGCCCTTAAGTACCCAGAGCTCCTCCCTACTCCGAGAAGCTGGTGACGTCACAGACGCGCGCCGCGGGCCGGCCGCCATATGGTGGAGCCTGGCCGCGTGCGCGTCCATTCTGGGGCATGTGCTGGGCCAGCAGTCTTGGGCTGCGACGCAAGACGGCGGATACCCGGGCCCACTCGTCGTCCCCTCGGGAGTCATGGACCGCAACAGAGGTGAGCCGGGTCTCCGGGTAACGCCAGGCCATGCGCCAGCCGCAATCCTTAGCAGCAGCCCGATGAGGCGGGACCGCCGGGCTAGCCGTCCCGGAACCCGCAGCCCTGACATTGGCCTAGACCCCGAAACGTCACTGAACTTAGATCTTTCTTGGGATTCTGTTCATACTATCGAAGATTTGTGGGAGGATTTGCGAAAATAGCTCAACCACTGAACAAACTCCTGCAGAAGGAAACCACCGAAGAAGGCTGCAAGGTCTCTGACAAAAACCCGTCAGCTCCGGGGCCAAGGAAAGCTCGAGAGTCTATACAAGGTGAATGGACCAGTCAATGTGAAGGAGCTTTTGTAAAGTTGAAAGAGAGTCTAACCCGAGCTCCTGTTTTGGCCTATGCGGACCCTCATAAGCCGTATGAACTACATGTGGATGCCAGCCGAGAAGGTCTGGGAGGAGTCCTATATCAGGAGTATGATGGATTGCTGAGGCCTGTGGCGTACGTGAGCCGGAGCCTTGCGCCTTCAGAGAAGAACTATCCTACTCACAAGCTGGAGTTCCTAGCCTTGAAGTGGGCAGTGGTGGACAAGTTGAAAGACTATCTGTATGGAGCTGAGTTCGTGATTAAGACGGATAATAATCCTCTCACCTATATCCTTACTACTGCAAAACTGGACGCAACGGGACATCGGTGGTTGGCCGCTCTGTCGGGGTTTCGGTTCAGCCTGAAGTATCCCCGGGTGAATAATCGAGATGCTGATGCGTTATTGAGAAGACCCTATACTACAGAATGGACTCAGTTGACTCCAGATGGGGTGCAAGCTTTGTGTCAAGGAACAGAGCGCCGGGTCAAAGGAGGGATTGAAGCAGAGGCCATAGGAGTTATGGCTGCGGCTGTTCCTGAGTTCTACTGTAACCCTACGCAGTTAAGGGATGAAAGTTTACCTACCTTTTCAAGACAGGACCTGAAAGCGGATCAGGCCAGAGATCCTTTAATTGCCTTGACCTAAAGGCCCTGACTGCAAACCAGCGAGAGATTTGTTAACCAACTCCCCGAGTGGAGCCAGGTTGGTCTACAAAGAATGGGAGCGGTTAAAGATGCTGGATGGGGTGGTCTACCGAAGGGCCCTCCAACAACGCTGAAGAGATTCAACAGTTATTCCTCCCCACTAAACATAGGGAGAGTGTGCTGCGATCACTACATGATGAGCATGGACATTTGGGTGCAGAGAGAACTTTTAAGCTGGTGCGAGATAGGTTTTATTGGCCTTGTATGAGGGCTGAAGTGGAAAGTTATTGTCATTCCTGTCTGAGGTGTATTCAGAGAAAGACTCTACCGACCCGAACTGCTCCAATGAGCCATCTGCAGAGTCAGGGACCCATGGATTTGGTGTGCATTGACTTCTTGTGCTTAGAGCCGGATGCTAGTGGGCAAGGGAACATTCTAATAGTGACTGATCATTTCACTCGTTACGCCCAAGCATTTTCCACGAAAGATCAACGCGCTCCAACAGTAGCCAAAGTGTTGATGGAGAAATTCTTTGTTCATTACGGACTGCCAAGAAGGATACACTCTGATCAGGGTAGAGACTTTGAAAGCAGACTGGTGGGGCAATTGTTGGAGTTGTTGGGAATCCAGAAGACCGAACTACACCATATCACCCTCAAGGTGATGCTCAGCCTGAAAGGTTTAATCGCACACTGCTAAACATGTTGGGGACCTTATCGAATGTGGAGAAGCAGAGTTGGAGTCGGCACATAGCTACTCTGGTGCACGCATATAACAGTACGGAGAGTGATGCAACTGGATACTCACCGTACCGTCTTATGTTCGGAAGAGAGGCTCGACTGCGGTTGATTTGGCATTTGGGTTATCTCTAGACCAGACGTCAGTAGCTTCCCATAGAAACTACGTGAATAGACT
The DNA here is from genome assembly GCA_009667805.1 of Leptobrachium leishanense. Lineage (NCBI taxonomy): Eukaryota > Metazoa > Chordata > Amphibia > Anura > Megophryidae > Leptobrachium > Leptobrachium leishanense. The sequence continues at coordinate 125,710,942 of CM019071.1, forward strand.
TCGAAAGAATTTGGCTTCTGCATTTGAACAGGCCCGGTTGACCTCGGAAACAGGGAGCAAAGAAACAAAAGGAACTATGACCTGAAAGTTCGAATACAAGATCTACAGCCCGGTGATAGGGTTCTATTGAAGAACTTGGGTGCTGCTGCGAGACACAAGTTGGCGGATAGGTGGAGTTCCCAGGTTTACATTGTCTGCAAACAGTTACCAGGTCTACCAGTGTATCAGATTCGCCCGGATGGAAAGGCTGGGCCTCTCAAGAACTGGCACCGGAATCATTTGTTACCTTTGAGAGAGGCTGTGAGAATGCCAGTGGGGGACGAACCGCCTCTGCAAATCCGCCTGTTCCATGTTTGCCTCCTGTTACTCGGTCTCAACAGACCCGGGTTGTCGAAGAGAGCGAAAGGGACAGTGAAGAAGAAAGTTTCTGTCTGGACTGGATACGCTCGCCGGAGCCTGAAGAGGTTGTCGTTGTCCCTGAGCGGTGGGAGAGTATACTTGAGGCCTGAAGCTCCTGAATTCTTGTTGGAAGTCCCCGAGATTGTTGATATCCCTGAGCCTCTTGAATTTCAGTTGGAAGTCCCTGAGGCTGTGGGGATCCCGGTAGCTCCGGAAGCTTATTCAGGTGATTACAGTTCTATGCCTTCACTGGAGGGATCATACTCTGAAGAAACGTCTGCTCCAGTGATAGAGAGAAGAATTGAGCCGACGCCTATAGTACTTCCACCTGAAGAGGAACTGATTGAGCCAGAACCCAAACGCTCTGTTCGACCGCCCCAACGACTCACCTATGACTCACCAGGACATAGCACTGAAGAAGCCATCACCACGGTGCGGAGGTTGCCCGAAGTGTCTGCTATGCTAGCTGAGGTAGCCCAAAATATGAGTCAACTTGAAGTGTTCCTAACTCACTGTATGTATGCTGCTGAACCTGTACATGTTACGTAAATTGTATTCAAATATTGTGGAACGTAATGTAACTGTTGTACCTCCTTGGAGAGACCCAAGAGTTTTAGGAGGGGGAGAGTATAGCGCTGTGCTAAAAATCTTGCTGTGGCAGTACCTATTTTTGGCCACAAGATGGAGACTATCGCAATCAGAGATGCTGGACTTTGGGACTACAATAACTGTCATGCTTTGCAAGAAGCCAGGAAGTGGGTGGAGACTGGAGTCTTACATCCTCTGCCTCGTGGAGAAAGTTTGAGAGCGCGCCAGGGGATGAGAGAAAGCAGACGCACTGAGGAGACCGCTGGAGTAGCTAGGCCAAAGCCCGAGGGAGACCTGTAATTCCTATTTGGGTCACTCAACCTGAGGAGAAGGAGACTTGCCAGTACCCAGACAACAGCTGCAGACCGGCGGAATCGAACGGAGAGCAGGCGGGGAGCTGGACAAGCTGCATGAAGGTAGACAACGGATCCGGCCGCTAGTATCCCCAGTCAAAATCGGGTGGAGAGACGTCCTGGGTCAGCGGAGCCTAAAGCAGTCATCAGATGGGTGAGAGGCCTCCAAGGCTGTTTGTATGATTAAAGGACGCTCTGCTGTTTTTCTCTTTTAAGTTTACAGGGCCCCAACTGACTAGTCGAAGACTTTCCTTTAATAAATTCACTGGCCAGTTGAACAGTACCCGGGTACCACACACACACACACACAGATACGCTTCTTACATTCTGGAACTTAACCTGTACAGGACTCACTTCCTTTTACGAATCGGAACGGGGGTTAAAAGACAAAGATATGTTCCGAATACATTTTTCTCTTTTTCCGCTGCGCGTTTGCCGTAATACGAAAGGGATTGTATGTTTGGGGTTTTCGCTACGGGTCCTTTTTTTTTTCTGAACTATCGGGAAATTGCATTGCTTTTATGTTCGGTTGCGAATATTTTATTTTCCGAAATACGAAGCCTCGTGTTTCGTTTCTTTTCCGCTACGCGTTTTACCGGGATACGAAAATACTGTAATAATACTTGTGAATACCGTGTCTCAGCATCTGCTCAAATATTTTAGTAAACTATATAAATATAAAAACTTACAACTGTGTTGGAGTATATTTATTCCCTAGTGCGGGGAGACTGACCCGTGGTTCATTTTCAGCGGCTCCTCCGGGAGTGAGCGCTACATCAGTGTTTAGCAAAGCACCTGTTTCCTGCACAGTAGCATGCTGTAACCCAGTCAGTCTGATGTGTGATTCTAACAAAGAAAAAAATGTCATCTGCGCTTATTCCCATTACACCGTGTGAAACTAAACACAATTAGAGGTTTTGTTTCCAGCTTTATTTATACTCCCCCAGAAACAAAATCCACTTTGGGATCGAAAACAAAGACACGGAGCGGGATCTTGCTACAGGGATGACCTGGCTGGAAGTACATTAAAACATACATAGTACAGGAGGGAGCATAAATAAAGGCCCACCAGTCTACCTCATGTCTGACAAGCAGCATGAGCAGGTATGGTTTGCTATACAGCAGCCTGTGGTTTCATTTTTGGTTAGGACTCGCCCTTGTAGAGGTGCCTTGATGCTGGCGGTTGAGCTTAGTCTTATAATGGCCATTAATAAGAAATCAAACCTCCTAATTGTGTTTAGTTTCACACGGTATAATGGGAATAAGCGCAGATTAAAAATTTTTCTTTGTTATGTTTCACACATGTTGTTGGGCTGGATGCATTTGGTGGTTGCAGCCGTCGGGGAATAGGCGCGACCCCATCCCTCCTGTACTATGATGTGTGATTCTAGACCGCTTTTGACATTGCATGCTCTCTGTAGTCATGATTTTATGTCATTTTCTCTTATCATGTAATTGAAAACTGTGATGTCATTCCAAGATGGCTGCCTCCACACATGTTGTTGTTTCCATTAATTGTGCTATGATATCCGTAAGTGTATAGCACCACCGATTTACACTAAAGTGTTGAAATGATTTATGGCAAGAAGGGTCCATGAAACATTGACACTTAAATGATATAAGCTGTTAAGTGCCCATTAAAAGCTTCTAAAGTCTGCAACTCAACACACAAACACCTCTCTGGTTCATAAAGAGGGACTCGTGAATGGAGATGAGGTATAATGAGGTAGATGTGGATGAAATATCCCTCCTAATTAAGAATTATGAGCGTTGCATGTTGATGTAATTTACTCTTTCTATGACTGATTCTTAAAAAATTATTTTCTGTCAATTTTAACCTATTGTTCCCAGGATGGTTCTGATCCAGTGGATAAACCTAGCACTTTCTCCAGTGGCCTGGGACTGATTTACCCAGAGAGACTACCTCTGCAACGCATTTCTTACATTATTCTAAAAATGTTGTGGTTTAACATCATGAAGGACATGTAGGGCTCTATTTCATTTTTCGTGCAAAAATGTGCGCGTGCATAAAAACACATTAACGCGAGGGGAAAAACCCTTTGCGCTGACCGTCAAATAACGATGTTCGCGCATACGATGCGCGTTAACGTCTAACGCGAGTTACCCTGCGCGAGCGAAAGTTCGTGCACGCATCCCATACTTAACATTGTGAGCGCAGATGCGTTCGTGCGCTGGTATGCGGCTGGTATTACAATCGATGTGCAACTTTTTACGAACGCCATTTGCGCACATAATTTTAACGTCTTTGAAAAGCTGGTAGTAACTGCAAATCTGAACGTTCTGGCCGAAACCAAATACACCAGCACGAAAAAAAACAATACAGCACAATATAGTTACACATTCTACACATACCCAAACAATAAAATAGAGAGGTTGTGCGTGTTTTTTTTATTGCTGCAGCATATATACTCAGATTGATTTTGGCAGGAGCAAAACCTGAACGGGAGACAATTGTGGTTCTTAATTCTGATTGGCTGAATCGCTTGAAAAAACAGTCTGCTCACTGATTTCTGCGTGCAGCGTTAATTTGCGCTCGTTTTTGCGTGTCATTTTTACGCACAATATTTTCGGACGGATGAAAAAATGCGCTCGCATCGTAATATTAGCGTTAATTTACACGCGTAAACGTTTACCGCTGCGCGCCAAAAAAATGCGCTGCGCATACGAATTTACACGGAGAATGTAATAGAGCCCGTATTGTCTAGCCAGGTTCACAGTCGTTGTGTAATGATGAAGAGACCTCACATTATCACCTCTTAAGAAGGACGAGTAGGGCCTCATATGGTGGTCCAGTCACTTCGCAGTTGCAGAAGGTGAGGAGTTGATTTTCTTGCACACACTCCCTATTAAGAGATGTGTGTACTGAGAAAATGCTCTTAACAACAGCTGCCGACTGACTGGACCACCAGATAAAGACTTCCCCAAACTGGGTTGGGGAGCTACAGCAACCATTTGCCCCAAAATGGTTGCCCTGCTGGACGCAACACCAAATCTGCCATCTTTATCAGGGTACTTGTCTGGAATTCCGCTAGTTATGAACTATTCCATGTCACTATACAAAAGTTCACTACTAGCAGAACTCGGCCAAGTACCTCTTAAGCAATCAGAAGACAATGTGGGGTAGGACACAGTTGCACCAAAACCTTAAGTCACATCACTGTCTTGTAACATTGAGCAGGTAAACTGGGTACCAGTTCCTTGTATCTTGAACCAAAGGTTCTGGTCGGACTAGTGCCTGCTTAGTGTCTTCTTGAAAGCTTTTTCTGTAAATGACTGTGGCACATGCAAGATCGCCAATGCTCGACCTCTACATTCAATTTTAAATTGTGGTCAATATAATCAGTAGAAGCTGGAAACAGTTGGTAGGTATGTACACTTTTTTGGATGATACTTATCATCAAGGGGAGACAACGGGAAGAAGTTAGATGCACAGGATTAATTACATGTGTTAATTTAAAAGTGTATGTCAGGGGTCAACAACCACAGAGCCCCCAGATGTTTTGGAACTATATTTCCCATTAGATTCAGCCAGCCTAATGATTGACTGGGCGTCAATGGAGGTGTAGCTCCAAAACATCTGGAGGGCCAAGGTTGCCTACTCTTGGGGTAGACAGCTTAACTCTCCCTAAAGCTATGACATTTTTAAAGGAGGAGGATGCGTGGGTTGATGGATAGAATATATTTAGCATTTATGCAGCTACTGAAACCAGTTTGGTTAAAAAAATGGTGTGGCCTTCTCTCCCTTTTGTACCAACTCTTGGTATCTGCACCTAAATCGCCTAAGTGGAGATTCAAGTCTAATTGGGAAAGGGATTTGGGGAATCAGATTTTCTGACTCTGGGCAGATTGCTTTCTCTTTGTTGCCTTTAAGTTTCACTGCGTATCCCTGATGGAGGCACAGAAGAAAGTATTATACAGATGGTACATTACTCCTGACAGGGAACATCATTTTAACTCGAAGGTCTCGGCAATGTGCTGGAGATGTGGAGAGGGGACGGGCTCTTTCTTCCATGCCTGGTGGACTTGCCGTTTTATAGCCCAGTTTCGGGTCTCCGTGGCCCAGTTGTCACGGTGGCTCAGGGGATGGGGCGCCTGGCAGCAGCTTCCTCGCTGCTCGCTGGCCAGGCGCCGAATGTAAGCGCTTCCGGGCCCGCTCACGTGGGACGCCGAGGGGCGGGGCCTGGCGCTGTGACGCGGACCCGCCGGGTTTAAAACCCAGTCTCTCCCATACACCGGTGCCCTGACGTGGTATTCACCTCCCGCAGAGCTCTTGTGATTTTTGGCTATCTCTTGTGTATAACCCTTGGCATTGGCAAACGAACCCTCCTGTGTATGACCCTTGGCATTGGCAAACGAACCCTCCTGTGTATGACCCTTGGCATTGGCAAACGAACCCTCCTGTGTATGACCCTTGGCATTGGCAAACGAACCCTCCTGTGTATGACCCTTGGCATTGGCAAACGAACCCTCCTGTGTATGACCCCTGGTATTGGCATTTACTCTGCTCTAGGTTCTGCCCTTAACGTTGGTACTGAGGTCAGTCTATGTGGCATCCTAAGCACGCATCAGATTACCTCTGCTATTACTAAAGTCCTAGGGAGGACTTGTGATCTGGTCTGTACCCCTGTCTGGTATTTCCCTTTCTTTGTCTGTTACCTGCTTCATTGTCTACATAGCTTTGCCGACCATTCAAGGATCGGAAGAGTAGAAAGGGAGCTACAGAAAGAGATATATATCTTGGTAGTCAGAAGGATTTGTGACGATACTCTATTCCATACCTCTGTCTGGTGTTACCCCTTGTCTATCTATTGTCTGGTTAATTGTCCTTCTAGTTTCGCCGACCATTCAAGGATCGGAAAGGGTAGAGAGCGGTCTGCGTAAAGGGACCACACTTCTGGTAATCAGAGGGATCCGTGACACCAGTTGTGCTCCAAGATTGTGAGCACAGAGATTCCACCAGTCCCTGAGACTCTCCTACTTCAGATAATGCCTGACTCCCTCTCTCATTTCCAAAAGCAGTCCTTAGCCCATATACTATCTGTAGCGACGACTTTAGTTGCAGCCCGTTGGAAATCCCCCACACTTCCTACTCTAAAGGATATCACCGATCGGCTAATGGACCTGAGACTATTGGATGGGATGGCTAGAGACCTTATGGGTGTCCCCCACACTCAGACAGACCACTGGTTTATTTGGGATACTTTTTTGTTCCCAGGCTCACTCTGCTTCCTGCCAGAAGAAGTGATGGATCAGGCCACCCTTCTCGTCGTGGGATGAGATGTGAGTATGGGATTTAATGGGTGGTTTTAGTGTGTGTTAGATGATTCTGCAATGGCAAAATCATTTAACACCAGTTTTTAGGAGTGCTAACTTTTGGCTCTCCGTATCCCAACGGTAATTAAGAACTTTGTAATTCCTCACTTATCGAAACGCTAGTTAATGATTGCGCTCCCCATGTTAGATAGAGAATGCGCGAATTACAGTAATCTCGCGGAATCTAGCGCAAACACCGATGTGCCAACGTATTACTAACGCGGGTAGCGTCAGGAAGGTAATATGGGGGGCATGCGTTAAAGACCCTTATCCATGGTGGTAACACTTCCACATCGAGATGCTAACATTAGCGCCAACCATGGAATTGTACCCTGTGTTGGAATTACAGCAAGACAGATTGCTGTCAATCAGGGTTTGGTTTCAAGTGGTGAACAAGAAAGACTAACAGGGAATGTTCTAGCAGGGGAGGGATAGCAGAAAGTGAATGTATGGCTTTTGAGGAAAGAAAAGCAACAGGGACCATAATGGGTGGTGAGAGGAACATCGAGATGGGAAATATCGGACAGTCGGCAGTGGATATTTTGGCTACAGAGTGAGGGATGGGGAATATTTAAAAGATTGTAGAAGTAGAGAATGAACACAACACCAAGATCACACCAATACTGAGGGGCAACTTCCAAAACAAGGGATATTTGATACATATTTCGAGATTTGAATCTTATTGACTTCCGAATACACCACGCAATAACCCAACGTATTTGATTGTTGTCTCCATGATTCTGGCTTTTGTTGTTTATTTGTTTGGTCTTTTTACCAATGTCAACAAGTCCATCCAAAGTATCTTCATCTTCCTACAATCAGAAACATCTCAATTTATGCATTCTTAATTGTGGATATTGACTTGCGGCAAGCGCCACTTCTTTACTGAGAATGTACAGTCATGTCGCATAAATCGAAAGGAGAAACAAAGACACGGACGCGGCTTCCAAGAAGCAGGTGTTAAAGATGCATCTGATATATTTATTAAATGAAATGGCAAAATTCTGAAATCTAAGCTATTCTTTTACAGGTGAAGAGATACACGTGTAAGCCTGGAAATTAAGCCGTGGGTTCTGTTATGTACAATGGAGAAAAAAGTCAACAATCCTCTACGGAACATTTTCAACAATACCAGGGTTGCAGTCCAGGTCGAGATGAAGAGGGCATGGGGAGGGTGGTACTGCTTCAAGCTTCACAGGAGGCCAACGGGATTATGGTATATAATATGAGGGATTGACAACTCCAGTTTTCAGACCGTGGTTCTTGGTCAGATCTTAATGACATACCGACTGGATCTTAAGTAAATGTAACATGCAAAGCCAGGACTGAGACAGAAAATAGAAAAATGGTATGATGCAGCCACAATCTGTCATGTATAAAGATAAAATAATCACTTTTAATCTTTGTAGAGTACAAATTGTGGATGTTCCAGGCATCTAGAGATCCCCATATACCTTAGTTTATTTTATTATTAAACCTTGTTTAAAGATCCACCCACTTCATGTAGTCTCTTGCAAAGACCAATAACCACCAGGTTTAAAACAGTATCTATAGAAATCCTTAAAATATGGATACATGTCATCCTTTACTTAAAATCTGCCATAGAGTCACTCGCTAAACCTGAGCAGAAAAGCTTTCCTCTGCCTTTTTGCCCTCAAAAATATATTGGTATCTTTGGGCACTGGAGGAGCAGCCATGTTTACTGAATCCAAGCCTGACGGGTGACGCCTAGTGTTGGGAAGCAAGGTCTTCCACGATATTTTCCTTCTACTAAGGGCAGCATATGGTGGTCATTGAAAAGATGAAAGGTAATAAAAATTGGCTGCCCATTATTAAATGATATTTGGCTCGCATGTATGTAATATCTGAATTGTCAGTTAGAAAATTTGATGATAAACGGAACTTAAATTTAGGAGAATTAAAAAAGAAATGCGGATGGTCACATCACTTCTACTTTAAAGAAAATTCAGGGAGCTTGCATATGGTATTAAATTATCAAAATTCCCTTTGTTCTCGGTCATCCCTAAAACTCATATTATTTGTAAAATCAGGCTCTGTTAAATAATTCCATTTGCCGCCATTGAAAGTGGTTTCCATTTGTCCAGTAGTATTTTCCATTACTTTTTACAAAAGATGACGTTTTTTCCATGACGAGCAATACTAGGGTAAAGAGTGAATATTCCACATTTTAGAACTCTGCACACACAGATGTTTGCACATATGTAAAAATATATATACCCCTGATGTATCTGCTCGTGTCACCGCCATGATGTGATAAAGGCCTCAAGACTTTTGTTAAAGAATGTATAACGTCTTTCTGTACTGAAGAAGAAGGATTTCAACTCAATTAATTGGTTACCATTTGTAGAGTGGTTTTTTTTGGTTTGCATTTTAATTCAGAGGGCTTCTTTTATTACTCATGTGTTAGCCAAGCGTGAGGATTCATACCAATACCCGATGCTCTGTTCAGTTGCCTCAAAGATCTAGTGGAATGATTTTACTGAGTCCTTTTGTGTGATTGTTGTCTGCAACTTGGCTAAAATATATATTTAGGTTGGTTTTATCCCACAGCTCCATAAAGCCAATTCCCAACCTGCATCCACTTGACACCATACGTCCCCGTTCTGCCAAATGGGTCGGTGTTTAGGTCTGCCGTTAATTAACTCTGTAACATGTTTCTCATACTGTCTGTTGGGTGGCGTTAGGGACATATAGACTATAGAAATGTTATGAAACCTTCTGAAGACTTGGTGCCACTGGTTATATGCCATTGAATAAAGTATAAATGTTTAGACGTTCTGCAGGACCGTACACAATTTTAGCTGCGTTTTTTTCACATCCAACATAGTCTTCAGCCAGTTGTTGCTGCCTGGCTGAAGATTATGAAAGGTTTCAGGAAAACAGCATTTCCAAGTACGAAAGTCTATCGTTACAGTGTACCTTATGCAATAGATTTCTAGGGAAAGCCAAGTTTGGCCTGGAACTATGGAGAAACAGACTGGATGGCCATGGATGTAGTGTCTAGCTGCCTGAAAGTAGGATTAACTTGGATGATAAAACAGGCTGAGGGATTTGAGTTTGGAAGTGGGTTCTTGGCTGGGCAACGCGTCACCTGGAAGCTTTTGAGGGCACAGAGCCGTGGCAGCAAACGTGGCAGAACAGACGCTGGTCGAGGCTGGCGTTATGCTGGAGCCACTTGACTGCTGGACACAGAAGACACCTGGGTAGACCCAGAGGCAGATGTATCTTCATCATCTCCCAAGGGATTCTTGCCACAGAAGATCATTCTCATCATGCATGAACGGAACTGCAAGGATTCAAGGTAAACAGGTGTTAACCACAAATAAATCCAAATAATTTGTAACATACTGCACCCATTCTTGTATAGAGGTCGGAGCAAAAGGCAAACTTAGACATTGATGTGACCATTGGGTAAATCTGGCAAATTCCCAGTTGGCCATGATAGCCGTGGACTAACAGCCAACTGAGGAGATCTGTTGATGTCCTGAGTTGGAAAAAGTAAGTCGTTTATGGCTGTACATGTAGGTGGGTCGATCAGCATATTTCCCTGCTATTCCATTGCCTGCTCTCTGGTGAGAGGTTCCTCATTACTGTCAGACTCATGGGTTCCATGATCTGTCCACAGTCCGTCCTTACCACATGTCCATCCATCCATCCATCCATCCATCCACAGTTCTGCCACTATCAGAGTTGACTGAGAGTAACAATCCAGCCCTGACAACAGGGGTCAACAAATATAAACGTGTGTAAAATACTGTCTATGAAAAGGACTTGCTCTACAAGAGGAGACTCTAGTTAATGCACAATGACCTGTGTACTAATGTTGGCAAACAATATGGAGAAATACTCCATATCTATAGGTGTCTGAATCTGTTAAGAAGCAATCATAGTCAGATTTGTAAAGCACTTGACTAGGCCCATCTTCACAGAACGTTCTAGCTTCAGATGCCACCTACACTATTACTATTACCACCTAAAACTATTATCTTTATGTTTTAAATGGTATAGATAGCCCAATAAACTGCTAATTTGCCTATGATTTGATGTCCACCTTGGTTCACAGAAGGTTTCTTGTTGCCTAGCACTGCATAGAATGAGATCTTCTTCCATGCAAAGCATGGCATCATACAATCGTCTTGACCATTGGTTTTTGAATGCATCTCAGAAAGAGTTAGCCCAATGCAAGACAAGCCATATGTGCTCGTTCACCAGTATTATCAATATAAATTGCAACCAGAACGTTACGATATTGTTGAGTAGATGAAGATAGTGGTTATGAGATGTCTGATGTACGAGTCGGACAGATCACATTAACACAATATTGTTAAACTCCTTACCTGTCTGTTCATCATAATGTAAATAATTGGGTTGTAGACAGTGGAGGCCTTTGAAAATACAGATGGGATCGAAGCCATTCGTAGGTCAAATGATTCCCCACGATGTGTAGAGGCCCATAATGCGAATGAAGCATAAGGAAGCCAGCAAAGCAAGAAGGCAGCAACCATCACAATCACCATCCTTGTCACTTCCCGCTCGGCTTTCTGAGTGGTGGCAGACTGTTCCTGCTGCTTTGCGACCTACGGAGAAGAAAAGGCAGAGTTATGCGATCCTCCAATTGACTACCATAACAAATCAGAAAACGGAAAAACAACTACAGGTCGGGCAGCCCTAATCCAGAATTCTAGAAATCCATAAGACTCCTCAAACTGGAATTTTAGTAGTCTTCTGGATTTTAGTAATAATAACCTTTTTGACTCTCTGGACAGGTCCTGCCACTTGGTAATGCGGCTCCAGTCCGTCAGCAGACTGCAGCACACACTAAGAGCGCCTTGACAGCCCCTGCGTGTGACATGCTGCCTGGAGTTTCACTGACTCTGTGCCTCATGTCCACGGAGAAACCCTGCACAGCAATCCCAGTGTGTATACGCTGGTGGCTGTAGCAGGAAGGGGATCGCGGTTCCATTGCCGTGAACCTCTTGCTCTCGGACATTGGATTATGTCAGGTTCTGTAGTTTGGAAGAATCCAAAATCCGGAATTCTCTGATCCAATCCCTCTCTAGGTCACTGCACTATTCAGCATCTGAGTAAAATAAAAGTAGTAAAAAATTCTCCACCAAATGGACACTCGAGGCACCACAACACATCTTCAGGTTATTAGAGTGTTTGGTGTGTGAGGACTATTTTCCCTGAAGTCGCGGTTTCAAAACCATTTAGTTTTCATATAAAAAGGAGTTAAAGTTCAACTTGTAAATAACATGTAAACCTGTCAATCAGGCCAGGGAATTAGATCTCCTTGCTCATATACCATCATGAGCATTGAAGTCATGTGACAGGCACCTTCTGACATTTCCAGAACAGGGATCCATCTCAAAAGTAAATATTTTAATATTATTTATTAATAGTTATATTATTATTATTTTTCCAATTTTTATTTTATTATTATGTAATTTTAAGTAACCCGTTTGCGTTTGGTACCTTGGCTTTTCAGCGCGAGGTTACTGCACTTTGCGCTCCCTATACTTAACATGGGGAGCCCAAAGTGTTAATCAGCGTTAGGATTACAATCTACTAGCGCTGATTAACGTCTGGCCGTAGTTAACAGAAAGATAACCGCAGTCAGGACTTGGTGTTAACGGATTCCGCTTCTGCAGAATCCATTAACACCAGCCAAAAAAATAAAAATCGTATACGCACCTCCTATCCTGCAGCGAGGATCGCGGCTCTGTCCGCCTCCTTCATCTGGCGGGAGCAGGGAGAGACTGGGGGGAAAGGTTCCTCAGTCTCCCCCTGCGTATCACTATGCCGACCGGCCGGATCTCGCGAGGCGAGATCCGGCAGGTCATGTGACTGCCGGCGTCTGGCTCAATGGAGTCCTATGGACTCCATCGAGTAGATGCTCGCGGTGGCACTCAGCGCTGCCATGAGCATCCAGGGGCGCAGCGCGCGGTAGCAATGGAGGCAGCTTTTTAAGCGCTTGCATTGTAATTCCACGCTAAAACGGGGGCGGCAGGGAGAAAACTGCGGGCGCAGTTTTTTCTCCCTACTTCCCCCGTTTTAGCATGGAGAATGTAATGTGGCCCTTTACCTCCTCTCCTGTTTACCTTATTTTACAGTGAGTGGGACAAATCCTTGGTGGTCCAGCAAAGGGATAAAAAACATCCTCTGGAGGGAGAAGTCTGCCTGGTGCAGACCATACTAATCACTCCCGAAATGATGAGTCAGAGTTATCTGACCGGCCTCAGATGCTACAGCCCAATGGAAAATTTCTTGATATACCGGTGGGCCCATCCTGGGGGACTTTATATCTCTAGTACTTAGACAGTCTGCACGGGGTTTGGCAAAGGCAAGGGTCCCCTGAAGGCTCTGGGCCCCTGAACAAATCATGGGCTGTCATCCCCCCCCCCCGATGGCAGCCCTGTCCATGCTTTTACAGACATACATATTGTTTAAGCTAATGTACGCTGTGAAAAAAGTGCTACCTCAAATTATGTAGAATACATACACTATGTGGAGGAAATCTATCCATTAATCCTGGAGGGATCGATAATGAACTGCCTTTATTAGCTGATTTATTTCCACCTGCCCTGTCAACATGTCAAAGGGCAGCTCTTACAACCCTCTTACAACCCTTACAGCCCTCTGCAACAAGTGTAATGTCTCCAGAAAATAAGAGGAATGGTACAACGGGTCAGCGTGGTGGATTTACGTGTGAGTTTTATAAATATGTGCATGTACTTAGGTTGTTGTGTATATCCCCTATGTAGGTCTTCAGTGTTTCTCTAAAAGCAGCATTTGATTGGATATCATCAGGAATGCAGGGAGGTATCACAATGGTCTTGTCATCCAGCAGTGAAATAAATATATACATTTTAATCAGTGGCGTAGCGTGGGGGGGGCTGGGGGGCCGTGGCCCCGGGCGCAGTTTTGTTAGGGGCGCATTTGCGCCCCTAAAACTGGCCCGCGGGGACCCAGAAGATCCCGGGCAGCGGGAGTGCCTGCCCGCCGCCCGGTCCTGAACAGTCCGTCCTGTTCTTGCAGGGGATGCGGCTGCGTGCAGGCGCAGCCGGTCACGTGGTCCGGCTAATCTGGTGGTACTGAGTCTCTGTACCACCTGATTAGCCGGACCGCATGACCTGCGCACGCCTGCATGCAGCCGCATCCCCTGCAAGAACAGGACGGACTGTTCAGGACCGGGCGGCGGGCAGGCACTCCCGCTGCCCGGCATCTTCTGGGTCCCCTCAACCCCTGCCGGAGCAATATCCAGGTGAGAGCTGGGGCAAATACATGTGTAAACTGGGGGGGCAAATCCATGTGTGAGCTGGGGGGCAAATACATGTGTAAGCTGGGGGGCAAATCCATGTGTGAGCTGGGGCAAATCCCATGAGCTGGGGCAAATCCATGAGAGAGCTGGGGCAAATCCATGTGTGAGCTGGGGCAATATCCATGTGTGAGCTGGGGCAATATCCATGTGAGAGCTGGGGCAATATCCATGTGTGAGCTGGGGCAATATCCATGTGAGAGCTGGGGCAATATCCATGTGTGAGCTGGGGCAATATCCATGTGTGAGCTGGGGCAATATCCATGTGAGAGCTGGGGCAATATCCATGTGTGAGCTGGGGCAATATCCATGTGAGAGCTGGGGCAATATCCATGTGTGAGCTGGGGCAATATCCATGTGTGAGCTGGGGCAATATCCATGTGTGAGCTGGGACAATATCCATGTGAGAGCTGGGGCAATATCCATGTGTGAGCTGGGGCAATATCCATGTGTGAGCTGGGGCAATATCCATGTGTGAGCTGGGGCAATATCGATAACGTGTCCACAGTTTGGGGGGGGCGCACAATTCTTGGCTGGCCCCGGGCGCTGACAACCCACGCTACGCCACTGATTTTAATCCTCTTTAAAAACTAAGACGTACTCCTCTTGAGCTATAGCATTATGATCCCTACAAGATAATCGGCATCCATTAAATTCAGTGGTTGTAAAGACAAATGGGTTGTTCGAGTCTGTAATACGTTTTTTTTCTAGAGCTGGTATCAGTCTATAATGAATATATCATCAAATGAGTCCAGTCACTGCACAGCTTACCGCATGAAGAGTGAGCAGGAGGCGTCCATAAGAAAACACAATAATGGCCAGGGGGAACCCAAAGCAAAAGCAGAAAAGGAAAAGCACATAGGATTCATTGTTCCATTTGTTGTTCACTGTGTACCAGTCTGGACCACAGGAGCACTGGAGGCCTTCAGGAATGTACCTGCAGAGAGACAAAGATTTTCTGAGCTTCTAAAGTATTTCACAGGTTGAGTACCCTTTATCCGGAATGCTTGGGACCTTGATCATTACGGGTTTTGGTTTCTTCCGGATTTCAGAATCCAGGAGAACCTTTCCAAGAAGGAGACCGTGGCAC
The DNA here is from genome assembly GCA_009667805.1 of Leptobrachium leishanense. NCBI lineage: Eukaryota > Metazoa > Chordata > Amphibia > Anura > Megophryidae > Leptobrachium > Leptobrachium leishanense. The sequence goes on from CM019071.1 coordinate 125,726,045, forward strand.
CGGAACAGAGATCTGCTTCCTGCTGCAGCACCAGCATTTACAGACACTGGGAGAGCTGTGCAACCTTTCCCCACAGACATGCTGCACAGAGCCAGCATGACTCCAATCAGCATGTCACGCGCTGGGGCTGCCGAGAGGCTCTCAACGTGTGCCGCACTCAAGGAGCTACAACCCTGGAGTCAAGACCCATCAGGAGCATACCTAATCCAGAATTGCTAAAATCCGGAAGTCAAAATGTCCAGTTTTGAGAAGCTTCCAGATTTTTAGAATTCTGGATTAGGGTTGCCCATCCTGTAATAAAGAAATACCCCAAAGTCAGTTTAATAGACAGTGTCACCAAATAGACAAACAAGGTAATAACCTTCAAACAGTTCACAGAATATACTGGTGGAGTATCCCTTATCGGAAATGCTCGGGAACAGAAGTGTTTTGGATTTTTTACGATTTAGGAATATTTGAATGTGATAATGAGATATCTTGGGGAAGGGACCCAAGGCTAAACACAAAATTCATATTGGTTACATCTACACCTTATACACACAGCCTGACTTTAATCGTATACTATATTTTAAATGAATTTGTCCCCCGTCACATGAGACCATGTGTGGGAACTTTCCACTTGTGGAATCATGCCGAGGCTCAAGACGTTTTCTGATTTTGGAGCATTTCGAATACACAATCTCTATTTATTCTCGACTCCGATCATTTGTGCATTCTCTAAACTACAAAGTTCCCATTCACAGGCGCTGGGACAGTGGGAAGTACCCCCCCCCCTTCAACGTATCAACCTTCTGATACTTAGCCTACTAACCCTAAGGTCCTCCAAAGTCTATCCCTCAGCGACCATAAAAGTAGTAAAGTCCTTTTAACCTATGAAGTGGGATACACAGTTGTATCTGGCATAATTACAACAATCAGAGCAAAATTTACTTAGACGGCACATGTTATTAGAATTGCAGCTCCATGAACCTGCCCAGAGAAAAGCTAACTTGACCAGAGAAAAGCTGGAAGAACACTAGGTCAATAGCACCATGGATTTAGAACCATAGCACCAGAGAAAGGGGAGTGGGATAAAACAATGCCACAAAGGTAGATTGAGATTGATAAATCAATGGCAAAATGGGGAGTGTGTTAAAATCGGACAGTTGTAAAAAGGAGCGTGAGATGGATAGGACAGAAGACAAAGGCCCATTAAAATATTTGGATCCAGGCCCCTTAGGAATAAAATTAAGGGAAATTTAATTTTAATATATTTATTGCTTTGTTACCTGATCTTTGTAACCAAGATACCCAGGACATACTTGAAAACGAGAGAAATCTCAATGTATCCTTCCTGGTAAAATCATTTTATAAATAAAATAAATAAATAAATAAATAAATAAGAAGGAACAGTTTCACCAAACTTGACTTGACTTGAGCAAGTCAGAGTAATGACCTAGATTGTTGACACCAGTTTTGTTGGATCTCTCCAAAACGGTGAAACCTAGACCCAAGTGAAGTCCAGTAGGAACCCGAGGCCAGCTTTGGACTTCTTCTGGTGTATAATATTGTTGCCTATCAATGGAGCCTTCTAGTTATTTTGAGCAACTCCTAGTCTGCCCGACAAACCTACTTGGTATTTTTATATAATTAGTTCACCAAGGTCTTATCCAAAAGTCCACATGTGCTGGTGGCATGTGACCTAAAAACTGGTCTTACGTGTATGACTGACATTCTATAGCCATTTTGGACCAAAATTACGATCAAAGAGTTAAAAACATTTGTACAGTTGTGGAATTGTAAGCTGACAACTGTCTTCCAAGTCATAAATATCCTTCAACAACAAAAAAGTTTGGAATACCTGCTCCAGCCCACCAGTGGTGGAACTGCTGCCACCAGTGCAATTATCCAAGTGAGGGCACAGCCTGCAATGGCATGAGTGTCCCGGAAAGTGAAGCTCCCCATTGGCTTACAGATCACCAGGAACCTTTCAAAGGCCACAACAGCCAGTGACCACAAACTCATTATACCTGCAAATGGAAAACAAAGGAGAAATTAGGAAAGAAAAAACATATGCAATTCAAACACCACCTTATGGTGATTCTACAAGACATAACCCTCTGGAGCTTGGTCAATTGTACACAAACAGCATAACTGAACATATTAAATATTCCAATAAGAGAACGCTGTGTTCTATTTCTGCATTTTTTTATACCAGAAAACATTTAAATAGCCAATGGTCCAACAAAATATTCATCGTCACTTATAGCCTGTAACATAACCGGCTGTGAATTGAGATGGTCATCCAGCAAATCTAAACAGATGATCATAATCAATGGACAGAACAGTCATCCCATCGATTACAAAATAAAATCTGTTCTAAGGACGTTTATCAGACAAGAGGTTTTGAAAGTATGAGTCTTGGAGTTCTTCGATCAGGTGAGGTATATATTGGCAAAAGGGTAAGAATTAGATATTCGATGATGAAGCACATTGGATCAACTGGATCGAAAAGATGGGATGAAGACGATTAACCTGGGAAAGGGATTAATTACATTTCGTTAAGAGAAGGGTGTTTGTTTGTGAATTGGTAAGTTCTTTAGACGTTGCTCATGTTATATGAGGTAGGTGAGAGCATTGGGCAAAAAAGCTCCCACTTCTCAAAACATTGTTAGGATTCCAGTAAGATGTCTTCCATTGACTGTTTTTGCATCTTTGACCCAGAACAGGAGCTTTTTAAAAGTTTCGAAAACAAAAAATGGTCCCATAATGAAGGATTATTATCAGCTCCAGCCAATTTAATTTTCAGTATTGTTTGTTATCACTTTTGTAATTCGATGTACATGTAAAGTTGTCTAGTTTTTCAAATCTAGATTTGAGGAAGAAGAGGTCACTCTTTGGTGAGAAATATTAATCTTTTCGCAGATCTCCAATAAAACAACTGCAACTGTGTCCGCCTCTGATTGAGCCTGCAATCTCAAAATACTTATTGAATTAGAATTTAGAGATTAAATACATGAAAAAGAGAGAGACGGAACAAGGACATTTTGGAGAGCTGACCAGGTGTCTTCCCAACTGAGAATTAAACGTAAATGATCTTGAAAGTTTACATACCGAAGTCTCTGAATAAATAAGAAGATAGTAAACATTTTGCACCAGATATCTTTATGGATTGAATACATTATTAATCATCAATTATAGCGTTTGGTATAAGCCCCCAATCTGGCAATATAGACCATAAAAGTTAAAAGAACAATGTTGGCAGCTGAAATAATCCTACCGTCACTTGATGAATTCTGTACATAGGGATAAACTTAAAAATTCGTCTTCAAAAAATAGCTACGGTGAGTATAAATGGAGACAAGTGGAACACTTACCTCCCAAGGTGGCCGTAAAACCTTCTAGCTTGCATGCCACGACTCCCAAAGAGAAGTACATTTGAGAAAAGCTATAGAAGGCCATAGTTGAGCCAAAGCAGAGAACTATAAGGTTGGCAACGGACAGGTTTACCAAAATGTAATTGAGATGGGAGCGCAGCTTCTTGTACTTGGCAGTGCAGACGATGGTCAACACATTGAGGGGAAAGCCGAAGATAATGGTGAATAACATAAAGGCTGACATGCTCATAAAAACACCCGGGGAACCCAAATGTGTTTGGGGTACCAAAAATGGGCTAAGAGATGTAATGTTAGTGGTTTCCACAGGAATGGGAAGGTAGAAATCATCCGGCATTTCCATCCTCAAATCTGGACGGCCTTTACTCATTTTAAAAAACTGGACACTTCACCGCCTGTGTTAAAAATCTCTTAGACCATATAACAGAGCCTTATAAGTCGGAACGCTTGGTGACCCCCCTCCTGGTACAGGCAGAGTTTTCCCCCTATGTGCAAAGCATAGTGAAGAAATGGGTGTCTTTTATAGCCGTAAAATCAAGAAGAGACCTGGCACGGGTCCCGATTTCAGTTTCACTCATAATCGTATTTGGGAACAAAAAGCTAGGCTTAATGGTCTTATCCGATGATAGAATCTGCAGAATGGCGGACATGCTTTGGAAGGTGGAAAGAGATAATCTGCGAGACAATCTCCTTTTCTGTCACCTAATCAGAACTGGATGGTTTTAATCTCTTGTTTTAAACTACTTTGCATGCACATTTACACACCTACGGGATGATATATCATGTGGGGGTGATAAATGTATCCTAAGTAGCCCAAATACAGAGGAGGGAGCATCTGTTTTATGACAGCTTTCAGGAGCTCTAATACATCTGAGGGGGTTATAATAATGCCATGATGTAGAATTCACATTGAAATGTCCAACAGATTCCCAATTGACATGGGTCAATGCCTTTAAACCTTATAGCACAATTTACTTTGGCCTCAACACCAGGCCCATCTTTAACATTGATTGGACCCATGGCAAACATTTTCTTGGGCCCCCCCGAAAGCACACCCACTGCATAATTTTGCTCTCCACCCCAACATCCCAAAAAACCCCACATAAATACATCATGGGCTTGTCTCGAAAAGCTTTAATAATGTAAAAATAAAGAACTGGCTCAAAAATAAGTCCTTAGATTGATCTGTAACAGTACGTACATGCCAATTATAGTCTCTTCTAGGCTCTTTCTCATCATATATTTCTATTAACTGTTACATGTTCTTGGGAGAAAAGGCATGTTAATATCTTAATAGCTTTCAGTTATAAAGTGCAAATGAACATTATTATGTTTCAAGTGTAAAACAAATGGCTATATATAGTCTAATAATACAAAAATAAGAATTATTATGTACCCAGCACAGACCCCTCAGAAATATATGTACCCAGCACAGACCTTCAGAATTATATGTACCCAGCACAGGCTCCCAGAATTATATGTACCCCGCACAGACCCCTCCTAGAAATATATGTATCCAGCACAGGCCCCCATAAATATATCTAGCACAGGCCCCCACAAATATATGTATCAGCACAGGACCCCACACATATATATGTATGCAGCACAGACCCCCCATAAATATATGTACCCAGCACAGGCCCTCAGAATTATATGTACCCAGCACAGGCCCCCAGAATTATATGTACCCAGCACAAGCCCCCATAAATATATATATACAGCACAGGTCCCCCATAAATATATCAGAAACAGGCCCCCAGAAATATATGTATCAGCACAGGCCCACACAAATATATGTATGCAGCACAGGCCCCCAGAAATATATGTATCCAGCACAGACCCCCCAGAAATATATGTATCCAGCGCAGGCCCTCAAAAATATATGTACCCAGCACAGGACCCCCAGACATATATGTATCCTGCACATGCACCCAGAATTATATGTACCCAGCACAGACCCCCCCAGAAATATATGTACCCAGCACAGAACCCCCAGAAATATATGTACCCAGCACAGACCCCCAAAATATAGGTATCCAGCACAGACTCCCAGAATTATACTTACCCAACACAGACCTCAGGATCAGGTGACCTGCGTGTTCCTCCGAGCGCAAGCATTCTGCTCCACATGTCTGCCGGCTTCTGAAGGCTGTGATGCGCTCTCATGAGATCTTGCCAGTAGGCCGTGTCACAGCCTTCACAGGATGGCGGCCGCGTGAGGGAGCACACTGGCCCTCGCAAGAAGACACGGCCAGTCGAGGTGGCTGCTAGCGAAATCCTGATAATGCATTCCGCTAGCAGCGGCAGCGGTCATCCATGGTTTACGTGCGCCCAAGGGGCAGCTGCTTTGGGCCTCTCAACAATGACTGGCCCCTTTTGCCCTGCGTTAAAGACGGTCCTGCTCAGCACGCAGAAAGCGTGCCCAAAGGGGTTATTGAGAGAGGTCCGAAATGTAACTAGACACTGAAATTCAGCGTACGGTGACATTTCGGGGGCATTCGGCTATTCAGAGAGCAGCCAACTCGCCAAATTTTGGCGAATCGCCTGCACGTACGGTGCCTGTTCGACGGCAGTGAAATCCCCCATAGAGAAGCAATGGTTAATCTATTCAGAGACACCGAACAGCAGTGAAAAGTTGCCAAAGTGCCCTGCTGTTCGGTGTTTTCATTCGGCAGGTTAATTGTCTTTGTGAATAAACATCCAATTTTCATAACCCTTGTTTCGTTTGTAAGTATTGTTTTACTTATCGAACTGACTTTACCTACTCACTGCTAACCAATTCCTGATGAAGACCTTTCGTAAGAACGACACACAAAGATTCTGGCCCCAATTTATAAGGGTACAAATTGGTTTAGAGAAAATCAATTCGTTGCCTGTGCAGGAACCGGTCGGCACGCGCGCAGACTTATTACAGCACAACTAATTCATTATTTAAATTCCCACTTGATGGCGGCCAGTGAGGAGTTAATTGGGCGAGTCATGGGCTGGCAATGTTCCGTCCCGCTTCTGAACTGTCACGGATCCCTCTGATTACCAAAATAATGGTCCCTTTACGCAGACCGCTCTCTACCCTTCCGATCCTTGAATGGTCGGCAAAACTAGAAAGACAATTAACCAGACAATAGATAGACAAGAGGTAACACCAGACAGAGGTACAGAATAGGGTCTTGTCACGAATCCTTCTGACTACCAAGATAGTGATCCCTTTATGTGGATCGCTCTCTACCCTTCCGATCCTTGAATGGTCGGCAAAACTAGATAGACAATTAACCAGGTAATAGATAAACAAAGGGAAACACCAGACAGGGGTACAGACCAGAGTATACGTTCTCCCTAGGACCTTAGTTATAGCAGAGGAAATCTGATGTGTGCTTAGGGTGCCACATAGACTGACCTCGGTACCAACGTTAAGGGCAGAACCAAGAGCAGAGTAAATGCCAATACCAGGGGTTATACACAGAATGGTTTGTTTGCCAATGCCAGGGGTCATACACAGGAGGGTTCGTTTGCCAATGCCAAGGGTCATACACAGGAGGGTTCGTTTGCCAATGCCAAGGGTCATACACAGGAGGGTTCGTTTGCCAATGCCAAGGGTCATACACAGGAGGGTTCGTTTGCCAATGCCAAGGGTCATACACAGGAGGGTTCGTTTGTCAGAAGCAAGGTTAGATACAGAAATCGCCAAAATACACAAGAGCTCTGCGGGAAGTGAATACCACGTCAGGGCACCGGCATGGTAGTGAGACTGGGCTTTAAACCCGGCGGGTCCGCGTCATAACGCCAGGCCCCGCCCCTCGGCGTCCCACGTGAGCGCACCCGGTAGCGTTCATCATTCGGCGCCTGGCCAGCGAGCAGCGAGGAATCTGCTGCCAGGCGCCCCAGCCCCTGACCAGCCGTGACAGAACCCCCCCTCCACGGGCGGCCACTGGACGACCCCCAGGGGCACGGGGGTGCGCCAAATAGAAGGCCTTCACTAGCCTAGGAGCATGGACTTCTGCAGCCGGAATCCAAGAACGATCCTCCGGACCGTAACCCACCCAATCGACCAAGTACTGCAAGGACCCCTAGATATCCTGGCACCCAGAATGGCCTTAACCTCGAACTCCTCCTCACCCTCCACAGAGATAGGAGGCGGTGGAGCATGGACCTTGGTGTACCGGTTACACAACAACGGCTTCAAAAGGTGTACATGGAACACATTATGTATCTTAAAATGGGAGGGTAACGCCAAAGCATAGGAGACAGGGTTGATTCGCCGCAGAATCTTATAGGGGCCGATATACCTAGGAGCCAACTTCATGGAAGGCACTAAGAGCTTAATGTTACGTGAAGAAAGCCAAACCCTGTCCCCAACTTGATACACAGGTGCCTGCCTCCTGTGTCTGTCGGCCTTGGTTTTCTGGATGGCACTACTCTCCTCTAGTGCCCGTCTCACTCTCCCCAAGTCTCTTTCAATGATGCCAGTTGCTCATCCAAAGCAGGAATCGTGGTATCAGGAAACGTAGCGGGGAGCACGGGAGGATCAAAACCATAAACAGCGAAGAAAGGAGAATGTCCTGTGGACTCACTCACTGCACTGTTCAAGGCATACTCGGCCCATGGTAACAGGTCTGACCAGTTATCTTGTTGTTCTGATATAAAGCACCTGAGATATTTCTCTACATTTTGGTTTGCTCGTTCTGCTGCTCCGTTGGTCTGGGGGTGATAGGCCGAAGAGAAAGAGAGGTCTATCCCCACATTCTTACAAAACCCTCTCCAGAATCTGGAGATGAATTGGGTCCCCCTATCAGAGACAATCTCCAGAGGGACACCGTGTATGCGGACCACGTTGGAAATGAATATGGGCACCAGTTCGGCTGCCGAAGGTAGTTTCCGAAGAGGAACATAGTGACCCATCTTGGAAAATCGATCTATGACCGTAAGTATCACTGTATTCCCCCTTGACTCAGGTAAATCTACTATAAAATCCATGGCTACATGTGACCATGGTCGTTCGGGGATCGGCAAAGGCTGGAGTAACCCAATGGGTGCTGTTTTGGGACTTTTCTGCCTTGAGCACACCTCGCACACAGCTATGTAATCTTTAACATCTCGGCGTAACGTGGGCCACCAGAGGAGTTTACTGATATTAGACACAGTCTTGGTGATACCCATATGCCCAGAAGTTTTATTATCATGATAGATGTTAAGTACTTCCTCTCTTTCGTTCTCAGGTACAAAGAGTTTCGCAGGAGGTTTTCCCCCAGGAGCTGCACCTTGGACGGTCTGCAACCTTTTCATTAGGGGAGACGAGACACTAATCGTGGTAGAGGCTATAATCCTTTCCTGGGGTACAATGGGATGCTGGTCTTGGATATTATGTTCATAAGATTCATACTGTCTCGACAATGCGTCTGCTTTAATGTTTCTGGACCCAGGTCTATAGGTAAGCACGAAATTAAAACTTGAGAGAAACAACGACCATCTCGCTTGTCTGGAATTTAAACGTTTAGCATCACCAATGTACGTGAGATTCTTATGATCGGTTATGATAACGATGGGGTCCTTAGACCCCTCTAATAAGTATCTCCATTCGGCCAAGGCCGCGATGACTGCTAACAACTCTCTATTTCCAATGTCATAGTTCTTCTCTGCCGGGGACAATTTCCGAGAATAGAAGCCGCATGGATGCAAGGGTTTGTCGGGTGCCTCCCTTTGGGACAAGACTGCGCCAAGACCCAGTTCGGAGGCGTCAACTTCTACTTGGAAAGGCAGAGCCGGATCTGGATGTCGGAGAACAGGGGCAGTAGTGAATGCCTGCTTAAGTGCCTCAAAGGCTTGAGTGGCTTGAGGTGTCCATTTCTGATTTCCCACCCCTTTCTTTGTCATAGCCGTGAGGGGAGCTACCAAGGCCGAAAAATCTTTAATGAACCTTCGATAATAGTTCGTAAATCCCAGAAACCTCTGGATGGCTTTAAGCCCTTGGGGTAGAGGCCAGTCAAGAATAGCTGAGAGCTTTTTAGGATCCATTTGAAAACCCTCAGGGGTTATTATATAACCAAGGAATTGCACAGTTTCTATGTCGAATAGACATTTTTCTAGTTTGCAGTACAATCCAGCCTTCAATAGTTTTTCCAATACTTGTTTTACGTGGACATGATGAGTGTCTACATCCGGAGAGTATATCAGGATGTCATCCAGATATACTATAACGAATTCTTGCAAAAAAATCCCTTAGGGTGTCGTTTATAAGGTCCTGGAAAACGGCTGGCGCATTACACAACCCAAAAGGCATCACCAGGTATTCATAATGCCCGCTACGTGTATTAAAAGCCGTTTTCCATTCATCTCCCTTTTTAACCCTGACCAGGTTGTACGCTCCGCGTAAATCAAGCTTCGTATAAACACAGGCCCCTTTTAATCGGTCGAACAATTCTGTTATGAGAGGTACGGGATACGCATTTCTTATAGTTATCCTGTTCAAACCTCTATAATCGATGCAAGGTCGCAGATCTCCCTCTTTCTTGGAAACAAAAAAGAAACCTGCTCCTGCTGGAGAAGAGGACCGTCTAATGAATCCTCGTTCCAGATTCTCCCTTATGTCCTCTCATAATGTCGTTCTCTTTTGTGATAAAGGGTATACGTGACCCCTAGGAGGCATCGTACCGGGGAGTAAATCAATAGCACAGTCATATGGACGATGTGGTGGTAGGACCTCAGTCCTGGCTTTAGAGAACACCTCCTTTAATGCCAGGTAACATTCAGGGACCTCTGTGGACAAAGGAGGGGCTGTGGCAATATTGAGGCTACCAATCACATTAACTCTGCCTAGGCACTTAGACTGACAACTCTGACCCCAACATTTTATGTCTCTCAGGACCCAATCGACAACCGGGTTGTGCTCTGTTAACCATGGAAACCCAAGAACGACAGGACATGAGGGTGATTCAATAATTTGAAATCTTATTGTCTCCTGGTGCAAAATTCCTGTTTTCATACATACATCGATAGTGTCGTGAGTGATATGTGGGCATGACAGGGGTTTACCATCTATGGCTTCCACCATTAGAGGTTTCTCTTTAAGAACCAGAGGTAAGAGGTTTATGGCAGCAAAATTCTTATCCATGAAATTGCCTGAGGCCCCAGAGTCTAGGAACGCCTCAGTCTTGAGGTGAACCCCCTCCCAGGTTAGGGAGATTGGTAACAGAATCCTGGATTTTTTTTTTTCATTGTCCACAAAGGGGCATACAGAGAACCAATAACCTGGGTATTGGCTGTTCTTTGACCCAGTTTGCCATATTCACCCCTACTAAGCCTGGGTCTCTGAGGACACTGAAGGCGGAAGTGATCTGCCCCTGCACAATAGAAGCAGAGCCCCTTTTCTCTTCTGTGCGCTCTTTCTGCTTCTGAAATACCCGTTTTCCCTATTTGCATGGGTTCAACAACTGGTAAATCTGTTCTCACATTATCCGAGGTACCTGACGTACTGGTGCGTCTGGGTAATGAGGGTAAAGGAGGCAAGACCCTTCTGGGTCTGTCTCTGGGGTGTCTCCTTTCCCTAATTTGGTCGTCCATGGCTATACAAAAATCTATCAGGTGGTCTAGATTCTCTGGTAATTTTAAGGGAGCCAGCTCAAACATAAAAGCCTCGTTCAAACCTTCGGTAAAGGCCAAGGTTAAAACGTCGTTCGGCCAAAGCACCTCAGAAGTCAAAGTCTTAAACTCGATGGCATAGTCTGCAACCCTCTTATTGCCTTGTTTGATGTGAAACAAAGACCTACCCGCATTGGTAGCCCTTCTAGAGGGATCAAAGGTACGTTTTAACTCAGAGGTAAAACCCTCATAATCGTAGATGATGGGTTTCTTATTTTCCCACAACGGCGTAGCCCACAATAAAGCTTTTTCTGTTAAATGATTAATCAGATATCCTACTTTGGCTTTATCAGACATACAAGAACCATGGTTGTTCTCAAACAAGATCTCGAGTTGAGTCAAAAAACCCCGGCATAAGTTTGGTGTACCATCATAGCGTAGGGGTGCCTTCATACTAAGCCTATGTCCCTCAGGGGGGACGGGACTGACCCTAGGTAATGCTGGATCTGGAGGGTTTGAGGTACCTGTATTGGACCGATTTAACAGGGTTTGCAGAGCGAGAGAAATCTGGTCCATCCTATGGTCCTGTTCCTCTTGTCTGGCTGCGATACGTGCCAGCTGGTTAGAGAGGTCTGCGGGATCCATTGGCCCTGACGTAATGTCACGGATCCCTCTGATTACCAAAATAGTGGTCCCTTTACGCAGACCGCTCTCTACCCTTCCGATCCTTGAATGGTCGGCAAAACTAGAAAGACAATTAACCAGACAATAGATAGACAAGAGGTAACACCAGACAGAGGTACAGAATAGGGTCTTGTCACGAATCCTTCTGACTACCAAGATAGTGATCCCTTTATGTGGATCGCTCTCTACCCTTCCGATCCTTGAATGGTCGGCAAAACTAGATAGACAATTAACCAGGTAATAGATAAACAAAGGGAAACACCAGACAGGGGTACAGACCAGAGTATACGTTCTCCCTAGGACCTTAGTTATAGCAGAGGAAATCTGATGTGTGCTTAGGGTGCCACATAGACTGACCTCGGTACCAACGTTAAGGGCAGAACCAAGAGCAGAGTAAATGCCAATACCAGGGGTTATACACAGAATGGTTTGTTTGCCAATGCCAGGGGTCATACACAGGAGGGTTCGTTTGCCAATGCCAAGGGTCATACACAGGAGGGTTCGTTTGCCAATGCCAAGGGTCATACACAGGAGGGTTCGTTTGCCAATGCCAAGGGTCATACACAGGAGGGTTCGTTTGCCAATGCCAAGGGTCATACACAGGAGGGTTCGTTTGTCAGAAGCAAGGTTAGATACAGAAATCGCCAAAATACACAAGAGCTCTGCGGGAAGTGAATACCACGTCAGGGCACCGGCATGGTAGTGAGACTGGGCTTTAAACCCGGCGGGTCCGCGTCATAACGCCAGGCCCCGCCCCTCGGCGTCCCACGTGAGCGCACCCGGTAGCGTTCATCATTCGGCGCCTGGCCAGCGAGCAGCGAGGAATCTGCTGCCAGGCGCCCCAGCCCCTGACCAGCCGTGACATGAACCCCATGGCCTACAAAGATGTGGAGATTCCTGACCCACTTTTACCCGTTTACCCACATTGCTAGCAGCTAAAGAGTTAAATCACAGACATTCAAACAGTTCATATGCTCTTATTTAGTCCCTCTAGCCATTGATGGAGGGTATGGCAGTAGACAGTGGCAGCCCACCCGTCCTCACTTCAGTTAAATGCAGTGCATCAGCCAATTGTATTTGACATCAGAAAGATGTCTTTTCATGGGTTAGAATTTCAGATAAATCTATGTATTACCCAGAATTCTGATGACTCTCAATATGAATGCACACGCCTACTTATAATAATGCCAGCTCTAACTTGTACAGAACTTTGGAATAACCCCCTGAAGAACGCTCAGTTATTGTAACCTTGGGGTGATTGTTCTACTTTTGCCAACAGGTAACATTTGACTTAAGGGGTTATTCAAAGAGAGACGGATTTGCCTTCGAATTGCACCGAATGGTGAATTTCGCCATACGGTGCAATTTCGTGGCCATTCGGCTATTCAAAAAGCTGGCAATTCGACAAATATTGTGAATTGCCAACGAAATATGGTGCAATTCGGCTGCAGTGAAATCTCCAATTGAGAAGTAATAGTTAATCTAATTGGAGAACGACGAACTGCACCGAAGTGTCATTGAAATGCCTAGATATTTGGTGCTTTCGTTCGACAGGTTTAACCCGAATCGTGATCTGGCTCCCCAGGGGTTAATGACAGCCACCGTTTGGAAGGGCAGGCTGTGCCCTTCCAAATGGTGCCTGGCTTAACCCAGTGCACCCTGGCGATCGGGAGGGAGAGAGGTCCGAAGGACCTCCCTTTCAGGCGCCTCCTCCACACACGCAGGGGGGGGGGCGCCTGAATTAGATGTCATCGCGCCGCCGCGATGACATCTAATGGCCCCGCCGGGGTCCCCGAGTGCAGGGCTGACATCGAGGATGTCAGCCCGCACCGAGGGGCACAGCGATCGGCCGGAATCCGGCCGATAGCTGGCCGCAAAGGGAGGACGCGCTCAGCGCGTCCTCCGCATGGAACGACACTGCGGGTGGACGCGCTGAGCGCGTCCTCCGCAGTGAAAGGGTTAAACAAGCGAATCCCATAGGTTTCAATTTTTAAAAAATCCACATTTTTATACATTTTTTTATTCAATTGTTCATTCTTTCCATTTGCAGCAAAAACTCTTGTAATTAATTAATTTTTTAGACTTTTTTAGGCGTTTTTCTGGATTTTTTCTGTGACACGTCTCATTACGATTTTTTTTAAATGGTTCTTTTATTAAATTCTATAACAGACCTTTTTATTGTTATTCATAGGACCATATATATTATTTTCATGCATTTTCATGCATTATTTTTGCTTAAGGCTGGTGTCAGACGAGCGTAGTGTTCACGTCCGTGATTGCGCCTAAAAGTACGTCCGTGATAGCATGAAAGAAAGTCCATTGGAGCCTGACACATGAAGTACGTCCGCACTGAACTGCGGACGCACAACGGCCGTGGCAAACGGACGCAGGTTAGGCAAGAACGTAATACTGCTAGAACGGACGTGCGGAGTGCGCTGCGTCCACAACGTCTGCATAGCTTTGTGTGTGAGTGATGGAGCGAGGTCAGACGGACTGCATTTATACGTCCAGCATTTTTGACGGACAGAATGTTTTTTCATTGTAATTTATTTTTCCCTCCTACATCCGTCAAAAATAACTTCAGTGAAAAAACGGACTGTGTGACCACTACTGCGTCATCCGTACTGACGATGTCCGTACTGCACGGACGTACAGCCCGTAGAAATCACGCTCGTCTGACCCCAGCCTTAAACGCCTTTTAAAAACTGCAGGTATTTTATTTTACCCCGTTCGGCAGCTGGTCGGCTTTTTTTCGATGCCGTTTGGCAGCTGGTAGAAGACTTTTTTCGGCAGCGATCGGCGTGGTACTGGGCTGGATACATCTGGGGCTCTATTACATTCGTCGTGCAAAATTTTGCACATGCGCAAAAACACGTTAACGCGAGGGGAAAAACCCTTCGCGCTGAACGTCGTATTACGACGTTCGCGCACAAAATGCGCTTTAACGTCTAACGCGAGTGACCCTACGCGAACCCTGCGCGAGCGAAAGTTTCCCATACTTAATATTGTGAGCGCAAATGCGTTTGTGCGCTGGTACGCGGATGGTATTACAATCGAAGCGCAAATTTTAACGAACAACGTTTGCGCACATAATTTTAACGTCTTTGAAAAGCTGGCGGTAACTGCAAATCTGAACGTTCTGGCCGAAACGAAAAACACCGGCCCAAAAAAAGAAAAATACAGCACAGTATAGTTACACATTCTACACATACCCAAACAATAAAATGGAGAAGTTGTGCGTGTTTTTATTATTGTTCCAGCATATATACTCAGATTGATTTTGACAGGCGCAAAAACTGAACGGGAGACAATTGTGGTTCTTTATTCTGATTGGCTGAATCGCGTGAAAAAACAGTCTGCCTGCCTGCCGATTTCTGCACGCAACGTTAATGCGCGTGAGTTTTCTAGCGTATTTTTTACGCGCGATATTTTCAGACGGATGAAAAATGCGCTCGTATCGTAATACCTGCGTTAATTTACGCGCGTTAACGTTTTTACGCTGCGCGCAAAAAAAATTGCGCTGCGCGAGCTTTTTTGCGCAAGGAATGTAATAGAGCCCCTGGTAGCTGCAGCTGCCCCGGTGGGGATCAGGCGTGGCACCGTTTTTTTTGTATTATGCATATTTTGTTATATTTCCAGCCAGGTCGTCTTTGCAGCATATTCCGTTCCATGTTTTTTTTTTTTTTGATCCCATGGTGGAACTGTTTCTGGGAGGGTATAAATGACAGCCCACCAGTCTTCCTCATGACTGAGAAGCAGCGTGAGCATATGTGCCATGTTAACTTTCAGGGTTATTCAAAGAGATTCGAAAAGTCACCGCACGTTCGGTGACTTTTCGTTCTCTTCAATTCGGTGCAAATCGGCTTTTCCATTTCGGCGACCCTGCGGTGTATTCAGCAAGCACCACAGGGCTGTCGAAGTGCAGGGAAAAGCTGCCGAACACCAGGCGAAAACCCGGCGAAAACCCGGCGAAAACCCGGCGAATGCACGCCAAAAACTAGCAAAAACATCTGGATTAACCTGTCGAAGACGCCGGAAAAACTCGAGCAGGAGCCGATCACACGCAGCGCAGCAGCCAGAAAAAGCCGACACCGCAGAAGAAGGCAGTGAATAAATTAGGAAAACAGTTTGCATGAATGTTTGAAAAGTGAAACACTGTTTGCAAAGAAACTACTGAGCGAAAATGTCTGAAATTTACATATAAGATCCAATGAATGATAATAAAGAGGGCGGTTACAGAAAAAATAAGTAAACTCGGACTTTTTTTTAAAAAAAAAAGAAAAAAAAGAAAAATGCTTAAAATATCCTAAAAAATCTATAAATAAAGAGACTTTTTGCTGCAGAATTTTATAATGAACGGTTTATTAGATATTGAATTAAAACGGGAATATTTGTAACATTGAAGCCTATGGGATTCTCCTGAATAAACCTGTCAAATGAAACCACCGAATGACAGGGCAATTCGGGAACCTTTCACTGCTGGTTTGTGTTCTCTGAATAGCCGAAGCAGTGCTTTTCATGGGGATTCACTGCCCTCGAACAGGCACCGAATAGGCACTGTATGTGCAGGCAATTCGCCAGGATTTGGCGTATTGCCTGCTCTCTGGATAGCCGAATGGCCATGAAAGATAACCGAACGCTGAAAGTCAGCGTTCGGTTACCTTTCTCCAGCCATTCGGATCTCTTTGAATAACCCTGTTTGTAGATGTTTTTATTTTATTAGAAATTATCTTATATCTCTTGCTATTTAAGAATTTTTTTTTGGTGACACGTTACTATATATTAACAAATTACGGTGTTAGTTTAGCTTTATTTAACTGAACTGATAGTGAAGTAGTTATGTATTTGCACTTCATGCTCCACTATAACCAGTTATCTGGTCTTATTTTTAGGATATAGAAGAAGACATTCGTTGACTCAATGCCAAGACTGGGATCCTGGCCATTTGCTGAGAGAAGGAGTATTAACGGGAAATGTGGCTTAAGCATTTACTTACGAACGCAGTAACAGAGGTCACGAGAGGTGCGATTGCCACCAGAATCTGCAAGACTTCTCTTGCATCTCCCATGAATCGACCTTCTTGGGTGACCACCAAGCTTCTGGTAGGATAGTCCTCTTGCCTGAAGCCTCCTAAAATGCACAGAATTTCAAATTGAGGGTGTGGGACCACGGAAACGGAACAAAATGTTTCAGGATTGGCATGTAAGGGATGAAGAATATTAACCCCTTCACTGCCAATCGATTCTTGTTGAATTTTTCATGCATTCATTTATCCTTTACAGCAATATAGTTGAGATGTAGGATTCTGAGCTCTAGATGGTGTCCCTTATCTTACACAATTTCAAACGGGGTCTATATTATTATCACACAGGCAGAATAAATATTAAAAATGGTGATATCTCCTGTTTATGGGGATTTGTAGTGATGATCATAATGAGATTACTACTAGCAATGCAACTTCCACAAAATACCAATAGACTATAAACACCTTGTAATAGTAACACCTTGTATCTGTATTGTATATGTGGACTTTCAGTCATTATAAAACCCCTGAATCTTATCCCTGTACAGCAGTGACCCCAGGACTCTACCTATATTCTGCCAAATCCCTGGCTGCTGTAATGCAACAGTAATCTATTTGAATTTTTGTTACAGTGAGGTTAAGGCTAGGGTCAGACTGAGGCAGTGCGAACGCGCGTTCTGGCGCACTTAATCACGGCCGTGCTAGCAGCAGATGCCGGGCAATGACGGACAATATACGAAGTACGGTCGCACAAAAGTCCGGCTGCGCAACGCAAGTGGAAAATGAACGCATTTTTTCGAGAACGTGAAACCGCAGGTACTGACGTACAGAGTGCGCTGCGTCCGCTAGCGGCGTGTGTGCGTGATTAGGAGACGTCAGACACTGCTAATGTCCGGCCAACATAACGTCCAGACACAAAAAGTGTTTTATTGATGATCCGTACAAAATCACGGACGAAAATGCGCATAGTATGACCACTATCACGTATTCTGTGAAAAAATGCGTCCATTCATTCGAACGCACTTTTTCACAGACAACATAAAAATGCGTTCGTCTGACCCTAGCCTTAGGGCTGCTGTTTGCAAATGGTTTTATGCCAGGGTGCTTGGAGAGACATAAAACAAAGGATTTCCTTTCTTTCTTCACAGTGGACACACTAATCTTGCTTTAAAAAGGTGCGAAAATGGTCTTTTGTTACGCTAATGAATGCTTTTCGATCCATTACAATACAAAATCGAAATAACTTGATTTTTAGTGTGAAAGTATTAAAGGGACACTGCCACCAAAAAATGAAATGTCCTGATTGTGTTTATTTTATGTTGCTGATATTTTACATGTGCTTTATTTTTCTCTTGTATGTTTAGTTAACAAAATATTTTCCTCTATATGTGTCACTGGGTGCATCCATTGTGTGATATTTTCCTCTATATATGTGTCACTGGGTGCATCCATTGTGTGATATTTTCCTCTATATGTGTCACTGGGTGCATCCATTGTGTGATATTTTCCTCTATATGTGTCACTGGGTGCATCCATTGTGTGATATTTTCCTCTATATGTGTCACTGGGTGCATCCATTGTGTGATATTTTCCTCTATATGTGTCACTCGGTGCATCCATTGTGTGATATTTTGTGTTATAAACGGCTTCCCCCCACAGTATCTTTACATCACTTGCTCCTCACTGTGTGGCATTGTGCATAGAATGGAGTCAACTGGTAAGAAAGTCCAATAAACCGACTCATAGGATCGCACTGTATGGGATGTATTCAAAGGACATAACCAGGGGGTATATTAGAAGTCTTTTAAGCTCCCTGTAAAACCTCATTCAGGTGCGCAATTACAGTGATTTTTGACGGAGCTAGAAAAAAAAGAGAAATCTGAGTAACCAAAGTTTGCGTCTCTGGACGTTATGTAGGCGGGACATGATGCAGCGTCTGACGTCTCCTAATCACGCACACACGCCGCTATGCCGATGCAGCGCACTCTGTGCGTAAGTACTAGCGGTTCGACGTTCTCGAAAAAATGTGTTCGTTTGCCGCTTGCGTTGCGCGGACTAACGTTTGAGCGGCCGTGCTTCGTATATTGGCCGTCATTGGACGTCATTTGCTGCTACTACGGCCATAATAAAGTGCGGCTCAACGCACGTTCGCACTGCGTTCGTCTGACCCCAGCCTCAAGAAACTAGAAGGGAGTATTAGGCTAGGGTCAGACTGAGGCAGTGCGAACGCGCGTTCTGGCGCACTTAATCACGGCCGCACTAGCAGCAGATGCCGGGCAATGACGGCCAATATACGAAGTACGGTCGCACAAAAGTCCGGCTGCGCAACGCAAGTGGAAAATGAACGCATTTTTTCGAGAACGTGAAACCGCAGGTACTGACGTACAGAGTGCGCTGCGTCCGCTAGCGGCGTGTGTGAGTGATTAGGAGACGTCAGACGCTGCTAATGTCCGGCCAACATAACGTCCAGACACAAAAAGTGTTTTATTGATGATCCGTGCAAAATCACGGACGAAAATGCGCATAGTATGACCACTATCACGTATTCTGTGAAAAAATGCGTCCATTCGTTCGAACGCACTTTTTCACAGACAACATAAAAATGCGTTCGTCTGACCCTAGCCTTAGTGTACAGGTCAGCAACAGCAGAGAGAGTTAGAAGAAAAAAGAATCATAATCGGCATGCAGGAGGCAACAAGATAGAACATACACTTAAAAAGAGTCACCATTTACAAGGTTTTTTATTTTGTTTTAAAAGTCCTGTTTTTATCAATTTTTTTCTTATATTGTTATCAATTAACTTGCTGACACTCAAGTGTCAATGCACAAAGAATATAAATTAAAGGGGTTATTCAGTAAGGGGCGAACTTGCCACCGATTTGCACCGAACTGTGGATATCACCATACGGTGCAATTTTGTGGCAGTTCGTCTATTCACTAAACTGTCAATTCGCCAAATGCTGGTGAGATGATAGCGAGATGCAGCTCGCCGCAGATCTTCGGCGGCAGAGAAATTGTCCCATAGAGAAATAATGGTTAATCTATTCACAGAATGCCAAACTGCACCGAAGTGTCAGTGAAATGCCCTGATTTTCGGTGATTCAGTTCGACAGATTTAAACAGGACAATCCCATAGGATTCAATGTTAAAAAATATTATCGTTTTAACTTTTTTTATTCAACCGTTTATTCTTATCGTTTTCAGCAAACCGTTTTTTAATTAATTTATTTTTGGGAACACCTTTATGTATTTTTTTTAAATTTTTTTAGACTAAACTTTTGAATCCCTACTTTTTTTAAAAGGCGTGTTTTTTTTGTTCCATAAGGCTAGGGTCAGACTGAGGCAGTGCGAACGCGCGTTCTGGCGCACTTAATCACGGCCGTGCTAGCAGCAGATGCCGGGCAATGACGGCCAATATACGAAGTACGGTCGCACAAAAGTCCGGCTGCGCAACGCAAGTGGAAAATGAACGCATTTTTTCGAGAACGTTAAACCACTAGTACTGACGTACAGAGTGCGCTGCGTCCGCTAGAGGCGTGTGTGAGTGAATTGGAGACATCAGACGCTGCTAATGTCCGGCCAACATAACGTCCAGATGCAAGAAGTGTTTTATTGATGATCCGTACAAAATCACGGATGAAACTGCGCATAGTATGACCGCTATTGCGTATTCCGTGAAAAAATACGTCCATTCTTCGAACGCACATTTTCACGGACAACGTGAAAAATGCGTTAGTCTGACCCTAGCCTAACAGTCCTTGTAATTAATTTTTAAAGGACCTTTTTTATTATTTAGACACATTTTCAATGCATTTTTATTAGTTTTATCACCTATTAGAAGATTAGCAGAGTTTCTCTTTTCTTCTCTCTATAGAATGTGCCACTGGAACAAACAAAAGTGTGAATGCCAACCTAAGCATGATATGAACTTTATACACACTTGCTGATTCTTTGGTTGTCCTCCCTCACCAACACAACTGTGATGACAAACCAATTTTGGGGAGGTCCACCCCCCTATTCCTTGTACTACGTGGTCCATGGAAGATGGCTGGGACAGAAGCTCTTCTACCGTTTAAGAGACTATTGGAGAATTGGTGGACCTTTTAAAACTATTTCGCTTTTCACTGTTTTAAACATCCGCCAGCAAACCAAAGATTTCTGATGTCTGTGTGTTATTCCCTGTATAGTGTAATTCTCTCTAATAGGGATGAGCTGTTCGGTTCTATCAGTTCGGAGTTCGATTCGAACTTTGGCCGTTCGCAAGTTCGCGAACTTCGAACTTTTTGGCGTGTTCGATTCGGGTTTGAAAAAACATATTAGATATTGAATTAAAAACTAATGTCTAGGTGCAAAGATTCTCACCTCTAAATGACCTGTGCTCTCAAACGGCGTAAACAACAGGTGTTTAATTAGTGTTTGGAAATAACATGTGCTTCTAATTAGTCCGGTCTCATGAATATGATACACTGTATGCAGACTGGGAGTGCTAGGTGTCATGTGTGGGTCTGTGATGGCGATGTTTCCATACATCCTACAAATCCGCCACTTCACGGGCAGGTTATGGGGACCTCCTAGGCACGATACTTGAAGGAATTTTTCGTTTTTGTTTTTAACCCTTATTTTATGGAAAATTCACTGTTCTTCTAACCCTTTCACTGCTGAGGCATTTCACCGCTGTGTGCGGAGTTAATTTTTACCACTTTCGCTCATCATGTTTAAACGCGATTTGAAGCCACATTTTATTATACGACCCAGACATATTATATATCGTTCTTTCCGGCAGACTCGGCAGATTCATAATATATCATTTTTATATGTATACGTCATGTTCTGCCTGTATATAATAACAAAAAAATGTAATAAAACTTGAATTTTTAATCATCTGCAGCGTGTAAAGTGTTTTTTTTCACCTTTTATCACATGAATATTTGCGGTTATATTTTCTATGGGATGCGCTTGTACAAAAATTAGAAATGATTTTTAACAAACGCACACCATAGAAAAAAATCATTAGTGCAGCATCATTGTTCACATTATAATTGGAATGTGAACAATATTGCTGCATTAATAAAAATAACACACAAAAAATACATGTTTTTTTTATTTTTTATTTTTTTACTTTATACCTGGTCATGTTGGATATCATTCGAAAGGCCACACTCGGGCCTTTCGATTGACACCCTCCATGACCCCCTAGCTGCCACCGTTCTGGAGATATTGGGGTTCAAATGAACCCCCTATCTCCACCAGGGGATTCCGGGCAGCTAGGGGTTCCCCAGCTATCTGACATCATCACGCTATGCGTGAGGACGTCAGGCAGTGAGGGGGGACCCAGGGGTGGAGCCGCCATCCAAGATGGTGGCCCCCACCGGAGCTAGGCCGCACTTCGGTGCCTTGCAGGTTAAAGCCAGGCACCACTTAAAAGGGGAGACTCTCCCCTTTTAAGCGGTGCCTGGCGTTTTTTTTGTGGGATCTCCCAATCGGGAGGGATAGAGATCCGAACAGATCCCCCCCTCCCTTCCAGGCGATCTCCCGGCATTGCCGGGGGTCGCCTGGAAATGACGTCATCGCGCATGGCGTGATGACATCATTTACGTCGGGAGGAGCTTGACTTCAGCGCCTGAGGATGCTGAAGTCAGAATGCTGCGGGACCCCGGACAGAGAGGTGAGTATCTCCGCTGGGGGTCCCGCAAAGATGATGACGTGTGGGACACGTCCTCCTCAGCATACAGCGGGAGTAACTGAGGATGTGTCCCACACGTCGTCAGCAGTGAAGGGGTTAAAAATGTCTTTTTTTAAAAAACTTTTTGTCCTTGTTTCCTGTCCCCCAGGGCACTACCCGGACATTGTTTTTAAATATTTCTATACATCCTACAAATCCGCCACTTCACGGGCAGCTTATGGGGACGTCCTAGGCACGATATTTGAAGGAATTTTTCGTTTTTATTTTTAACCCTTATTTCATGGAAAACTCACTGTCCCTTCAAAAACGTTTTTTTTTTACTTTTTGTCCTTGTTTCCTGTCCCCCAGGGCACTACCTGGACCCCCATACACCTTTTATGGCAAATATCTAGCATATATGCCCTCGTGGAGGGCACTCTAAAAATCGAACTTTGAGTCCCATTGACTTGTATTGAGTTCATGTTCGTGTTCGAGTTCGAATTCGAACTGATGAAAAGTTTGAGTTCGAATGCGAACCGAACTCGGGGGTGTTCGGCTCATCCCTACTCTCTAATAGAAGAAATTCCTTTCGTTTTACCTGCTTTCTCCCTCCCCCCTTTCTCCTCCCAGAAGGTCCCATTGTCCATTGTTTGAAGATCCTGTGCAGTTATTAGATCTGTGATGTTATCTGTTGGCTGTATGCAAAGGGGGTTGGTTCTTGCCTGGGTAGCTGTGTATGTGTGAATAAACTTTCATTCTGCTGTTTGATTTCCAAGGGTGAGCCTCATTCTTTAAACTGCGGTTAAAGTTTTGGGGAGCTGTTAGGAAAGATTGCTCCGGGGACTGTTACATGGAAGAGAGCCTGCGGACGGAGGTACTAAGTTAGTGTACAGTCGCTCCGTCACACCAACCTTATCATATTTTTAATTATTTGCCATTTTACAAACACGATAACCCTGTACATCCGTAGACAGTGGGTGCGGTTCCTGCTCTTAGCGCTGTCATGTCCTTAATTTGTTTGGCAACGGCAGCTTAACCGCCGTAAGCTCCTACAGATGATTTAAAAGATTTTCTCATCTCCCAAGGTGAATCTGTGTCACGGGCAGATCCCGCTGCCCTCTGTGTGCCTATTTAAAGGGACACTGCGGGACGGATTAAAGCATCATATATGGGACCAGCAGACCACATGGCACAAACACAACCACCACTTGTTCTTCTCCATTTAGATTTACTATTTCAATCCCTGTAATTTCTCAGTCTGGGTTATTTTTTTATTACATCAGAAGTAAGAAGAAAAGTTGAAAAGAAACCAATATACTGAAAAGAAATGGCGGCTGCCAGAACTAAGATGCTCTTTCACTATGTTCTGTAACAGCAGACATATTATAAATCGAACAATTTTAAAGCTGGACAAATCAAAGGTCGGCACCTGATTCACAGAGAGACTCGAGCAAGTGTTTTGAAGCTTATTTTTCATGTCAAATTAGATAGACGACTTCCAAAGAAAAGTATCAATGTAAAGGGTACAACATAAAAGTAATAGTATAAAAAGAAGACGTCTGGAAAAAGAAAATAGCAAAACCATCCCAAAAGGTTGTAGTCACCTACAGTATGCAAGATAAAATACACTATAAGGTTTTTGCGTTTCGGCCCATTTCGGCGCACTTTGGTGATTTCATTTTGCCGAAAAAATGGTGAATTTACTATTTAGCAAATGGAAAAACCACAGCAAAACCGTCGAATCGATCGAAAAACCTGCAGCAAAACTGCCGAATGCACCCGAGAGACCGCCAAAAAAAACACTGAATCAATTCGAATAAAATGCCGAAAAAACACTGAATCGATCTGGAAAAAGCCGCCGACCCGCTGAACAGAGTGCCGACCAGCTACCAGAAAAAGCCGACACGCTGACGAACGGGTAAAAAAAACAAAAAACAAGAAAAACTGCAAATTTTAAAAGCTGTTTACAAAAACCTACTGCACGAAAATGCCTGGAAATTATATATAAGATCCTATGAATAATAATAAAAAGGACTGTTTCAGAGAAAAAAAAAGGCAATTTTTTAAAAAATTGGGGGGAAAACAATGTCACCAAAAAAATCCTTACGAATGTCTAAAAAAAAAATCCTAAAAAAAAATAATAAATAAAAAGACTTTTTGCTGCATGTGAAAAGAATAAATGGTTGAATATTAAAATTAATAAAAATGCGGAATTTTCTTTACATTG
This sequence comes from Leptobrachium leishanense, assembly GCA_009667805.1. NCBI lineage: Eukaryota > Metazoa > Chordata > Amphibia > Anura > Megophryidae > Leptobrachium > Leptobrachium leishanense. Next base: position 125,750,587 of record CM019071.1, read on the forward strand.
AAACCTATCTATTGGTTTGTGCAGGTGTGACATCTGTAAAAAGAAATGGCAGTCATGGAAAGACGTTCCAAGGAGTGTAAGGCGTATATAGATTCAAGGTCAAAAGTAATTTATAATTCAGGATATCAATAAATCTCTTGCTAAAATGGTTGAGAAAGAGCTGGGTGATACCAAAATATTTGTTATAGCTGCACCCATACCGCTGGTCTGCATTAATGTACAGTGATGGTCTTTTCTTAGTGTAAGGTACGCTAGTTGGGGTGGATTTGCTTCCCAGATGAACTTTATAGTTTGTTCTATGCTCTGCAGTGAGTGTCCTTTTATTCAAAATAATATTGTATCAATGGATTCTGAGAGCTACATTACCACCTAGAGGTTATGTGAGGTACTACAAGGCTGTTCACCATTACATTGCCAAAGAGAAATGACTGAGGGCCCTATTACATTCCTCGCGCACAATTTTGCGCGGGCGCAAAGACGCGTTAATGCGAGGGGCAAAACCCTTTGCGCTGAACATTGTATAATAACGTCCACGCAAAAAATGTGCGTTAACGTTTAAAGCGGAGGGACCTGTGCGCATCCTATCCTTAACATTGTGAGCGCAAATGCGTTTGTGCTCTGGTGCGCGCATGGTATTACAATCTTAGCGCAAAATTTAACGGACAACGTTTGCGCGCATAATTTTAACGTCTTTGAAAAGCTGGTGGTAACGGCAAATTGTAACAACCTGACCGTACCAAACTGCGGATTCACAACGGAGAACGTCGATGCGCACGTTTTTTTTACTAGATCTGTCAAAAATGACGGCCACTACCTTGTTTTCCGTCAAAATGTACGTCTGTTGTGCTCAATCCGCACAAAAATGATGGACTCACGTAAAAAAATGACGGGCTTACGTCAAAAATTACGTACTCGCGTTAAAAATTACATTGCACTCACTGATTTCTGCGCGCAATGGTACTTTGCGCGCATTTTTGCGCGTCGGTTTTACGAATGTTATTTTTTGACGGATGATTAAATGTGCGAGGATTGTAATACCACCGTTAATTTTCGCGCGTTAATGCTTAATGTTGTGCGCAAAAAATCCTGCGCTGCGTGAGCGTGTTTGCATTAGGAATGTAATAGGGCCATGAGTGCGCGAACATATGTGTTCATGTGTTTTCAGTACTTGTTCTGGAGTATGTGCATAATGTGCATGCTTCATCTGTTTGTACAAATATATGCTGTGTTTTGGGAAGTGCAATGGAGACACAAGCTTTGTCCCTGGTTATGAGCCCAATTAACAGTACCTTCTTCATAATACGTACTGTGATACAGCAACCACTCAGGATACTTGGTTCCAGCCAAACAACACGGTCCTCTAGGTCTAGGGTATAAACAGCCTATACAGACTTGAAGTTGTGGAAATAAGAGGTCTTTTTATTCCAGCATAAAAAAACGCCCCACTTGGCTTTGAATCACAATTGCAGGTGATAAAAAAAAACCACAAACAAAATCCTAGCTCAACTAGAGCACTTACTAAACATACAGCGATCCTGACTAGCCAGGTCACATAATCTAATAACCAAAATAAAATCACAGTTTTTCCTAGAAGTGTTACTGCCCCCTGCCCTGCTCTCAGCAATCTGATAAAAACACTTCTCTCCAGGAGTCAGCAATCTGAGAATTTACCTGTTGCTTAATTAATTAATTGGCAACAAGTGTGCAAGAGGATAGAGGCCATGCAGGATTCTGGGTCACTATTGCAGGTGATTAAAAGAAAAACACAAACAAAATCCTAGCTCAACTAGAGCACTTACTAAACATACAGCGATCCTGACTAGCCGGGTCACATAATCTAATAACCAAAAGAAAATCACAGTTTTTCCTAGAAGTGTTACTGCTCCCCGCCCTGCTCTCAGCAATCTGATAAAAACACTTCTCTCCAGGAGTCAGCAATCTGAGAATTTACCTGTTGCTTAATTAATTAATTGGCAACAAGTGTGCGAGAGGACAGAGGCCATGCAGGATTCTGGGTCACTATTGCAGGTGATTAAAAAAAAAACACAAACAAAATCCTAGCTCAACTAGAGCACTTACTAAACATACAGCGATCCTGACTAGCCGGGTCACATAATCTAATAACCAAAAGAAAATCACAGTTTTTCCTAGAAGTGTTACTGCTCCCTGCCCTGCTCTCAGCAATCTGATAAAAACACTTCTCTCCAGGAGTCAGCAATCTGAGAATTTACCTGTTGCTTAATTAATTAATTGGCAACAAGTGTGCGAGAGGATAGAGGCCATGCAGGATTCTGGGTCACTATTGCAGGTGATTAAAAAAAACACAAACAAAATCCTAGCTCAACTAGAGCACTTACTAAACATACAGCGATCCTGACTAGCCGGGTCACATAATCTAATAACCAAAAGAAAATCACAGCTTTTCCTAGAAGTGTTACTGCTCCCTGCCCTGCTCTCATCAATCTGATAAAAACACTTCTCTCCAGGAGTCAGCAATCTGAGAATTTACCTGTTGCTTAATTAATTAATTGGCAACAAGTGTGCGAGAGGATAGAGGCCATGCAGGATTCTGGGTCACTATTGCAGGTGATTAAAAAAAAAACACAAACAAAATCCTAGCTCAGCTAGAGCACTTACTAAACATACAGCGATCCTGACTAGCCGGGTCACATAATCTAATAACCAAAAGAAAATCACAGCTTTTCCTAGAAGTGTTACTGCTCCCTGCCCTGCTCTCATCAATCTGATAAAAACACTTCTCTCCAGGAGTCAGCAATCTGAGAATTTACCTGTTGCTTAATTAATTAATTGGCAACAAGTGTGCGAGAGGATAGAGGCCATGCAGGATTCTGGGTCACTATTGCAGGTGATTAAAAAAAAAAACACAAACAAAATCCTAGCTCAACTAGAGCACTTACTAAACATACAGCGATCCTGACTAGCCGGGTCACATAATCTAATAACCAAAAGAAAATCACAGCTTTTCCTAGAAGTGTTACTGCTCCCTGCCCTGCTCTCATCAATCTGATAAAAACACTTCTCTCCAGGAGTCAGCAATCTGAGAATTTACCTGTTGCTTAATTAATTAATTGGCAACAAGTGTGCGAAAGGATAGAGGCCATGCAGGATTCTGGGTCCTGAATATCTTCCCTCAATTACTCTCCTAGACATTCTGTTGCCTAATTCAAGCACTCTGTCACAGTAATAACATTTCTGAAGCAATCCCAATTGTAATCCTGCAGGGTCGGTGAACTGAAACCACCGATGTGCACCGAAGTGCGCCGAATGAAAGAACACTTAAATTTCAGTGCTCTTTGAATAACCCTTAAGGGCTTATTAAAAGAGTGCCGAAATTGCACTGAACAGTGAATTTCCCTTACGGTGCAATTTCGTGGCCAGTCGGCTATTTAAAAACCTGGCAATTTGCCAAATATTGGAGAATTGCCAGCGAAATACGGTGAAATCGGCGGCAGTGAAATCCCCATAGAGACGTAATAGTTAATCTATTCAGAGAACACCGATCAGCACCGAAATGTCAGTGAAATGCCCTAATGTTCGGTGGTTTCATTCGACAGGTTTAATCAGGCGAATCCCATAGGATTCAATGTAAAGAAAGTTCCCCATTTTAATTAAATATCTAAATATTCCCCGTTTTATTAAATATAATATTCAACCATTTATTCTTTTCACTTGCAGCAAAATGTCTCTTTATTTATTGATTATTTTAGGAATTTTTTTTAGACATTTGTAAGGATTTTCTTGGTGAAATCTTTTTTCCGATTTGTTTTTTAAAATGGCCTTTTTTCCCCCTCTGTAACAGACCTTTTTATTATTATTCATAGGACCCTATATATTATTTCCAGGTATTTTCGTACAGTCGTTTTTTTGCAAACAGCTTTTAAAAGTTGCAGGTTTTTTTTTTTTTTTTTACCCGTTTGTCGACTATTTAGGGCAGCTGGTCGGCGCTCTGTTCGGCAGGTCGATTCAGTGTTTTTTTGGCTGTTTTTCGAATCAATTCGGCGTTCTTTAGGTGGTTTCTCGGATGCAATCGGAAGTTTTGCGGCGATTTTTCCAAACAAATTGGCGGTTTTGCTGTGGTTTTTCGGGTGCGTTCGGCGGCTTGTTCCCTGTAGTTTGGGGACCCTGCGGTGAATGCTGAATTCACTGCAGGGTTGGCAAATTGGACTCGCCGAAGTGAGGGAACGGGAGAACACCGAAATGTCAATGACGTTTCGGTGCTCTCTGAATAACCCTGTTGGAGTTTTATTTCAGCAGATTGGCCAGCAGAGTCAAATGAACGGCTACCTAATTACACACTAATGATTTTGATTGTTGTCTGTATCAGGACCCCAAAATTGGGCACAGTTGGTAATCAGAGGCCGGAACCAATACATCCTAATAAATGAAGGGCTCTATTACATTCTTAGCATTAAAACGGTCGCGCAGCGCATGATTTTTTGCACGAAGCGTTAAACGTTAACGCCTGTAAATTAACGCTAGTATTACCATCCTCGCGCATTTTTCCATCTGTCGAAAAATTGTGCGCGTAAAACCGACGCGCAAAAACGCGCGCGCATTAACGTTACGCGCAGAAATCAGTGTGCGCAATGGTTTTTTTCACGCGATTCTGCCCCGTTCACACTGTGCAATTTATCGCGCGGATTTTGCCGCGAAGTCGCAGCAAAATCTGCACGACGTCACGCTATGTAGCTTCTCCAATGCATTTCAATGGAGCTGTTCACGTCTTGCCGCGCGACGTTGCGCGATGTCGCTTGTCGCGCGTCACGGTAGCATGTCGCTGGTACATGACCCTTTTTTTACAATTTGCGAAAATCGTGCAAAACCGCAACATCGCGCGACATTAACGCTCTGTGTCGCAAATATGAAAATCGCGTGGTAAATTCGCATGATTTTCAAATCGTACAGTGTGAACGGGCTGAACCACAATTGTCTCACGTTAAGTTCTTGCGCTGTTCAAAATCAATCTGAGTATATATGCTACAGCAATAATAAAAACACGCACAACTTCTCAATTTTATTGTTTGGGTATGTGTAGAATGTGTAACTACTTTGCTGCGTATTTTTTTTTGGGCTGCTGTATTTGGTTGCGGCCAGGACGTTCAGATTTGCCGTTACCACCAGCTTTTCAAAGACGTTAAAGTTATGTGCGCAAACGTTGTCCGTTAAATTTTGTGCATAGATTGTAATCCCATCCACATACCAGTGCACAAACGCATTTGCGCTCACAATGTTACATATAGGACGAGCGACGTACATTACGCTTGCAAAGGGTTCGCACAGGGTCACCCACGTTAGACGTTAACGCGCATTTTTTGCGCGGACATTGTAATACGACGTTCAGCGCAAAGGGTTTTGCCCCTCGCGTTAATGCATTTTTGCGCATGCGTTAACGTTTGCGCAACGAATGTAATAGAGCCTGAAATCTTTCCCAAACCAGTGCTCTCTTTCTCTGTGAATTATATCCTCGGTGCTGTTGAGTGTAACATCCTTTTAAATTATTGTTTTGTACATGGGGTGTGACTCTTATGCCCAGGCACTCGTTAACGCTGGTTGATCTGGTACTGTCTGTCCCCTATTTCGGTCTGTATATATACTTTATAGATACCTTTTAACACTGTCATGATAAAAAGCAAATAGAAATTGACTGTATCTTTGCATAGGCTTGATTGCTGCTTAGCAAACATGTCATAATTTTGCAGCATTCTGTAAGAATACATTTGTAATTGATAAATCATGAAAGTGAGAGGTACATGCTGCCGACTGTAGAATTTATGTTCTTTGAAGACCTGAAGAACTAACCCCTTCACTGCCGTGGTGGAGTTAAGTATACTCGTTCTTTAAAAGCTCCTGCAGGAGCTCGACGTCGAGTAAACTCAGTCTGCTCGTGTTCTGGAGTAATGCACATTAATTTGGTTTGTTAGGATAACTGTCCAGGTAATACAGTTCTTTAACCAAGTGCTAAGGCAGACATCCAATGAGCTTACATTCTAAGGAACAGGGGTAGCTGAAACAAATGGGAGCAGAGGGAAGGTGAAACTGGTGGCCAGAAGAATATGGTAGGGATTGCATGAGAAAGACCAGAAGTTTAGGCTTAGTAAGAGTAATTAGAGAGAGAAGTGGAAACAGTTGGAATGGAGAGTTGAAACTACGGACCGGCCCTGGGTGGGTTGGGACAGTAGAGGGAAGAGAGATGGAGTTCAGTCTTTGAGAGTATGCTGTGGAAAGAGAATGAGGTTTGTGGAAATGCACAGATAGTGTAAAAATATAAGGAGTTTTCCATAAATCCACTGGGTCCTGGTAGTGGTCTAATGGATAGTCACTTAGTAGAGAAGGCGTGAAGTCCAAAACAAATGTCATGTATGTGCTTTAGGACTCAGAAACAATGATTAAAATTATTATTGTGTAGTGTTTAATCCAGAATGGACACTAGCTGCAAGATATTTTGAAGGTGTTTTTTTTTGAGAAAGGATTTTACCAGGAAGGATACATTGAGATTTCTCTCGTTTTCAGGTATGTCCTAGGTGGCAAGTATGTACTGTTAGGTGTCTTGCCAGGAGACACTTGCTGGAGAGGTTGCTCGCTGGGATCGAACCCATGACTCCACAGGCTCTCTCCATGCAGAGCAGTAACGTTACCTCTACTCCACCCAGCCGGCTTACATTTTTTAACCCCTTCACTACCAAGATAGACAATACTCAACCTGCGAGGCATCCCCTGGTGCCTTGATATTAAGTATAGTCGATATGGTGGCAATGAAATGGAATTTTGTTCATTGCAAATGAAATTCCTATGCAAAGTTGTAGCTCTGTGGGCATGATATCGCTGTGAATGAGTCTAAATGGCATCTCCCCAGCTGATTCTACACGGAGAGTAGAACTGTAGTAACCACTTTTGACCAGCAGGTGGCGAAATCTACCTGCTAAATAGGTTGTAATAGGTAGGTATTGGGAATACTCCCAAATAGTTTGTAATTAGCTAAAAATGCTTTCCCTAAAACCCACTAGTTCCTGACAGTGGTTTTCTGGGAAATGTCTTGGCAGTGAAGGGGTTAAAATGGCATATAGTATGATATATGTATGTTTATAGGCATCCCAGAAACTATTCACCAATAAAATAGTCAAGAGTTTGTACAGATAATACCTTGATAGAATGTTCTCCATGTGGGAAACGCAATGGCTTTTTTTTTTACTGTATGTTGTCCTGTCTTTTACTGCTCATTTGGGACAAAGAGACTGCATATTTTTAAGGCACAACTAGAACTATGAAGGGTTTGTATTTTAAGTGCTTTACATGTTTAACCCCGTCACTACCATGATCGAGTACAGTCTATCTTCAAAATCTCCTGCAATGAGCTAAGATTGAGTTAGCTTGATCTGTACAAATTCTGCAGCAACGTAAAGGAATGTTGTTTATTGCAAATTAAATTAGTTTGCAAATAGGCTCCAAAATGTTTCGACACCTCGGACATGACAGCCAATGAGTTGAAGCTGTTTGAATATCTCAGAGGTCTGTTTTTCCTTTTTCAAAAAGACTGATTGCCAGATGTATTTTTAAACATGTAGTAGCACTTTTTGGCCACTAGAGGGTACTCTCTGTCTGTCAGATAAGCTTACAGTCACTATGGCGCAGAGGTCCACAAAAACATTTTCGACGTGAATGTTCTTTGTACTTTTCTATAATAAGAGACATAAAAAGGAGTTGATAAATAACGAGTTACTTGTTATCTCATCGACAGCCTGTTATGTTTTAGTATTATGTATGTCGCAGCCGATCAGCAGAGGGAGCATTGTGAAACTGCATTTGTTATCTGTTCTTTATGATTATTGATTTTCCCTCTTGTTTCATTAGAGATCCGGTTTGTTGTTGGTGTTGTGGAGGTGTAAAAAAAAAAAAATAGTCCTGTTTCACGCTCGATCACATCTGTAGTAATACACTATATAAAATCATTCATTGGAGTTACACTTGACTCTGCTCTTTCCTTCATCCCCCACATCAAGTCTCTTTCCTCCTCCTGCCGATACCAACTGCGTAATATTTCCAGAATTCGGCCATTTCTTACCGCTGTCACCACAAAACAACTCATACACGCCCTGGTAATCTCCCGACTTGACTATTGCAATAAGCTCTTATCTGGCCTCCCTCTGTCCCGCCTCTCCCCCCTACAATCCATCCTGAACGCCTCCGCCAGGCTAATTCACCTCACCCGCCGCTCTGTCTCTGCGAGTCCCTTCACTGGCTCCCCATCCACTGCAGAATTAAGTTCAAAATCCTTATCCTTACCTACAAAACCCTCACTAACTCAGCGCCCCACTACCTGTCCTCCCTAATCACCAGATACACCCCAGCCCGCTCCCTAAGGTCAAACAGTGACCTGCGCCTAGCTTCTCCCCGCATCACCTCTTCCCATGATAGACTGCAGGATTTCTCACGCGCAGCCCCCACTCTCTGGAACGCTCTCCCTCGTACTGTCAGACTTTCCCCTAACTTCTCTTCCTTCAAACGCTCCCTGAAAACATTCCTATTTAGGGAAGCCTACCACCCAACTCACTGACGCAACCATCAATCACTCTCACCTTACAGTCCTCTCCTCCTGTTTCCAACCCCAACCCTCCCAAATTGTGAGTTCCTACGGGAATAGGGCCCTCATCTCCTCCTGTACTGTTTGTCAAATGTTGTTCAATGTATTGTAACCCTGTCTATACTGTGCTTATTGTACAGCGCTGTGGAATATGCTGGCGCTTTATAAATAAAGAATAATAATAATAATAATAATTCTAATGTACAAACCAGCCAAAAAAGGTTTTGTCACTTCCCAAAAAATGATTTTATCTGATTTTTTGGCACAAAAATATCCCTAACACAAAAAATAATTAATTAGTTTAAAGGAATACTCTACTCATCCTTACCAGTTTTAAAGAGATCTGGGTGTGAGGAGTGCTCCCCCTCCAGCTCCACCCACTCTCGAGATATTGTTGGATGAAGTGGAGGATTTTCCTCCACCGTCACCAGTAAATTTTAGAATTTCCCGAATGCCGGTCACTAGATCAGTCACTAATAACATCATTCAGCATGCAGAGAGAACGCCGACGTCACCCTGTGAGACCACCCACTATACCGAACCGTCTCAGAGACAGGTGAAGAATCGGATGTAGCTCTGATCTATGGTTCTGCGCTGAAGCTACAGAACTTGGATACGTATGGTGAGTAAAATCACCTAAAAATAGAAATGCTGTCGGCAGCCTCTGCCCAATTACATAAGGGGAAGAACGCTACATTTTTATTCCTTTCGCTGCTGCGGCACTTCCCGCCTGTGTGCTGAGCTCATTTTTACCGGTTTTGCTCATCATGTTTAAATGCGTTTTGAAGCCTTATTTTATTATATGACCCAGACATATTATATATCATTCTTTCCGGCAGACTCGGCAGATTCATAATATATCATTATTATATGTATACGTCATGTCCTGTCTGTATATTATAACAAAAAATGCAATAAAATTTGAATTTTCAATAATTTACAACATGTAAAGTGTTTTTTTTCACATTTTAACATGCGAGCGCTTGCGGTTAAATTTTTTAGGAGTTGCGCTTATTAAAAAAAATTGAAATTGGGTCTTGTTACATTTTGTTTGAGGGAAAATTACGCGATTTTTAACAAACGCACCCCATACAAAAATCGTTAGTGCAGCATCATTGTTCACATTATAATTGAAATGGGAACAATATTGCTGCGTTAACAAAAAATAAACTTGTTTATTTTTTTTAATTTATTTTGTTTTTACATTTTACTTGGTCATATTTGGTATCGTTGGAAAGACCATGCTCTGGCCGATCCAACGATACCAAACATTAACCCCTAGCTGCCACGGATCGGGAGATAGGGGGTTCATTGGAACCCCCTATCTCCACCATTGGTGGAATTAGGGGTTAACTCCAGAACTAACTCTATCCGACATCCCGATGTAAAACATCGGGACTTTGGATAGATTTCGACTATTTTTTTTTTTCACTTCGGATAGTCGAAATCTATCCAAAGTTCCGATGTTTCACATTGGAACCCCCTATCTCCACCATTGGTGGCAGATAGGGGTTAACTCCAGAACTGACATCATCACGCTATGGACGATGACGCCAGTCGTCAGGGGGAGTTCCCGGAAGCTTGGCCGACATCCAAGATGTCGGCCAGCTCCAGGAGAGGATCACGATCCGGTGCTTTTCGGCACCGAATCGTGATCCGGCCCCCAAGGGGTTAAAGCCAGCCACCGTTTGGAAGGGCAGGCTGTGCCCTTCCAAACGGTGACTGCCTTTAGTCGCTGGCCCCCCGCGCGATGACATCTATCGTCCCTGCCGGGGTCCCGGAGTGCCGGGCTGACATCTAAGATGTCAGCCCGCACCGCGGGGGCCAGCAATCGGCCGTAATCCTGCCGATTGCTGCCTCCTATGCCTCAGCGCATCCATCGCACAGGAGAAGCACTTAGTAGGACGCGCTGAGTGCGTCCTCCGCAGCCAAGTGGTTAAGGGGATACTCTATTAAAAAATAATAATATCCAAAGTCCCTCAGTGACAAGGAGACCATAATCTACTGCAGTTTGAAGGACATTGGCAAAATAGTTCCTCAGGATCCTTCCACAAGTCACTTGTGATAACACATGATTAAAATCTAAGGAACCCTCAAGAACGATACCACGGGACACTCTATGGAGTGCAGTGTTGGGCTTGGGCATCACTGCTGTATATATAGTTAGCTCTTAATATCAGGGTACAAATGCCTGCCACTTCATCTGGAATATGAACAGCAGGCCTGGACTGCCCATCAGGCAAACCGAGCAAATGCCTGGTGGGTCACCATGGCTGTGAGTTGCAACAAAGAGCATGTCTCTATCAATGTCAAATACAGAAAAATATAGAAGGGCACAAGTAAGAAAAATATAAACTGCGTAAAGCAAGGTTCCTGTGTCTCAGGGTCACCAGCCCTGACGTGGACAACATACGTGGAAGAAGGACCGTTCCCACGAGGCTTAGCGTTAATAGGGAGCTTTATTAGAAGAGGCTGAAGAGCAGCAACATTTCAATCCTAATCCTAGGACCTTTCTAGACTGGAGAAAAGTCCTTGCATTAGGACCGAAATGTTGATAAAGCTGCTACTAACGCTAAGCCTCTCACGACTGGTCCTTCTTCCTCTTCTACCGATGTCAAGGCATGATATCCTGTAGAATCTCATTTATCTAATTTTTTGGCCACTAGAGGGTATGTACAAAAACCTTGAGAATATGCAAATGTCAAGTACTAAAATGCTTCATCCCAACAATGCTAAACCAGCATAAAACTGAGAAGGAAAAAGAAAAAATAACATATCTTGTTGGAGATGTCAACTGGTAGACCAGGACCACTGCATCAAATGCAGATCCAAACCAAACAAAGTACCATGTGATTGATGGACTCCTGTAGTAAAACTTAACAAGAAAAAAGGTGTCATCTGCACTTATCCCTATAGATCCATGTGAAACAAAACACAATCAGAGGTTTTGGTTTACTTAAATGGCCATTGAAGTGTAAACTCACCTGCCGCGTCATGGCACCTCTGATCAGGTGTGTCCTACCTAATGAAACCAAGAGCAGCTTTCTAACCAAACCACATACCCCCACACTAGGCTTGTGCACCGATTTTTTTTTCGGTTCGATTCGTTTTGATTTGTTCGGATGTTTAAAATTTTCGATTCGGCTCGTTTCGACCGATTTCTGTTTCGATTCAGTTCGGTTCGGCTCGTTTTTCGTGTACATTTTTTTTTCGGAATATCGACCATTTTTCGTATTTTCGTGTCACTTTGCTCGTTTTTTGTATCGACTTTTCGGAAATTTCGGAAATTTTAGTTTTTTCGGAACGTCTGTTCTCCTCGTTTCAAAGTGCCTACGATAATTCTGGCGATTCTATCGTGTTTTTTTTTATTAAATAAAGATCCTTTTTTTCTTATGAATAATTGAATATACATTTCACAACTTTATTTAATCATATTAAAATGGTATGAAAGCCAAGGAACAAAAAAAATGAACAAAACGATTTAAAAAACGCTAAACTGACCCGAATGCCACAAGAAACAAGTGATACGCATTTACAAATACAAAATTTACAGAATCAGCGATATAACCGATAATAGTTAAATATACGATGTCCAGAATTACCGAAATGGAACCGAAATCACGAATGGAACCGAAATCATGAATAGAGCAAAAATAAATTTCGATTTGACACATTTCAAGTCCATTCGAAAATTCCGAAAAATTTTCGATTCGGCTCGGAAAACTTTTCGGAACTATCGGTTTTCGGGTCCGACCCGATTCGGAAATTCGGCCGAATCCGAAGACACGAATTGGGAAATTTCGTGAAAATTCCAAAATTCCGAAACCCGAAACGCACATCCCTACCCCACACTGCTTTTCAGTCGTGAGAGAGACTGGCGAGTTTTAATTTATACCTTCCCTAGAAACAATTCCACTTTGGGATTGAAAACAAAAACACGGAACAGGACAGCAGCAAGGATATGAAAAAAAAAATACTCACTGGTCACTGTGGGACTAATGGTAGGGGTCCATGAATTCTAAATCCGTACTGCTATCCTGCTTTATTTAATAGGTTTATAATACGGTCTGTGACGATTCCTCTTTTTTCTAGCATTGATGGCCATCAGCTGAAGACATCCGGCTTTCTTTCACAATCTGTAAATGCGCGAATGTTGCACATAAATCTTAATGGTCGTATTCTAAGATTTCTTTTTTATATTTAAGGTTTTTTATTTTGAAATAGAGTCAGCAATTACAAACAAAGAAAATGGCCTCGCAGGGCCAAAGCGAGTCATCTGAGAGTACAATAAAACGGCCACGCAGGGCCATAGTACGTCATGTTAAGGAGAACATTTAAGACATCAAAAATATGAATTAGTCATCTAGAAAGCTCAGCAGGAGAATAATAAGAAAAAAGAGTCCACTGATAGCATCCGGGTCAGCAAATTATCTACTCAAAAAAAATAAAAATTAATAATAATTAACGAGAAGGAAGAGGGGGGGGAATGGGAATATGGCAAAGGCCAGAGTTGTGCCTGCCCTGGCAAGTACCCGGGCGGTCTATAAGACCTCCGGGAGGCCAAGGGGATAAAATGGCACCCGGCCCGGGCACTCAGGGGCAAACCGGGCACCAGGCCACGTTTGCATCCCCGAGTTATCCCGGAGTAGCCAATTTAAGCAAAAAAAAAAAAAAAGAAAGAAATAATATGAAGTATTCTCAAAAAAGGGAACTTTCCCAGTGGACTCAGCACAAAATAGGGAGAAAAAAAAAACCATCAGAAAGTCCCGAAAAACAGCTAAAAGAGGAAAGTAAAATAAAAAGCAAAGAAGGAAAAACATCAGAAAAAGAGTCAGCTGTAAGAGAAATACTCATCATTCAGTGAAAGTCTCAGTAAATATCAGTTTTAACTAGTAAATGGCGTAGAGAAAAAAAAGAAAAACAAAGAGTCAGCGGTTACTCAGCGGAAAACCGAACATCCCTGAATAAGGGGGTCTCAAACAAAATAAAAAAAAAATTATAACAGCTATAATTTGCCTGGCATCAGTAACGTGGTGGGAAATCTAGAGTCCAGTATAAAGGCCTCAGCCAGTGTCACGGAACTCCAGCGGCCTGACTCCAAGTCCAGCGTCACCCAGGGGGTTCGAAGAGTCGGTCTGACCAGGCTCGGCGTCGGGGTGCAGCCTGGCCGACTCCATCAGTGCACCGCAGGCCCCATCTCGTCTCACCGCAGACACAGCAAGGGCAGTATCACAAGGCCCAGGTAGGCTCCTCGGTCCGCCGACCGGCAACCACCCGGGGATCCATCGAGGCTCCTGCACAGGGGGAAGAACATCAAACCGTACAAGATCTTCTGCCTCCCTATCGGGGTCTTCAGGCCTCTGCTCCTCGTCCGCTTCACTCTCCCGCCCAGCGTCTTCTGCTATCTCTCCAGTCTCATCAGTCCGCCACACTCCTCCATCGCTTTGCTCCGGGGTTTCATCTTCCACCACGGGGGTATCGGTCATGTGGCCGGCAGAGGGTCCGTCGTCCTGCGCAGTGCCAGCCGAGGCTTCCTTCTGCGTACCGATCCCCATTACTGCCATCAGCCGGCGCCACTCACCCCGTGTGAACGGGCGCTCGTCATCCATCCCGGGCAGCATCTCCAGACAGGCTTCGAGCTCCACCAGTACGGCCTCCATGGTTCTGGCAGGGGAAGGGTGAACCAGCTGCCACCGGTCCGCGCTCACCCCCGCAATCTCCGTTATTTAAACAGCCTCAGCAGCCAGGGGACAGGGGCCCTCCGTCCCCACGGCTCGCTGCAGCTGTGTACCCAGGCATGTAGGCTGTTGGTGGATCAGGCTGCACTCGTGCTGGAAACTAGGCCCCAAGATGGCCGACGGCAAGACATGCCTGGCAGGTAACAGAGACCCCAAGCGTCTCGTCTCTGGTCCGGAGGGGGGACTAAACGGGCTCCGGACATCGCAGCACCGGTGGCCAGCCATAGTGGTACCTTAAAGTAAAGAAAAATGTCTCGTAGCAGGCAGCTGGAGGTCCCCCAAAGAGGCAGAAGTGCGGAGCTCCACCAGGGCACGTCTGCCTCCGCTGATAGCCGGCCACGCCCCCGTATTCTAAGATTTATTTTCATTTGTTTAGGACAAATACGTACTCGTGTTCGTGAGAAGACAATTAATTGGGACTTTGAAGGGAGACAGAATCAGGGATGGGCTGTCAGTTTGTTCTGTTCAAAATCATTTGGGAGGCACGAAAGAAATGAGATGGATTCCATGAAGTCATCAAGGGAACAATGAATTATGGTTTGTCACTAGAAATTCTGATGGAAAATGTCAGTGTGACCATTCACGAACTGAAGCTTAACAGAATACGTGAGCATACAGCATGACAGGGGAGTAGATACACTTTTGACCAATGGACTAAAATCACACTCTTAATTAGTGTGATTTTTTTTTTAATCCTGATCTTATTCTGGTAATGGATATATACCCTAAAGGAAATGGACAGTCAATGGAGCGCCAGTACAAGACTGGAAATACGATAGATCACTTTACACGTCCTTCAATAGGTCTTCTAGGTCATCCCAAAGATCACTCTTGGAAAAAATGTCTCTACAAAAGAGAAAATATAATAGCGCAATATGTTGATCTACCATATGAAGGAAATAAAGGGGCGATGGTCCTACTCACATACTGCTGAGCCTAACCTAGGCTCTAGGATGGATGATAATTATGGGTCTTCAAAGACATTCAGGTGCCCATGTACCCCCAATGCAGTTTTTGTCTTCAGAAACTTTTCTCTGCAATAAATCACAGGAAAAAAGAACAATACACTCCCCTAGTGCAATGCCGTTAGGGTATAGTGGCAATAGATCAATTTAAGTGTTGCACTCACATGTAGGTGAGCCGCATTGGCTCCAAGACCTCGTATAGGAATTTATAAGGAAATTCCGAAAACCTTCTTTAAAAATCACGTTTCAGGAAGCAGCAGTAGTCATATAAAATAAATTTATTAATACATAAAATAAAGATTAATATTACCAGAACGCGTTTCGCTCCTCAGAGCTTCTTCAGCTGGTATCCTATGGAAATAGGAAATAATAAGAAATAATTTATATACGTGTGTGTGTATATATATATATATATATTATATATATACAGTTGTGTTCAAAATTATTCAACCCCCACTGAAATTGAGTGTTTTGGCCAGTTTGACATTGATTTTGATCATTCAGTCATCTTGCTTACAATTAAATCAAAGAGGCACGTGTAGGTCAGACAAATATAACATAACATTTATAATGAAATAACCACAAATGTCTTTTCTGTGCTCACATCATTATCAGTTTTATTCAACCCCCAAGTGACATTCAATCTTAGTACTTATAACTGTAAAAGGATGTTGTACTAACAGCTTTTAAACGTGAAGCATAGCTTGACACAAGTGTCTTGCAGCGATCTACGGGTATCTTCGCCCATTCGTCATGGGCAAAAGCCTCCAGTTTAGTCACATTCTTAGGCTTGCGCACTGCAACTGCTTTCTTTAAGTCCCACCAGAGGTTCTCAATCGGATTTAAGTCAGGTGACTGCGATGGCCACTCCAAAATGTTCCAGCCTTTAATCTGCAACCATGCTCTAGTGGACTTGGAGGTATGCTTGGGATCATTGTCCTGTTGAAAGGTCCAACGTCTCCCAAGCCTCAGGTTTGTGACGGACTGCATCACATTGTCATCCAATATCTCCTGGTACTGAAGAGAATTCATGGTACCTTGCACATGCTGAAGCTTCCCTGTACCTGCAGAAGCAAAACAGCCCCAAAGCATGATTGACCCCCCGCCATGCTTCACAAGGTGTTCTTTCCTTCATAGGCCTTGTTCTTCCTCCTCCAAACATAGCGTTGATCCATGGGCCCAAACAGTTCTAATTTTGTTTCATCAGTCCACAGAACACTATCCCAAACCTTCTGTGGTTTGTCCACATGACTTTTGGCATACTGCAGTCGACTCTTCTTATTCTTTGGAGACAGCAAGGGGCTGCGCCTGGGAGTTCTGGCATGGAGGCCTTCATTACGCAGTGTGCACCGTATTGTCTGAGCTGAAACTTCAGTACCCACATCTGACAAATCTTTTCTCAGTTCCACAGCAGTCACACGGGGACTTTTCTCCACTATACGCTTCAGGTAGCGCACAGCAGTCGAAGTCAGCATCTTCTTTCTGCCACGACCAGGTAGCGTTTCAACAGTGCCCTTTGCCTTGAATTTGCGAATGATGCTTCCTATGGTCTCTCTTGGTATGTTTAACATCTTTGCAATCTTCTTATAGCCATTGCCCTTCCTGTGAAGAGTAATCACCTCTTCTCTTGTCTTCCTGGACCATTCTCTTGACTTCACCATGTTTGTAACCACACCAGTAAATGTCTAGAAGGAGCTGAGTATCACAGTCATTTTAAAGCTGCCTAATTGGTGCTTATTATGCTTTATTGCTGCTCCGTGACATCCACAGGTGTTTTCAATACCTGATTGAAAACACTTGAATGAACCTCTGTTCTTCAGAGTGGTAGTCTTTAAGGGGTTGAATAATTGTGTCAATGAAGAATTCACAAAAGAAACATTTACTACTGTATTACAAAACCAATTGATGTCATTTTAGTTGCATATGGTTCTTTAAAAAGTCCTTGTAGGATTTCATTCTGAATACAATTACAAATGTACACTAAATTCCCTAAAACCCTTTACAGCATTGGGGGTTGAATAATTTTGAACACAACTGTATATATATATACACACAGGTGAAACTCGAAAAATTAGAATATTGTGCAAAAGTTAATTTATTTCAGTAATGCAACTTAAAAGGTGAAACTAATATATGAGATAGTTCAAGCCGTGATGTGTCATAATTGTGATGATTATGGTTTACAGCTCATGAAAACCCCAAATCCACAATCTCAGATAATTAGAATATTGTGAAAAGGTGCAATATTCTAGGCTCAAAGTGTCTCACTCTAATCAGCTAATTAAGCCATAACACCTGCAAAGGGTTCCTGAGACTTTAAATGGTCATCCCCACTGTAAAACATAGAAACATGTAGAAACATAGAAAAATGTCGGCAGATAAGAACCTTTCGGCCCATCTAGTCTGCCCAATTACATGGATACTTTACCTGGATTTATCTTTTGTTTAGGATAGCCTTATGCCTATCCCATGCCTGCTTAAATTCAATTACTGTTTTGGCCTCTACCACTTCTACTGGAAGACTGTTCCATGTATCCACCACCCTCTCAGTAAAATAATGCTTCCTGATGTTACTTTTAAACCTTTGCCCCTCTAATCTAAGACTATGTCCTCTTGTTTTGCTACTTCGTTTCCTTTTAAAATATACTCCCTTCCTCTACCTTGTGGATTCCCTTTACATATTTAAATGTTTCTATCATATCTCCTCTATTTTCCAAGCTGTACATATTGTAATCCTTGTACCCGCCTTGGGTGTTATATCCTTTAGAAAGCACGGTCCTCTTGGGATTTCATAAACAAGTCCTTTATTGAATTAACTGCTGTTTAGCAGACAGCAGTGTCAGCATTCAAAAACAAAACAAACACAACCTAACACACAAACACACCCTAAAAAAACAACTCTAGCTCCTTTGAGCACTGACTCACTTAAAGGTCCCTTACTATCAGGGCTTCTTTTCTAAACTAAACAAAACATAGGTTTCACCAACCTTAGAACTGTTATGGTAGCAATCAAACTTCAGCCAGGAACCAAAACACTTTGCTCCTCCACCACGGGCACCTCCCTCAGAGTGAAAAAGCAGGCAGTGATTTCTTTTCACTGCTACTAAATTACTTCCAGCTGAACCGTGTGTGGAGAGTAAAAGAACCTCTTGGGCTTCCATATATATTACAAACGCTCCCCCTGGAGCTAAATATCATATCCCTCCCTATACAGTTTAGAGGGAATATACACCCCGTCACAGACCATACCGTGTACTTTATCACAATATTAAGATCATTAAGCCTTTCCTGGTAACTTTTCTCCTTCAAGCCGTACACCATTTTAGTAGCCCTTCTCTGACCAATCCGGAAATTAGAAATCCCGGGTGTCTGGTGAAGCACGCGTGGGCAGAAAAAACTCCTCTGCTTCACACTGCGTCTCCTTCCAAAGGAGGCAGCATGCCACACATCGTGAGTGTGACCACATTAAAAAGATAAAGTGGTCAGGGTATATAGAGTGTCACCTTTAAGTATTGCTCACACTACTCTCTTGACTGGAATACGTAAATGTAGGATTGTATTTATGTGGAAAGTCACATGAATTCCACGTGATTACCAACATACTACACAAATTCCATCACGTGGTGGACGCATATTGCAAGGGAGGAGCTTTACATATCGTCCATTAACATAGATATATGCGCCATTAAAAAACATGGCTGATCTGGTAACTTGATACGCTTTTCTTCCCCCTGTGCTCCAACTCTTGCCTACGTAACCAGGGGTTCTGTGTGTAGCTCCCAGCATAGACAGGTATGAAGAGTGCTGTAAGGGTGTATTATACCTAGTGATAACATCAGTCCTGTGGTGTGGGGCATGGTACCCCCACATATGGTGGGGTTGTAATCATGGCATGCCTGAAAGCTAGGCTGACCCCTCACTTCAGTAAACACATTTTCACCACTGCAAGAGTGCACCTGTCATAATAAACCGCTAGTCGTCGCCATGGTATGTCTCTCATAGGCCTGACAGATGAACATCGGCAGTTCTGATTGGACATGAGATTGCCGCGTAGGCTTGTGCACGGATTTTTTTTCGGTTCGATTCGGTTTGATTTTTCGGATTTTTAAACTTTTCGATTCGGCTCGTTTCGACCGATTTCTGTTTCGATTCGGTTCGGCTCTACTCGTTTTTCGTGTACTTTTTTCCGGAATATCGACCATTTTTCGTATTTTCGTGTCACTTTGCTCGTTTTTTGTATCGACTTTTCGTAATTTCGGAAATTTTCGTTTTTTCGGAACGTCTGTTCTCCTCGTTTCAAAGCAATAAATTTCGATTTGACACATTTCAAGTCCATTCGAAAATTCCGAAAATATTTCGTTTCGGCTCGGAAAACTTTTCGGATCTGCCATTTTCGGATCTACAAATTTTCGGAAATTCGGCCGCATCCGAAAACACGAATCGGGAAATTTAGTGAAAATTCCGAAATTCCGAAACCCGAAACGCACATCCCTACCTCCCGGTGTCTCTGCCACAATGTCTTCAACGTTCTGTTAGACAGCTACTGCAGGGCTGTAAAACTCTGCCCCCCCCCCAGATGTTACTGAAGTATAATTCCCATGATTTACTGGCCATTTATTTCAATTCAAAGAATTCTGGGGATTGTTGGTCATCGACATTTGGGGGGCTGGGGTTTGATGTCCCTGTGATACTGTAAATAACCCAAGTCTTCACAGTATTGACCAAGGACAGCTCTATTGCTCTATACCCCTGCCTTTTTTAAACACAATGCAAGCGTAAGGCTGGCGGCACACAAGCCAACATTTTGCGTCCGTCTGACTGCACTCTTTTCCTACCGTTGTAGTTTTATAAAGGTGTCAAGGAAGAACACCACACGAAGCACGTGCGTACTTGTTCACACACGGGCAACGCTTATAGCAACGGACGCGAAAATAACATTGACGTGAAAAAGTTAGACGGACGCAGAAACAACGTGCATTTTCCTGTGGGCGTGGAGACGTCAGACGTGTGCAAAGTGCGACGCTTGACACGCTGCACATCAGCTCCTCTCATCGAAGATCCATCTCCTTCACAGTCTACGGCCTCTCCTGAATCCATCTTGGATCAGATTCCACCCAGAGCAAAACTCCTTTTTTTTTTCTTTCTCTCCCTCTCTTTTTTTCCCCCTGTCTTTATTTTCAACGTCTGTAATAACTAACTGATAGTCTGTTGACACCAATATCTCTCGTCAAAATGTGCGTCCGTAACGGACGCACTTTACGCAGTACACACAATATCTCCTGTCAAAAAGTGCCCGTCTGATGTCTATTGTGGCGGATCGACGGGGAGACGTTGTAGTGCGCGAAAACAAGAATGCACGTTACATCATGTGGTCCTCCCAGGCGATCCATCAAAACACTACGATGGACGCTGAAAGGGGGCACAATGGACGCACTTCGTGTGGCCCCAGCCTAAACTGGTTCGTTGGCCCACTCCGTTTAGTTTCGGCTGATGTTGGTGCGGTGTAACGGCAGGAGCTGTAATCACTCTGGATGTGGGTTGAGTATCCTGTATCCGAAACGCTCGGGAAGGCGATTCTTCAAGATTTTGGAATCCTGCTCTTATTCTACACAGCCCTAGAAGAGCGGGCCATGTGGCAAGAGGGCCATGCTGTGCTACGTAAGCGAAGGATATGGTGGGCAGTGCCAGGGAGGGACATGCTGGTGCGCCGGGAGGAGTGACGTGCAACATAACGGGACAGCTGTATCCAAAGCCAGGGCCTAGTCACCTCTGTTTCCGTTACAGGAATAAGCCTATTACAAAGATGGCGGTGCCTTGTAGGCAAGGAACGCTGTACACACTGTACGCCTTCAGCGTCTTCCTACAAAGGACGATATCCTGCACAGGTGCCCAGTTACCTCTCAATAGGTACGGTTAACCCTAGGCTAGGAGGCATGACCTGCATGTACGGTCTGCATACATAAACCGTACAACTTTAAGGCTCGCGCATCACTTCCTGTTCGTCGTATCCTGCGCGTAGAGGCGGAGTCTGAGGGAGCGCACAGATTGTGTTTCTTATAGTTTTTATTAACCTCTTGAAAACAGTTTAAAAGGGACCGCAGAGACACCGTCCAATGAGCTGGAGGCAGCGTATCCACCTGCACTGCGCAGAGTTGGCCGGGCTGTGGGCACTGGCCCTTTAAGAGCTCCACACGCCCCATCCTGCATTAAGTCACAACAGCTAGAGCTCAGTAGCAGCAAGAAGGGCCCCTCCCCCTTAAGCGAGGAGTCCGTCTTATTGCGTGAGCAAGGCCCAGTAGGCGTGACTGTGGATTCCCGTCCCCGCCCCCTTTTTCCGACTCCACTGGCGTCCGTCCAGCGTGCCTCGCGTCACCGCCAGTGACTGAAGGAGGAGGGGGGCGGGGAGAAAAGGAGTGAGGGAGAGGCAGGTAGGCTCGCGGCGCGGTGACGTCAGCCCGCCGCGGCTTCTCGCGCGCCCCGGACCCCGCCCCCTTTTTTTCCCTCCTCAGCCTGTGGAGGAGCCGTTAGAAAATGGCCGCCGCGCCGAGCGGAGAGGAGAGACTGTGAGTGCGGGTCCACGGGCGGGCTGCGTGTAAACCTTCCCTTCTCCCCCACACCCTCCCTGCTTGCGCCTCCCCTGGGCGCTCGTCGCTGTCTCTCTGCCCGGTGAAAGGAGGGTGGCTTGGCCGGCGGGTGCCTGGGCTCGCAAGCTGCAGTTTCCCCGGGGCCGGGAGGAGGCGGGGCGGCGGGAGAATAAAATGTCGGTGTACGTGCTGCTTCCCCTCACACCCCAGCTCCTACCCTGAGCCCCAGGGTGCCCCTTTTTCCTGTGAATCAATCCCTTTGGCGCCATCGGTTTGTTGTTTTGGACTAAGGGGGGTGTTGAGTGGGGGGTTCACGGATTGCCCCCCCCCCTCCTGTCATTTCCTCATTGCGTCATTGAAATCCCCAACCCCCACTCAGTCCATGGAAAATCCTGTCAGAATATCAAGAGTCGGAGCAGGGTATGAATGAGACGCCGGGCGGGTGTGTTTTTATGTGGCGCGAATGGACTGCGACTCCCATGGTGCCCTGCCAGCCAGTGCTAGCAGCGACGTGCGGGTGCATGGTGGGAGATGTAGTCCACGGTGGACCGGCAGATTCCATATTATCCCTCGATACCATTATGGGGATGTGGTGCAGGACACACCCCTCTACGAAGGAACCTGTGGTGCTCAGGGCATGAATCTCCATGTTTTATTGATTATGGCTGGCCCCCCCCCAACCCCAAAAAACCCCAATCACACTTGTACAGGGTTTGGATGCTGGCGTTTCATGAATATTTTGCGCCCTTTCTGTGTTTATCGTGTTCGGACGTCTCGTGAATATACAATGTTTTCAACACGTTAGTACATGCTATGAAGTGCGTGTAGGTGTATATGGGTTCCCGCGGGGGTGGGCCCTTAATCCCACCGAACCAATCGCTACCCACCGTAGAGCGGAGACGACGGGCTTCTGCCCACTGACTCTGTTCCATAGGCGGCGTATGGAGACGTTCACTCTACTTTCACTTTTCCAGTGTTTACGAGTGTTTGTATATATCTTATCGCTACATTTGCGGGCATTAAATAAGACGTCTTAAATAAATCTCCCCCAACACCACAAGCCTTCATTGTCAAATATCAACGTTTTGGCTCAATTGAGCCTTTTTATCAATAAAACCTTACAAAGGGTCTTTTTTTTTTATTCGAAGACCGATGATTGCCTCCCCTACCCCCCTCCTGACTGGGTAATATGTATATGAAAGTTGCATCGGTGCTCATCCAGCCGTCTTGATTTCCGGGAAGAGTAAAACAGAGGTCGACCTCGAGTAAATTAGAGGAAATCGCCCAACCCTAATGTTTATTAGTGCTGGACGATCTACGTTAAGGTCGACCTCAATTTTTATTTTTCGTTCTCTTCTGGACATTGAGCACCTTGGGTTTAATTGCCAACACGTCCGGCCAAGATTTGGCATAGCCAAAAGGTTCTGCAGGCGACTTGTTCGACCTTGACTATTTCACACAAAATTGTCCATAATATATATATAATTTTTTTTTACTTTTGGGCAGTGTTAGTCCAGATGCCAAAATAACAAGTATAGCTGTACCTAATGTTAGGCCAAAAGTGAAGGTATCACTACGTACGGCTATACTCGTGATATATATATCTCACGAGTATAGCAGTACGTAGTGATACCTTTATTATTGGACTAACATTACGTACTGCTAGATGTGATATTTGGCATCTGGGGTAACACGTCCTGATACATTTTATATATATTTCAGTGTCTTGGTAGCACTTTTATGAGATGTACATAATATGGTTTGGTGAAGCCTTAGTTTGTTATATATTTCTAATAGCACTCGCCCACAAATTCTTTGTAGATCACTTGCTCAGTGCTGGGTTCCTAATATATGGTTTAATAAGATGACTAGGTATTCAAGGATTGGTACAGAATAAAATCATGGTAAAATTGAAGACTGAGGCCCAGATTGCGTCCTTACATTCATTTCATATGTGTGTGTATATGTGTGTATGTATATATATATATATCTATCACAATATCTTTAAGGACGCACTCGGAGTTTGAACAAGAAAATTGTCGCTTTTTAATTTTCAGGCTAATTTTCTTGTTCAAAGTCCTTGAGTGCGCCCTTAAAAAAAAAAAACGTTAATAAAAATAAAGCACCAGGCATCCAGCTTATTTCAGATTTTTGTGTGGTTGAGAGCTAGACTGCGGGGTCTATTCACAAAGCACCAAAATTGAACGCAGTTTCGGTTCACTTCAAATCCATTTTACTGAAAAATACAGTGAATTCTCTAGCAAATGGTCACCGTATATTGTTGAAATTGGAGTCGCAGAAGCAGTTATCGGGCGTTAGCGAAAAGTGCCGCATTGTATTGGTAACCACTGAATTGGCATCAGCGAATTCCACAAAACGGGGAAAAAGAAGTTTACTAATTTGTGTGTAAATCAACAAAAATGTAAGAATGTTCCCAAATAATAAGGTCCTTTAAAAAGACTTTCGCATTATTATTTTTTTTATTTACAAAAATGTTTTTTTTGCAAAAAATAAACTGTCTTTAAAACCCAGAGATTTAATTTATTGCATTACAACCTATTCGATTCACCTGCTTAAACCCATCGAATTGAAACACCGAAAATCAGGTAATTTTGGTGCAGTTTCGCGTTCTATGAATAGACAAATCGGTTTGCAAAGAATACAGGTGAAATGCAGTGCAATTTGCCTAATTGTGGTAAATTGCACCGCATTTCACCTGTATTTGTATTGATGGCTTTGTGAATAGACAAATTGCCCCTGTGGTGAAATTCACCGGCAAATTTGGTAAATGGTGAATGATCCCTTGTCTGCGCATATGTGTGTATGTAATTAGGAATAGACCAATATAATTTTTTCACATACGGATTCTCTGCAGCCTTTCTGACATTCTATACATTTTAGGCTGGCGTCAGACGAGCACGCTATGTGTGCCCGTACTGATGTGCTTTCCGGCAACCGCCACAGCATTTTGACGCTGCAATGGGGCCGGTCACACGCTTGTGCGCGTGCAACAAGCGTCTGTTAGCCAAGCCTCTCCGGCAAAGCGCTAGGACGGACATTGATGGAGCTGCAAAATGCGATTCTCCATAGAAGGATCGTGCCTTGCAGCGCTGAGCGCACTGACTGCGCTCAGCGAGGTGGCCAGACGGGCGTCGAGTGCAAGGAACGTCCACACTCACAGACGTTCCTTCAGCTCTCCAAAAACGCTCGTCTGACACTAGCCTTTAAGTTGTGGAAAAAAACAAAACAGAACTGACATACGATAACTGAATGTGTTTTAATACGCTTTTAAACATTGCACTGTCCCTTTTTTTAATTTATTAAATTTAATAAGAAAAAAAAAATCTTTGCAATGATTCATCTTATGACCCTGTAGGTAAGGCTAGGGTCAGACGAGCGTGATTTCTACGGACTGTACGTCCGTGCAGTACGGACATCATCAGTACGGATGACGCAGTAGTGGTCACACAGTCCGTTTTTTCACTGAAGTTATTTTTGACGGATGTAGCAGGGAAAATAAATTACAATGAAAAAACATTCTGTCCGTCAAAAATGCTGGACGTATAAATGCAGTCCGTCTGACCATGCTCCATCACTCACACACAAAGCTATGCAGACGTTGTGGACGTGGCGCACTCCGCACGTCCGTTCTAGCAGTATTACGTTCTTGCCTAACCTGCGTCCGTTTGCAGCGTCCGTCAGCCCCCGCACTTCTGTGCGGACGTACTTCATGTGTCAGGCTCCAATGGACTTTCTTTCATGCTATCACGGACGTACTTTTAGGCGCAATCACGGACGTGAACACTACGCTCGTCTGACAGCAGCCTAAGGGGTCAGCAACCGTGGCCCTTCAGATGTTTTGGAACTACATTTCCCTTGGTTCTCTTAAGAACTAAATGAGTAGCTGAGCATCATGGGAGATGTAGTTCCGAAACATCTGGAGGGCCAAGGTGGTTGACCCCTGATGTACGGTATCAGAAACACAGGTGCTCAAGACCCCCGTGTCTCGGTATAGGGAATTCACTGCCACATGGGAGGGAATACCCTTTCACTTGTCATCACACTGATGTGCAATTCCGTCATTGATTTAGGGGAAGCCTTGCAGCGAGGACTGACCGCCAAGATGTGAGCCTGCTGTGTGAGAAGTCCCAAATCCACACGGTATCGACACCGATCTGCAGTACCTTGCGCGTCACGGCTGATGTGAGCCAACTTGGCCAATTATCGGCAAATAAAAGGCCGATACCGATTAATTCTAATTTCCTAAATATCAGTCACCGATAATCGGTCTATCCCTAATATACATATACTGTTTATAACACGTGTTTTTCATCTCTTAAGAACCTGTATAGGGAAATCTCCAAATTTTTTTTGTCAATCTCGATTGCAAAGTCTTTATGCCTTTTTTGCATTTTAAATTTTATTCGGAGTCGTGGTTCTCGCATGTGGATTTCCTTTTTGTTTCTCTTTTTTACGTGGGGAGTATAAGGCTAGGGTCAAACGAACGCATTATTCGCAGCGACCGTCAAAAAGTGCGTCCGAACGCATTGACGTATTTTTTCACGGAATGAGCGAAAATGGTCATACGATGCGCATTTTCGTGCTGGATTTGTTACGGATCCAAACCAGGAAACTTTGGGTGTCTGGACGTTATGTTGGCCGGACACGAGCAGCATCTGACGTCTCCTAATCACACACCTGCTATGCCGCAGCAGCGCACTCTGTACGTCAATACTAGCGGTTCTGCGTACTCTAAAAAATGCATTTGTTGCCGCTTGCGTTGCACGGCCGTACTTCGTATATTGCCCGTCATTTGCTGCTACTACGGCCGTGATTAAGTGCGCCTAAACGCACGTTAAAAATGCGCTAGCCTGACCCCCCCCCCAGCCTTATGCAGTTGCTCTAAGAAGTTCTCGAATTGCACGAGGTAATGAAGTTCTGTAAAAGGAGGGAAATTAAACAATGTCTAAATATGGGTTCTATAGGCTGTGCACTTTCCTTGGGCAGGAGATCGTAAAGGGCAGCGTTTTTAGAGGGCGAAAGTTTTAACATTGCATGCCTTCATACTTGTTCTCTTCTATCATCTATTTGACGTCTGATATAATTGATATTTGATATATTCAGAGTGTGCAGGTGTAGAGCAGAGCTGCAAAGCCAGAAAAGACCCAGCAAAGAGTATCTAAAGTATACGGTTTCTTTTAAACCGTTGGAAGAAAAAGTCCCTTTTATTCAAAATCACATTTATACTGACATTTATGCATGGTAGGTTGTGCATAATTTTGTCTTCATGTCATGCTGACAAATGTAGCCTACCAAAAAAATTGTACTTTTGCACTTTGAAACCCTTATATCCATGGCAAACAAAACGGAGGGTATTTCGTTTTCTAGGCACTGACCACTCAGTGTCCTGGGTGCCCTCATTCTCCTGAAGGGGGGGGGGTGTCTTAATGCTGATACAGACTTTGAATTTGGGGGATAAGCCCCGGCCAGAAGGTGCGGTCGGTAAGTGCTGACCTAAGCTGCCTGCGAATCGAAACACTTTTTTTGGTAGCTAATGGCTCTCAAGGTGCTCGGGTTTGAGAGCCATTGGTTCAGCCAGATGCTCACCCCAGCCTCTCGAGTCAACTCACAAAGTGTGTGGCGACACAATCGGGAAAGCCCTCCTCTAGCCACCGGGACGTCCCGCTGCTACGCCAAAGAGATGCAGAGAAAAGCGGCCCAGTAGGGGCCGACACGTCGCATTTGATATAATGAAATCCGTTGGATTGGATCATTCAAAGCACGCGTATCTTTTTTTTTTAAAAAAAATTTCTCCTGTACACCCCATCCTCACGATAGTCACGTGACTGGTGTGGCTTAGAGGAAGCCGGCAGCGTGTTGCATCCAGAGAATGGCTGAGGGAGCCTGGTGTTGGAATAAAGTAACAAATTTATTTTTTTATTTATTTTGGGCTGGGGCCACGTGGATGCACTAAATGACCCCCCCCCCCCCCGTGTTGTAGCATTTCAGTGGATTGGCTGGGAGGACTACACGATTCTGTTGAAGCGGTACGATTGACATTAAATGGGTGTACAAAGTGGAAGCGTCTGTAGGAGGAACGTGCTTTGTAGAGCAGTGTGCACAGCTAGATGGCCACACGGGCGTCTGAGTGGAAAGGATTTCTGTTCTGACGACGTTCTTTGCGCATCCATGTAGCCCCAGACTTCAGGGGGGTGATTAAAGCGCAACAGGACAGGCTTGACTATGAAGCTTCTCCTGGCACTTTATATTTGTTACTTGTTGGCACTGCAATATTGGCAGTATTTCCAACACCAGCGAACACATCTACGACTTGTGAATAACCCCTCAAACGGTGAAAATTGGAGGGGGGGGGGATCTTAACCCCAGAGTATCCCTTTAAGTGGTCATAAACATTTAAGCCCATAAGCCTACCTGGCGACAGCAAACCACATATATAATAAAGGGGTGGGGAGCAGAATTTGGTTCCCATTTCAGCACCAAGCCTGAATGTGCCCCTGGTGGCATATAGCTAATATATGTATGTGTGTGTGTTTATCCATGATCTTAAATGCTTAGGACCAGAAGGGTTTCGTATTCTGGAATATTTCTATATAATTATATCCTAAGGATGGGCAAGTCATCTAAACCTTATACAATAAGGGAGGGGGGGGGGAGAGAAACAGGTGTAACTATAGAGTATAAGATTCAGAGTAAAACTTTTTAATTCTTGTTGAATGAAATTAAAGGGGAAGAGTGACAAACAATCGATGTTAGTCATGACATGAGTGACCAAGCAGAGAGGAAAGATGCAAAGTATTGTAATTACCCCCTCCCTTGATATGTTACTAAAATTATGCTGTTCTGATAATTGATTGGAATATCCTAGAGACTGCCTTTTAGGCTTGGTTCACACTTGGGCGTAGCGCTGCATTGCGCAATGCGTGCGGTTTTTTACACATGTTTGCGCATACGAAAAAATGTGCGATATCTATGGTCGTGAACGCGCTGCTGTATGCCCGAAAATAAGCTCCCGGACTTCTTTTTGCGTCGGCTGCTTCAAAGTGCGTTCCTGCGCGCTCAAACGCTTAGGTGTGAACGGGGCCCATAGCAAAGCATGGTATTTTCCTGTTCATGCGTTTCAAAGCGCGCACGAACGCGCGCCAAAACATCTAGGTGTGAACAGGGCCTTAAAGGAACACTCTACTCATACTGACCACTTTACATTTATAAAGTGGTCACAACGTGAGTTGTGCCCCCCCCCCTTCTCCAGCACCCCTGTACCACTTCTTCTTGAAGAAAGTGTCTTCTAAAACCTGGCACTAGGTTTGGGAGTTGATTTGAGTCCATCTTCAACCCGAAAAGGTCCAACCGGCTCAATAATACCAGCCCATACTAGTACTCCAACTTGCTGGCGTCTGAGTCGAAATGGAGCTCTGTGACCGTTACTGATCCAGAATCGTCTCGTTCCTGTTTGTGTGTTTTTTTTTTAATTTTTTTTTTTAATGCACACCTATCAATGCTGGCTTGATTTACTCTGCGATTTTAAGGCATTTGTCATTCATTGAGAAAGGGACGGGGACTCGACTTTTGAACAATTCTACCTAACCGTCTGTTCACGATTTATGAATTGACGCTGAGTTGTACTCGCCTGTATTGGTTTTGGTAATTGGTAACGGAGTAGTTGGCGGTTTCTCTGAAAATGTCACATACTGTTAACACGGACACTACAGTTACAAAGCTTTTATAAAGCGCCAACAAGTTCGTACAAATGGAGAGACAGAATAAAAATATACATACACATTACACACACAAAACAGTAGGAGAGAGGACCCTGCTCTTACAATCTAAGAGCATGTAGAGCATCTCATTTCAGAGGTGTTTCCACTCCGTTCAGTTGACTGTAATTTGTTCCTGAAAACGTGACTTGCAGTAAATAAAGCGCATGATTTTTTTCTTTTCATTGTGAATAGAGTCCTGCAGCAAAAGCCGCTGTTAATGGAAGTGCAATTATTGTTAGGAAAGCAGTAACGGTGCAATCTACGATACCTGCCATTTCCTGTCTAAAACCACTCGGGTTTAGTGTTGGTTGGAAAAGGAAGTAGACGTCAGTGCTGAGAATCGAAACACAAAAGATTTCTGCACCTTTTGCAGTGCATTTGAATTCAGTATTTATGAGCAATTTTCTTAATCCAGCACAATCTAAAATATTGTCTAGTGCCTGTGTGAAGCACATGACTATATATCATTATGTTTTGTATAGTGAAATTGTCCACGTAGAAGGGTTTCTGAAGAGTTCATTCAGCAAGCAATCTTTCTTATTTATTTATTGCTGCGGTGAAGAAACCTACAAACCCAAATACTCGGTATGTGATTAAAGGGACTCTACGCAATGCGACCATGCACTGTAAATTAAGTGGTCACAGTACACTGAGCCTCCTCGGCCCTCTCTCCTCTGGTTGAGCTCTTGGAGGGCTGATTCAACCCTCTAAAAGCAGAGGCTTGGCTCCTACCTGAAGCTGTGGTCAGCATAGGCTTCGGGTTCTTGGTACAGGAAGTGGGTGCCAATTTGGTCCCCACCTCCTCTCCCTGCCAGCCATTGCATTGGTTGAATGCTCACTGGAGTGTACGGACACCCACTTCACATGACCTGCTTCCTGCAAGCCAGGAGCGTGTCATGTCTGGAGGACCGTTCTCCAGACATGACATCTCCAAATGTCGTCCGCCCCCCCCCCAACACTGCTCTTAAGGGGATACTCTAATAAAAACATCTCCTTTTGCCCTCATGTTAATGGGCAGATGCTGCTCAGTGGCTTCTGAATCCAGAAACCCCCGCAGATTTTCTATCCAAATTACATACCTAATCAACTTGTGTAGCGTAGGAAACTGGGATAGACCAAATTATCGGGAGTCAGTATTTGCCAAATCACTGATAATCCGTATCCGCTTCTTATTTGCCGATATTCACTATAATTGGCAAAGGCAGCTCACTGCAGCTGCAATACACAAAGTACTGCAGCTCGGCGATGAACTGGGGCGTCTTCGTTGTCATGAGCGGATGACAACAGAAATGGGGCTTCAATACAATCTGGCATGGAATTTCCTTTGTTTTAGGACTACATTTTCCATGAGGATCTACCGACCTAATGAGTAGCTGACCATCATGCAAAATGTTGTTGCAAAACATCTGGACGTCCAAGGTTGCTGACCCCTTACCTGCAGGGTCATGAGGTATTCTTTCAAAGGTCAGAGTCTAGAAATGGCAGTGTTGATTTTTTTTTTTATTTATTTTTTTAAAAGCTTTAAATAAAAATATTAATTTTTGTTTTTCGAATAAATATTAGCATTTTAAAATGTTATGAAACACGTTCAGTTAAGGGATGATTTCAGATTTGTGTTTTTTTTTTTTTTTTTATTCTGTACAATTAAAGCCATAAAATATCGGCCCCAGAAAGGCTGCTGGTAATTGGTATAGGCTCTGAAAAAATATTTCTAGCCCTAGTAGGAACTGCAAATTGTTTATAGCTCGGGAATTGTGCGATTTACGTATGTAAGTTCTGTAGCACAGAAGGATGAATCGGAGCTACGTGCACTTACGTAGAACTGATCCATCGGCTTCATCTTACAGGGGGGGGCAGCTTTTGCTGGCAGTCTGAAAGGAGGTGGCACGAGCATTCAGAACGTGAACATGTCACCAGTGACCTGGTGACTGGTAGTAGGGAAATTCAAAATCCTGGCTGCTGATGTAGGTGGAGGAAACTCATCCTTTTTCCCAGCGATTTGACCTGAACGGGACTGGAAGGAGGAGTAACTCCAAACATCCTGGGCCCCTTTAAATGCTAAAGTAGTCGGGGTGTGTAGAGTGTCCCTTTTAATATATTTGTAGCAGCTAATGTTTTCTCCGCAAGGTTTGGAAAATCTCAGGGAGCCATGATTTGCTTTGGGGGAAGGGATATGGAACACCAAACTGATGCTCTGAAGTTTGTTTAGCTACACCATATGACATCACATGCATGCTCAGCAATTTCCTAATTTTATATGAATTACTGCACGCTCTCAAGCTTCTATCACATGAAAGAGGCTTGGTGCAGAAATTATGAAACGCCTATACACGTGACGTGTGTTTGATTCTGTAAAACTGGTCACCTCACATCTAGTTCTGTTCGGTCTTTCTCTATGCGTACCTGCACTCTCCTTGATGCTCCCAATGACCCAACCATGATGAAGCGCGTAGAGCTTGAGCATATTCAGATTTTTTTTTTTTCTTTCATTTTTAATCTTGAGATTCTGCCCCTGACCTCCAGAAGTAAAACTGCTCCCTGAACCTGAAGGTCTGCACCGCTGGCTCCACTGCAGAGTACCTGACACAAGGAGCTAACCTCCATCAGGGTTGTGTATACTTAGTCTGTACACTTATCGTTCTGTTTAGGGACACATGGAGTAGAGGGAACATCAATGCTCTATAACCATGGAGACACAGGTTCAAATCCCGGCCAGAGCACCTCTCCAGTAATTATCCTTGGGCAAGACACGTAACGGTACATACTCGCCACCCAGGACATACTTGAAAACGAGAGAAATCGCAATGTATCCTTCCTGGTAAAATCCTTTCTCAAAAAAAAAAATAATTGTATGGACCACATCAAAGATCCTGAGGGAAAGTAACATTGTGTTTACTTATGCTATACGTTGAATTAGGCCCTCTTGTTTCGTGTTTTTACTGACTTGTTGTGCCCCCCCCCCTTATATCCAAGGGTGGGACCTGTTTCCTCAGGACATGGGACATGTCAAGTTTTATTTCTGAACTGCCTTCTGTACCTTTTCCGGTACCTATTCATTTGTACACTGTTTCTTCAAGATTCAGTTTGGTTCTCTTAGGCTAGGGTCAGACTGAGGCAGTGCGAACGCGCGTGCAGCCGCACTTAATCACGGCCGCACTAGCAGCAGATGCCGGGCAATGACGGCCAATATACGAAGTACGGTCGCACAAAAGTCCGGCTGCGCAACGCAAGTGGAAAATGAACGCATTTTTTCGAGAACGTGAAACCGCAGGTACTGACGTACAGAGTGCGCTGCGTCCGCTAGAGGTGTGTGTGTGTGATTAGGAGACGTCAGACGCTGCTAATGTCCGGCCAACATAACGTCCAGATGCAAAAAGTGTTTTATTGATGATCCGTACAAAATCACGGACGAAAATGCGCATAGTATGACCGCTATCACGTATTCTGTGAAAAAATGCGTCCATTCGTTCGAACGCACTTTTTCACAGACAACATAAAAATGCGTTCGTCTGACCCTAGCCTTAATGGAATGGTCTGTCATAAAATGCAAATTAATGTAGTTTCTATATAGAAAAGAGAACTCCTTGTTGTACATTGGATCTGTGAGACACCTGAATTCTGCAAAATATTTATCACGCCTATGTTTGCTGATAAATATAGCAGGCCTGGCATTTAGAAACACGATTTTTTTTTTTTTTAATCAAACCTTCAGTAATCACAGACCAGCATTGCTTAACCCTTTCGCTGCTGAGGCTTTTCCCGCCTCTGTGCTGAGCTCATTTTTACCGGTTTTGCTAATCATGTTTAAACGTGTTTTGAAGGCTTATTTTAGTATATGACCCAGACATATTATATATCGTTCTTTCCGTCAGACTCGGTAGATTCATAATATGTCGTCATTATATGTATACGTTATGTCATGTCTGTATATTATAACAAAAAATGCAATAAAATATGTATTTTCAATAATTTACAATGTGTAAAGTGTTTTTTTTTCACATTTTAACATGCGAGCAATTGCGGTTATATTTTGTATGGGGTGCGCTTGTTAAAAAAATTAGAGATGGGGTCTCGTTACATTTTTTTTTGGGGAAAATTACACTATTTTTAACAAACGCACCGCATACAAAAATCGTTAGTGCAGCATCATTGTTCACATTATAATTGAAATGGGAACAATATTGCTGCATTAACAAACCAAAAAAAAGAGAAAAAAAGTGTTTATTTTTTTATAATTTTTTTTTTTTGACAAACTTTTTCACTTTCATGTTTGGTATCGTTGGAACGGCCATGCTCTGGCCGATCCAACCATACCAAACATTAACCCCTAACTGCCACGGATCGGGAGATAGGGAGTTCCAATGAACTCCCTATCTCCACAGTTGGTGGCAGTTAGGGGTTAAGTCCAGGACTGGCGTCATCGTGCTACGCACGATGACGCCAGTCCTCAGGGGGAGTTCCGGAGGCTTGGCTGACATCCAAGATGTCGGCCAGCTCCGGGAAAGGATCGCGAACCGGCGCTTTTCAGCGCCGATTCGCGATCCAGCTCCCCAGGGGTTAATGCCAGGCACCATTTGGAAGGGCAGGCTGTGCCCTTCCAAATGATGCCTGGGTTACCCCCGCAGAGCCGCCGATCGGGAGGGAGAGAGGTCCGAAGGACCTCCCCCCCCTCCCTTTCAGGCGCCTCCTCCGCACATGCGGGGGGGGGGAGCCTGAATTAGGTGTCATCGCGCTGCCGCGATGACACCTAATTCCGGCGGCTGGCGTCCCGGATGCCGGGCTGACATCGAGGATGTCAGCCCGCACCGGGGGGGCCAGCCATCGGCCGGAACCCGGCCGAACGCTGACCCCAATGGGAGGACGCGCTCAGCGCGTCCTCCGCATACCAGCGGTAATGCTGAGGACGCGCTGAGCGCGTCCTCAGCATTGAAGTGGTTAATATACCCAACGTTTGTGTCGGGTGCGTTTTATTGCTTATTGGTGTCCAGTAACTGCGTGAGCATCTGGCACATTTCCAGTCCATGATGACCGTAAGGCCTCATTCACACTGATACTCATGTACACGCGTATTGTACCGTATGGAACATATGCAAATAAATGGCTCCATACACATAGCAGCGTATGGAGCCATATAACAGAATGGAACTGGGCTGCTTCCCGGCAGCGTATTTCTTAGTTTTTGCGGTGTTTATGCGTGTTTACGTGTGTGCGCACGCGTATATACACACGCGTACTTTACCAAGTTTAACCCCCTCGACGGTGTTCCCGAGTGTGGCTTGGTTAACTTTCAGTGCTGAAAGCGTTAACCCCGAGCCATACTCGGGCTGCCGCTGCATACGTTACCTCTCCCTGCTTTCCCTGGCTGATCCCCGCTGTCTCCTCCGGCGATCGTGGAGTTTTACTTCCTGGTTCTCTTCACGCGAGAAACTAACCAGGAAGTAAAACTCAGCGATCGCCGGAGGAGACAGCAGGGATCAGCGAGGGAGCGCAGGGACAGGTAATGTATGCAGTGGCAGCCCGAGTGTGGCTCGGGGTTCCAGCTTTCAGCACTAAAGGTTAACCCTGAGCCACATACGATACCAGGGGGCCAAAACGCCAGGGACATAGAAAAAAACCCACAAACGTTTTTATTTTACAAGCGTATGTGCGCGCATATATGGGCACATACGCAAAATATAAACTCGTATATGTGTGAATGAGGCCTAAGGGTGTGTGGGATCTGTTGGATGCTAACCAAACGCATTTCCATGGTAAGCCTGACTTCTTTGTGTCAAAGTTATCCTTCTTCTGAAGTGACAGTCTAGTGTTTGTTTATATTTTGCTAGATTTGCTGAAATCTATTCGGCATGGTTAAAAAAATAATTGTTTTCCTTTTTACGATCTGGGTTGAGCAGTATTCAGGAATTGCATATAGTCCCACTTCTACAGTTGTGTTCAAAATTATTCAACCCCCAATGCTGTAAAGGGTTTTAGGGAATTTAGTGTACATTTGTAATTGTATTCAGAATGAAATCCTACAAGGAC
Organism: Leptobrachium leishanense; assembly: GCA_009667805.1. Classification (NCBI taxonomy): domain Eukaryota; kingdom Metazoa; phylum Chordata; class Amphibia; order Anura; family Megophryidae; genus Leptobrachium; species Leptobrachium leishanense. Next base: position 125,786,275 of record CM019071.1, read on the forward strand.
TTTTTAAGGAACCATATGCAACTAAAATGACATCAATTGGTTTTGTAATACAGTAGTAAATGTTTCTTTTGTGAATTCTTCATTGACACAATTATTCAACCCCTTAAAGACTACCACTCTGAAGAACAGAGGTTCATTCAAGTGTTTTCAATCAGGTATCGAAAACACCTGTGGATGTCACGGAGCAGCAATAAAGCATAATAAGCACCAATTAGGCAGCTTTAAAATGACTGTGATACTCAGCTCCTTCTAGACATTTACTGGTGTGGTTACAAACATGGTGAAGTCAAGAGAATGGTCCAGGAAGACAAGAGAAGAGGTGATAAGAAGATTGCAAAGATGTTAAACATACCAAGAGAGACCATAGGAAGCATCATTCGCAAATTCAAGGCAAAGGGCACTGTTGAAACGCTACCTGGTCGTGGCAGAAAGAAGATGCTGACTTCGACTGCTGTGCGCTACCTGAAGCGTAGAGTGGAGAAAAGTCCCGTGTGACTGCTGAGGAACTGAGAAAAGATTTGTCAGATGTGGGTACTGAAGTTTCAGCTCAGACAATACGGCGCACACTGCGTAATGAAGGCCTCCATGCCAGAACTCCCAGGCGCACCCCCTTGCTGTCTCCAAAGAATAAGAAGAGTCGACTGCAGTATGCCAAAAGTCATGTGGACAACCACAGAAGTTTTGGGATAGTGTTCTGTGGACTGATGAAACAAAATTAGAACTGTTTGGGCCCATGGATCAACGCTACGTTTGGAGGAGGAAGAACAAGGCCTATGAAGAAAAGAACACCTTGCCTACTGTGAAGCATGGCGGGGGGTCAATCATGCTTTGGGGCTGTTTTGCTTCTGCAGGTACAGGGAAGCTTCAGCGTGTGCAAGGTATCATGAATTCTCTTCAGTACCAGGAGATATTGGATGACAATGTGATGCAGTCCGTCACAAACCTGAGGCTTGGGAGACGTTGGACCTTTCAACAGGACAATGATCCCAAGCATACCTCCAAGTCCACTAGAGCATGGTTGCAGATTAAAGGCTGGAACATTTTGGAGTGGCCATCGCAGTCACCTGACTTAAATCCGATTGAGAACCTCTGGTGGGACTTAAAGAAAGCAGTTGCAGTGCGCAAGCCTAAGAATGTGACTAAACTGGAGGCTTTTGCCCATGACCCTGCATGCAGATCTCGGAGAGAGCAGGGTAAGACCCGGTCACCGGCCTGAAAAAAAAGGTTTACTGTATTTTGCTAGCTGGCTGTCTGTTCCTTTTTAAGTAATTACAACCAGGGTGTGCTGCCGAGTGCTCTGCTCCCTTCATTAGCCTCACGCACTAACCAACCCCACTAGCTGCAGCAGCTCCCCCTCCTTCCTCAGCTCCATCTTTAACCACTTCGCTGCTGAGGACGCGCTCAGCGCGTCCTCAGCATTCCCGCTGGTGTGCTGAGGACGCGCTGAGTGCGTCCTCCCATTGGGGTCAGCGTTCGGCCTTGTTCCGGCCGATCGCTGGCCCCTCCGGTGCGGGCTGACATCCTGGATGTCAGCCCGGCATCCGGAACAGCAGCCGCCAGAATTAGGTGTCATCGCGGGGGCGCGATGACACCTAATTCAGGCGCCCCCCCCGCATGTGCGGAGGAGGCGCCTGAAAGGGAGGGGGGGAGGTCCTTCGGACCTCTCTCCCTCCCGATCGGCGGCTCTGCGGGGGTTAACCCAGGCATCATTTGGAAGGGCACAGCCTGCCCTTCCAAATGATGCCTGGCATTAACCCCTGGGGAGCTGGATCGCGAATCGGCGCTGAAAAGCGCCGGTTCGCGATCCTTTCCCGGAGCTGGCCGACATCTTGGATGTCGGCCAAGCCTCCGGGAACTCCCCCTGAGGACTGGCGTCATCGTGCGTAGCACGATGACGCCAGTCCTGGACTTAACCCTTGACTGCCACCAACGGTGGAGATAGGGAGTTCCAATGAACTCCCTATCTCCCGATCCGTGGTAGTTAGGGGTTAAATTTTGGTATGGTTGGATCGGCTAGAGCATGGCCGTTCCAACGATACCAAACATGAAAGTGAAAAATTTTGTAAAAAAAAAAATTAAATTAAAAAAAAATTTTTTTTTTTTTTTTGGTTTGTTAATGCAGCAATATTGTTCCCATTTCAATTATAATGTGAACAATGATGCTGCACTAACGATTTTTGTATGCGGTGCGTTTGTTAAAAATAGTGTCATTTTCCCCAAAAAAAAATGTAACGAGACCCCATCTCTAATTTTTTTAACAAGCGCACCCCATACAAAATATAACCGCAATTGCTCGCATGTTAAAATGTGGAAAAAAACACTTTACACGTTGTAAATTATTGAAAATACATATTTTATTGCATTTTTTGTTATAATATACAGACATGACATAACGTATACATATAATAATGACATATTATGAATCTACCGAGTCTGACGGAAAGAACGATATATAATATGTCTGGGTCATATACTAAAATAAGCCTTCAAAACACGTTTAAACATGATGCGCAAAACAGGTAAAAATGACCTCAGCACAGGGGCGGGAAAAGCCTCAGCAGCGAAAGGGTTAAAGCCCCGTTGCTCCGTCCACTGACTCCATTTGGCCATTTTTTCTTCACCTGCTGCAGGTTGAACTTCAGGCAGGGCTGTGTTTAAGGGGGCTTCAGGTCAGGCTGAGCTCTGGGTTGCAGTGCTGTGTCCCGGGTCGTAACTGCTCATTATGGATGGAGTCAGTGGACGGAGCAACGGGGCTTTAAAGATGGAGCTGAGGAAGGAGGGGGAGCTGCTGCAGCTAGTGGGGTTGGTGACTGCGTGGGGCTAATGAAGGGAGCAGAGCATTCGGCAGCACACCCTGGTTGTAATTACTTAAAAAGGAACAGACAGCCAGCTAGCGATATACAGTAAACCTTTTTTTTTTCAGGCCGGTGACCGGGTCTTACCCTGCTCTCTCCGAGATCTGCATGCAGGGTCGGTCGACCCCCTAATTTAATGTTTAAAATATGAATAAACATGTTCAGTTTATACCAGATTTGTGTGAAATTGTGTTGTTTTTAAAAAATTTAAGCGCACAGAATATCTGCCCCTGATATCGGTTATCGGCCTGAGAGACGGACGATTATCGGTATCGGCCTGGAAAAAACCATATCGGTCTATCCCTAATACTTGCCTTCCTTTAGCGACGCCGGGAAAGTCTTCGCGCGCGCTCCTTGGAAGGTCCCCAGCCGCAACCACGTGGGACCATGTGATTGCGGCTGGGGTCCTTCCAACGAGCGCACGCGCGGAAACTTTCCCGGCGTCGCTAAAGGAAGGTAAGTATAAACAAAGTGAGCAGCTGCAGGGCCTGTCCGAATGCAGATAGAGTATTTGGACAGGCCCTGCAGCTGCTCTCCGCTCATACTTACCTTCCTTTAGCGACGCCGGGAAAGTTTCCCCGCGTGCGCTCGTTGGAAGGACCCCAGCCGTGATCACATGGTCCCACGTGGTCGCGGCTGGGGTCCTTCCAACGAGCGAGCGCGCGTGCGCGAAGACTTTCCCGGCATCGCTAAAGGAATGTAAGTATGAGCAGAGAGTGAGCTGGGGGGCATTATCCATTAGCTGGGGGGCATTATCCATGAGCTGGGGGGGCATTATCCATGAGCTGGGGGGGGCATTATCCATGAGCTGGGGGGGGCATTATCCATGAGCTGGGGGGCATTATCCATGAGCTGGGGGGCATTATCCATGAGCTGGGGGGCAAATCCATGTGCTGGGGCATTTCCACGAGCTGGGGGGGCATTTCCACGAGCTGGGGGGCAGTATCCACGAGCTGGGGGCAGTATCCACGAGCTGGGGGGCAATATCCACGAGCTGGGGGGCAATATCCACGAGCTGGGGGGCAAATCCATGAGCTGGGGGGCAGTATCCATGAGCTGGGGCATATCCATGAGACCTGGGGGCTTTATATGAGGTCTGTTCTTATTGGAAAGCGGTCACATGACATAAGATAAAAGTATCGGTACTTGGTATCGGTGAGTACTTGAACAAAAGTATCTGTACTCGGTCTTAAAATGTGGTATCGGTGCATCCCTACTGTTCAGTGATTGCAGGATTCGGTCTGCTTTTCTCCAAGGTGATCTGCAAAATCTGGCCTGTTAGGGGTACTTGAGGACCACGGTTGGGAACCACTGACCTAGTGTAAGGGAATCCCAGAGTCTGAGCACACCCTTGCAGCATCTTTCATGACCCACGAGCACGCAAGGAAGATGCCAGGATTTTAAGATGGGTGTCTCGTTGCCTTGCGTTTCTCAGACTCGTCGCATTGTTTTGATAAAGCGAATCCCTTTAAAATGCTGAGATCTGGCCCCTATCCTAAGGCTCGGATCAGGACATCCCTATTTACTAGCTAAGTTCCTGCTGAGACAGACGCACATAGCTGTGTTGTCCAAACTAAATTCAGAGTTCTCAACTTCCATATAGTGTCTGTAACAAAAGGCTCTGCCCCCCCCCCCTTTATTTTGTGTTAATTTATTATCTAGACCAGCTCAAATGCACCAAGCATGCTGGCTGGCCTCTACCCCCACACACAGGTACTGGGGGAAGGGACATTCTCTTATTCAGGACTCACTGGCGCTGTGGGGGTCATTTTTGGAAACTGCATAGGCTGTTTTGTTTAAGACAAAAAGGATAAACAAAACCATACGGCGCATAAAACAGTGAACAGTTGGTTAAATGAACAACTGGTTAATAGAAGTAAAATGTGAAGGTGTCCTTTAAGGTATAAAAAGTGTCCTTTAAAATGCAAGAAATGTCCTTTAAAATACCAAACAGATGAGGTAAAAGAGTACAAAAAAATCTTTTTAAAAAAAATTATTAAGTCAATTTGTGCAAAAAAAGTGCAATGGTTTAATATTCAAAGAGTGTTGTTGATTGAAGTCAAATGCAACAATCTTCTCTGTGGTGTAGATATCAAATCTTCTCTTTAAAGGTGTCCCTCAGAGAGAAATAAAGGCAATAATAGTGCAGATGGTCATACTGGGATGAAGTAATTTAATAAAATGAATATATCACTCACATTTATTAGAGCCTAAGGGAAATCCAGGCTCAAGGAAAATAGCTTGCGGCCAAATATAGGGTGGCACGTCCCTCCTTTCATCTATGGTGGTTACTAGATAAAGCAGAGAAGATCGGGAGACGGCACTCCCATAGCGTAACTCTGTGCAATACAGGTGGAGGATTAAATTACAATTAGTCACACTCACCAGTTATAGAGCCTCTCAATTCCAGGCTCAAGGAGTATCGCCTTGGGTCCTCTTAAGGTGGGGGCCCAAACCTCTTTGGTGTAGCAGCAGTTGATCCAGATGTCCAAAAAAAGTGGAGAGATAAGGAAAAGTGGCGAATGCAAAAAATATATAGGTAATGAATTTATTAGAATTAATAAAATCCTGGACAAATTGTACCGAGACGCGTTTCGGCTAAAAGCCTTCCTCAGTCGGTATATTTAGTGTCCATAAAGTGCAATTAATTATTTATTCACATAGCACTTTAATTAACTTAAATTAACAAGCGCCCACACTGTATAGTGTATACTCGTATACACACTTTTTAATCATAGGCTGTTTTGTGTCTGGTAAAAGCTTGTTCTGTTTCATACGTATAATATTGTCTTGTGATTGGGGATGGGTCTGCTATCAAAGCAATAACCACATTGCAATATGTCCGCAATGGTGCGAGACTGTTCCAGCGGAGATATTAATTACAGAAAATACGGAGCTCCCTTACACCTGTGTTAACTGCAGATTCTGCCATTGCCTTCTGAGATTCCTATTCTTAGATGTTTCAGGGTCTTCTTTTTGAGCATCGGAAATGTGGGGACATAGCTGATAATAATAGCTTGTGTTTTGGGTCTCGGGATTAGGAATTCAGTGACGCTTATAATAAATATAATTTTCTGAGATGTTCAGATGATATTGACGATTCCGGTACAGACGGTGTGCCATCAATTTGGAATTGCAATATGGCTTAGGACTTGACAAATTTTCTTTGAATCTAGGAGCCAGCTACAAAAGTTAGGAGCCAACGTTTCGGCGAGGATTTGCCTTCATCAAGGTATACCTTGATAAAGGTGAATCCTCGCCGAGACGTTGGGAACCTGCCTCTTCATCTGGGAGTTGGTTTGTACTGACCCAAATTATGATTTTAGGCTCGGGTCAGACGAGCGCAGTGTTCACGTCCGTGTTGCCGCACATTTTAACGTCCGTCATAGCATACAATTATGTGCGCACAAAAGTGCGGACGCCCAACGGACGTGGCACCGGATGCAGGTTAGACAAGAACGCAAAACCGCTAGAACGGACGTGCGGAGTACGCCACGTCCGCATAGCTTTGTGTGTGAGTGATTGAACGTAGTCAGACGGACTGCATTTATACGTCCAGCAATTTTGACGGACAAAATGTTTTTTCATATTCATTTTATTTCCCATCTACATCAGTAAAAAAAACAAAAAAAAATTTCAGTCACTAAAACGGACCGTGTGGCCACTACCTTGTCGTCAGTCAGAAAGTACGTCCGTTGTGCACAGAAGCACAGAATGTGCTCGTCTGACCCTAGCCTTGGCTGCTTCTATTTATTTATCACTTTACCTGGTGCTTTTTGCCGTTAGGTATTTTTTGTGCATGTGGTCTTTTGGCTACTTTTTTGAGTTTAGAAGTGTAGACCGTTGCTTCTAATATCAGTTTGGCTGCTCTGATTATGTGTGTATGTTTATATAATTATATATATATATATATATTATATATTTTGTGTTAACATCTGTACATTGTGCCGTCATGATATTGTTTTATTTGTTTAATTATTTTCTTTGCTCTGTTGTCATTGGACACCCTATTTACCCACCGCGTACCGACACACACGACCTCACATGTAAATACATACACCAGGGCTGGATATATTTACACTAAATGTAAGAGACAGGAAGAAAACATTGAAGCCAACTAGATGTTTTTAGATTGGTGTAAAATAAACAAGAAATTTAGGAGCCAGGAGTAAAATTCTAGGAGCCAGTGGCTACCTGGCTTTGTCAAGCCCTGGTTTAAGACTTGTCTTTTTAGAAGAGGTAATTAGATGTGTTTTAATAGAATGTATGCATCACATGTATGCCTAGTGGTGACTTCATGGTTTGCATTCCATTTCAAGACTGGACCCCTATGATGTCAGCCGCTCCTGTCTGTTAAATACGCAGCCAGCTTTCACCAGACCTGTCATCCCTCTGTGGCCTTGGTTTGCGAAGGAAAATTCGGTACCTGAGGTGGTGGATTGGTCACTTTTACAGTAGTAATTCTTGCATATCCCCTAATCTGTTTACTGCTTTTTAAAATGAGTTTGAGGACTATTGGGGAGGGTGGGTTTTTCGGGATCCATTGCCCAAAGCTACAATACTTGCTTCACTGTGTCAAGTCTCTGTAAAGATTGATCCAGAGGCTTTTTTCTGCAATTCCTGTTTTGGTCAGTTTATTCCTCCAGCAAAGGTGGGCCGGGAAAAACTGTCCCCGTGAGCTGAACCCTCATTTATATTGTACTGTAGTAAGGTGATATACGCCACTGCAATATACACAGTAACAGGCAAATTGGAGTCTGTTCTTTTACAGTGTGAAAATAATTTAAGCACATGTGCCTTCTTCGATGTACTATATGACAATTTAATATCCATTTCAAATGGCACCAGGTATGTTGGATTCTGATAGGATCAGCCCAGCACACTCTTGACTGCTGTAGTGCTATTCACATCACACCCCCAGATCTGGAGGCCTATTCTGGTACTGTGGCCTCCTGTTGCCTTTTTTTGTTGTTGTTATATTTCTAGTATAAAGGGGTTTTCTGTGTTAAGGTTTACTTTTTTTTAGTGGTTTGTGTATGTATGTGTATACAGGTTCTCTGTGTCTTTGCATGTAACTTTTTTTTTCTTTTCTAAGGCTTTATTTGGACATCCTGTCAGGATGTCTAATCCCCTGCTGTTAGGGGAAAGCCTCTGTTAAAACTGAGCATCTGGTTTCTGCTTCATGCTCTCTGTCTGTAATTTCTAGCATAAGAAATGCTACTCTGATACCTCAGGCAGAATCAAATAGTCCCTTGCATTCATGCCATGAGATTATGCGAAGAACCTTTCAAGGAAGTTTCCGTAGGGCTGTCATATCAGCTATTGCTCTTTTTTTTTTTTTTTTTCTTGGAAGTAGTTCCAAATCTCCTTTTGGGAATTTCATGGAAGCTGCAGGTTTTTACGAGCGCACTCTGAAAGGCATCAGACACCTGTTCACCCAGGTTTCCCAGTTGTCGACATGTAATGTATAGGACATGCCTAAAGGTTGATATTTTTTTTCTTCTGTTGCTCCGCTTAATCATACGTCTATTTCCACAGGGCACACAGCTTCTTTTGAGGATGCATTGTACAAAGAAATGCAAAATTCTTCTTGTGCAAGAGCTTTAAATCACTGGATGTCAGTGTAGGTCTCTCATTTCTGCAGGAGCAGTGTCCAGAGCCCTAGAGATCTGGCTGTAAGGCCCCGTTCACACTGAACGACATGAAAGTCTTGCGTTTTTCTGCGCGATTTTCATATTCGCGATATTGCAAAAACCCCACCAATCCAAATCGTGAATAAAGGGTCCTGTACCAGCGACGAGGTACTTGTGACATTAAGCGACAAGATGTGAACAGCTCCATTGAAATGCATTGGAGAAGTTACAGAGCGATATTGCGTGGAAATATGCGTGATATCACGGCACAAACCGTGCGATAAATCGCACAGTGTGAACGGGGCCTAAGGGTTTCATTTGTGCAGACAGGATCTTTCAAAGTTTGATCCTGAAAAGATTTTGCAGAATATCAAGTTGGCTGCAGGCTTTCCTTTGTGATGACTTACATTAGAAGCCTCAAATCGTAGGCAAGATTTATGTGCTTCTCATTGGTGGCTAGGAAGGCCACTTGGCTTAGGAATTGGTCAGTGGATCTGGCTTCATTGATCAGCTGCTGCACTCTTCCTTTCTTGCGAGACTGATTATTCAGGGAGTCTCTAAAATAAGTGTTGGAGAAAATGTCATGGCAGGTAACGTGCTGAGCAGTGCTGATGTCAGAGCGTTTACTTATGTTGGATGACGAGCCGTTGGAACCTTGTGAAGATTGCGTTTCTGTCTCTTTGTGTGCTCAAACTTGTGGCAGTGATTTATTTTCTATGAGTGTTGTGTGAATCAGATGATTGGGGTGAGGGAACACTGACAAACACTAAGGAGGGCTAGTCCATATCAGTGGAGCGCAACAGAACCACAGACTAGTGCAGCCGAAGTTCTAGGATCTGCACTGTTGGAGTTCTTGTATATTTATTTTAAAAAATAAAAAAAATGTTGTTTTGGTTACAATGGTCTATTTGTTTATGGGAGCATGACCACACACACACAAAAATAAATAAATGAATAAACCCAAAAATTTGTGATTGCTCCCTAGGCTCGGTGAATAAATCATGTTTTCATTTTAATCTGACAAATTGGGGCATTCAGGAAAGGCTAATGTCAGACGAACGCAGTCAGAGCGCACTATGTGTGCGTGCATAACGGACAGACGTACTGACTGAAGATACTGTAGACACCACACGGTCCGTTTTTGTTGACGGACGTAGAAAAAAAAGGGGAATTATGGGAAACAAAATTAATATGAAAAATTATAATTTGAAAAGCCATGGTGTGCGTCAAGGTGCTGGACGTCGCAAATGCACTGCTTCTGGCATCTCATCACGCCCACAGAACGCTACGCAGACGTGGCGCACTCTGCACGTCCGTGGTAGCGGTTTTACGTTCTTGCCCAACTTGCGTTCGCTTGCTGCGTGCGTTGTGCATGCGCAGTTCACTGCGCATGTACTTCGTGTGTGGGTCTCTATTGCTCATGATTATATGCTACGACGGACGTTAAACTGTGCGGCAACACAGACCTGTTCACTGCGTTCGTCTGACACGGGCGTAAAGCATTGGAATTAGGCTGGGGTCAGACTAATGCATTTTTAACGTGCGTTTAGGCGCACTTAATCACGGCCGTAGTAGCAGCAAATGACAGGCAATGACGGCCAATATACGAAGTACGGACTCATGAAAGTCCAGCCGTGCAACGCAAGCGGCAACCGAACGCATTTTTTCGAGAGCATAGAACCGCTAGTACTGACGTACAGGGTGCGCTGCGTTGGCATAGCGGTTTGTGTGCGTGATTAGGAGATGTCAGACGCTGCTAATGTCCAGCCTACATAACATTCCAGACGCAAAAAGTGTGTTATTGACGATCCGTAAAAAAAACACGCACGAAAATGCGCATCGATTGACCGCTTTCGCGTCCACCATACAAAAAATATGTCAATGCGTTCGGACACACTTTTTGACGGTCGATGCGAAAAATGCGTTCGTTTGACCCTAGCCTTAACCCTTTCGCTGCTGATGAATTTCCCACCTGGGTGCTGAGGTCATTTTTACGGGTTTCGCTCATCAGGTTTAACCGCGTTTTGAAGCCTTATTTTATTATATGACCCAGACATATTATATATCGTTCTTTCCGGCAGACTCGGAAGATTCATAATATGTCATTATTATATGTATACGTCATGACCTGTCTGTATATTATAACAAAATATGCAATAAAATTAGAATTTTCAAAAATTTACGACGTGTAAGGTGTTTTTTTTCACATTTTAACATGCGATCGTTTGCGGTTATATTTTGTATGGGGTGTGCTTGTTAAAAAAATTAGAAATGGGGTCTCGTTAAATTTTTTTTGGGCGAAAATTTCGCTATTTTTAACAAACGCACCCCATACAAAAATCGTTAGTGCAGCATCATTGTTCACATTATAAATTAAATGGGAACAATATTGCTGCATTAACAAAACAAATCAAAAATAAAAAACTTGTTTATTTATTTATTTATTTTTTTATTTATTTTTTAAAAAACTTTTTTCACGGTCATGTTTGATATCGTTGGAAAGGCCATGCTCTGGCCGATCCAACGATATCAAACATTAACCCCTAGCTGCCACAGATCGGGAGATAGGGGGTTCCAATGAACCCCCTATCTTCACCATTGGTGGCAGCTAGGGGTTAACTCCAGGACTAGTGTGATCGTGCTATGCACGATGACGCCAGTCCTCAGGGGGAGTTCCCGGAGGCTTGGCCGACATCCAAGATGTCGGCCAGCTCCGGGAAAGGATCACGAACCGGCGCTTTTCGGCGCCGATTCGTGATCCGGCCCCCATGGGGTTAATGCCAGGTACCATTTGGAAGGGCAGTCTGTGCCCTTCCAAACGGTGCCTGGCATTAAGCTCAGAACCCCCGCGATCGGGAGGGAGAGAGGTCCGAAGAGAGAGGTCCTTTCAGGCGCCTCCTCCGCACACGTGGGGGGGGAAGGGCCTGAAATAGATGTCATCACGCCGCCGCGATGACATCTATTGTGCCCGCGGCGGTCCCGGATTGACGGGCTGACATCCAAGATGTCAGCCCGCACCGGGGGGCACAGCGATCGGCCGGAATCCGGCCGATCGCAGGCTGCTTCGGGAGGACGCGCTCAGCGCGTCTTCCGCAGCCAACCCTTCCTGCGGCAGGACGCGCTGAGCGCGTCCTCCGCAGCGAAGTGGTTAATGTTTGTGAATTTTGGTAGGTGAGTTCAAGGTATCAATATCATCTCAAATACCCTTTTGGGAGATGCTATTGGGGTAATTAACCTTTTTTACTGCTTGTACATCAGGACTGGCCACCTGTCCTGCTTTGCTTACACCAAAATTTGCACATTTTTGTTTCTAGCGATTTTAATTCCATTGTCTTTAAAACCAAATAAAATCCATACACTGATCTAAATGGATTCCTTGACTATGTTACTTTAACCCCCGAGAGGTGGAACCAGCAGTACTCTCCGTTTATACTTCTTGACAATTCATTTATTGCTGATTAAGAAATATTTTCTTCATGCCATTTTTAAATTGTTCTTTGTAGGTATTGATCGTGGTAATGTTTCTTCGGCGTGCAATTCGGGCCTGCAGTATTGTTCTGCAGTAACGTTGGCGAGCGTGGCAGCTTGCTAATGGCTATTTGTCATTAGTATTTCTTGTAATTTCAAAAGTGTAATCCTTGCAAACAAATCATTGTGACTAGCAAATGAGGTCTTCCTCTGCATCGTTAATATAGCATTAGTTTTTACTTCAAACTACAATTTCTGTATTTTTTTTATTTTCCGATCACATAACAGAAGTTAAAGTTTTGAATTCCATTTATAAAAAACTTATTTGAGGGACACAGGTCGAAGCAATAAACAAAACTACATTGAAATTATTCAAAATCGATTGTATTCCTGCTGCAAAGCCTCATGGGAATTCAGCTTCAGTACTAAGCTCTGGCCAGACCAGGAAATGACTCGGCCAATCAGAACATTTCTGGTTAAGGATGGGGGGGGGGGGGGTGGTTGGAGACATTCCAAGCATCAGAATAATTTGCTTAATGTATTGTTTATAGTGTAAAGAGATTGCCCCTGCAGGCTTTTTGTGCTTTAATCAATGACGGACTAAAACTGACGATAAATGGACATGTAAAGAAGAAAAATCACACTGTTTAATGTGGTCGTAACATGACGTTTTTCTTTACAGTATATATAGAAATTGCAGTAATGTGATTCTTGCATACTGTTTTGTTTTTTCCTTTCTTCAAATTATTTAAAATTTGCCAGAAAATTATGAAAATGGTTTCTTCCTCTGAAATAGATTTAGGTTAGTGGTCCTTTTTTTTTTTTTTTTTAATTTAGTTCGGTCCTGCATCAAAAATAGAGTGAAACAAAGTTTTTGGAATTCGTTATTGAAAATTAATGGCTTTCGATTTGTAGCTTTGCATGTGCTTCATAAAACAAAGACCCCATTGGACCAGCATGTGCACTGGTATGCTTTTGCTGCTTCTTTGTGACCTACGAGACTGGCCTATTCAATATCTGTGAGCAGTTTCTCGTGATTGCTGTTTTTCTTTTTAGAGGTGTTGCTGGCAAAGCACTGATAGACACAAGGATGTTGACAGAGACGCTCAGCCATTGACAAAAGACACTGACAAAAAAACAAGGACCAAGAAAGTTCTACAGCGTTACACACACCCAAACCCACTGATTCAGATCCCCCCAGACAACACTCACAATTTGCAAACCTGCACACAGACACTCCCCCAATTTGTACACTGGTTACTGTAGTTTTTTTTTTTTTTTCCTCTTCCCCTGGTTTGTACCACTCCATGGTTTTACCCCCTGGCTTATGCATATCCACACAGCAATTTAGTACCCCCAATGAAATGAGCAGTCGACTTTAGTTTTTTGCTTCCCCCATGGGATTCCCACTTCTCCATCTCCTTCCCTGTTATCCCTCTTCTCGAAAAGGTTTGAATATGCAGATTGGATGCATTTATTTTTAAAATTTATATAAATTGCTGTATTGTCCCTATCATTCAATATATCTTTTAGTGTGCTTCTGTTACATATTAGATTGTGTGTATATGTTTGTATTGATCAATTTACTTGTGGTGTTTTAAAGCAAAAATCTAAATTTTCTAGGGATGAAAAGTCAGAAGATCAGGATCTTCAGAGTCAGAAAGACAAGCCACCTAAAGTAAAGAAAGTGAAAAAGGATCAAAAAGATGAAGAGAAGATTCAAGACCAACCACGTCCTTCTGCACAGCAGACAGAGGAACCAGCGGGAGCAGGGGTAGCGGATGCACGAGAAAGTGCAGAGGTACCTGCAGCGGGTCCAGAAGCCTCTCCCAAGCAGAGGCGGTCTGTAATTAGGGATAGAGGGCCCATGTATGAAGACCCAACTCTTCCTGAAGGGTGGACGCGGAAGCTCAAACAGAGGAAATCTGGACGCTCTGCTGGAAAATATGACGTATATTTAATCAAGTAAGCGAATGGGAGTCAGTCAAAAAGTCACGTTTAATAGGTTTAAAATCTAATCAAAATCTAACACTTATCTAGTAAAATGTTTTTTTCATGTCTGCTATCCAGAATTGCAGAAGCTCCACTTAATTGCCAGAATTAGTTTAAACTATTCAGTGTAATATTCTTTTAGTACGATCATGCCCTATTTTCTAGAAGATAAAGTATATATAGATTTTTTCCTGGTTGCCCTGAAAGTGAACCTGTCATAGGCAAAAACTACTTTAGCCCATTTGGCAGGACATATCTCCATATTTATATATAGGTCAGCTTTTTTTGATGATCTATATAATTGAAGAAAACAATGATATTCTGCATGAAACAGAATTTGGTTTGTGCATGTGAACAAGAGAAAAATCCAAAAAACTAATAAGCTTAGCTTTCTGCCTCAATTGCTGTTTTATTATTATGAGTGAGTAATGATACATTTTGTTTTATTCCTCTTCTGTTTGCACAGTCCAAATGGGAAAGCTTTCCGTTCCAAAGTTGAACTCCTAGCATACTTCCAAAAGGTTGGCGACACATCCCTTGATCCAAATGATTTTGACTTCACTGTAACTGGGAGAGGGAGCCCGTCCAGAAGGGAACAGCGACCCCCAAAAAAACCCAAAGCTCCAAAGACAACCGGAACAGGCAGGGGTAGAGGAAGACCCAAAGGAAGTGTGAAATCAAAGATGGCAGTGAAGTCTGAAGGTGTCCAAGTGAAAAGGGTGATAGAAAAGAGCCCAGGTAAATTGCTAGTCAAGATGCCCTTGTCTGAAACGAAAGAGGACTCTGACGCAACAACCTCTGAACAGGTATTGGTAATCAAACGGCCAGGGCGCAAGAGAAAATCGGAGACTGATCCTCCGGCTGCCCCCAAGAAACGGGGGCGCAAACCGGGCAGCGCCAGTGTCGCAGCTGCTGCAGCTGAAGCGGCAAAGAAAAAAGCAATTAAAGAGTCTTCCTTTAAGCCTCTCCTAGAAACCGTATTACCAATAAAGAAACGAAAGACCAGGGAGACTGTGAATGTAGAAGTTAAAGACACAGTGATACCTGAGTATACTCCTCCGGTCATAGAAAAAGGACAGAAGCCTCCAAAAAGTCCAGAGAGTAAAAGCAAAGAAAGTAGTCCAAAAGGCAAAGCTACTTTTCCAAAAAAAGAACAGCTGCAGCATCCACACCATCATCATCAACCCCACCATCACTCCGAAACCAAGGCATCGACAACCAACCCCGAACCAGAGACTTCAAAGGACAGCATATGCCCCCAGGAGCCGCAGGACTTAAGTGTCAAAGCTTGCCGAGATGAGAAGAAGCCAGAAAGCGATGGCTGCACCCAGGAGCCCGCTAAAACACAGCCCGTAGACAAGTGCAAAAACCGAGGGGAAAGCGAGAGAAAAGACATTGTTTCTTCAGCCGTACCTAGGCCGACCAGGGAGGAGCCCGTGGACACCAGAACGCCTGTGACTGAAAGAGTTAGCTGACTTTACGAAGATTTCAAAGAAAGAATAAAAGACATTATCAAATAATAAAGGCAGCTGTTGTCTCTTCTCCTTGTGGGCAGGGCTCTGACAAAGCTTCCCTATACATGAAGTAAAGAAAAGTCTCTATTTTTTTTTTCCACCTGTAGCTTGGAGTTTCGTAGCTTTTGGGGTGGGAGTGAATGTCGAATGTGGATCTTTTTAATAACAACGAGCACAGTCAGTCAGGGGTGAAGACTTCTAACAGAGCCAGAAGCAGCTTTGCACTTTTTTATACTTAATAGGCTCCTTTCAACATGGCTTACTCTGCATCATACTACTGACCAAGGTGGGCTGTTTCCTCAACATTTTAGGTATGCCAACTATAGCTTTGTTCTTCTCCATAAAATTTTAAATCCCAGTGCCATCTCACATGGGTCCTACACAACAACAAAGCTGCAGATAACATATAAATTGTTACCTATGATACAATCATAGGGTATTTGATTTCACCCATATCATAGAATTGCCAAATGATTATGCCCCATTGACTGAGCCAGGGTGTAAATGCTTTTTTTTTTAAAAAAATATTTTTTCTTTTCACGTAGTATCCCATAAAATCACTAATGGAACAGCCTATTGCCTTGAGTTCCCTTTGGTATATAGTCCAGCGTTCTTATTACTCCATTTAGTTCACAATGACACCTAGTGTATTACCTCAAAGGCTAATGTATATATTTTGTTATTTTTGTGACTATTAGGTACGCACATGGTCATACCGAACTAACAGAGATAGGGTCATTTTAAAACGTACTCATTGGAATTTGCAAAGTATTGAAATCAAGGTAGAAAGACTGAAAAATATATTTTAAATGTATCCTTTATTCCTCCGACTTTTTTTTTCTCTCAAAATAATTCTCCATTTTTAAAATTCTGAATGTCAGTGCAATAAGTTTACGTTTGTTTTTTTTTCCCCACAAAAACATGAATGACAAACTATTTAAACAAGAAACAACACGTAGCTCATGTACTTTTCATTTTTGCCAGTACAATTACGTGGTTTTTCAAGCACTCTGAGTGTTTTTGCTATAAGGGAATCTGAAAAGTTCTTCCAGTTTATTTTTACGCAAGCAACTTTTTAAATAATTACGGCTGTACCTCCTTTTTTGTTTGTAATTTTTTTTCTTTTCATATATATATATTTCTGTGTTTTTTTTTTTTTCCTCCTTACACACTCACGCAATTTTTTTCCTTTTTAAATACACAAACTCCTGGAAATCTCCTGTTTGGGATACTGTTTTTAAAACACTGATGGATACAGTTGTATTTCATTGACAGCACTGTGTTTGTGTAAACGCAAGCCGTGAAAAGAAGCTGCGAAACTCCTTAAGTGTTCTAGTTTTGTGGGTTGAATCCCCCCCCCCTTTTATTTTCTTGTTGCAGTTTCATAAGGACTTCCGGTTTTAAATTTTTAATTACTTTTTTGTCGTGTATAGGAAACCTATTGCAGCTCCAAGAACCTACAGTAGCACTTGTTGTTATGTAAGATCTGAATTTGTGGAAGCTGTTCTACAGCAATATGTGTTTGGGCTCCTTGCCCCTATTAACCGAGTGAATGTGAGTTTTGTGCTAGCTCTTTAAAATGTCATGTGATAAAGGCCTATCTAAAGACTTCTTTTTTTTCCCCTTTTTTTAATCAAGATACACAGTAATGAAGACGGTGTGAGTTTGCATGCAATTTTCTTTTTGTTTGTTTTTTACACTTCAATCAAAGGCGTGCAAAACTCCTAGTAAGTTACATTCATATGTATACATAGAATTATATGTATATCCACACACATACTTTGAGTTACAGATGATATATGTATAGGACATTTAGTTATAAAATATAAACGAGTATAAAATGTTTTCTTCATGCTCATTCCAAAGCATTTTTAACTATAATAAATGGTAAAAATAAGAATAAAAAAAATTTACTGTCCTCTATATTTTGTGTTGTGGTAGGAATTTAATCAGCTTTTGCTATAAATGGTTTGTGTAGGCGTTCCATAATTTTATGTTGATGATATCCTGTATTAAGGAAGTCCTTATTAATCTGCCTTTTTAAAAAGATACCCTTTCAGGAAAGAAATCAGATGAAATTAGTGCCCTATATAAAGTCATCTTAAAAATGAGGTTTTAATGTTAACAAAAAAATGTGCTATAACACTTAAAAAACTTGTAGCGTTGTCTAATCTAGCAGCTGAGGAAAACAAGTGCATCCTTTCCTCCCCCCTTACACTGTATTTTACTTTATTACTGATTGTGACCTGTGTCTTCCACTCTGCAAAGAGCTTGACCTCGTGCAGAGCTCCTTCACAAATCTCTTATAAAAATACTCAAGAAATCTAGATAAACATAACTATGTAATGTTTTTAAGTATGGTTTCACTAATGCAGTAAGGGTAATGTCCCGATCCACAGAATCAGGACCCGATCATGGCAACATAAGGGGATCAGGTACGGACAGTCAAGCCAATAGAGTTACTGACCTGCCGGGCTGCAAGACTTCCGGCTACCCAGCTGGAGTTCCACTGCCTCGGCAACGACTCGCAATCATGGAGCGGTGGGAAAGACACTAAGCCTCCCTGTTGGAGCCCGAGCGCCTCTCCGCTCACTTGCAGCGTCTTCCCTGCCTGCCCTGTGAGCAGGTAGGGAAGACGCCATGGGGGATGTCAAAGGTCTTGGGTTTACCTTTAGCGACCGAGTTGAAGGACATGCTTTAGTGGATCGGACCTCTGTGGGCCCTATTCCAAGATTGGTATAAACTTAACCAGAACTGTAGTAAACTTAACAGAGCCATTCTAGTCTGTGGAGTTAACGCCAAACTTGGAATAGGGCCCTGTGTCAGCAGATCACTGCATAACCTGGAATGGATTGGTGGCTCGAAAAACGACAATCCAGACTTCCCTAGTTCTAGGTTGTATGAAATTGTATCCGTACAACACGTGTTTTCGAAGCCTTATGAGCTGTGTATTCAAGTACATAGAGCAATAAAAACATCCCACAAAGGGTATCCCTCTAAGGAACTTGATGTCTATCTGCTTATAGACAGCATAGGATTGTTTTATACACCCACTCGAAGTAAGCCTTGGCTAGCAGCAATCTCTGAAAATGGCCCTGGGAAGACTTAAATCCTTATTTGCCAGCAATAGATTCAGGATATTGCGTATACATATTTACTGGTAGAAGAGTGGTGGAGCCGCTGAGTGGCAGATTAAAGCGTTTGTAAATGAGCCAGGGCAAATAGTTTTAAAATACTCCATGCACCTGTGAAATAGTTAATTACATTTATTTTGTAACAAAATGGAACATACGGTTTAGCTCCGGGGACATCAACCTTGCTCCTCCCAGATGTTTTGGAGCTATGTTTCTCATGATTCTTGGCTAACCCAGCTAGTTGCTGAGTGTCATGGGAGATAGTGTTCCAAAACATGTGGAGGGCCGTGGTTGCAGACCCTTATATTAATTATACTAATTTTCATGCTAAATTGGGCATTTTTCATATTTATCTTCTGCAGAAATGTTGGAATGAGCGGTTCTAAACATTAGATGGCGTACCTTATCTGGCACAAATTATCAGCATACAGGGAGAAGTGGCCTCTGTGTCTAATAAATTGAATGAGATAATAAAAATGGTCAGATCTCCTGCATATGGGGATTTGTAGTGATCATAAAGAAATTATTAACAATGCAGCTTCCGCTTCCAAAAAATAGAATATAAAATATCTGTGCCTGTGTATGGAAATTACAGTAACACCTTGTATCTGTACTGTACAGGGATTTTCAGTCATTATAACTCCATGAATCCTATCCCTGAACAGCAATGAGTGACCCCAGAGCTCTCCCTGTATTATGCCCTCTTTCTGGCTGTTGTATTGCGCAGTAAAGTTGTGTTTTTTGTTGTTGTTTTTATAGTGAGGGTGTGGGCCTTCCCTTGTAGCTTTTTAAGTTATACATGGTGACAGGAGATTTGATCTCACCAAGAATTTTCTCATCAGGGAGGATATTAGTTTTTGGATGTGGTTTCTAGGGCTGTGTGTAATCAGCTTCTTAAAATGGGTTTTTAATCTGGATATAATCGCTATAAAGAGCTGTTCAAAATCTGATTATTCAACTTTGTCGAGTACAGTTATAACTATCCTTGGTACCTTACATGTTTTTGCACTGCAGTATGATGATCTGCTATTTTTAGGACCGAGGATTGTGAAACATGAGGTCCTTGCACATCTGAGGTGCCATGGTTAGCCATTGCTGACCTAGAACATTTAGGGCTTTGTTCCATAGTTGACAGTAAAATTGAAATGGTAAGCAGGAAAATCAGCACCTGCAGATTTTCCTTACGGTCTCCATGTTACCGTCCGTATTCCATGATAGGCACTTTGTTAGCGCTTAGCCCTACAATGAAGCGCAAGGCTGCCAGGTACTGTCAGCGGCTCGTGGAGTCCACAGGATTCCATGGAGCCTTGTGTGTCGATCTCGCTCTCTTGAGATTGAGCAGCGCTGCAAAGAGAGACTATCAGGGTTATTCAAAGAGATCCGAATGGCTGCCGAAAGGGAACGAATAAAATAATGGGTAGAGTCCTCGCGCTTACGCCAAGTCTCCAGTGAGTAATACTTCAAGATAATCTAGAAAACATAATAGAAGACATACATTGCGCAGTACATCCTTATGACACCTGGTTTCCAGAGAGAAAGTATTCAACTCACTTTTTTCTGAGCCCCATAAAGTCGGCTCTGGACTATATAGGCATATATCTGTGGATATGATCTCACCAGCCCGTCCTACCAGCAACCATCCGTGGTGATAACCTGGTCCATAGATGAAATATTGGATCCCCGGGATATGTCACAGACGAAAAGTCGGCAGGATAAAATAAAGTAAAATTTATTGCAGCACTAACGCGTTTCGACCTAATTGGTCTTTATCAAAGTGCAGAAAAATATACATCAGGCACTTTGTTAGCGCTTAGCCCTACAATGAAGCGCAAGGCTGCCAGGTACTGTCAGCGGCTCGTGGAGTCCACAGGATTCCATGGAGCCTTGTGTGTCGATCTCGCTCTCTTGAGATTGAGCAGCGCTGCAAAGAGAGACTATCAGGGTTATTCAAAGAGATCCGAATGGCTGCCGAAAGGGAACGAATGCTGAAAGTCAGCGTTCGGTTACCTTTCTTGGACATTCGACTATCCAGAGAGCAGGCAATTCGCCAAATCCTGGCGAATTGCCTGCACATACCTGTTCGAAGGCAGTGAATCCCCATAGAGAAGCAATGCTTCGGCTATTCAGAGAACAAAACCCAACAGTGAAAAGTTGCCGAATTGCCCTGCCATTCGGTGGTTTAATTAGGCAGGTTTATTCAGGCGAATCCCATAGGCTTCAATGTTAAAAATATTCCTGTTTTAATCCAATATCTAATAAACCGTTAATTATTATAATATGCAGTAAAAAGTCTATAGAGCATTTTTTGGGATTTTTCTTTTTTAAACAATTTCCGTTTTTTTTTTTTAAAATTTTCTGTAACCGCCCTTTTTATCATTCATTGGACCTCATG
This sequence comes from Leptobrachium leishanense, assembly GCA_009667805.1. Taxonomy (NCBI): domain Eukaryota; kingdom Metazoa; phylum Chordata; class Amphibia; order Anura; family Megophryidae; genus Leptobrachium; species Leptobrachium leishanense. The sequence continues at coordinate 125,807,263 of CM019071.1, forward strand.
TAAATTTCAGACATTTTCGCTCAGTTTCTTTGCAAACAGCGTTTCACTTCTCAAACATTCAAGCGAACTGTTTTTTTAATTTTATTCACTGCATTCGTCTGCAGTATCCGCTTTTTCCGGCGGCTGCGTGTGATCGGCTCCTGCTCGGGTGTTTTTGGCGGGTTAATCCAGATGTTTTTGCGGTGACTTTTCCCTGCATTTCGGCGGCCCTGTGGTGCTTGCTGAATACACAGCAGGGTCGCCGAAATGGGATCGTACCGAATTGAAGAGCACAAAAGTCACCGAACGTGCGGTGGATTTTCAATTCTCCTTGAATAACCCTGTATGAGTTTCATTACTTGGTCCCTTTTCGTGTGTGTGTGTGTGTGTGTGTGTGTGTGTGTGTGTGTAGTGTCTGTTTCCACTTGCCCCTGTGACTTGCCAGGAGTTGGCCCTTTAAAGCAAGTGGATAGGCTGTGTAGCATCTTTTACCACCCTGGTCTAGGTCTATAACTATATTAAGTGCCTCTCTCTGTCCACTTATTGGAGTTTCGCTAGAGCAGTCTGTCTAGTTAATAAGTTTATATCTTCGTACGGTGTACTGCGAAGCTCTGCAACCTTGGCCCTCCACATGATTTGGAACTACATCTCCCTTGATGCTCACCCACTTTTATAGGTTGATCGTCATAGAAATTGTAGTTTCAAAATATTTGGTGGGCCCAGATTTCTAACCCCTGGTGTAACGACACTCTGTTCATCTCCAACCACATATCAGCACTCTTTACTATTGTGATCGTCTCCTGCTCGTCTGACACTAGCGTTACCTAGGAGTTATTGTGACAGTGGAGTAGTATGTATCCATTTTTTATTTTGAAAGGATTTTACCAGGAAGGATACATTGAGATTTCTCTCGTTTTCAAGTATGTCCTGGGTGGCGAGTATGTACCATTAGGTGTCTTGCCAAGGACACTTACTGGAGAAGTTGCTCGCTGGGATCGAACCCATGACTCCACAGGCTCTCTCCATGCAGTGCGGTGACATTACCTCTACTCCACCCAGCTGGTATATTTGTGTCCCATCACCTCGCACCTTAAAGCAGGGATGTTAAACTTCAGATGTTGCTGAACTACAGTTCCCAATGATTCTCCGGCCATCTATTGCATTCAAAGATTTCTGGGAATTGTAGGCCATCGACATCTGGAGGGCCAGTGGAGATCTGTGACAGAATGACCTGCAAAGGAACACCACGAGACTTGTGCTTTTCCACTCAAACACGAAACAGAGAAATACACACATTATCTAGTGACCGTGCATGAAATATGTGTCTGTTCTTAAAGGGAGCAGGCTGTACTCAGTGATGATTGTAATGCCGTCTCAAATCAAGCTGTAGATTATATAAAGGACCTGTTTTAACCGTTTTATGCATTTACATGCTTTTGTGCATTGTTATATGTAAGGAACCGTAGGATGCAGACTGCAGGGCAGATCTCATTAAATGCACTCGGTGTGTGTGTTTGCAATACATGATATATAATATATAGCCAGCCTGCAACATATAATCAATAAGTTGCAGGCTGGCATAGATGGAATTTTGTGCCCTTTTGTATTCATTTACTGTATGTACCCTACAGTTGCAGTTTACTATACAAGCTGAAGGCCAGATCTGATTTAGAGCAGTCCATACATGTTCTTTAGTGTGTACATTGCAGGCCTTCTCTTTTATATAGAGCAGTCCTTTTAAACCAAAGGACCTGCTGACACACCAGGTTTGCAGATATCTGAAACACGGCACAGGGGATATGATTTGCTGCTCAATGATTGCAGGATTCAGTCTGCATTTCCCCAAGGTGATCCGCAAAATCTGGCCTGTTACGAGGACAGGTTTGGGAAACACTGTTTTAAACGTACAATACAGATGTAGCACACAAGCTGCAGATCACATGTACTTTCCAGCATTTGATTTGTTGAGCTCTCATTGGTTTTCAGTACATCTGCAAATACAAGCTCCAGATCCTTGTTCGGCTCAGTAGGAGGCAGTATGTCAGCGTTGCATTTGGAGAACTAAAGTTGTTCAAAATGCAGGATAAATGACTGCCTCGTAAGAGAGCTTTGCTTCTTACAAACCTCTCAAAGCATGTACAGTTGTGTTCAAAATTATTCAACCCCCACTGAAATTGAGTGTTTTGGCCAGTTTGACATTGATTTTGATCATTCAGTCATCTTGCTTACAATTAAATCAAAGAGGCACGTGTAGGTCAGACAAATATAACATAACATTTATAATGAAATAACCACAAATGTCTTTTCTGTGCTCACATCATTATCAGTTTTATTCAACCCCCAAGTGACATTCAATCTTAGTACTTAGTACAACATCCTTTTACAGTTATAACAGCTTTTAAACGTGAAGCATAGCTTGACACAAGTGTCTTGCAGCGATCTACGGGTATCTTCGCCCATTCGTCATGGGCAAAAGCCTCCAGTTCAGTCACATTCTTAGGCTTGCGCACTGCAACTGCTTTCTTTAAGTCCCACCAGAGGTTCTCAATCGGATTTAAGTCAGGTGACTGCGATGGCCACTCCAAAATGTTCCAGCCTTTAATCTGCAACCATGCTCTAGTGGACTTGGAGGTATGCTTGGGATCATTGTCCTGTTGAAAGGTCCAACGTCTCCCAAGCCTCAGGTTTGTGACGGACTGCCTCACATTGTCATCCAATATCTCCTGGTACTGAAGAGAATTCATGGTACCTTGCACACGCTGAAGCTTCCCTGTACCTGCAGAAGCAAAACAGCCCCAAAGCATGATTGACCCCCCGCCATGCTTCACAGTAGGCAAGGTGTTCTTTTCTTCATAGGCCTTGTTCTTCCTCCTCCAAACATAGCGTTGATCCATGGGCCCAAACAGTTCTAATTTTGTTTCATCAGTCCACAGAACACTATCCCAAAACTTCTGTGGTTTGTCCACATGACTTTTGGCATACTGCAGTCGACTCTTCTTATTCTTTGGAGACAGCAAGGGGGTGCGCCTGGGAGTTCTGGCATGGAGGCCTTCATTACGCAGTGTGCGCCGTATTGTCTGAGCTGAAACTTCAGTACCCACATCTGACAAATCTTTTCTCAGTTCCTCAGCAGTCACACGGGGACTTTTCTCCACTCTACGCTTCAGGTAGCGCACAGCAGTCGAAGTCAGCATCTTCTTTCTGCCACGACCAGGTAGCGTTTCAACAGTGCCCTTTGCCTTGAATTTGCGAATGATGCTTCCTATGTTCTCTCTTGGTATGTTTAACATCTTTGCAATCTTCTTATAGCCATTGCCCTTCCTGTGAAGAGTAATCACCTCTTCTCTTGTCTTCCTGGACCATTCTCTTGACTTCACCATGTTTGTAACCACACCAGTAAATGTCTAGAAGGAGCTGAGTATCACAGTCATTTTAAAGCTACCTAATTGGTGCTTATTATGCTTTATTGCTGCTCCGTGACATCCACAGGTGTTTTCAATACCTGATTGAAAACACTTGAATGAACCTCTGTTCTTCAGAGTGGTAGTCTTTAAGGGGTTGAATAATTGTGTCAATGAAGAATTCACAAAAGAAACATTTACTACTGTATTACAAAACCAATTGATGTCATTTTAGTTGCATATGGTTCTTTAAAAAGTCCTTGTAGGATTTCATTCTGAATACATTTACAAATGTACACTAAATTCCCTAAAACCCTTTACAGCATTGGGGGTTGAATAATTTTGAACACAACTGTATTTATCCTACATATGTAAACCACACGACCGGCTCCGGTCGTTAAATGCCTAGTTGCAATGGCTCTAGTGCGTAACTCATCGCACAAGTAAATGTTGGCTGATGCCTCTTGAACATCCAACGTTTCTTATGCGGTTAGCTGAGCTGCAGTGGAGAATGCAGCTCTGCAAATGCAATGGAGGAACACGTGTGGAAGACCCCTCCACTTTAATACAGATATCATCAACATAAACTTCATTGACCAATTTTATATATATTTTTTACACTGCAAGAGGTGTGTGCCTTTTGTTAGAGTTAAGGTGTTAGAGGAAGATGTTTCAAGGCTATCGCCTTATCAAATGCTCTCGCGTATAGTAGTGCCGAGCTATTCTGTTGCTTAAGAATGTCGAGGCCGTGTTTAAACGTAGCAAATAGTATATTCACGTGGATTCTGTGTGAGGCTCTTTTTTTTTTTTTTTTTTAGTGTCTGACCTCTCTTCAGGTGTTTACAGCTTTTTTTTTTTTTTTTGTATTCCTCTGTTGACTTGTATTTTTTTTTTTTATTTCGTGCACATTTGTTTTTTGACAAGTTCAGGCTGGGGGCAGTGTGTGTGGTGTAGGAAGTTTGAGGGCACTGCCACATCTGTATCCTGCAGTGAGGACGAACCTTGGCACCCCAGATAGTTCTTACATGCCTCTTGATGCTCTGCCAGCCTTATGTGTTTTTAAGCATCATGGGACGTGTAGTTCTGAGACATGTGTGGTGCCAATGTTTGCCATCCCTCGTATACTGAATTTGGACATTTAATAGGCAAGATCAAAGTGTCCAGTCACATTCACATGCACCAACAGCTTTTCCCCAAGCAGACAGGGGTCATATTTCACCCATTAAAATTTGGATCTCGCCCACTATGCTTGCTACTGGCTTATTGTGTACTAGCTGGGAGATTTAGTCGACCCCCCCAGCCCATCTGGCATCTGCTTGACGTGCCTGATTGGCCAATCCGGGCCTGGATAAGTGTCAGGTATTTTAGGAATTCTCAATGTTTCAAGCAGGGTTTCTTACACAACAACATTATTCAGCAGACTGGATATTGTGAAGTAAGCACATTGATACCGCAGGCTACAATAGATTGGAAACTCCCCCCGCCCCCCCCCCATCCCAATTTTTGCACAAAACTTCCAATGACCTCGTCAGGGAACTATGAATCTTGGTTGAACAGCTCCATAACAATGTGATTGGGGGGGGGGGGGGTATATAAACCAGAATCTTCCTACTCTTGTGACTGGATGCACCTTATGCCATGTTTGCTGATATTTTCCCTTCCTCTCGTTGAAGACTCTCTTTTCATGATTTATTTTGGGAATTAAAGCTCCAGAGACAATTCTCTAGTCATCCTGCCCCTCATGGGTATTATTAAATAAGTGTTGTTCCGAACTGCTCGCTGGTTGAGTGTGTAATATTCAGTCTGGTCTCTCTCCCCACATTCTGTTTAATTGACACTTGTGGAATAGTGGGAGAATATCCATCAAAGCAATCTTTGTAAGTAACAATTTTCTGCTGAGGCACAGTGTGCAGGGGCAGAAAGTGCCCTGGGTTCAACTAGTGCAGGGGTATGCTTTTCATATGTTTTGGGACTACATTTCCCATGAAGCTCAGTCATTCTAATGAGTACTTGAACATCACTGGAGATGTAGTTTCTAAACAACTGGAGGGCCAAGGTTGCTGATCCCTTATTTAGTGCATCTTGCTGGACTTGCCTACATGGCGCCGCCATCTTGGTAACTGCATTGCCACAGCAATCAGGTCCAATATTTACTGGTCAGGTGAACTCAGAAAAGCCACCCTATAGGAGAGTAGGGCTGAAATGACTAATCGAGAGTGAGAATAGTTGTAATCTATTCTCACAAATCGATTTTAAACGGTATGTGTACAGAGCACACACAGTTTAGGCCGGCGTCGGACGAACGCAGTTATCACGTCCGTGTTGCCGCACAGTTTAACGTCCGTCGTAGCATAGAATCCTGATCAATAGAGACCCACACACGAAGTACGTGCGCACTGAACTGCACCGCACAACACACGTGGCAAACGGATGCAAGTTAGGCTGGGTTCACACCTGGGCGTTTTAACGCGCGTTCGTGCGCGCTTTAAAACGCAGGAACGGGGAAATCCCATGCTTTGCTATGGGACCCATTCAGACCTAAGCGTTTTACAGCGCGCAGGAATGCGCGTTAAAACGGCCAACGCAAAAAGAAGTTCGGGAGCTTCTTTTCGGGCATACAGCAGCGCGTTCGCGGCCATATAATAGCCGCGAACGCGCTGCAACGCGCGTTTTTTTTTGTATGCGCGAACGCGCGTAAAATAAACGCGCGCATTGCGCGACGCAGCGCTACGCCCAGGTGTGAACCCAGCCTAAGGCAAGAACGTAAAACCATTAGACGGACGCGCAGAGTGCGCCACATCCGCGTAGCGTTCTGTGAGAGTGATGAGATGTCAGATGCAGCACATTTGCGACGTCCAGCACCTTGATGCACACAATGGCTTTTCGTATCCTTTTCAAATTTGTATCATTTTTCATATTAATTGTGTTTCCCATAATTCCTTTTTTTCCCTACGTCCGTGAACCAGGTCAACAAAACCGGACCGTGTGGTGTCTACAGTATGTCCGTCCGTTGTGCACGCACACAGAGTGCGCTCAGACTGCGTTCGTCTGCCATTGACCTTAGAGTCCGAGTTGAACGTTTATAACCTCAGTCACTACTTCAGAGCTGCTTTGAGGAGACATGTCAGCTGCTTTACGCAGTATGATTTAGTTGTAGGGTTATGTCTGACATAACCGGTCTGTTTTTATTTAGTTTACAACGGTAGGCGAACTATAGCACAGGCCCTGGGGTACGGACACTGGGTGGAGGAGCTGTACCTCTGCCTTATCATTACTTGCAGCTGGAGTCCTGTGCCACCACTCCACACTCCCTGCCTGCCTGCCTGACTCCCTCGAATACAGAGCGCCCTTCGCTCTCTTTGGTCTGGTTCTTTCCACCCAAACGCCCTCCCACACTTTGGTCCCTTGTCCATACTCGCTCCCTCCTATCTCCAGTCCCTCCCCCCTACTCAGTTTGTTCATGAAATTATTTAATTGGACACTCAATGTACCCTAAACTCTTAGCTTAAGTGGTCAGGCTGCGTGGAGGCCCCCCCACCACCAGCTCACCTTCTTTTCGTTCTGATATCATGTCAGAGTGCTCCTAGCATTGTTCGTTCAGTGTGAAAGCAGACTTTAACTTGAGCTTTGCATGCAGCATCAATCCATTACTCTTAGCAAGCGCTTGTTTATCTATTCGATGAAAGGTACGCAAGTTACGCTATTTGTGTAAGGTCGTACGAAAGTTATGCACATTGCGCAAATTCCATGGGGGGGGAGAGGAAGGGCTTGATTTTTACAGTGTTCCTTTTTAAGGAAACTTTTTTTTTATCTGATTTAATCGAAAACCTATTTGGCCAACTAATCGTTTTTTTTTTATGAAAATGTTTTTTTGCAGCCCTATAGGAGAGTGACAATAGCAGTGTCCTAAAGAGGCGTCTACCAAGGATGATGATGGTTGAGTCATTCTGCTTTTAACCCCTTAACGCCGCAGGACGTTCCATGCCGTCCTGCATTTGGCGGGCTTTAACGCCGCAGGACGGTATGGAACATCCTCGGCGTTAGGAGCCCAGCCGGAGGTTATACTCACCTCCCCGGCGGCTCCCACGCAGATCTGGCTTCTATGAAGCCTGATCTGCGTTTTTTTGTAGCCTCCCGGCGCACTGATGTCATCACGCTGGCGCGATGACGTCCGTTTCAGGCGCACCCCCCGCCGGAGCATGGGGAAGTGCCTGGAGGGGAGGGGAGGGATCCTTCGGATCCCTCTATCTCCCCATCGCCGGGGGCTAGAAGGCTGTGGCCAGCATCCCTGGAACGGTCACAGCCTGACCTTTCCAGCGATGTTAACCCCTTAGTTGCCAGATCGCGACCGGGCACTAATTCGTGCCCGACCGCGGCCTATTTCCGGTGGGGCCCCCACCTCAGCACTCACCTCTGGGTTCCCCCTCGTCAACTGACTCATCGCGCCATGTGCGATGATGTCAGTTAACTGGGGAAGCCCCTGGCTGCAAAGGGATTTCCTATGGAAATCCCATAGAGGAGATAAAGGGGTTCAAAGAGCCCCCCTATCTCCTGACCGGTGTCAGCTAGGGGGTCATACCTGATGTCGTTGGAAAGGTCTGCGCATGGCCTTTCCAACGATATCAAACATGACACTGATAAAAGTGAAATAAAATTGTTAAAAATAAAAATAATAAAACAATAAAAAAAAATGTGCCTTTTTTTTTGATGCAGCATTATTGTTCACATTTCAATTATAATGTGAACAATGATACTTCACCAATGATTTTTTTTTGGGGGGGGTTTAGCTAAAATCACGTAATCCCCCCCCCCCCCCAAAAAAAAAGGGTTCCCAAGTCTACCCCATAGAATATAACTGCAAAGGATCAGATAATAAGATGTGAAAAAAAAATACTTTATACACTGTGGATGATTAAAATTTTATTGAAAAATTCTCATTTTTTTTACATTTGTTATAGCATTCTGGCAGGACATGACGTGTATATATAATTATGATCTATTATTAATCTGCCGAGTCTGCCGGAAAGAACGATTATATAATTTGTCTGGGTGGTATAATAATACGTGACTTAAAACCGCGTTTAAACATGATGAGCAAAAACTTCAGCAAACTTCACTTCTGAAAAAGCGCCGAAGTTGTAAAATTACTCCCGTCCTTAAGGGGTTAATAGAGATTATTCTCAGTTGTCTCCAGAATCGAACATCCAGGACAACACAAAAATCTGGACACTTCCTTCTGTTGCAGATCAGATGGGATCGATGGTCTTCCCTGCTTTCATAATGAAATCAAGAAAGTAACTTGTAAACTAGAGGCATATCTTTATTGTAATGACTTTTCCTGTCCCCACATTTTAACCCATCAACAATCTTCAAAAGCACCTGCAGGTGCCTTAGATTGCATTAATATTACCTGGTCAAATTCTGGAGCTTTTGTTTATTGCAATGTGACTCCAGAACGTACCCCTAAAGTTTCCGCACGTCGGACGTTTCGTAATGATGTGTTAAAACCGTTTTGAGCTGCGTGGAGGTCTGTTTTTCTTACAGAAACTCGGAGCCCCAGCTGAATTATACACGCAGTAGCAATTTCTTTCTATCAGTGAGCCCTCTGCCTGTCAGATAAGGTTACTGACTGTACAACTGTATTTTGTGGACACTTCATACATTTCTACAGTCTGTGTTACTGGAAAGTGGTCTTAAATCCACTGGTTCCATTAAGTGGAAGCAAATACTTGAAAATGAGCGAAATCTCAATGTATTCTTCCTGGTAACATCCTTTCTCAGTAAAAATAAAAAAAAGGGGTTTATGGAAAACCACTTGGTGGTAAAGGGGTTGAACACTATACACACTTTTTTTTTTTTTTTTTGCATCACACCACAGGAGTCAGATTGCTTTCGGAAAGGGCTCGATCTCTGCCGATTAATCACACACCTAGAATGTTTTTTTTATTCTTTTCAGTATTTATTTTCCCACTGATCAGGCTTATTAATATTTTTTTGGCGTGTTCTTATCGATCACATCGTATTTGCTTTATTGGTTTATTAAGTTTGTATTTTAATAAATGGCTAATCCTGGTGGGGAGGGTTGTGTTATTTTTTCTTCTTTTAGAATCCTTTGCACAAAATCGATCATCTTCCTCGCTTATGTACATGTTTTTATATATTGCTTGCAGCCCGGGGAATAAGTGAGAAATTGTATCAGATGCTTATTTTTAAAACTGTATCTAGATTCGGTAAAGTAAATAGAGAAAAAAACTGCCATTCTACTTCTGTGGTTAAGCAGATCTGTGAACTCCGATGCTTCTGACCACATATAGATCTATCAAAACGATACCCTGTGTTAAATAGAGGCAGCGTTGAAAGAAGATATATATATTATTATATTTTACAATTAATCATACACGTCTAAGTTGACACCGGTCAGTGAAGGGAAGGCCTAGTTATCTTGTGTTATTAATGGAAAAAAATTAAAATGCACTCATGTTATGTATAGCCTCTCTAGCCATTTTTGATCTAATACATAAAAAAAAAATCCCCTTTTTAATGCATCTCCTGACTCTCCTTTGCATCAAGGGAGCTGTAACCGTTACATCCTGTGTATGGATGTGTGCTCGTGCCAGTCTAACGAAGGGTCCATGGAGTCTTATGGGTTCCAGGACTGGATACCAGTGGAGCTGCCACATGTATGCTTTATAAAAATAACAGGTCATATGATAAACGAGTTCTTTTTTAAAAAATTCTTTATCCCTTTTAGGCCAGTGTCAGACGAACGCCCTTCGCAGCGTTGTGATGTTTCAACGGGGCCGGCCACTACGACGTGCGATTGGGGCTGCAAAGCGTGATCCTCTATAGGAGGATCGAGCTTTGGAGCGCTGAGCTCACTAACTGCACTCAGTGAGGCGGCCAGACGGGTGTCAAGAGTGGAAGGAACGTCCACTCTCACCGACGTTCCTTCCGCTCTGCAAAATGCTTGTCTGACCCCGGCCTTAAAGTCTGTTCGATCTTACAGGTATTGTTTCCTGATACAAAACTCTCATCTAACTTTAAATGAGATGCCCCCCCCCCTCTTTCCAATACCAACACTTACAGGGTTATCCAAAGAGATTCGAAAAGTCACCGCACGTTCGGTGACTTTTCGTTCTCTTCAATTCGGTTCCTTTTGCCGATCCCATTTCGGTGACCCTGCGGTGTATTCAGCAAGCACCACAGGGTCCCCGAATTGCAGGGAAAAGCTGCCGCAAACCTGACGAAAACTAACCGAATGCACGCTGAAAACAAGCAAAAACATCTGGATTAACCTTTGAAAAAGCCGAACAGGAGCCGAATCACACAGAGCCGAAGCAGCTGTGATGTAGAGGAGGCAGTAAATAAATTAGAAAAACCATTTGTATGAATCTGGGAAAAAGAAACGCTGTTTGCAAAGAAACTACTGAGCGAAAATGTCTGAAATTTTCACAGGAGGTCCAGGGAATGATAATAAAGAGGGCTGTTACAAAAAAAATAAGTAAACTGAAAAAAAAAATTAAAAAAAATCGGACTTTTAAAAAAAAAAAAAAAAAATCAGAAAAATGCTTAAAGTATACTAAAAAATCTATAAATAAAGAGACTTTTTGCTGCAGAATTTTATAATGAACGGTTTATTAGATATTGAATTAAAATGGGAATATTTTTAACATTGAAGCCTATGGGATTCTCCTGAATAAATTTGCCGAATTAAACCACCGAATGGCAGGACATTAGGGGAACCTTTCACTGCTGGTTTGTGCTCTCTGAATAGCCGAAGCAGTGCTTTTTCATGGGGATTTCACTGCCCTCGAACAGGGACCGAACAGGCACCGTATGTTCAGGCAATTCGCCAGGATTTGGCGAATTGCCTGCTCTCTGGATAGCCGAATGGTCAGGAAAGGTAACCGAACGCTGATTTTCAGCGTTCGGTTACCTTTCTCAAGCAATTCGGATCTCTTTGGATAACCCTGTTAGTTTTTGAGGTGCACTCTGACATTGTGCTTCCAAGCCAACCAAGAATAATAGAATATTGTTAAAAACATTACAGGAGTCATTATTGTTATTTTTATGCATTTCTTTCCAAAGCACCAATGCATTTAATGTGTCTTTGTTCTCACAGAGGACATGAGAAATACAGACTCTGCTTTACATTAGAACTACAACAGAACCCATAGCATACAGAACAGTGGTGGGGGGGACAAAAGTCTACACTACAAGAAAATGATGTTCCCAAACACGCTGCAACGTGTCTCACCAACACCACCCTGGGTCCTCAGGCGAAGGAGACCGCTGTGGTTCTTCAAAAGGTGCACCCGTGTCACCTGTGTTTAATACATGAGGTGAGCATCAAACAGGAAAGGGTTTATTTTTGATGTTCATTTCATTTTCTAAACACAGGTGATACTAGTGTATCTTTTGAAGTAACACAGCGTGTGGCTATAACAAAATCCAGAATTAGGAGCAAGGTGGAGGGTCAGGAGCAAATGCGCTTTTCGCTGAGAATACGAACATGGTGTTTTTTATAGGTCTGTCTCTTTATCTACACACCTAATGTGTGTGTGTGTGTAACATGTATACACAAATACTTAAGTATGATGGTACCTACAATACATTTGAATGGGAGATGTGCTTTTAATAGCTGAAAGGCCTTTATGTGTCTGTCAACACATAGTCATATGCCTATATGTGTGTATACCAGCCCTCAAAATTTCCACTCGCATACTCGCGTTTTGCGAGGGGAAATTGAGCGCTGGCGAGTAAAACTGCAGTCGCAGGCAGCATGATAAAGTCTATCGTACGGTCTGCGCTTTTTTTTCTCTTCGACATGCTCAGAGTCAGCCAGTCTTTTTTTTTTTTTTTTTTCCTTTCACCAAATGGGACTTGGCCGGAATCATTTCCTGGGAGGGGGGGGGGGTTGTTAATACTCTCACCCGCGGCACCTTTATCAGACCATCCTGCTGCACGCTGGATCTTTCTCCTTCACACTGGGCCCCTTATCTTCCGGGCACAGCGTGAAGGATAATCTCCGCCCCCTCATTCTACTCTCCAGGTCAGGTACACGGAGGGGGGGGGGAAAGAGAAATAAACAGCAGGGGGTGAAATGGAGAGAAACAGATGAATTGGGGGGAAATTAAATGAAAGATGAATGGGGAGGGGAATGAAATGAAAGATGAATTGGGGGAGAAATGAAATGAAAGATGAATTGGGATGAAATGAAAGATGAATTTCGATGAAATGAAAGATGAATTGGGGAGAAATGAAATGAAAGATGAATTGGGGGGGAGAAATGAAAGATGAATTGGGGGGGAAATGAAATGAAAGATGAATTGGGGGGGAGAAATGAAATGAAAGATGAATTGGGATGAAATGAAATGAAAGATGAATTGGGGGGGAGAAATGAAAGATGAATTGGGGGGGAGAAATGAAAAATGAATTGGGGGGGGAGAAATGAAATGAAAGTTGAATTGGGGGGGAGAAATGAAAAATGAATTGGAGAAATGAAAAATGAATTGGGGGGAGAAATGAAAGATGAATTGGAGAAATGAAAGATGAATTGGGGGGAGAAATGAAAGATGAATTGGAGAAATGAAAGATGAATTGGAGAAATGAAAGATGAATTGGAGAAATGAAAGATGAATTGGAGAAATGAAAGATGAATTGGGGAGAGAAATGAAAGATGAATTGGGGAGAGAAATGAAAGATGAATTGGAGAAATGAAAGATGAATTGGAGAAATGAAAGATGAATTGGAGAAATGAAAGATGAATTGGGGAGAGAAATGAAAGATGAATTGGGGAGAGAAATGAAAGATGAATTGGAGAAATGAAAGATGAATTGGGAGAAATGAAATGAAAGATGAATTGGGGAGAAATGAAAGATGAATTGGAGAAATGAAAGATTAATTGGGGGGGAGAAATGAAAGATGAATTGGGGAGAATTAAAGCTGACAGTCTGCAGTTAAAGCACATTGTGTTTGTTTCATTCCAACTCCATTGTGGTGGTGTATAGAGCCAAAGATGTTAGAATTGTGTCGATGTCCCAATATTTCTGGACCTGACTGTACATGTATCTGATGCCTGGGTATTGTTATTTATTATTTTGTAACTTTACACTGTTAAAGGTTTTATTCAGAATAATTTCATAAGATAATTTAAGAAGGCGTGTTTAGGGGCGGAGTTTAGGGCAGGGTAGGTGGGGCAACTGGTGGCAAGTAACTCTTATGGTCTGGCTAGTAGCTTGGGACTTGAAATTTTCAGCCCTGGTGTATATATGTATATATATATATAATGGATGTACTGTTCCAATTCTTGCCCTCGAAATCGGGCCGGATCCTGGAATTTTTTCAGGGATTGGATATCTGCTTTTTCAACCCAAGCTAATCTGAGACCCGCCAGGCAGGAAGATTCCCAGCTGCAATCCCGCAGCCTCTGCACTGACTCATAGTGCCTGTCCTGTCTGCTCGCGAATCATTAAGAAGATGCTGCGAGTCTCCAGCTGTCTCTGCATTCACTTGAAGCATCTTCCCGGAGTTCTGCATTATCCGCAACTATCCAGGGAAGACGACGCTTGCGAAGTGAATGCAGAGGCCTTGGGATTCTCTATTCCACAACCGCTACCGTTCAGATACTGGCAGTTCCCAAATACTGCGTAACCCAGATCGGGGGTTTGAAAATAGTAATTGGGGCATCTCTAATTTTTATATATATATATGTAAAATGCATTCGAATGAGGTATGTGGTTTTAATGGCCAAAAGGCCCCCTGGTAGTTAAAACCTGGCAAAAAATCATGGGAGAGGTAGTGTGATAACAGCAGGATTTCTACTTGTTTTGGAAAACCATGGATTTATGTCTGTTTAGCTTTTTATTCACACACACATGGATTCCTATTATTCCTTGTGACATTCTTGTTTGTCAGGACCTGGTACGGGTTTGAGAAAACAAAGTACAGGATATTCTCCATATTAATGATCTTATGAGGTGACCACAAATTAGAATGAAATCTCAAGGGACAGCTCCGAGCAGAATGCAAGCTCTTTCGGCCATAAACCAGGCAACTTACCTATCGACATGGCAACAACGGAGACGTGCAAAGGGATTTTTTTTTTAGTTTCCGTAGCTTCTTATTTCTCACAGGGGTCTGTCCTCCACCGCTTCCGTCAAAAGCCGTACAAATAAAAAGACTCTTTGCTTCAAAATAATATGTAGTGATCACCATATGACCAAAATATACAAGGACTGTTATTTCAATGTACGCTCAGTGCTTTCTCTGTACAGTTCCGCTTTGTTAACAAGTGTATCAGACTAGTGCCTGTTCCTCCCCAAACCCCCCCCCAAAAAAAGGATTATGATCTTTTGAACTTTTTTTTTTTTGCTCCTCCTTTCCTTTTTAGATTTGTTTTTTCAGATCATTGAACTACTTGCTAGTCCGTTAAAACTGTGGTGTTTAAATTTTCTATTTGTGTGTAGATTTTGATGGGTAAAAAGAAAGACAACGTCGATAAATGTTTTATCTGAAGTTAGTATTGTTAAATGAAAAACAAAGTAACTGTTCCAAAACACAAAATGCTTTGTAACACATTAATAAATATGCTGAACGCTACTTTATCCCGAATCCCATTGTTACACGGAGCCTTAACCTTCCTCTGTCCCGCGCCTCTCTCGATTTATTCTTGTCCTGCAAACCTCTTCAACTAACGCTGATCGTTCACCTAATCTAACACTTTTCTTGGTTACTTTTCTCCCTAATCAGGATTTTAACACGTAAAAGGCATTTTTTATATATAATTCTCAAAGCACACCAACCACTTCGGGGACGGGGTAAATCACATTCACCAATAGGGAAAGGCAAAACACAGCGTGGCTAACACACAGCGGGTCAGCGCCGGGGTGCTCCACTGTCTGGGATCTGCAGTCCACCGATAGTGTACGCCAAAAATCAACAGGCCACACCAGGAACTTGACCCTGTGACTGCTCCACAATAAGCATTTTTATATGGTCAAGCTCCTGGTGTGGCCTGCTGATTTTTGGTGTAGATTCACCAATAGAACATAAATGTTTCTATGTTTAATCTGTGTTATTTGTTTATAGTGTATTCAGACCCTCTTTTTTTTTTTTTTTATATGTTGTAGACTTACTAATGTGGAAATGATATAAACACTCAGCACCCCATAATGACAAATCAAAAACCAGATCTTTTGTCAACGTCGTAAAGTTATTAAAAAGACAAAGCAGAAATCTCACATTGGCATATGTATTCAGACCCTAAACTCCATGCTAAGTTGAAGCACATCTGGTAGCGATCCAGCCTCAAGTCTTTTTGGGTATGATGGGAGAAGCACCCCTTGTACTGACATGTTTCTCCAGAGACGGTCGGTTGGGTTCGAGACCGGGCTCTGGCTGTGATACACAAGGACGTTCAGAATGTGCTCTCTTGGCTGTGTGCTTAGGATCGTTGCCCAGGTTGGAAGGTGGACGATCAGCTGAGTCTGTGGTCTTGAGCGCTTAGCACCAGGTTTTCACTACAATATTTCTATATGTTGCTGGATTTAACTTTCCCTCGATCTCGACCAGCGTCCCAATCCTCGATGCTGAAAAACACCCCCAAAGCATGATGTTACTACCAACGTGCTTCACTGTTGGGATATTGCACTGGTGAGCAATGACTGGTGTCGTCCAGACAAGATATTTTGAATTGAGACCAAACTGTTTAATCATCGTTTCATCAGACCAGAGAATCTTCTTTCAAATGGTCATTTAGGTACTTTTTTGCAAATTCCAAGCAGCCTTTCATCTTGCCAGTCTGCTATAAAGACCAAATCTGAAGTGTTGCAGTGATTATTGCTTTTCCACAAGTTTCCTCCACATGATGCCTAGAGTTCACCCACGATGACCACCAGGTCTTGGTCGCCACTCTTTCCGAGGCCTTTCTCCACCGATTGGTCAGTTTGGACAGGCAGCCTGTTATAGGAAGAGTCCTCTTCATTTTCTATGGAACCTTTTGAGGCAACCAAAATTTTATTTAGCAGCCTTCTCCAGATTTCAGCCTGTCTCTCTTAAGCTCTGCATGGGTCCTTTGACTTTATAGCTTGTTTTTCCTCTGATATGCACAGTATCGCTGTGAGATCCTGTACAGACATCTGTGTGTCTTTCCAACACGTGTCCAATCCACTGACTGCATCCACCTGAGGAAAATCCAAAGTGCAGAAACCTCTTTAAAAATGAGCTACGTCAGTGTTTCCTAACAGGCCAGGTTTGCAGATATCTGAAGCACAGCACAGGTGATATGATTTGCTGCTCAATGATTGCAGGATTCCGTCTGCATTTCCCCAAGGTGATCCTTAAAACCTGGCCTGTTAGGGGGACCTGAGAACCAGTACTGGGAAACACTGATTAGAACTTGACCTTTTGCAACTTATGTTCTAAAAGACAGGGGAGACGAAGAAACATGGGTGGTCTGCAAGATGTAGCTGCAGCACTTTTATATGTCTGTGAATACCATTTTTCTGGTGAACACTGGCCATGCACGGAATGATGGCTCCTAAGTACTCAAGCCCTGGTAATATCCGTAGCGGGACATTTTTTTTAAAATGTCTATATTTAATAGGTCAGATTTTAAGGATTACCTTGGGAAAATGCAGACTGAATCCTGCAATCACTGAGCAGCAAATCATATCACCTGTGCTGTGCTTCAGATATCTGCAAACCTGACCTGTTAGGCGGACCTGAGGACCAGGGTTGGGAACCACTGGTCTAAATACTTTAATACAAGTTTTCTACTTGAAACTGATCAATTGCATGCAGAGGCGTAACTAGAAACCTCAGGGCCCAGGTGCAGAATCAATGTAGGGCCCCCCACCCTAGGCACCGGACCCCTCCCAGGTCCACTATGACCACTTCAGTCCATCCCATTTTTAAGGTAATGCATCTCACAGAACTCCAAAGCAATAAAACTCAAAATAATGTGTGGTGTGTATGAGCGTATCACAGAGCTCCACAGCAATAAAGCTTGCGGTAATGTGCGTTGTGTATGAGCGTATCACAGTTCCACAGTAATAATACTCATGGTAATGTGCAGTGTGTATGTGCGTATCACAGCTCCACGGGAATAAAGCTCATGGTAATGTGCAGTGTGTATGTGCGTATCACAGCTCCACGGTAATAAAGCTCATGGTAATGTGCAGTGTGTATGTGCGTATCACAGCTCCACGGTAATAAAGCTCATGGTAATGTGCAGTGTGTATGTGCGTATCACAGCTCCACGGTAATAAAGCTCACGGTTATGGGTGGTGTGTGTGAGCATATCACAGAGCTCCACAGTAATAAAGCTCACGATAATGAGTGATGTGTGTGAGCATATCACAGAGCTCCACAGTAATAAAGCTCACAGTAATGTGCAGTATGTATGAGCGTATCACAGAGCTCCACAGCAACAAAGCTCACGGTAATGTGCAGTATGTATGAGCGCATCACAGAGCTCCACAGCAACAAAGCTCACGGTAATGTGCAGTATGTATGAGCGCATCACAGCTCCACAGCAATAAAGCTCACGGTAATGTGCAGTATGTATGAGCGCATCACAGAGCTCTGAAGGAAAACTCACAAATACGCATAAAATAATTTAAATACAAGATAGATATAAAAATATACTGTATATATACTTGATACTTTTCCTAACCTCTTTTGCAGGGAGGGGGCTGAATTCCTCTTCATCCTGTGGAAGAGCGTAGCCGTGTCTGCAGCCAGCATGTGCGGCCTCGAGGCCCCGGTCCTCCAAGGGGCCCAGATGGCCAACTGTGCTGTGCCCCGCCCCCCGCGGCTCGAGAGCCCAGGTGCATTTGCACTCCCTGCACCCCTGGTAGTTCCGCCCCTGACTGCATGGGTTTAAGCATTCCAAAATCCCAAATTAGGTCCTCGTAATGTAGAGGCTAATATAAAGTAATGGTGGTTAGCAATGTGCATTTTTCTCCCTCAGGTGGTGCAGGGGTTATGAACAATTTGGTTATATACACACTTTTTTTTTAAACCTTTTTATTGATGGATCAGTATAAGGATACAAAGGTAAGAACAACATACAATATATACGTCATGAGATGCAGTGCAAAACAAAATCACGAAATCCGGTATTTAACGAGGAATCATTACAATAGACAGAGCAAAAGAGAACAGTCAAAGTGGGGCCATAAAACCCTGAAAAGCGGCCCTTACCCCAGTCATTACCCATAGGAGCTAGTGAAGAAGGGGTACATGGATGGTTCGGGGTGTCCATGGGAGTAGAGGCAAGGAAGCGAGCCAATGAGTGGTTGGGGGGTTCGTGGGGGATAGGTGGGGTACCTCGAAGCATTTGTAAGGAATATAGACACATTTTAATAATGAAGAGAAAACCAAGTGTTCATAAGCGATTGCTTGGGAAGGGATACAATCGTATGTTCAATGGTGGATGCGAAGGAAATTCTCTCAGCCAGGTATTATCTGGCCTGTGAATTTACACTCTAACACCAGAGGCCGAGTGTTAATTAAAGCTAAACGCTCATTTTCCAGAGCGCCTGCTATTGATTCTTCGCAAAACGATGATGTTATATGAGCAGCCAGTGACGCCGATAAACTGCTGGAAACATCCTGTACGTCATTAGAGCTTTATGCAGGTGAGAAACATTTGGTTATTACTGGAATGTTTCCCCACGTTGGAATCTTCAGGCTATATTTACATAAAACAGAAAACCTGAGGGGTAACTGGTTAACGTTGTGATTTCCCTGTCACCCTCAGATCCGGGCTAGAAATGGCTATTAAAAGGACCACTTTTATTAAGAGATATGCAAACGATTCGTTCCATTCGTTCATTGAGTACACAAAAAACATAAATTACTTCTAAAACCTGGGTCATATGAAATATTGAACCAATAAACCCATACAGGGTTATTCAAAGAGAATCGAAAAGTCACCGCACGGTCGGTGACTTTTCGTTCTCTTCAATTCGGTTCGTTTTGCCGATCCCATTTCGGCCACCCTGTGGTGTATTCAGCAAGCACCACAGGGTCCCCGAATTGCAGGGAAAAGCCGCCGAAAACTCACCGCAAAACCCGGCGAACGCACACCGAAAACCCACAAAAACATCTGGATTAACCCCGCCGAAAACACCGGAAAAATCCAAGCAGGAGCCGATCACATGCAGCGCAGCCGCCGGAAAAAGCCGACACCTTAGACGAATGGAGTGAATAAATTAAAAAAACAGTACCGTTGAATGTTTGAAAAGTGAAACGCTGTTTGCAAAGAATCTACTGAGCGAAAATGTTTGAAATTTACATATAAGATCCAATGAATGATAATAAAGAGGCTGTTACAGAAAAAATAAGTAAAGTTAAAAAAAAATGCTTAAAATATCCTAAAAAAATCTATAAATAAAGAGACTCTTTACTGCAGAATTTTATAATAAACGGTTTATCAGATATTGAATTAAAACGGGAATATTTTTAACATTGAAGCCTATGGGATTCGTCTGAATAAACCTGCCGCATGAAACCACCGAATGGCAGGGCAACTCGGCAACTTTTCACTGCTGGTTTTTGTTCTCTGAATAGACGAAGCATTGCTTCTCTATGGGATTCACTGCCCTTGAACAGGCACCGTATGTGCAGGCAATTCGCCAGGATTTGGCGAATTGCCTGCTCTCTGGATAGCCGAATGGCCAAGAAAGGTAACCTAACACTGATTTTCAGCGTTCAGTTCCCTTTCGGCAGCCATTCGGATCTCTTTGAATGACCCTGTGTGTCTATTTGTTATTAGCAGTACACACGGAGTGCGGCACATAAGGGTCATTCACCACAAAGTGACCTGCAGGTCCCTATATCTAGTATTGATTTCTATCCTTTCCCTATAAATGAAAATCTCCAATATTATCACATGCGCACAACATAGGGCAAGCTGTAAATACTCATACCGCACCAACTTCCAGTAGGCTTCAATAATCAAACAAACAACTGTTAAAAAATCATGGACAACTAAGTGTCCCTAGGACATGCTCGACGTACGTTTCGCCGTCTAATAATATCGGCTTCCTCAAGATATAGGGACCTGCAGGTCACTTTGTGGTGAATGACCCTTATGTGCCGCACTCCGTGTGTACTGCTGATAACAAATAGACACACGGTTATTCAGAGAGCGGTGAAACGCAGGAGAATGACTGGAGAATGGAAAATTCGAGGTCAAAATAGCCAAACCAGAAAAATTCTCTCATTTATCTCACTTTCCAAATTGGCTATTTTGACCTAGAATTTTCCATTCTCCAGTCATTCTCCTGCTTTTCACCGCTCTCTGAATAACCCTGTATGTGTCAAGGTCTGTGCATTTATGGTAAAACCAACACTGGAGAACCATCGACTGAAACACCAGTGGAAACTACGGTGAAATTAAAGCCGAGTAACTTCAGCAGATGCTACGGCAGAAACCCCGACAAGTGACCCCAGAGAAAACTACACTGAGAAGAGCTGAACGGCAGAAATTACGGTGGAAAAAGCAGTGAAAAGTACGTTGAACATACAGCGGAAGCTGTCAAGTGACTTGAACGTAGCTTGCTGACTGGAGGCTCTGATGCTGCTTCGTACGTTCCTGCACGGCCAAAAAATCCAGTTCGTGCAACTCGATTTGTTATGTTTCAGACGAACTTATCTGCGGCATGAAGCCTGGCACAGTGAGGATTAAATTAGGGGGCAACCGGCCAGTGCTTGCTACCCAGCCACCGATGTCGAACTCATGGCACCCAGGTGTTGATGCCTACAATTCCCAGAATTCTTACAATAGATGGCCAGGGGATCATGGGAGATGTAGGTCAGAAACGTGTGGGGGGCCGGAGTTTGGCAGCTCCGGTCTAAAATAAAAACATAGAGGTCAGAACGACCCCCGTAACACCCTCTACCCCTGCCCAACCTGGAGGGAGATAATATCCCGAAAATGGGAAACAGCCGTTAGCGGCTCAACGCTATTTACCCAGCACTGCTGGGGTTAAAATATAAACGACTGAGCTGTCGTTGCCCAGTTTGTAATGATATGAGGTCCCCTGTTTAAGGAGGGGGGGCATGCCAGTCTTCTATGTGCAGTGGGTGGGGGTTATAAATAAACCAGTGGGACAAATTGAACGAATCGCAATTTGTCTGAAAACGAACACAAGAGTCGACCGCGCGCTCCTGGTCATGTGAGGCCTCCGGAAGGCTTTCCATGTGCTCTGAAGCCACCTAGTGTCTGTATCTGGTACTTGACGCTTCATTTTCAATGTGCCCTAATGTTGTTTATCACCCCTTAGTGTAGGGGTCAGCAGCCTTGACCTCTAGATATTTTGGATCTACATCTCCCATGATGTTCAGCTATTCGTTAGGTTGGTAGAGCCTCATGGGAAATATAGTTCCAAAACATCCGGAGTGCCATGGTTGCTGACCCCTGCCTGAGTGTGTTTGTGGCTAGTATGTTTTTATTCTTTCTCGTGTTGCCGGTGTTTGCCCCTGGGCTTGTGGCTTATCTGCCGTAATACTTCTCATGGCATCAGCTGGGTTTTTTCTTGGCCTATCAATCAGTTTTAAGCCCTTAAGGACCAATAACGTAACTGTTACGTCATAAATGCATTGACTTTATAGACCCTTGGTCCTTAAGTGGTTAAAGCACAGAAGAGAGTCCCTTGTATGACCATGGACGAACAATTTGTGATATTAGAAGTACTGTTTGTGGACTGCTATTCTTTTAAAGCAGGGGTCAGCAACCACGGCCGTCCAGAGGTTTTGTAACTACATCTCCCATGAGATCAGCTACTTATTAGATTGGCTGAGACTCATGGGAAGTGTAGTTCCAAAACCTCTGGAGGGTCACGATTGCTGAGCCGTGCTTTAAGGCTAGGGTCAGACGAACGCATTTTTCGCATCGTCCGTGAAAAAGTGCGTTCGAGCGAACGGATGTATTTTTTCACAGAATACGCGATAGCGGTCATACGATGTGCATTTACGTCCGTGATTTTGTACGGATCATCAATAAAACACTTTTTGCGTCTGGACGTTATGTTGGCCGGACATTATCAGCGTCTCCTAATCACGCACACACGCCGCTAGCGGAGGCAGCGCACTCTGTACGTCAGTACTAGCGGTTTCACGTTCTCAAACAAAATGCGTTTGTTTGCCGCTTGCGTTGCCCGGCCGAACTTTCGTGCGGCCGTACTTTGTATATTGGCCGTCATTTGCTGCTACTACGGCCGTCAGTATTCCATTTATTTACTCCTCAGTATTCCATTTATTTACCTCTGGGACTCCTCAGTATTCCATTTATTTACTCCTCAGTATTCCATTTATTTACCTCTGGGACTCCTCAGTATTCCATTTATTTACTCCTCAGTATTCCATTTATTTACCTCTGGGACTCCTCAGTATTCCATTTATTTACTCCTCAGTATTCCATTTATTTACCTCTGGGACTCCTCAGTATTCCATTTATTTACTCCTCAGTATTCCATTTATTTACTCCTCAGTATTCCATTTATTTACCTCTGGGACTCCTCAGTATTCCATTTATTTACTCCTCAGTATTCCATTTATTTACCTCTGGGACTCCTCAGTATTCCATTTATTTACTCCTCAGTATTCCATTTATTTACCTCTGGGACTCCTCAGTATTCCATTTATTTACTCCTCAGTATTCTATTTATTTACCTCTGGGACTCCTCAGTATTCCATTTATTTACTCCTCAGTATTCTATTTATTTACTCCTCAGTATTCTATTTATTTACCTCTGGGACTCCTCAGTATTCTATTTATTTACCTCTGGGACTCCTCAGTATTCTATTTATTTACCTCTGGGACTCCTCAGTATTCCATTTATTTACCTCTGGGACCCCTCAGTATTCCATTTATTTACTCCTCAGTATTCCATTTATTTACTCCTCAGTATTCTATTTATTTACCTCTGGGACTCCTCAGTATTCTATTTATTTACCTCTGGGACTCCTCAGTATTCCATTTATTTACTCCTCAGTATTCCATTTATTTACCTCTGGGACCCCTCAGTATTCCATTTATTTACTCCTCAGTATTCCATTTATTTACCTCTGGGACCCCTCAGTATTCCATTTATTTACTCCTCAGTATTCCATGTATTTACCTCTGGGACCCCTCAGTATTCCATTTATTTACTCCTCAGTATTCCATTTATTTACCTCTGGGACTCCTCAGTATTCCATTTATTTACTCCTCAGTATTCCATGTATTTACCTCTGGGACCCCTCAGTATTCCATTTATTTACTCCTCAGTATTCCATTTATTTACCTCTGGGACCCCTCAGTATTCCATTTATTTACTCCTCAGTATTCCATTTATTTACCTCTGGGACCCCTCAGTATTCCATTTATTTACTCCTCAGTATTCCATTTATTTACTCCTCAGTATTCCATTTATTTACTCCTCAGTATTCTATGTATCACTTCCAGGACTCAGTATTCCATGTATTTACCTCTGGGACTCTTCAGTATAACATTTATTTACCTCTGGGACTCCTCAGTATTCCGTGTATTCTAGAACTCAGTATTCAGTGTAATACTTCCAGGACTCCTCAGTATTCTGTGTATTGTTCCTGGGACTCCTCAGTATTCCGTGTATTGTTTCTGGGACTCCTCAGTATTCTGTGTATTGTTCCTGGGACTCCTCAGTATTCCGTGTATTGTTTCTGGGACTCCTCAGTATTCCGTGTATTGTTTCTGGGACTCCTCAGTATTCTGTGTATTGTTTCTGGGACTCCTCAGTATTCCGTGTATTGTTTCTGGGACTCCTCAGTATTCCATGTATTACATTGAGGACTGTGCAGTGCCCGCTTTGTATAATCTGTAGGAAGTGCTAATTCGTGGACAGCCTGCCCGTGGCATTACGAGTGGTTCCTGTTTCCAGCCGGTATTTTTAAAAATGAATAAACAGCCTCTGGAAATGTTTGGTGGAGGTTACTGTGGCTACAGCAGGTTCCACGCGCTACATAATAGCTTCACCTACTTCTTTTACCCCAGCCTAGACTGTCAATATTTACACACTGTATCAGTCCTGTCAGGAGGAGTTATGACTGTGTGAAGCAGATTGTGTCTGTCCATGGTGCTCATTCATGTTTGTGGGTTAACTCAGAATTCATGGAGTTATTAAATGAGAGCCGAACTTGCCACCGAATTGCACCGAACTGTGAATTTAACTGTATGGTGCAATCTCGTGGCAGTTTGTCCATTCAGAAAGCTGTCAATTCACCAAGTATTGGCGAATTGACAGGGGAATACGGTGCAATTCGGCGAACTTCAGCAGCAGTAGTTAGATTGTCCCATAGAGAAATAATGGTTAATCTATTCAGAGAACACCGAACAGCACCGAAAGGTTGGCAAAATTCCCAGACTTTTGGTGCTTCAGTTCGACAGGTTTAAATAGGCGAATTCCATAGGTTTCAATGTAAAAAAAATTACTGTTCTTTTTTTATTCAACCATTCTTTTCATTTGCAGCAAAAAGTATTTTATTTATTTTTTTAGATTTTTTTAGCCATTTTTCGAGATTTTTTAGGCAAAGTTTTTTATTCCTTTTTTTAAATTCTGTAACAGACGTTTTTATTATTTTTTATAGGACCTTTTTTTATTATTTCCATGCATTTTTATTGTTTTAGATGCGTTTTAAAAATTGCCATTTTTTTTTACCCCAGTTCGGTGGCTGATCAGCTTTTATTCGACGGTCAGTCTGGCGATGGCGTATCTCGTTCGACGCACTTCGGGGATCCTGCGGTGAATACTGAAATGGCCGAAGCGCACTGAGAGCGAGAGAGCACCGAAATTTCGGTGCTCTCTGAATAACCCCTTTTCTTGGCCAGTACACTGGGTATTCCACTCGTTGCTTTTTATTGTTTCGGTTTTTTTTTTCTGAGATGGTTTTTTGGTGTTTGGTTATTTACCAGGGTTGGTAGACCCGCCATGTCTTCTGTAGCTTTGCCTGTGCCCATCATTATGTGGGCCTCCTCCTCAAAGTGCACCTGTCATGCCCAAAACAAGCAGGGATCGTTTGACAGGGAATCACTCCCTTTATATGCTTTAGAATTTAGAAATGGGGAAAAAAAAGAGTTGTGATCCGTGAAGATAGACTTCAAGGGGAGCGGTCTGCATGTGGACAGAAACACCCATGTTACAGTGACGGCGCTGCCAGTTTCCGCTAGCAGCTCTTTAACCCTTCACTGCTGAGCCATTTCAAGTCTTAAAAAAAAACATGTTTTTCTTTTTTTTATTATTATTTTTATTTTTTCTTTACTTTAAACATGGTCATGTTTGTTATCATTGGAAAGGCCATGATCTGGCCTTTCTAATGATACCAAACATGACCCTGCTAGCTGCCAGGGGTCGGGCGATATCGGAATTCAAAGGAACCCCCTAACTCCACCCTTATCTTTCCTTAGGAATCAATGAGGACGTTCCCCACACATCCTCAGCAGTGAAAGGGTTAATAGAATGAGTGGACCCAGAGAGGAGGGGGCATTTGCACCGTGAGCTGTAATTTCATTTTCGAAGATACAAGGCTCCTTTAGACCACTGGTTCCATACACATTTATTTATTTTCTGTGTTTATCTGTATATTTGTGTTTTTGTTTTTAATATCTTGCATTTTGTTACTTTGTATTTCTGTAACAAATGTTCTTGAACCCAGGACATACTTGAAAACGAGAGAAATCTCAATGTATCCTTCCTGGTAAAATACTTTGCAAATAAATAAATAAATAATACACCACAAAAGGTCCAATTATACTAAACGTGACCAGATAAAATTCACAAAAATGTAGAAGATATAAAGAATTCTTTCTTTTTTTTGTGTTTTGTTCTACAGCAGCAGCATTGTCTGCTTTTCAATTACAAAGTGAACAATCTCACAGCAATAACTCACTTTCTCATTTCCCACGCTGGAAGCAAATCGGGAGATGACGCAGTGGATTTTTACACACTGTTTCATCTAACAGTAAGGCTAGGGTCAGACGAGCGCAGTATTAACGCGCGTTTAGCCGCATTTAATCACGGCCGTGCTAGCAGCAAATGACGTCCAATGCCGGGCTGCATACGAAGAACGGCCGCATGAAAGTGCGGCCGCGCAACGCAAGTGGCAAACGAACGCATTTTATCAAGAACGTCAAACCGCTAGTACTGACATACAGAGTGCGCTGTGTCCGCATAGCGGCGTGTGTGCGTGATTCGGAGACGTCAGACGCTGCTAATGTCCAGCCAACATAACGTCCAGACGCAAAAAGTGTTTTATTGATGATCCGTACAAAATCACCGACGAAAATGCGCATCGTATGACCGCTATTGCGTATTCCGTGAAAAAATGCGTCCATTCGTTCGAACGCACT
Organism: Leptobrachium leishanense; assembly: GCA_009667805.1. NCBI lineage: Eukaryota > Metazoa > Chordata > Amphibia > Anura > Megophryidae > Leptobrachium > Leptobrachium leishanense. Next base: position 125,834,020 of record CM019071.1, read on the forward strand.
TTTTCACGGACAACGCGAAAAATGCGTTAGTCCGACCCTAGCCTAAGCCACTGCACTGCTGGGAGGAGTGGTGGTGGCTCTGTAGACCCTTGTATGTCCATTGTAGAAAAAAGGCAAAGTGTGGCTGCACAGTGAGAGCCGAAGGCATCAGCAGGAAGGTACAGTAGATGGGTGCTCTATCAAGGGATCCGCCGTCCCACCACAATTGGCAAGCAAAGGATAGGCCACGCCGATTTCTTACCACAGTGTAAATCTTTATATAAAGATTTACACGGTGGTAAGAAATCGGTGTGGTATGCCCATTGTAAACATCTTACAAGGTCAACTGAGGTGTCATTGGAAAGGTCAAGGCCTGGCTGTTTCAATGATATCAAACATGTCCATATATAAAAAAAAAATGAAAAACATTATATATATATATATATATATATTTTAAGGCAGGGTATCTCAACTCCAGTCCTTGGGACCCACTACAGGCCAGATTTTAAGGATCACCTTGGGGGAAAGCAGACTGAATCCTGCAATCGCTGAGCAGCAAATCACATCACCTGTGCTGTGCTTCAGATATCTGCAAACCTGGCCTGTTAAAGGGTCTTGAGGACTGGAGTCGAGAAACACTGGTCTAAGGCAGTGGCATTGTCCTCTCTTCACTCATAAAGCGAACAATGCTGCTGCATTATGAACCTAGAAGACAAAATTGATAGTGTCCCTCCTGTCTGGATCCGCCCTTGTGGAGTGGTTCGCTCGATATAGAGCCAGTAATCGGGAGCCATTGATGGTTGGGGCAGAGGTCAGCAACCATGGCCCTCCAGATCTTTTGGAACTACATCACCCATAAGGCTTAGCCAAAGTAATAGTGTCTGAGCATCATGGGAGAAGTAGTTCCAAAACATAAGGAAGGCCGAGATTGCCAACCCCTGGGTTAGGGGCTTGTGCTGATTTTTGACTTTGTTTTACCAGGTAGAATAATGGCCCCAACTTTCCCAAAATGGGAAACACTGTAATTTGGTATAAAACCAGGGACTGTCCCTTCTGCTTAAGGAGAGCTGCTAAGTATGTATATTATGTATTATTGTGCCGGGATAATCTCTTAGAACGGGTAAAACTTCGCCCTCACAATGCAGGAGGAAGGAGCTGTTCATGTGCCACACTAAAGATGGCCGCCGGGTGCCGACGCTCACGTGTCCGGGCATGCGCGTTGCACGTGGCTGTCGGAAAAGGGGAAGTGATTCGCCTCCTCTCGTAGTTATTCATTACCCAGTCTCGAGCCACGTGACACTGGCCGGCTCTGCCCCTCTGTGCCTGGAGGCTTCACTCACCCTCCTCATCCAGCGTCCCCTCAGCCTCGCCATGTCCGGCGGATCCGTGGAGGAGATCTTCCTGTACAATGTGCCCGCGTTCACCATGTGCCGCTTCTATGACATCATGGACTCCCTGGACGACTCGGTCTGGAGGAGGTTTGGTAAGAATCGCAGACACCTGCCCCTCAACCTGGGAGACAGTTGTCCCTCCCCGCCGGGGTAGAGAGGAGGGGGCTGTGGAGACATGTTCAGGGGTGGACATAAGGGCAGCTGTAGGGTCTGGTGGCCCAGACCATGCCCACAGATGGTGGATGGATGGATGGAGGGGGATGTTGCTGGTCCTACCTTCAGGAAGGGTCAATAGCTAAATGAGCTTGTGGTCAACCCAGGTTGGGATGAAGACCATCCCATGCTGGAGCCCACATTGGAACTACACTTCCTTGAGGCTCAGCCAATCTAATGAGTACCTGGGCACCATGGGAGATGTAGCTACAAAAAAAATCTGGGTTCCTGATGCCTCCATGAAGACCAAGGATCACAAACTCAGCCCCCCCCCCCTGTTACTGAACTACAACTCCTTGGATTCTCCGGCCATCTATTGCATTGGAAGCATTGTGGGAATTGTAGGCATCAACACTGGGGGGGGGGGGGGGGTAGGCAGAGTCTGAGGGTTCAAAAGTGATGAAAGTTAAGAGAAGTGTGGATCCAGGGATTTGGGTTCCTGGAATTTGTGGTTTATAGCCGTTAGCGCTACAATTGGACGGAACTGGAAAGAGGTCCGTAAAGTGCATCGGTCGTACTAATCTACAGGTGCCGCCATCTTGGTGATTGCATTGGTCCATTGATCTGTGGTCGAACCAGAGTTGATGTTCAGCTGTCGGGTGAGATTTTTTTATTTATAAAGTATTTTACCAGGAAGGATACATTGAGATTTCTCTCGTTTTCAAGTATGTCCTGGGTTCAAGAACATTGAATTGTTACAGAAATACAAAGTAATACAATGCAAGATATTAAAAACAAAACACAAATATACAGATTAACAGAAAATAAATATGTAGGAAATATAGTCACTATGTTACATGTTTACAGGTGCATTCTGTATATAGTCACTATGTTACATGTTTACAGGTGCATTCTGTATATAGTCACTATGTTACATGTTTACAGGTGCATTCTGTATATAGTCACTATGTTACATGTTTACAGGTGCATTCTGTATATAGTCACTATGTTACATGTTTACAGGTGCATTCTGTATATAGTCACTGTGTTACATGTTTACAGGTGCATTCTGTATATAGTCACTGTGTTACATGTTTACAGGTGCATTCTTTTTCTTCATTTTGTCCCAACACATAGATGGGGATTTTGCAATTTGTGTAGTTTAGGTTTTGTTCCAAAGAGCATCGTTACAGTTTTGTCAGTATTTTAAAAAAGTTTGTTGTGTTTGATCCACTTTTCTACCTCTGTGAATTGTTCTTGCAGCACGGCCTCCAGCTGCGGGAGATTTGGTTTGCTGGAATAGATTACATTGTCGTCTGCGTACATATGTACAGTTGAGGCTTTGCAGATGTTGGGCAGATCATTTATGAATATTGTGAATAGCAGGGGGCCTAGTATCGAGCCTTGGGGTACACCGCAAGTGACTGGGAGGGAGGAGCTGCCAGAAATTGACACATATTGTGATCGGTCGGATACATATGATTGAAACCAGGTTAGCGTGCGATCACCAATGCCAGAATTTTTAAGTTTTTCTAACAAGATGCCATGGTCTACTGTGTCAAAGGCCTTGGCAAAATCAAGGCAGATGGCTCCAGTTAGGTTTCCTTGTTCCATCCCAGCTTGGATATCATTGCAGACTTTTAAAAGGGCGGTTATAGTGGAGTGATTTGGACGAAAGCCGGATTGATGTGGGGTTAAGTAGTTCCAATATTGATAATAATCACGTAATTGTGTGTAGACGCATTTTTCCAAAATTTTTGACATTACAGGGAGCAACGATATCGGACTGTAGTTGGATACCCAAGTTCTGTCACCACTTTTATGGATAGGTACCACTCTCGCAGTCTTCCAGAGTTTGGGTATGTATCCAGTCGCCAGTGATTCATTGATTAGGGTTGCGACAGGATTTGCAATTGCCGGTGCACTTATTTTCAGCAGCATTGCTGGTATTTGATCAGGTCCAGACTGGTATTTCATTTTTTGCTTACGGAGAAGTTTAGTAACGACACTGACAGGCACTGGTCTAAAACTGAATTCCTGTCTGATACAGGGACTTTGCACAGTTGGAGGGGCCTGACCTGCATGAGGCCTTTCTGATTGCATGTAATTTCCTAGCTTGGCAATCAAAGTGGTGGCGCATCCAACAAAATAACCATTAAAGGCATTTGCTACATCTAGGGGGTGTTGCAGGGTTTGGTTGTTTACTTTGACAGCAGATGGCTGGGAGTGGACTGGGGGTGCTTGTATGTTACTTATGGTTCTCCAAAAGTTTTTAGGGTTTGATATGTTATTGTTTAGATTTTCATTGAAGTAATGGGCTTTAGCCATTTTTGTTTGTTTTGTGCATTCATTCCGGCATTTTCGGTATTCGTAGTGATCGTTCATGGAACCAGTAATCTTGAAATTTGACCACAGTGAATCTCTAAGATGGTACATTAGTGTAAGATCATCTGTAACCCACGGGAGATGGGTTCCTTTCACTCGCACTTTACGCAGCGGGGCATGGGAATTCCAGACTTGCAGGAGCTCAGACTGAAAGTGTTCAATTGCACAGTCTAGGTCTGGGATTAGGTTTAGTCTGTACCAGGGGAACTGTTTGAGATCACTTAGGAAGAATTCAAGAATAAATTTCTTAAGACCTGGTGGTTATTACCTTTTTGGGGGAGATTTCATGGCCTTTATTTTGCGCACGCAGTACACTAGAGAATGGTCACTAAAGCTATTATCGAGAACACCTGCCTCCTGTATTCTATCAGGAGCTGAGGAGAGGATCCAGTCCAGCAAGGTATGGTTAGGGCTTTTCATATTAATGCAAGTGGGGGAGGAGATTAATTGAGTTAGCTGCAAAGTTTTAAACAGTGAGCAGTGTTTTATTGTTTTTAGGATTTAGCCAATCTGTGTTAAAATCGCCGAGGACCAGTATTTCACTTTTTTGGTTTTGGGCAAGTAGGCTATTAAGGATTTGAGATATGTCAGAGAGGGAGTGCACTGGAGAGCTCGGTGGGCGATAGAATCCAGCAACAATAATTGATTTACTGAATGGGATCTCAATTAAACCAGAGAGGAAATCAAAGGTGACAGGGGAGCTAGAAGTCTATAAGGGGGTGAACTTTATGGACTCCTCAACATAAATAACAATCCCCCCCCCCCTTTGTTTCTATAACATGAATACCCCTGTATTGATATGGCAGAGTCTGGTACTTTTGGGGTTAACCATGACTCTGAGCACAATGATTTTGGGTTTGTAATTGCAACACCAAGCCTGAAGCTCATCACAAATTTAGGGAGTTAGGCTAGGGTCAAACGAAAGCATTTTTACACGCGAACGTAAAAAAGTGCGTCCGAACGCATTGACGTATTTTTTCACGGAATACGCGACAACGGTCATAAGATGCGCATTTTCGTGCGTGATTTTTTTACGTATCCAAACCAGGAAACTTTGGGTGTCTGGACGTTATGTTGGCCGGACACGAGCAGGGTCTGACGTCTCCAAATCACACACACACACCGCTAGCGGGCGCAGCGCACTCTGTACGTCCGTACTAGAGGTTCTGCGTTCTCAAAAAAATGCGTTAATTTTCCACTTGCGTTGCGCGGCCGGACTTTCGTGCGACCGTACTTCGTATATTGGCCGTCATTGCCCGTCATTTGCTGCTAGTGCGGCCGTGATTATGTGCGCCAGAACGCACGTTAAAAGTGCGCTGGTCTGACCCCAGCCTAAACTGCGGATGTTACAGTGCACAAATGAGAGGCCTTTTTTAGTGGGGAGACTAAAGGTTGTGTCAGCTATAGGACCAGGGTTAGTTTCCACATCGTTGCCAGGGAAAGTAGCCGGATAAATAGGAATTTGGACAGTTTTTTGTTTCTTTTTGGTAATGTGGTTGCAGAGTTTTAAATCTTTGTGTGGGGGTAGGAGGGCTGGATTTTAACACACTCCACCAGCACTCAGCTAATAGGTTAAAGAACGGAGCAGGCTGTGGTGTATTGGCACTGGTTTTCCATCCTGGGGCAATTGGAAAGGTGTATAGAAGGAGAGAGAAGTTTTAGAGAGAAGGGATGAGAAAGAAAAGAGAAGCAATAGTGGCATAAACATTATAGGGAAAGGTGTTGGAGGTGAGTAAACAGGAAATAGAGAGGTATCAGAGTATATGGTGTAGGTTGCTGTAAAATCACATGATCAATTAGCTGGGTATATATTAAATGAAAACCATGGGGTGGGTGGGCGGGAGCAAAGTCCTGCTGGATGATGATGATTAGCTGCTTTCTGCCAGGGCCAGGTAGAAAGACTGCGTTTTGGGTGTGTGCTGAAAGAGATGAATCCTGGCAGCCTGTAGGAGACAGGCAATGGCAGTGCCCGGCAGGGTTCTTTGAGTCTGCTTCTCCACTGGGGAGCAGGAGTTTTCAACGCTTGACGTGGTAGACGGTGGCAGATCGTGCTTTCAGCTGTGGTTGCTCTGCTCGGGTTCAGTCATTTTGGGGTCATGGCTCTCCTACAAGTAGGGTTGCACCGATACTAGTATCGGTATCAGGGCCGATACTTGGTACTGCAGGAGTACTTGGTACTCGTGCAGTACCCCCGATATTTTTTCCGATACCGGCATTGAGCCGGCTTGCCGGCATCCGAGGGGCTGCGGCGGCTGTCCGACTGCTCTATCGGCATTCGGACAGCCGCCCCTGGACCTGCTCACCGCAATACTTACCTGGGCGCCGCCGGGAATGTCTCCACGTGTGCGCTCGTTGGAAGGACCCCAGCCGCGACCACGTGGGACCATGTGATCGCGGCTGGGGTCCTTCCAACGCGCGCGCATAGAAACTTTCCCGGCGTCGCCCAGGAAGGTAAGTATGAACACAGTGAGCAGCTGCAGGGCCTGTCCGAATGCCGATAGAGCATTCGGACAGGCCCTGCAGCTGCTCTCTGTGATGATACTTACCTACAGTAATAGAAGCGAAAAACCCATAAAACACACACTATCGTTTAACAATGTGCTCATTAATGGCCTTTCGCTCCTGACAATTGACTTTTTCCTGTTGAACTTTCTCAGAAGGTTACAGATGTGTCACAAATGAAATCAATGTCAAACAATATTGTTTTTATTCAAGTTTCTTTTAATTTTCAACAAACCGTCTTTTCATAATTTTTTTTTTTTTGGGAACACCTTTTATGTTTTTTTGACTACATTTTTATAAAAAAAAAAAAAAACATTGAGAATTAATCAGTATTTTTTTTAGTTTTTTTTACAGGATTATCTTGACACAATTGAATGCATTTTTATTGGTTTAACCCCTGCCAGTCCTTAACGCCGGCGAGGCATACAGGTACGCCTCTGACAGGTGCCGACGCGCGTCATTGGCTGCAGGGAGACGGCCTAAGTTCAAGCTTATGGTTAAAGCTGATGTTAGATTTTGGAGGTATCTGGTAGTGACTGGCTCCTATGTTTCTGTAAATCTACCCAAATCCAGGGGTTTCAAACATTGGCCCCCCCAGATGTTTTTGATCTACAGCACCCAAGATTCCTTGGCCATCTACTGCAGGGGTGTAAAACTTCAGCTCCCCACCCCCCGATGCTGATGGCCTAGAACTCCCAAAGATCTTGGAATGCTATCGATGGCCAGAGAATCTTGGGAGTTGTAGTCCAGCAGCATCTCGAGGGGGCTGCAGTTTGGCATCCCTAATCTATTACATAGGGTTGACGTTCCTGGAGGGATCAGCCAAATGACAAATGATTTAGGTAAACTAAAAAAATGGTGGGAGCTGTGGCAATTGAGTTTTAACGTGGATAAGTGCAAGATAATGCACCTGGGACGTAAAAACCCAAGGGCTGAATATAGAATATTTGATACAGTCCTAACCTCAACATCTGAGGAAAGGGATTTAGGGGTCATTATTTCAGAGGATCTAAGGGTAAGTAGTCAATGTAATAGAGCAGCAGGAAATGCTGGCAGAATGCTTGGTTGTGTAGGGAGAGGTATTAGCAGTAGGAAAAGGGAAGTGCTCATGCCACTGTACAGAGCACTGGTGAGACCTCACTTGGAGTACTGTGTGCAGTACTGGAGACCGTATCTCCAGAAGGATATAGACATCTTAGAGAGAGTTCAGAGAAGGGCTACTAAAATGGTGTACGGCTTGAAGGAGAAAAGTTACCAGGAAAGGCTTAATGATCTTAACATGTACAGCTTGGAAAAAAGACGAGACAGAGGAGATATGATAGAAACATTTAAATACGTAAAGGGAATCCACAAGGTAGAGGAAGGGAGTATATTTAAAAGGAAACAAAATAGCAAAACAAGAGGACATAGTCTTAGATTAAAGGGGCAAAGGTTTAAAAGTAACATCAGGAAGCATTATTTTACTGAGAGGGTGGCTGATACATGGAACAGTCTTCCAGTAGAAGTGGTAGAGGCCAAAACAGTAATTGAATTTAAGCAAGCATGGGATAGGCATAAGGCTATCCTAAACAAAAGATAAATCCAGGTAAAGTATCCATGTAATTGGGCAGACTAGATGGGCCGAAAGGTTCTTATCTGCCAACATTTTTCTATGTTTCTAATTCTGGGAATTGTAGGCCTTCAACATCTGGGGGGCAGAGTTTGAGGTCCATGGCAAAACAGTGTTTCCCGGCTCCTATAAAATGTTTAGGTGGCCCCTGTTTTGTCTTTACTGGCTCCTATCTTGCTATAAAGGTTTTGGCGGGTCGTTCTGCAGTGACGTCGTGTAGCAAGAGTGGAAGGAACATCTGTGAGAGTGCACGTTCCTTCCACTCTGATGCCCGTCTGGCCACCTCGCTGAGTGCAGTTAGTGCGCTCAGCACTGCAAAGCTCGATCTTCCTATGGAGGATAACTCTTTGCAGCCTCGACAAACGCGCGTCGTAGCGATTCAACGGGAAGGCTTTCAGCACGGCCGCCCCATCGAAGCTTTACAATGCTGACGGGCGCCGTGAGGCATGTCAGTATGTGCGCTCGTCTGACATGGCCCTTAAAGGGCTGTTCCAGGGATAGGACGCGGGCTGGCTCCCTCCTGTTTGATTCACCAGGGAAGTCCCTGTGCTGACGCCGTGCTGTTTGCCTCGTGGGGGCTTTTTCTGAATCACTCCCATTACATAACAACATGCAGACGAAGCTGTCAAACTCCGGACCCTGAGGTGTTTCTGAACTACAACACCCATGACTCCCTGGCAATAAATTGCATGGAAGGAATTCTGGGAATTGTAGGCATCAACGTCTGCGTGGCTGAGCGTTTGACAGAACCGGCTTAGACTCTTTCAAAGTGAATTGCCGTCAAGTCTAATGTGCTGATTCAGGGATCTTTGCCTGTCTGGAACTGGTCTGTACCAGAGGAGGAATGCTAGATTTTTATTATTTTTACCCCCTTTCCTCCTCTTCCTCCCTCCTCCTCCTCCTCATCGCATGCCATGATGATGCATTAAATTGTTCCGGGAATTCTTTTATTAGGGTGGCTGCTGTTTATAATGACGGTAAATCGATGGGCAGGTCAGATCGGTTTAAAAATGTGTATGTAATGACACATTAAAGTGTTACAAGTGCTTTTATTCATGGGGTGTGTTAGTGTGTTTGTGTGCACAGTATCTAACGTGATTCACTCAGTGAATAACAATTTAATTTCTCCTCCATAACGTTTCCTTCCAGGACATACTTGAAAACGAGAGAAATCTCAATGTATCCTTCCTGGTAAATTACTTTCTAAATAAAAAAAAAAAATGGGGCATGGCAGCACACAAAGGGTTAATCCTCCCACGATAGAAATTTGGACAGGGACCACTCGACTCAATTGACAACGATATACGGTGCAGTTTGCCACAGTTCGGCGACACCGAAATTGTCCCGTTTGAGAACGATCGCTTTGTCTACTCGCAGAACGCCGAATTGCATCAAAATTTCAGGACATGACCTGATTTTAGGTGTTTCAATTCGACATGTCAAGACATGCAAATCAGTTTCTGAATGTTAAAAAAAATCTTATTTTTTGCAAAAACACTTTTTTATTTAAAAGACCTTTGTATTTTTTTTTTTTTTTTAAGGAAATTATATTTGTGTATATTTTTACTAAATTTTGATTTCGCCTCCTATTAGAATAGGAGACTTTTTTTTTTTTAACTTTGGAATTTGCCGAGGCAATTTTGGCGCAATAGAAGGTTCGATACCTGCTTCATTGTCTCCACTTTTGGCAAAATACGGCGAGCATTCGATTTAAATAATGAATTCACCAAATTTTTGACGAAATGGAATCTCAAAAGCGCGCCGAAATATAAACTCAATGTTGGTGCTCTGTGAGCGGACCACGCAGTGTAGCAGATCCAACCTATGCCAGCTTCTTCATTTGCTGGAGATGGACAAGAGGCTGGAAGGACCATCTCCCGATTTTTAACGTGGAATGATGAAACCACCTTTTGCCCTGATGTCCGCAACTGTACTCAAAGCATTTTTTGCATCCTGGGTCTGTTTTAACACTTTTCGCCCTCCACCATAACTTAAATGGCAACGAGTCGCGGCCTAGTTCCGGCTGATGAGGGCATAATGAGCCCGAAACAGCTGTCCAGGAATGGTGTGGCTCATTGCATAACCTGAACTTTGCTAAAAAGCCATCTACAGGGTTATTCAAAGAGATCCGAATGGCTGCCGAAAGGGAACCGAATGCTGAAAATCAGCGTTCGGTTACCTTTCTTGGCCATTCGGCTATCCAGAGAGCAGGCAATTCGCCAAATCCTGGCGAATTGCCTGCAGATATGGTGCCTGTTCGAGGGCAATGAATTCCCCAAAGAGAAGCAATGCTTCGTCTAGTCAGAGAACACAAATCAGCAGTGAAAAGTTGCCGAATTTCCCTGCCATTCGGTGGTTTCATTCGGCAGGTTTATTAGGCTTCAATGTTAAAAATATTCCCGTTTTAATCCAGTATGTAATGAACGGTTTATTATAATATTCTGCAGTAAAAAGTGTATTTTTTTTTTTTTTTTTGGGGATATTTTAAGCATTTTTCAGTATTTTTCATTTTTTATATTCTTCCAAATTATTATTATTTTTTTTTTTTAAATCGTTTTTTCTTTTCTGTAACAGCCCTTTTTATTATCAGACGTTTTCGCTCAGTTTCTTTGCAAACAGCGTTTCACTTTTCAAACATTCAAGCGAACTGTTTTTTTTCCACTCCATTCGTCTGTCGACTTTTTCCAGCGGCTTCGCTGGGTGTGATTGGCTCCTGCTTGGGTTTTTCCGGCGGGGTTAATCCAGATGTTTTTGCGGTGACTTTTCGGTGACTTTTTCCCTGCAATTCGGCGGCCCTGTGGTGCTTGCTGAATACACCGCAGGGTCGCCGAAATGGGATCGCCAAATTGCACCAAATTGAAGCGAACGAAAAGTCACCCAACGTGCGGTGACTTTTCGATTCTCTTTGAATTACACTGAATGTATGGCACCGGCCAGGAGGGTTCTGTGTTTTAAGAAACCCAGGATGCAAAAAGTGGGAAATTGCAGACTTCATTTGCATGTCCTTCCCAGAGTTCCATGCTGCATATGGGGAATGTAGCACATGAGCTCTGTGAAGCCGTTCTCTGAATTGCCGGGATGTGTAAATGACTTCAACAATCAAAAACTTTATTTGCCATGTGGAAGTTTTTAATCTCACTTTTTGTTCTCCACCAGAACGTTAAGTGTTTGTGTGTTTTTGTTTACAATGTAAGGGTCCGCACTCGTATGTATAAAATAACAAAATTTTTATTTCAAAACCAAACGTGCACCGATGTTTCGGCTCAACACCGAGCCATTATCGAGGTTCAGCCGTGTTGAGCCGAAACGTCGATCTACATTTTAAATGATTTTGAAATAAATTTTTGTTATTTTATACACACGAATGTGGACCCTACGTTGTTAGATATATTCTACTCTCTTTGGGACCAGGCGCCGCGGCTCTGAAAACGCTGAGATTGGCTGAATGGTGATGCTGGGACTCCCCTGGTGAATATAGATACCTATCAGGGTTATTCAAAGAGTGTCGAAAAGCTACAGCACGTTCGGTGACTTTTCGTTCTCTTCAATTCGGTGCGATTTGGCGATCCCATTTCGGCGACCCTGCGGTGTATTCAGCAAGCGCCACAGGGCCGTCGTAGTGCAGGGAAAAGCCGCCGCAAACCCGACGAACACTCACCGCAAAAACCCGGCGAATGCACACCGAAACCCACAAAAACATCTGGATTACCCCAGCCGGAGAAACCAGAGCAGCCGCTGGAAAAAACCAACACCGCAGACGAATTGAGTGAAAAACAAAACCGTTTGCTTGAATGTTTGAAAAGTGAAACGCTGTTTGCAAAGAAACTACTGAGCGACAATGTCTGAAATTTACATATAAGATCCAATGAATGATCATAAAAAGGGCTGTTGCAGAAAAAAGAAAAAAAGATTAAAAAACTTTTTCCGCCAAAAAAAATCCCCAAAAATGCCTAAAAAAAGATAAAAAAAATATTTATTTTTACTGCAGAATAGTATAATTAACGGTTTATTAGATATTGAATTAAAACAGGAATATTTTTAACATTGAAGCCTATGGGATTCGCCTGAATAAACCTGCCGAATGAAACCACCGAACAGCAGGGCAATTCGGCAACTTTTCCCTGCTGGTTTTTGTTCTCTGAATAGACGAAGCATTGCTTCTCTATGGGGAATTCACTGCCCTCGAACAGGCACCGTATGCGCAGGCAATTCACCAACATTTGGCGAACTGCCTGCTCTCTGAATAGCCGAATGGCCAGGAAAGGTAACCGTACGCTGAATTTCACTGTTCGGTTCCCTTTCGGCCCCAATTCGGATCTCTTTGAATAACCCTGTATATATCTCTATCCTTTTTTTATCAGGGATCGTTTTGTGGATTAAATTGCTAAACAGGAGGCTGAGGGGTTTTATTTTTTATTTCCAGTATGGGGGTGATGGAGGTGAATTTAAGCAGGAAGGTTGCTGCAGATTATCTGGGTATCACTGGAATCTCCTACTGTGTTATCTGCTAGAAAAGGCATCAGATGACAGAGCGAGTGATTTATCGCCCTTGCAGGACCTCATTAAGATGTTCTGCTCTGCTTGTTCTAAAGAAAGGAAGAAAAAAACATTTGCTGCTGGGCTAAAGCATTAACGCTATTGGATGCCCTTGAGCTGGGTTACTTTGCATATGTTACCAGCAAGCAATCACTTCTTCCTTCTTTTTGTCAAATCTTTTCATCTAAAACTATCATGGTTTTTCAGAGAGTGGTGAAACTCTGGAGAATGACTGCAGAAGTGTAAATTCTAGGTCAAAAATAGCCAAACCAGAAAAATTCATCCATTTCTCACTTTCCAAATCTGCTATTTAGTCTAGATTGTTCTCTTCTGCCAATTCTCCTGGTTTTCACCTCTCTCTGAATAACTGTCAGGGTTTTCAAAGAGATCAGAATTGCTGGCGAAAGGTAACTGAACAGTGAAAATCAGCGTTCAGTTACCTTTCCTGGCCATTCGGCTATTCAGAGAGCAGGCAGTTCGCCAAATCCTGGCGAATTGCCTGCACATAGGGTGCCTGTTCGAAGGCAGTGAAATCCCCATAGAGAAGCAATGCTTCGGCGATTCAGAGAACAAAAACCAGCAGTGAAAAGTTGCCGAAATGCCCTGCCATTCGGTGGTTTAATTGGACAGGTTTATTCAGGCGAATCCCATAGGCTTCAATGTTAAAAATATTCCCGTTTTAATTCAATATCTAATAAACCGTTTATTATAAATTCTGCAGCAAAAAGTCTCTTTATAGATATTATTTTTTTTTTTTTTTTTTTTTTGGATCCTTTTTTATGCTTTTTTTTTTTTCCTGTAACCTCTCCTTTTATCATTCATTGGATCTTCTATGTAAATGTCAGACATTTTCGTTTTGTAGTTTCTTTGCAAACTGTGTTAAACTTGTCAAACATTCAAGGTTTTTTTTTTTTTTCCACTCCATTCGTCTGCGGTGTCGTGTTTTTCCGGCGGCTGCTCTGCACTGTGATCGGCGCGGTTAATCCAGATGTTTTTGCAGGTTTCAGTGTGCGTTCGCCAGGTTTCGTGGTGAAAGGTTCGGCGACTTTTCCCTGCATTACGACGGCCCTGTGGTGCTTGCTGAATACACCGCAGGGTCGCCGAAATGGGATTGCCAAATCGCACCGAATTGAACGAAAAGTCCCCGAACGTGCGGTGACTTTTCGATTCTCTTTGAATAACCCCATGTGCGGAATTTATAAACACATTTGTTTAGCTCCGTGTAATGTAGCTGATGCTTCTTTCTCGTTTCAGAGTGTTCTGCCCCCTCTATCTCTCGAAGTTAGTTTTTTTTTTTTTTATCCCTCCCCTACTTTTTTAGCGCTGCACATAATGCAGGTGTCTTCACTTGCCCTCTCTGACCCATGAAGACGAGGGGCACAGAGCTGTAGTCTGCAGCATACAGAAGGGTATTAAAGAAATAGGATGATGGTCACCCTGTCATTATTATGTGAAATGTATCTGTTTTGCAGCTGATGTAGTTTTTCGGTTTGGCTTTGTACTTTCTCTATCCCTCTGTAACCTGATCTCGATCCTCCCCTTTGTTCTTTTCTACATCTGCTGTGATTCAGGTAAACGAGGAATAGAGCGATTTGGCTCATGAAGAAATGGGAATAAGTACATAATTTATATATTGCTAAAATGCTTCTTTTACCAGACTGCCTTTTTATTGAGGCTCACTTTAAAAAAAACAAAAAAACAGAACGGCTTTATAACCTGCTGGCCTGAGGCATTTTACCACTAGGTACCCTCACTCCTGAAAGCATAATGGGTAGTGTGTGTATATATACGCACTGAACCGTCACTTTGTGCACCAGGTTATTACAGTTCAATCTCTTATCTCTAATAATCTGTTAAATTCATTTTAATAAAAATAACGAGACATTCTTTTGATTTTGTGCCCAGCTTGCTTCGTTTCTCACATTCCCTACATACTTATTACTCCACGCTACAATAGAAATACTATCCATGTTCTTTGTCAGTTGATTAAGTAGTAAAAAAAGTCTAAATTTCTGTTTGTATTTTGATTTCTCATTAAGAAATAAAAGTAAAAGCTCTGCCGCGCATGTTTCTACAGATTCAATTTATCACATTCACAACGTCCTTTTTTTAAAATTGAATTCTAAACATTACTTTTATTAAAAGTCAAGGTTGCCCCCCGTCACCCCTGTTGTTTGTACTTTCCTTAGAGCTGTTTATTATTATTTATATAGCGCCAACATTTTCCGCAGCGCTGAACAATGGGCACAATATAGACAGGGTTACAATGTATTGAGACCGAACAACATTTTGATAAACCAGTACAGGAGGAAACCAGGGCCCTATTCCTGTGGGAGTGATGGGCTGCAAGGTGGGAGTGATGGGCTGCAAGGTGGGAGTGATGGGCTGCAAGGTGGGAGTGATGGGCTGCAAGGTGGGAGTGATGGGCTGCAAGGTGGGGTGATGGGCTGCAAGGTGGGAGTGATGGGCTGCAAGGTGGGAGTGATGGGCTGCAAGGTGGGAGTGATGGGCTGCAAGGTGGGAGTGATGGGCTGCAAGGTGGGAGTGATGGGCTGCAAGGTGGGAGTGATGGGCTGCAAGGTGGGAGGCTTGCCTGAATAGGAATGGTTTAAGGGAGCGTTTGAAGGAAGGGAAACTAGGGGAAAGACTGACCGTACGAGGGAGAGTGTTCCAGAGGATGGGGGCTGCGCGTGAGAAATCTTGCAGTCTATCATGGGAAGAGGGGACGCGGGGAGAAGCTAGGCGCAGGTCACTGTTTGATCTTGGGGGGCTGGGGTGTATTTGGTGATTTAGTGAGAGCTTTATCTTCTAGTCACATTTTTAGAGTCTCGGTGAACCCATCACTTGTTTCCTATATAATTTTTTTTATTTATCGTATTAATATTTTTTTTTTTTGTTTTTTTTAGATGTTATTGACCAAGACCTACAGGGTTATTCAGAGAGATGTGAAAACCAGGAGAACGACTGGAGAATTGAAGTCGGTCAAAATAGCCAAACCATAAAAATCCTCCCATTTATCTCTTTCCAAATAGACTATTTGGTCTAGATTGTTCATTCTCCTGCCATTCTCCTGGTTTTCACCTCTCTGAATAAACTTGCTAATCAACTCTAACCACTGGTATAACCAACACTTAAGTCATGTTTAGGAGTTTGTTTGCGCGTGTGTATTTTTATCGTGTTTGTATTTTATTTCACGTCTGACAAACTTTGACTGTATAGCACAGTTACTGTATGTATATATTTTTTTTTTTTTTGAGAAAGTATTTTACCAGGAAGGATACATTGAGATTTCTCTCGTTTTCAAGTACGTCCTGGGTGGCAAGTATGTACCGTTAGGTGTCTTGCCCAAGAACACTTACTGGAGAGGTGCTCTTGCTGGGATTCAAACCTGTGTCTCCAGTTATAGAGCAGTGGTTTATTTTTTGTCATGTAATTGTAAATTTTAAATCCTAGTTGGGCCAGGCTGAAATAACCTAATTTGGGATGGACAAGGGCCACCCCAAAATGGTGTATATGTTACGGTTAAAGCCCGAAGTGTGGTTAATCCTAGTTTTACCCGGGTAAAACCTGACATTACCCAGGCGTCATTAGTGAAGTGAAATTTCAGCCTTTACCCGGGTAATCTGCAATGTATCCAGAGGCCTCTGGGTACTCTGGCTTCCTGCACTGTTTTAACCGGTTAATTCGCACATTACCCTAGTGTTGCTGCATAAAGTGTGATGTGCAATGAAACCTCTGACTTTATCCGGGTAATTGGCAAAATATCCAAACGCCTCTGGGTTCTGCGCTTTTCTTGGGTTTTCAGCAGGTTACAGCTGACTGAATTCCGAGGCTTACCCGGGTGAAGCTTCAGACTTGCGCATTATCCGGGTAAATTGCAAATTTTTCAGCTCTTCCAGACGGTTACCCAAGGGCAGTTGGTTAGTCCTAATATTACCCGGGTAAAGTCTGAAATTTTCACTTACTTGCAGCTTTACTCAGTGGTTTTGGGTAATGGCAGGATAACCCACACTTCATGCTTTACCCGTAACATACTGTAAATATATAAATGTGTGGGTTCTGCTATTGATGCAATAGTTTCAAACACCATTCTCTATTCGCATCCAACACCAGGCTGACCAGGCTAAGAGAAGATCGACGTAATTAATCTGTAAACCACTTCTAATCACTTCTATAACAGATGGTGAGGGTTTTCTTGGGTGTGTTAGGGATGTACCGATACTAGTATCGGTGCTGATACTGCCGTTTGCACGACTACTTAGTACTCGTGCAAATGGCCCGATATACATTTCCCCCCCTGATACCGGAAGCTAGCGCTGGGCCGGCTTGCCGGTATCCGCGGGGCTGGGGAAGCTGGCCGCATGCATGAAAAGCACGCGGCCAGCATTCCCCTCCGGCAGGCTGCAATACTCACCCCTTCCGAAGGTACGATCGCACGGCTGTGGCGAGATCACATGGCTGCTGGCGTTTTTGTGACGCTGCCTCTTGGCTGGAGGCAGCGTCACAGAGGCGCCCAGCGACCACGTGATTGCGCCACAGCCGTTCGATCGGACCTTCGGAAGGGGTGAGTATTGCAGCTAGGGCTGAGACAACTATTTTCATCAATCGATTAGTTGTGAAGTATTTTCATTATCGATTAATCGTCCTGTGTACAGCACACACTGTTTAGAGTCAGACTGAGTTAAACGTAAATAACCTCAGCTTCGTAACTGATTGGAGAAGACGCGCCGCTGCTTTACTTGGTATGATTTAGTTCTAGGGTTATGTCAGACACAACCATTTTATTTTTATTTGGTTTGCAACAGCGGCAGAACTATAACACAAACAATAGAATACTGCCACTGGGGGAAGGAACTGTACGCCTCTTTTTTATTCTTTGAAGCTGGAGTTCTGTGCCACCCTCCCTGCCACACTCTTTGTTCGGGAACTGCCATTCCCTCCCTCTTGGGTCTGGTCATTTTCCCCAATCTTACTTCCATACTCGAATCCAGTCTTTTGCCCACTCACTCTCACTCTCAAGAAGTCACTTCTACCTCCAGTCCCCCCTCCCAGTTTGTTCACGAAATTATTTAAAAGGGACACTCTACGCACCCCGACCACTTTAGCTTATTAACCCCGATTTCATGCTGACATCATCTCTATCCAAGTGCTCGTAGCCACGTTCATTTGGGGAGGAAGCAAACATTGGTTGATGCTGCATGCGCAGCTTAAACCCATCACTCTGACCAAGCACTCGCATACCGTGGGCCATATTACAAAGCCGGTGCTAACTTAGCAACTCAATAGAATATAATGGCTCTGGTAAGTTTACAACATCTCTGGTTAAGTTAGCACCAGCTTTGTAAGGCTGGGGTCAGATGAACGCTGTTTGAATGTGCATTTAGCCGCACTTTATTACGGCCGTGGTAGCAGCAAATGACGACCAACATGCAAAGTGCGGCCGCACAAGTGCAAGCGGCAAACGAATGCATTTTTTGCAAGAACGTCGAGCCGCTAGTACTGACGCACAGTGTGCTGTGCCGGCATAGCGGCGTGTGTGTGTGATTAGAAGACGTGAGACGCTGCACATGTCTGGCCTACATCACGCCCACTTGTTTACATAGCTCCGTCACAAATCACGGCTGTAATTGCGCACCGTGTGACCACTATCGCGTCTGCCGTCAAAAAGTGCGTCCATCTTCATTTACGGATTTGGGATCAGTGTAAACCTTTTCTCACACATCACTCTACAGTGCCAATGGCCATGCCCCTCACCTCATTGAGGTATCTAACGCCACATTTTAGGCTGGCGGCACACTAGCAAACCTTTTTGCGTCCGTCTGACTGTACTGTTTGCTGTCCGTCGTAGCTTTATAAAGGAGTCAATTAAACACACCACACAAAGCCCCTGCGCACTTGTTCACGGACGGGCAAAGAATAAAGCCACGGACGCAAAAATAACATCGACGTGAAAAAGCTAAACGGACGCAGAAACAACGCTGCCATGTATTTTCCTAGGGTGTGGAGACATCAGACATTACGGACGCACTTTATGCAGTACTCACTATCTCCCGTGAAAAAGTGCGTCCGTAACGGACGCAGCACAGTATGCTCGTGTGCCGGCTGCCTTAGGGTACTCACCTGGATTCGAAAAGGGGTTACTCGCTTACATCAGTTGTTTGCACCGGCTGCCATCTTGCCCTTTCAAGACCTGCAGGTCAAATATAAAATACCGCCTTCCATGTTTTTGTCGTATATGCGATTGTGTTCATTTCTTAAGTCACGTGAGGTCATAGCGGGACTCGGAGACACTTTGCCACTTCTCTCAGACGTTGAAGTCTTCTGGTTGGATCAGCATTCTACTACAAAACCAATCTCGCTTTTTTATCGCGTTCTTACTACCCCACCAGGGGCCACGAGATGGGCGTTTCTATCAGACTGGGAAAGAGACCTCGCCATGGTTTTTACTCCTACACAATGGGCAATGGGGCACATGTTTGCAGACAGTGCTTCCAATTGCGCTACAATAATTGAGACTCAGGTACCACCGGTACATCAGTTTTCTCTATCGCCCTACATAATGAGCAAGTTTCCCCCGAATACCTCAGCTTTGTTGGCGCTGTTCCTCAGCGCCTGGCACAATGGGTCACATTTGGTGGCACTGCCCTCTGGTTGCCTATACATCTCTATATTGGCCACGGAGGCGCTGGGTCACCCGGTTGCATATTCACCGGAGATATTACTAATGGGAATGCTGCACCTTCCACGACCTGAAAATGCTTTTTATAATCGTTTTCACCACAATGTTGCTCCTGGCTAGGAGTTGGAGGACCACTACGGTTCCAACACAACGACAACTTATTGTTTTATTGCAGGCCTCAAAATTTCAAGTCCCAAGCTACTAGCCAGGCCTTATGAGTTACTCGCCACTAGTTGCCTCACCTAACCCCTATCCAGCCCTGCTTCTGCATTCCCACTCGCCCTCATGTAATTTCCACTCGCCAAATGTGAGCAGGCGAGTGGAAATTTTGAGGCCTGTTCTATTGGACCAATATCGAACATTTGATACCAAAGCAACTGCAGACTGTGGACAACACCCTCCCAAAAAGGACCCTTTGGCGATTTGGGACATTCACAAGTTGTATAAGGCGTGTGGCCTATAACCGAGATCGTTACTTGTCGAGCTGTATCGGGCTCCTCCCCTGACCAATACGGTGCCTCTGTGGCCCTCCTCTTCTATTTTACGTGCCTCCTCTATTTCACACCTGAAGGATGATTTTTGCCTATAGAACTGCCCTACCTTATTTCTCCCCCTTCCTTCCCATCCCCTCCCGTATTTTTCTGACGGTTATTTTTCTTTCTCATTTAAGAGGTTAATTGATGTATGCCTGTTATTGTTTAATCCTCTCAATAAAAATGTATTTAATTTTTTTATTTTTTTTTGACGGAAGACGTGAAAAATGCGTTAGTCTGACCCAAGCCTAATACTGCCCCTTGTGTGTGAAAAGTACACAAGATACTCTTTCTCTCTCTCTTTCTCTCTCTCTTTCTCTCCTCCTTCTCTCCTCCTTCTCTCCTCCTTCTCTCCTCCTTCTCTCCTCCTTCTCTCCTCCTTCTCTCCTCCTTCTCTCCTCCTTCTCTCCTCCTTCTCTCCTCCTTCTCTCCTCCTTCTCTCCTCCTTCTCTCCTCCTTCTCTCCTTCATTGTGTGGATAATGACAGTATCGGGGTTTCTGCACACGTGACACGTTGGCCGCTGGATCAGTGGTTGGATGACTTGCTGCTTAGTCATCAGTGGTTAAAGGGAAATTCTAGAAGCTGTGAAATGCAAAAGGAAATCTAGGAATTAACTTTTTAGTTTCCTTTTTGTACTTTTTTTATTTTCCCCAGTTTAACCCTTTTTTTTATTTTGTCATCTTTGTGATGAGTGTACAGCGGTACTTTCAGTGGCCCTTGTCCTGTAGGCATGAATTCCTGGGTTTGGGAGGCGCCGCACGCGGTGGTCACTTGGGATATCAAATCGTCTACTTTGTTGGCGCACTCCCTTTTGTGTGTTGCTAAAAATGTATGGGCCGTTAAGTGCAAATGCCTTTTTGGAGCTACAACCAACGAGACGCGTGGACCCGCCTCTTGCGTACGTGTTTGGGAAGAGCAAAGGTAACCAGACTGGGGACGCTGGATACCTCAGATTTGTATTAAAGGGGGCTTGGATACACAGTGTTATTGAGGGAGAGAGGTGAAACTCAGGAGAATGACTGGAGAAGTGAAAATTCTAGGTCAAAATAGTCTAACCGGAAAAATTCTCCCCTTTTATCTCGCTTTCCAAATTGATTATTTGGTCTAGATTGTTCATTCTCCTGGCAATTCTCCAGGTTTTCACCTCTCTGTGAATAGCCCTGTATGGCTACTTTATAAAGTGTATTCATATGAAGCACCAACAAATTCCATAGTGCCGTACATTGGGTAGAACAAGCAAGCCAAAATCGCGAACCTGGTAGACACCATTTGTTAATTGGGTTTGTCCTGCCCATTGTACAGCACTATGGAATTTGTTGACACTTTATAATTGATTTTTAACTATAAATACACGTTATAAGTAGCCATTGTTTTTCTATACTTGTTCTAGGCGTTCGTAGATGTGTGTGTGTGTGTGTACATTTCTAACGGCTATAATTGGTTAAATTTTATATATTTTGTGCATCTTTAAGTGTGATTAGTACCATTTATTTATAAAGCGACAACATATTCCGCAGCGCAGCGGGTGAAACAAAACCTAAATTGACAAGCAGGTTTGACACACAGATGATGCCGACGGCCTCAGCCCAATTATTTTTTTTTTTTTTGCCCAATTTTACTTTGTCCATCGCCGCGCGCTGCTCCTCCTCTTTGGCTCCCGATCCCAGACGTCCCGTAGGCTTCTCTGCGCAATTTGTGCTAATTCTGTAGCGTAGGAAACGAAACTTGTGCACCGCATCGGGACTTTCCAACTTTAGGTACGCAAGTCCCGTAGCGGCTTCGCAGAAAGATGCGCAGCTCCGACCCTTCGCGGCTTCTCTGAGACTGGTCGCTAAAGCGCCGTCAGCTCGCTCCCTGCATGCTGCCGTGTTATATAACTGATTCAGCGTTCAGGGTTGTGGGGTTCGAATTAGTGTGCGGTAACACGAAAACTGAAGGATTTATTAATTAGACAATAGTAATAAGCAAAGGCAACACAGAACAAACAGAAAATAGAGCAAACACTGGATACTCGAGGTATACCGCTAGATTTCGGTAACAAAAATTTACCTTAAAGGGATACTCCAGGCAATATGACAACCTCAGCTTGTTAAGGTGGTCATATTGCCTGAAGTATCCTGTTTTTTTCCCCAGCCTTCTACCTTTTCCTGATCGGCTGATATTGCTAACGGGAGTCGTCCCAGAAGACTGGAAATTAGCAAATGTTGTGCCCATTCACAAGAAGGGTAGTAGGGAGGAATCTGGGAACTATAGGCCAGTTAGTCTTACGTCAGTAGTGGGGAAATTAATGGAAACCATGTTAAAGGAAAGGATTGTTGAACATCTAAAAACACATAGATTACAGGATCAGAAACAACATGGGTTTACCTCAGGGAGATCATGCCAAACTAATCTTATTGATTTTTTTGATTGGGTAACAAAAATAATAGACACAGGTGGTGCAGTAGACATTGCTTATTTAGATTTCAGTAAGGCTTTTGATACTGTTCCGCATAGAAGGCTTATCAATAAATTGCAATCTTTGAGCTTGGATTCCAATATTGTTGAATGGATTAGGCAGTGGCTGAGTGACGGGCAACAGAGGGTTGTGGTAAATGGAGTTTATTCGGCGCAAGGTCTTGTTACCAGTGGGGTACCTCAGGGGTCAGTACTTGGACCCATTCTCTTTAATATTTTTATTAGTGATATTGCAGAAGGTATTAATGGAAAAGTATGTCTTTTTGCTGATGGCACAAAGATTTGCAACAGGGTTGACGTTCCTGGAGGGATCAGCCAAATGACAAATGATTTAGGTAAACTAAAAAAATGGTCGGAGTTGTGGCAATTGAGTTTTAACCCCTTAAGGGCCGCTGACGTACCCTGTACGTCCTGTCCTCGGGTCTCCCTTAGACCCGCGGACGTACAGGGTACGTCAGCGGCGCCTAATCCCCCTCCCGCCCGATACTCCCCTCCCTCGCCGGATCCCACGGCGATCTGGCAGGGAGGAAGCCTGCCCATGTGATTTACATGGGCAGGCGAGGCTGATGATGTCGCCACGCTGCGTGGTGACGTCATCAGCAGGCGTCCCCATGCATTTCAATGGAGGGGAGGGGGGGGCTCCTTCGGAGCCCTCTATCTCCCCAACCATTGAAGCTAGGGAGATGCCGTTTGCACCGCTGGAGAGGGGAGAGCCTCCCCTTTTCAGCGGTGTATGGAATTAACCGTTTCGCCGCCGGTTCACGTTGCGGCGCCAATTGGCGCCAAAATGCTATTCAAACCTGGAGGGGGGCTGACATCTTGGATGTCAGCCAAGCCTCCAGGTCCCCCCCCACCCACTGACAACCTCACCATATGTGTGAGGATGTCAGTGGGCCAGTTAACCATCTAGCTGCCATGTAGAGATAAGGGGATCCTAAGGATCCCTTTATCTCCCGATCCATGGCAGCTAGATGGTCATATTTGCCATCATTTGAAAGGCCTGATTATGGCCTTTCAAATGATACCGAACATGACCAGGTTTGGTTTTAAACAAAAAAAAATTAATAATAATAAAAAACTTAAAAAAACCCCATTTTTTTTATTTAAGTTTTTTTTTGTCTGGGGGGGGTTTAATTAAATAGGACCTAGGCTGTCATCTAAAAATAATTAGCACAAAATGGTCAGAATGAGCGCAGCGCACATAGGTGAACTGTCTCAGCAGTGAAGGGGTTAAAAAGCAAACGCATGTAAAAATTGGGTATTTCTAGTCTCGGGACAAAATTTTGAACCTATTTAGCCGGGGTCGTTTTGGGTGGTTGTAGATTTTGGGGATTAAATTAAGAAAAAGTGTGTTTTTACCATTTATTTTTTTTTCCTCATATTTCATTTTTTTTATTTTTTATTTTATAGTAAATTATTCGATATGATGGAAATAATGGTATTTTTAGAAAGTCCATTTAATGGCGGGAAAAAGGGTGTATAATATGTGTGGGTCGAATAAACGAGTAAGAGGAAAATTTGACCTAAACACTAACAGCGCAGAAACGTAAAAACAGCAGCGGTCACTAAAAGACGGATTTGTGTAAAACCGCCCGGTCACGAAGGGGTTAATGTGGATAAGTGCAAGATAATGCACCTGGGACGTAAAAACCCAAGGGCTGAATCTAGAATATTTGATACAGTCCTAACCTCAACATCTGAGGAAAGGGATTTAGGGGTTATTATTTCAGAGGATCTAAGGGTAAGTAGTCAATGTAATAGAGCGGCAGGAAATGCTGGCAGAATGCTTGGTTGTTGGTAGGGAGAGGTATTAGCAGTAGGAAAGGGAAGTGCTCATGCCACTGTACAGAGCACTGGTGAGACCTCACTTGGAGTACTGTGTGCAGTACTGGAGACCGTATCTCCAGAAGGATATAGACATCTTAGAGAGAGTTCAGAGAAGGGCTACTAAAATGGTGTACGGCCTGAAGGAGAAAAGTTACCAGGAAAGGCTTAATGATCTTAACATGTACAGCTTGGAAAAAAGTCGAGACAGAGGAGATATGATAGAAACATTTAAATACGTAAAGGGAATCCACAAGGTAGAGGAAGGGAGTATATTTAAAAGGAAACAAAATAGCAAAACAAGAGGACATAGTCTTAGATTAGAGGGGCAAAGGTTTAAAAGTAACATCAGGAAGCATTATTTTACTGAGAGGGTGGTGGATACATGGAACAGTCTTCCAGTTGAAGTGGTAGAGGCCAAAACAGTAATTGAATTTAAGCAGGCATGGGATAGGCATAAGGCTATCCTAAACAAAAGATAAATCCAGGTAAAGTATCCATGTAATTGGGCAGACTAGATGGGCCGAAAGGTTCTTATCTGCCGACACTTTCTATGTTTCTATGCTGAGAGAAGCGGTGGACTTTACTCCGCCCTCCCAGCTGTCAATCAGCCCTATCGGGTTTCAAGGTCCCCGCGTTTTGGAACTCTCGGCAAAGCTGGCATGTCATCGCGCTAGGAGCGCGATGACGTCCCACCACTCCGGCAGAGTCACGGGAACGCGCAGGAGAAGGAGCTGGAGCTGCTGCCGTCTCCTCCTTCTCCTCCGCCTAAGAGTTTTTAGACGAGCAGGTGGGGTGAACTTCAGCTCACCTCGCCGCTCGTGAACGTGCACTGCTCTGCGCATGGCGGTTGAATGAGCTGATTGGCTGGTTTACGTGATTGGCACGCTTTGCACGTAAACCTTAAGCCAAGTTCCAACTTTACCACGACGGGAGCGGAAGAGGAGGGAGGTGAGTATGAAAAAAAAAAATTGGAAAAGTGTAATTTTTAGGGTAAGTATAACATTAAAAAAATATATATGTACTGAATGACTAGGGCAATAGGTTTAATATAATGTAAAAAAAAAGGGGGGTGATTTTCACCCTGGAGTGTTCTTTTTAATATTGGAGGGGTCGCATTCTATACGAGACCTCTGCATCGCGTGTATGGAAATAAAAAAAACTTGCCTTGCTCTGGATCCCAAGTATCCCGGTAGTCTCGCTGAATTGAATGAGGTGTCGCTGATGCTTGCAAACACCTTCAGGAACTCCCGGATTCGGGAGAGGTGGGATCCATCAGACAGATGGCACGCTCGGTTTAAGCCAATCATTCACCTCGCTCGTCTCCGCCGGCCATCTAATCGCTAGTAAAGGCGACGGGTGGCCGGCGGCTTCATACTTGATAACTGCAATCATTCTAGAGCAGAGCACCCTGGCCTGAGGGGGAGCCTGACTGTGTTACGAGAACCTGGAAGGATCTTAATTATTTACCGGTACAGTAAATTTTTGTTCCTCGCGTTATATTCGAGTATTCACTCATTTGCATAATAAATCTCTATCCATCACGTTATATTCGGGTCGTGCTATACTCGAGAATCTACGGTAACTACTAAACAACAACAAGGAAAAACAATAGGGATGACCGAGAGCAGAATTAAGCAGAGGGACACTACAGGAATAGACTGATCACATAGTTAGATAATGTTCACAGAAAGACAAAAGGCAGCAGTGGGAATTAAATCCTAAACACCGGCATGTACTGAATATACTGAAAGTCAAGAGATGATGGGAGTTGAAGTCCAGAAAATTGATGGCTGTAGATTCCAGGGAATAATGGCAAATCCAGAGAAAATAATGATACTTGCAATAAATCAAAGTCCTTAGCAGTTAGGTCCTGATGTGCGGTAACAAAGGGGCAATTCCATAAGCATATCCAGGTAGTTTCCAAAAGGTCAGAGGGTCACAGGCAAATGGGCAAAGTCCATATATTCTCCAGGCAAGGGTTCGGTACACAGGTATTCAGGATAGCCGGCTTGAGCAGATGTAAATTCACACTGAAACAGCTATGACTTAAAGGGATACTCTAGGCAACATGACCACCTAAGCTTTTTTAGGTGGTCACGATGCCCTGAATATTCCCCTGCCTGTCCCCCCTCCCTCCGCACAGCCGATCGGCTGAAACAGCTGAGCGACGCGGAGGAGTTTACTCCGCCCTCCCAGCTGTCAGTCAGCAGAGCGGGATTCAGATTTCCCGCTTCTGCCGACTTTTGCCGAGTAGGAGATGTCAGCGTGCTTTCAGCGCGATGACGTCTCCAACTCGCCGCAGTAGCTGGCGGCAGCCTGAGGATTAGTGTTGCGCGCGTCCTCTTGCGCGCAACACCAATCCTCAGCAGATGGAGCCGGGAGGAAGCCTGCCGATTGGCTGGCTTACGTGAGATGCGCGCTTCTCACGTAAACCATTAGCCAAGTGAAACCAACAAGGACGGGGGCGGAAGAGGGAGGGGAGTATAAAAAAAAAAAACGCTGTTGGAAACAGGGATTTCTTTTGTTTAAACTGTAATACTTACCCTAAAATCCACTTATTTATTGAGGAAATGGGGATAAATTAATGTAACAAAACGGGGGGGGGGATTTTTTATTAGTGTTCCTTTAACGATGCAGAAGCACTGCATGATGGGCCTTCAGCCCGTTAGTAGGGGAGAGCCAGGTGATCAGTGGTAACACCTGAAGCAGGATCATAGATTGTATCAGGTTTAGGCAGGTATTGCAAGGATTAATGTGATGTTTTATTAGACTTTGTGCCCTTCTTGCGGGCACGGCGCCGCGGGGTGTGACGTCACTAGTAACCGGGAAAGTCAAATTTGCTGGGTGGGGTGGAGGAAACTCTTCCACTTCACCCAGCTTTTTAGGCAAAACTGGGGGGGGGGGCGCAGTCAACACATCTTGGCCGTTTTAAAGATATGAAGTGGCCAGGGTGGGTAGAGTGTTCCCTTTTAAAAACTACCAACGTTTCAGCTCACGCAGGGTGAGCCGAGATGTCGATTGTTTTTAATGTAGCCCAAATAAAGATTTAAGACAGAGTACATCAGAGATATTATATATATATATTTCTGTTTTTGAAGGTTTGTGGACGCAATTGGGGTCTTGTAAGTTAAAGTCACTACTTTAACTTACATTGCAAAATGTTATATAACCGTTTCCGCTCATGCTGAGCATTTTATTAAGGTACAGTATAACCGTGAAAGTCTTACATTTTATAAGAAAGAATATCACCCGCCCGTCGTGTCGCAGACTCACATGGCGGCCGCAGATACGCCAGTCTCAACCAGAAGTGATGTATCTTGATGCCCAGGCGTGCTGTCAGTGACTTGTATCTATGGCGACTAGGGGAGCACCGATACCATTTTTTTTTTTTTTTAAGACCAAGTACCGATACTTTTTATTTAATGTCATGTGTCCGCGTTTCAATAAGAACAGTGTGTCTATCTCTCTATCCGTGCCCCCTCCCCCCGCATTCTCTCTGCCAGGCTCTCCTCCTGGTACTGTTCATCCTTCGAGCTGCTGCCGGGAAAGGGCTGTAGCCCGGCCGCTCATTGGGAACCACTCGGCGCACAAGCCGCTGTCTCGCAAGTTCACCAGTTCTCGTGAACTCTGCGATCTCAAGAGATTCGCGGCTGGTAGATCCCAACAAGCGGCCGGGCTACAGTCCTTTTCCGGCAGCAGCTCGAAGGATGAACAGTACCCGGAGGAGAGCCTGGCAGAGGAGAGAGAACGCACTGCCAGACGAAAACCGTCCTGCAAGCCAGCCCAGCGCTGGTTTCTGGTATCGGGGGCATCTGCACGAGTACCAAGTACTCGTGCAGATCCCGGTATCGGTGCATCCCTAATGGCGACCGAAGATGAAATGTCTCTCTAGAAAGGGCTAAAAACATTTTTTTGGTCCGATCAGAAAATCTATTTTTCTTTTCTTTTTCCTGGGGTTCCGTAGCTATAGGGACTGGTTTTTACCTCCGGACTCTGAAATTTCTTGACCATTATACATGAATCTATTTTTTTCTTCTCTTGAACCCCGTTCACTGCCAGGTGCTTAGACATAAAATCTGTCAGAAAACCAACTCCCTGTAGCCATACAGTATATAAGGCTAGGGTCAGACGAACGCATTATTCGCAGCGACCGTCAAAAAGTGCGTCCGAACGCATTGACGTATTTTTTCACGGAATGCGTGAAAACTGTCACACGATGTGCATTTTCATGCGTGATTTCAATAAAACTCTTTTTGCGTCTGGACGTTATGTAGGCTGGACATTAGCAGTGTCTGACATCTCCTAATCACGCACACACGCCGCTATGCCGCAGCAGCGCACTCTGTACGGCAGTACTAGCGGTTCAGCGTTCTCGCAAAAATGTGTTCATTTTCCACTTGCATTGCGCGGCCGGACTTTCGTGCGGCCATACTTCGTATATTGGCCGTCTTTTGCTGCTACTGCGGCCGTGATTTAGGCTAGGGTCAGACTAACGCAGTATTAACGTGCGTTTAGCAGCACTAAATCACGGCCGTGCTAGCAGCAAATGACATCCAATGCCGGGCAGCATACGAAGAACGGCCGCACAAAAGTCCGGCCGCGCAACGCAAGTGGCAAGCGAACGCATTTTTTCGAGAACGTGAAACCGCTAGTACTGACTTACAGAGTGCGCTGCGTCCGCTAGCAGCGTGTGTGCGTGATTAGGAGACGTCAGACGCTGCTAATGTCCGGCCAACATAACGTCCAGACGCAAAGTGTTTTATTGATGATCCGTACAAAATCACGGACGAAAATGCGCATCGTATGACCTCTATTGCGTATTCCGTGAAAAAATGCGTCCATTCGTTCGAACGCACTCTTTCACGGACAACGCAAAAAATGCGTTAGTCTGACCCTAGCCTAAGTGTGAATAAAAACGCACATTAAGGAAAGATAGGGGTTCCTTTGAACCCGATATCTCCTGACTAGCGGGGTCATGTTTGGTATCATTAGACAGGCCAGAGCATATCCTTTCCAATGATACCAAACATGACCATGTTTAAAGTAGAAAAAAAATAATTTAAAAAAAAACATTTTTCAAGACCTGAAATGGCTCAGCAGTGAAGGAGTTAAACAAGGCTATTAGAAAAATCTGATACGGGTACAAAATGGAAATTTTTTGTGTGCCACGTACCTATGCAAACCAAAAGACTGCCCTTATGTGAGTAACTCACTTGTCACGGACCTTCATTCTTCGCTGAGCTCTTTGCAGAAGCCACGTTATTGTGTTGTGTGCGTTTTTTATATGGACGATGTTTTTTTTTTCTTAGTATTTTTACCAGGAAGGATACATTGAGATTACTCTCGTTTTCAAGTATGTCCTGGGTGGCGAGTTTGTACCGTTAGGTGTCTTGCCCAAGGACACTTACTGCAGAGGTGCTCTGGCCGGGATTCGAACCTGTGTCTCCACGGTTATAGAGCAGTGATGTTACCTCTCCTCCACCCAGCCACCAGTTTCTTTTTTATTCAATTTATTTATTTTTAGACTATATATTTTTTTTTCGCTCAAGTTTCACTTTTGGGGCCTATAAACGGCTGTAAAAGCGTGGGCTGAGCTGCGTCGCTCGCTCTTTGGCGCCTTTTCAAGCAGTAAAGGTAATAAGAGATTTACAGCTGAAGAGCACGCGAGACGTGATGCCTGACTCTCCCTTTTATCGCGCCCAGTTTTATAGATTAAATGGAGCGTCTTCACGTGTACTTTTGCTTCGTTCTTGGCGGTTGCGTCATTGACCAAACCATTTCTATTTATTCCCTCTTCTAGAGGTCGAGAATCTCTTATCCCAAAAATTTAGAGCCTGGAAGTGTTGGATTTTACAGATTTTGGAATATTTGTGTGTAATTAGGCTTGAGACCCATCCCTAAAACATTAGTTTCACACTCACAGCCTGGAGGTCATTTAACCCCTTAAGGACGTGTTACGTCAGAAATACATCGACTTTGTGTCATAAATGCTGCGTCACTCTCTTCATCCTGACCACTACCGGGGTTATTCAGAGAGAGGTGAAAAGCAGGAGAATGGAAAAATTCTAGGTTAAAATAGCCAAACCAGAAAAATTTCTCGCATTTATCTCACTTTCCAAATCGGCTATTTTGACCTAGAATTTTCCATTCTCCAGTCATTCTCCTGCTTTTCACCGCTCTCTGAATAACCCTGTAACTTTTTTTAAAATGGTCAGGATGTACGGAGTGCTCCCAGATTTTTGCTTTAAAAAAAAAAATGAAGTGGAAGAGTTTCCTCCTCCCAGCATCATTAGCAGCCGAGGAATTTGAATTTTATGGAATTTTTTTTGTGGGGGGGAGATTTGACTTGAGCCAATATTCGAAAAATGCCGCTGGTCTGACGAAAAGCTGTAAAATTACCGAGAAAGAATATTTACAGCCAGCACCAAGCCTTTTGAATTACAAGTGACGTCGGCATGCAGGGAGAGCGCTGAGGTCACGATCTCTGAGAGCAGTCGCTTAAGTCATCGGTCTCAGAGAGGACGGGAGGGCATCATTCGGCGCAGGTGCTACGGGACTTGCGCACGTAAAGTTCGCAAGTCTCGTTGCGTTCTCTACACTGCGCAAGCAACATAAGAAGCACAGAAACGCCTTGGACTTCCAGGTTCGGAGTCCCTGAGCCAATGAGGAGGAGCTACAAGCGGCGAGGGAGAAAAGGGGAGTATAATGGGTCAAAAAATAATTAATTGGGCAGAGGTTGTCAGTAGCATCTTCCCAGTTAAAGGGCAAAAAAAGGACGCTTTTTTTTTTTTTTTTTTTTGGTGTACATTGAACCCTCCGGTTGTGGCGTCATGACGGAGCTCAAAATATTTCAGGATTATGGGTGGATAGAAACAGAAAATGTCGGCAGATAAGAACCTTTCGGCCCATCTAGTCTGCCCAATTACATGGATACTTTACCTGGATTTATCTTTTGTTTAGGATAGCCTTATGCCTATCCCATGCTTGCTTAAATTCAATCACTGTTTTGGCCTCTACCACTTCTACTGGAAGACTGTTCCATGTATCCACCACCCTCTCAGTAAAATAATGCTTCCTGATGTTACTTTTAAACCTTTGCCCCTCTAATCTAAGACTATGTCCTCTTGTTTTGCTACTTTGTTTCCGTTTAAATATACTCCCTTCCTCTACCTTGTGGATTCCCTTTACGTATTTAAATGTTTCTATCATATCTCCTCTGTCTCGTCTTTTTTCCAAGCTGTACGTGTTAAGATTATTAAGCCTTTCCTGGTAACTTTTTTCTCCTTCAAGCCGTACACCATTTTAGTAGCCCTTCTCTGAACTCTCTCTAAGATGTCTATATCCTTCTGGAGATACGGTCTCCAGTACTGCACACAGTACTCCAAGTGAGGTCTCACCAGTGCTCTGTACAGTGGCATGAGCACTTCCCTTTTCCTACTGCTAATACCTCTCCCTACACAACCAAGCATTCTGCCAGCATTTCCTGCTGCTCTATTACATTGACTACTTACCCTTAGATACTCAAGCTGCATCACAAGTCAGAGGCTGGAAATTACTCGCCTATGAAATACACCCCACATTTAATCTGGATCAGGCCGGGCTCTGTTTGCTAATAGTGGTCTGTGTTTAATGTGCAGCTGGCCTAGGGGAGGCAGTCAGGGGTCAAGTCGTGGGAACGCATTACCACCACGGTTTTCTCAGAGGGAACGGAGTTCTCTTTTTACCCACTTTGTGAACGGCATTTATTAGATTCCGTCGTAGATTTCCATATTAAATCACCAGAAATATATATTACTGTAGATACTCGCGTATACCGCTAGAGTTTTGTGACAAAAATTTACCTTTTAAAATTGGAGGGATCGCGAATATAATGCAACCCCCATCTACATAGCGAGTAAAAAAAATAAATAAATTGCCCTGCTCTGGATCCCAAGTCTCCTGGAAGTTCCGTTAGTCTCGCTTAAGTGAATGCGGGCTCCCGGATGCTTGCAAACCCTACAGGAACTCCCAGATTCAGGAGAGGTGGGATCCAGCATGGCCAATCACCTCGTTCACCTCCGCCAGCCATCTAATGGCTAGTAAAGAAGCCGGATGGCCGTCACTTCATACTTAGTAACACCTGCAATCATTCTAGAGCAGAGCACCCTGGCCTGAGGGGGAGCCTGACTGTGTTGAGAGAACCTGGAAGGATTTTAATTGTTTACCAGTACAGTAAAATTTTGTTCCTTGCGTTATAGTCGAGTCTTGAGTATTCTCTCATTTCCATAATAAATCTCTATCCACCGCGTTATATTCGGGTCCCGCTATACTCGAGTATCTACAGTACATTTATAAGGATTTCCCTAAGGCTGGGTTTACACCCAAAGCGTTTAATAACATGCGTATAGCGCAAATGTGAAAAACGTGCGAACGCGTATTGCAGCGTGTTCACGCTGCAGTCTATGGCTGCGACTGCGCTGCAATACGCCCCAAAGAAGCTCCCGTACTTCTTTGGGCGTAGGACGTTTTACAGCGCGTTCCTACACGCTGTAAAACGCCCAAGTGTGAACAAGCCCCATTGGTAATCATGGGATTTCCATGTTTAGGTGTTTTACAGCGCACAGGAACGTGCTGTGAAACGCCCAGGTGCGAACGTGGCCTAAACACCAGCCTAAGGGCAACATGTCAGTGATTGAGGAGCAGAATCTTGGAGAGGTCTTTTTTTTTTTTTTTTGTGCTAGACCCCTGGAGGCAATATTATTTACAAGGGGCTAAGGAACTACCATGTGTGTCTGCTCCATTGCCTTTCGTAAACCTCTTCAATGCCCCGGTGCTCAATCCCTCCCCCCATTCATATAAACCAGTGGTTCCCAACCGCAGTCCTCAGGTCCCCCTAACAGGCCAGGTTTGCAGGATATCTGAAGCACAGCACAGGTGATATGATTTGCTGTTCAGTGATTGCAGGATTCAGTCTGCATTTCCCAAAGGTGATCCTTAAAACCTGACCTGTTAGGGGCACTTGAGGACCGCGGTTGGGAACCACTGATATAAACCTACAACCAAAAAAAAGGCAGGCGCTCACAGGCGTGTTAACACGTTGTTTGTTCACCCCCCCCCCTCCGTTCTCATGATAAAAGTGAACCTTTTACGATCTATGACAATCTATAGTGTTACCCACAGATAGAAATCGAGGGGTGTTAAGTCTGGGGAATATGGAGGGGATTCGGCAGACCTCTGCGTCCTATCCAATCGCCTGACAGAATGTCGAGCTCTTACGTCTCGGTGGCAGTGAGGTGGTACGCCATCTTGCTGGAAGTAAAATTGCTCATCCGCATAAGGCCCGTGTCAGACTAACGCAGTGTTCACGTCCGTGTCGCCGCACAGTTTAACGTCCGTCGTAGCATAGAATCATGATCAATAGACCCACACACTGAACTGCGCACGCACAACGCATGTGTCAAACGGACGCAAGCTAGGCAAGAACGTAAAACCGCTAACACGGACGCGCAGAGTGCACCACGTCCACCGCGTAGCGTTCTGTGTGCGGGATGAGACGTCCAGCACCGTGACGCACAAAATGCCTTTTCAGATTAATTTTGTTTCCCATATTCTCTTTTTTTTCTACGTCCGTCATAAAAAATGGATCGTGTGGTGGCTACAGTATCTTCCGTCAGTACGTCAGTACGTCTGTCCGTTGTGCACGCACGCAGAGTGTGCTCAGACTGCGTTCGTCTGACCCTAGCCTAAAGCGCACAAATGGCTGGAAAAATGGTTGCGTGAAGCATGTCGAGGCACACTTGATCAGTGACCGTGCCTTCAAAAAAAGAATGGTCTAATTAAACCCTTGGCTGACAGTCCACACCATTTTCTGTACAAAGTCGTCATCTTCATGTATCGTCAAAACCGCTCCGTCTCCATTCTCTGATCAGGGTCATCTTCAATCATGGTGTGTAACTCTCGGTATGTAAAATTTTCCATGTCCTCTCTTCAGAATATGTTGTCCGCTTGATGTGTTAATTCCTGTCTCGCATGCACATTGTTTGACAGACCTTTGCGGTGAGCGTGTAAACTGTTGCAACATCGTATCAGAGGAAGCAGGACTTGTTGTTGTGTGACGCCTCCCAGATCTTTGTGCACATCACACGCACAGCTATCAGTTTGGAACTTATCACGAATCTGTGCGCTTGATGGTCACGTAGTTGGTTCTGTTCCAAACTCGCGTCACCGTTGTCGTTTAACTTCCCACACCTTTTCAAATTTACAATACCCTTCAAAATATGTACCGGCTGCGTGGAGTAGAGGTAACATCACTGCTCTGTGTGGAGAGAGCCTGTGGAGACATGGGTTTGATCCCAGCAAGAGCACCTCTCCAGTAAGTGTCCTTGGGCAAGACACCTAACGGTACATACTCGCCACCCAGGACATACTTGAAAACAAGAGAAATCTCAATGTATCCTTACTGGTAAAATCCTTTAAAAAAAAAAAATGGTCTTGCGTTGCTCGACCGTCAAGTGCGCCTCCGCCATTTTCTTTGACTCTCTCCGGACACCTGATCATATCAACAGTGGTGCGACTACTGCTATCTTTAAAGGAAACTTAATACTACACATTGCTGCAACAATTCAATACGGGGTTTTTGTTTTTTAAAAAAATAATTAAGCATTGGACTGAATTACGATTTAGCTGGTTGAACGCTCGTCCAGTCAGCAGACTCCTCCGCAGACTACGTCGAAACATGAGCTCATGAATTACCCCTTAACCCCTTCACTGCTGAGCCATTTCACGTCTTAAACAAGAAAAGGAGGGGTGTTTTTTTTTCTTTTTCTTATTTTTCTTTTTTCTTTACTTTAATCATGGTCATGTTTGGTATCATTGGGAAGGCCATGCTCTGGCCTTTCTAATGATACCAAACATGACCCTGCTAGCCACAAACAGTCGGGAGATTCAGGGTTCAAACGAACCCCCTATCTTTTCTTAGTCAATGAGGACGTTCCCCCACACGTCCTCAGCAGTGAAAGGGTTAAATGTCTCCATCTCTAAGATTTTGTATCGCCAATTTTCAGCCCTGGGGAACACTGGATACGCTTTGAAAAGACCGATTTTGTAATTTACCTTTTCAAAAAAAATAAAAAATTCTGCTGGACTTTGAATAAAAGTCATTTTGTGGTTACGTTGTGTCTCCTGTGAAATCGGATCTCGGTGGTGGGGGCTCACGATGGATACTGTATGGTATTGTCTGAATCCTTTGCTTCAATCTTCCATGTCGGCAGAGGAACAAAAACTCCATTGAATGTCTGCTGTGGAAACTATTTCCATCCCGGTGTTTGGTTGGGTATGAATGTGATCACATCTTGCATTTGGGAGTTTCCACAGGACATGGTTGACTCAGATGGGCCTAGCAAGTCCAAGGAGCAGAGATAAAACGAGAGCTTCCGTAAAGTACACCTGTCGACATCATGTTATTATTATTCTTATACAGGCATTTATGATTCGCCTGCATATTCCACAGCGCTTTACAATAGGGGAGCGCAAACAAGAGATGTACGTGATACATATTGATAAGACGACCCTGCCCATAGGAAAACTGTCCAGGTAGTGCAGCACTTAACCAAGTGCTCAGTCAGACATCCCATGAGCTTACAATCTAAGGGACTGGGGTAGGTGAAACAGATAGGAGCAGAGGGAATGTAAAGATGGTTAGCAGGGCAGCCTAGGAAGAACCAGAAGCCTGGGCTCAGTGAGAGTAATTGGAGCGAGAAGTGGAGACAGTTGGAAGAGAGACCTGAAATTATGGACCTTCCCTGGTTTTGACAGCAGAGGGAAGGAGCCATGTAGTCTGCCTTGTGAGTGCTTGATGCAGGGTTAGGGGCGCAGAGGGGAAGGGGCCATGCAGTCTCTTGGATTTTTCGATTTCAGATGAGGGTTACTAAACCTGTATATATCTATATGGTTTTTAAAACCAAAGGTTGTCATTGTGGTCCGTCATGAAAGGATCTGGTGGTTAATGATGCAAGTGATCCCGTGCCCACCACAAACATCCTCCCTGTCTGATCTTTAAACATTGGAAAAACCATAACATGCAACCATGATTTTTATTAATGTGCAAACTCTTGGCAAAATTATATATAACAAAAAAAAAACTGTTTGGATAATTAAGACTTTCTGTAATGGGACCTCCGGTGCCCCTAATGTTACGCGAGCAATAAAGTGGATTTCCCCTGGGTCTGTGACCGACGGGGCGTAACATAGTCAGGTTTGAAAAACTGCTCTTTACATACTGTGAAATACTTTATATAATCCGTATTTCCTCCACCTATTGTGCATTATAGTTTATGTCTCCGCCGTCCCAAAAAATGCTAATTCCCGTAATCCTGCTTCTGTTGCTGATCCAGTTTGTCGGTCTTTCAGCATCCATAATCCTCCCCGATCAGACGGAGTTGCGCCTCATCGAGCAGCAGACCTCCCGAAGTCGCACGGAAGGGGTCATTTGGTACTGGAGCAACAAAAATGCCCGGGTTGGGCAGTTACTGTCAGTCCTACGTTCGCTGGAATTGTTACGAGCACTTGACGTCTTCGACATATGTAAGTTGTGGGAGTTTGTTTTGTTTACCATGTGATCATTGTAATCAAATGATTTTATACTTCCATTAGTCATAGACTGTGTGGGAACACCTGGTATCTCGTTGATGTCAGTGTTGCAGGTCTTCATAAATACCGTTCCTCGTTTTGCTTATGGGGACACCCCAGCCACCCTGACCATTTAACTTAATTTACGTGGTTCGTAGTGACTCTTATACCCTTGGCCCTCACGACGCGACTGTTTCTGGCCTATGATAGACCTTCAAAGAGATGTCCTTCAGACAGCCATGGGGGGGGGGGGTTAGGCTCTGCTCCACGGATTCCGACAGGGTGATGTCTATGAGCGGAAGAGCCGTCCAGCATGGTCTAAGCTCCTGGCACACAATCGACTTGGTGTGTCGACATCATAGCAGACATGCATTCACTAGATGACCCTCATTCAGCGATGCCAATGGAGGAGGAACATGGCGGCGCTGCGACTGGGCAATAATCAAATTCATATTTATGATCCATGCCCTATCCATCGCTTGTTTAGACGTCGCATGAAATGTAAGCATTTTCATTAGTTTCGTGTACCCCTTGTCCAGACTACGTGTGACGTGCATCTGGCCGTGAACATGCGCAGCTTTGGATCTCGCAGAGCACATTTCTTTAAAATAAAAAAAAATCCCACACCTTTTTATGAGCTTGGATACGGAAAAATAGTTTGTAAAGCGGGTATCAATCGGATTAAGCAAAATTATCTGTATATAACCTTAGATCCCCAGGGTTTTCCCCTTTTTATGTTGGGCGTCCTACATTCTTCTTGAACGTTTGTTAGCTCCATTTTATGTTGCCTAGAAAGCTTGTGTTGTGAAACCGGGTCATAAAGGACATACAGCGCAAACTCTAGTTCCTCCGGTCGTGCTACGTGGAGATCTCCCTCTGCTGTTCACATACTGTGGCATCGTTTAAGATCTCCTTCGCAGGCTGCTGTAACTCTACGGAAGGGATTTCCGGCTCTGCCCCCCCCCCCCAAGATGTTGTAGAACTACAAGTCGAACGATTCTTTGTCCATCTGTTGCTTTCAAAGGATTCTGGGAATTGTTGCCTGTCAGCATCTTGGGGGACCAGATTTTGAGATCGCTGGTATATGGGATGTAGAGCTCCCTCTATTCGTCCTCACTAAAAGATCTTTTTCGATAGGTCGTCACTAGGTGAAATGTCCTGAACCACCTTGATCCAGCTTTGGCCTTGATCATCATACTGGATCACACTTCTGTGGCCTGTCGGCTGCCTCCGCAGCTGCCACGTCCCTCTCAGCATCTGTCGGGCCCTTCCACGGCGGCATGGTCGCTCACCACCTTCCACGGCGGCATGGTCGCTCACCACCTTCCACGGCGGCATCGTCGCTGTCGGTCACCTCCAGTTACTTCCACGGTGTCAATGTTACTCTCAACAATTGACAGTCACTGCCAAGGCAACCACCGCTTTTGTGATACCTATCCATCATGTTCATCACGGCACCACTCGTTTTATTAGTCGGACCGACGCTGCACACACCTCATGGTAAATATTCTAATCCGGCAACGGGGAATATAGAATGCGCGGAGCTGGTTTTAATCAGTGATCCTGCACGTCCTGTTTTTCAGAAGTGGTGAAATGATGGAAACTGTTGGTTTAGCGTTTCTTGCCTGACTCTCAACAGGTTTTAATGTTGGAGTAAAAGTTACTGCATGCGATGATTTACGTCATTAAAAATAATGAGGGAGAAGATCACAACGTGATCTGTTGCACCCACCAAAAAGATGGTGACAATTGATTTCGTTGAACTTCTTCTGAAAAGGCATCAAAGTCCCCCAAAATATGAAAAATAATTTAATAAAATGACATGTTTTAAAAGGAAAACTTCAGCCAAAACAACATTTCTTTAAAAGTGAATAAAAGCAGAGCTTGTTGTTATCCCATACACACGTTTATTTATTTAAACCGTTAAGGCTAATGTCAGACGAGCGCAGACAGACTCTGCGTGCGTGCACAACGGACAGATGTACTGACGGAAGATACTGTAGACACCACACGGGCTGTTTTTGTTGACGGACGTAGGAAAAAAGGAATTATGGGAAATAAAATTAATATGAAAAATGATAAATATTTTAAAAGGATCTGAAAAGCCATTGTGTGCGTCAAGGTGCTGGACGTCGCAAATGCGCTGCGTCTGACATCTCATCACTCGCACAGAACACTACGCGGACGTGGCGCACTCTGCACTTCCGTCTAGCTGTTTTACGTTCTTGCGTTCGTTTGGCACGTGCGTTGTGCTTGCGCAGTTGGGTGCGGACGCACATAGTGTGTGGGTCTCTATTGCTCATGATTCTATGCTAACACGGACGTGATCACTGCGTTCCTCTGACGCTGGGTTGAAACATCGTTCTTCTGAGCAGCAGTTTGGTTGTGCAGTCTGATATGCTGATTTGGGTTTCGGGCAAAGACGGACCAAAACCTGAGGGACACAACTTCTTCTAGTGAACAGCATTGAAAGTTGAGGTAAAGAGTACCAGGTCCTAGCCTCCACGGGGCCTGCTTTCTGTTTTCATTTTGTTAACTTACATTCTTTTCAGAATCTAAAGGTGTATTGTAGATTCTGTTCTCCATCTATGCTGTTGTCACTGGATATAAGCGTTTTTTTTTTGGTTTTTTTTATGCATTTTCATCCCTTCCACTGTGTCCGCAGGGTGGTCCGAGTGTATGACCCGTCTGTCGGCTCCACGGAATCCGCCAAGAAGACCACCTTCTCCCCCACCTCCATATTCAAATCCAAGGACTGAGCCAAGGCGGCCCTCAGAAGAGCAGAAAGAAGAAATCCAGAGCCAAACACCAACCAAATCCGTATCTTCTGGTAACTCGGCATTGATGACTTCTGAACCAATGCTGGTTTTCTAACATTTGGTTATAATTCTGCTGTGACGTGATCTATACCAGGGCTCTGCAACCTTGGCCGTTCCGATGTTTTGGAACTAAATTTCTCACGAGTATTCGCCAGCCAAGAGTGACTGATCATCTTGGGAGATGTTGTTCCAAAACCTCTGGATGGCCAAGAAGGCCGACCCCCTGATCTATACATTTGTCTAAGGCGCACATGTCATACTTGCTGGTAGCGTTGGCACAGAGATCCAATCAGATCTTCCAATGTGTACGTCTCAGGTGAGATCCGAAAAGCTGTCCTCTAGTAATGTGCCAATGGCGGCGCCTAACGGGTTGGTAGGAGAGGTGCTCTTTAAGGAGATCATTCGTATTTCATTATTTACAAATTGATCCGCCTTGCACCTTTTTTTAAATGTCTATATAGAAGATATAATACCCCTACATTTTTAGGAGGTGGTGACATTCTGATACTGGCAGGGGGGGAGGGAGGGGGTGTACAATTTGTGCTCTTCCATAACAAATATTTTTATATATACGTTTTTAAATTTAAAAAAAAAAAAAACATGCCCATTATTTTGCATATTTTGTTTTTTCTTCTCGGTTCATAGAAGTCCCTCTGCCTCTTCCCGGGCCACCTCCTGCTCACCTACTTATAAGCAGCACGTGTCCAACCCAGGCCTCCAGTAGAGCGAGCAGCAGCGACGGCTTGGCCAGCAGCATCCATTCCTCCATACAAGTGAGTTCAGGGCACAAATTAGAAGAATTATGAACGTGGTTTCATCTAGGATCTGCTCACCCCATGATCCCATGCTGTCCAAGGTCGTTCGGCCACCGCTGCATAAAACTTGTACTTTATCAGGGATCAAAGAGATCCGAATGGCTGCTGAAAGGTAACCGAACGCTGAAAATCAGCGTTCGGTTACCTTCTCCTGGCCATTCGGCTATCCAGAGAGCAGGCAATTCGCCAAATGTGCAATTGCTTGCACATATGGTTCCTGTTTGTTCGAGGGCAGTGAAATCCCCCATAGAGAAGCAACGCTTCGTCTATTCAGAGAACAAAAACCAGCACTGAAAAGTTGCCGAATTGCCCTGCCATTCGGTGGTTTCGTTCGACAGGTTTATTCAGGCGAATCCCATAGGCTTCAATGTTAAAAATATTCCCGTTTTACTCCAATATCTAATAAACCGTTGATTATAATATTCTGCAGTAAAGAGTCTCTTTATTTATAGATATTTTTTATTTTAATTTTTATTTTAGACGTTTTTTCTGTAACAGCCTTTTTATTATCATTCATTGGATCTTATATGTAAATTTCAGACATTTTCGCTCAGTAGTTTCTTTGCAAACAGCGTTTCACTTTTCAAACATTCAAGCAAACGTTTTTTTTTCCACTCCAT
The DNA here is from genome assembly GCA_009667805.1 of Leptobrachium leishanense. Lineage (NCBI taxonomy): Eukaryota > Metazoa > Chordata > Amphibia > Anura > Megophryidae > Leptobrachium > Leptobrachium leishanense. The sequence continues at coordinate 125,874,932 of CM019071.1, forward strand.
TCGTCTGCGTTGTCGGCTTTTTCCGGCGGCTGCTCTGCGCTGTGATCGGCTCCTGCTCAGGTTTCTCCGTGTTCGGCGGGGTTAATCCAGATGTTTTTGCGGGTTTCGGTGTGCATTCGCCTGGGTTTTGCGGCGAGTTTACAGCAGCTTTTCCCGGCACTACGACAGCCCTGTGATGCTTGCTGAATACACAGCAGGGTCGATGAAATGGGATCGCCAAATCATACCGCATTGAAGAGAACGAAAAGTCACCGAACGTGCAGTGACTTTTCCAATCTCTTTGAATAACCCTGTATACAGTGGCAAGAAAAAGTATGTGAACCCTTTGGGATTGCGTGGAGTTTTGCATGAATTGGTCATAAAATGTGCTCTGATCTTCAAAGTCACAACAATTTGAAAAACACAGTCTGCTTAAAATAATACAACACAAACATATGTTTTTATTGAACAGAACATGTAAACATTCACAGTGCAGGGTGGAAAAAGTATGTGAACCCCTAGCCTAATGACTTCTCCAAGAGCTAATTGGATCCAGGAGTGAGCCAACCTTGAGTCCAATCAGTGTGATATTATTGGATGTGTTGCTGAAAGCTGTCCTGCCCTTTAAAAACACACACCAGTTTTGGGTTTACTGGTTTCAAGAAGCACTGCCTGATGTGAACCATGCCTCGCAGAAAAGAGCTCTCAGAAGACCTACGATCAAGAATTGTTGACTTGCATGAAGCTGGAAAGGGTTACAAAAGTATCTCCAAAAGCCTTGATGTTCATGTGTCCACGGTAAGACAGACTGTCTACAAATGGAGAAAGTTCAGCACTGTTGCTACTCTCCCTAGGCGTGGTCGTCCTGTAAAGAGGACTGCAAGAGCACAGTGCAGAATGCTTAATGAGGTAAAGAAGAATCCTAGAGTGTCAGCTAAAGATTTACAGAAATCTCTGGCACATGCTAACATTTTTGTTGACACATCTACAATAAGGAAAACAATGTTCTTGAACCCAGGACATACTTGAAAACGAGAGAAATCTCAATGTATCCTTCTTGGTAAAATCCATTTATAAATAAATAAAATAAATAAGGAAAACCTTAAACAAGAATGGAGTACATGGGAGGACAACACGGAGGAAGCCATTGCTGTCCTAAAAGAATATTGCAGTACGTTTGAAGTTTGCAAAAGAGCACCTGGATGTTCCACAGCACTACTGGCAAAATATTCTGTGGACAGATGAAACCAAAATTGAGTTGTTTGGAAAAAACACACAACACTAGGTGTGGAGAAAAAAAGGCACAGCACACCAACATCAAAACCTCATCCCCACTGTAAAACATGGTGGAGGGCGCATCATGGTTTGGGGCTGCTTTGCTGCCTAAGGGTCTGGATGGATTGTTGTCATTGATGGAAAAATGAATTCCAGAGTTTATCAAGACATTTTGCAGGAAAACGTAAGACCATCTGTCCGCCAACTGAAGCTCCGCAGAGGATGGGTGATGCAACAGGACAATGACCCAAAGCATAAAAGTAATTAAACAAAGAATGGCTTCAACAGAACAAAATATGCCTTCTGGAGTGGCCCAGTCAGAGCCCTGACCTCAACCCGATTGAAATGCTGTGGCATGCCCTTAAAAGAGCGATTCACACCAGACATCCCAAGAATATTGCTACACTGAAACAGTTTTGTGAAGAGGAGTGGTCCAAAATTACTCCAGATTGTTGTGCAGGTCTGATCTGCAAATACAGGAAACGTTTGGTTGAGGTTATTGCTGCCAAAGGAGGGTCAACAAGTTAAGTCCAAAGGTTCACATACTTTTTCCACCCTGCACTGTGAATTTTTACATGTTATGTTCAATAAAAAAATGAAAACATATGTTTGTGTTGTATTATTTTAAGCAGACTGTTTTTCAAATTGTTGTGACTTAGATGAAGATCAGAGCACATTTTATGACCAATTCATGCAAAACTCCACGTAATCCCAAAGGGTTCACATACTTTTTCTTGCCACTGTATCTCCTTTTTATAGCCATCCTTTTTTTTTTTTTTTTTTTTTTAATATGGTTTTGAAAGTGCTTTTTTTATCCTTTGTTTATAGAAACCTTCCACCTATATTTATCATATATTTTAAAAGAACGGTAAAAGAGTAATCTCGTGTCCCTACATCCCCATCGTTTCAAACTGCAAGCGTTGGGCTTCAAGTGACTTGGTGGTCTCCTGACACCTAGCGGCTGCCGTGGTCTTACTGCCCTCTTTTAATGGTCTCATTCCCCTCCAAAAACCGTCAAGGATTATTTAGGTTAAGTTTACTATTGGTGCGGCCCATCTATAGGGCTGCTCCTGTGACATGGCAGGTGTCTTCATATTCTTCTTCAATCCTCAGGAATCTGTTGGACCCAGTGGTATTCCAGAAATCCCCAAACAACTGGTGTGGGACTTCAACGAACTGGTGCGGGGTACGAAGGACTTCTCCCCATCCTTGTTAATTGGAGAAGGTGGCTTTGGCTGCGTCTACAAGGCGACCTTGAGGAACACTGAATACGCGGTGAAGCGGCTGAAACGGGTGCGCGTCTCCTTCTGTTGGTGCAATTGTTTGTAGAAATGCTGCCTTCACCGTTACACCCTGTGTTTAATACAGGGTGAAGGGAAGGCTCACGAGAGATTTATCTCACACTGATAGATGGATGTATAATTAGAAGTGGGGAAAAGTTGCAAGGTTTCACGGCTTTTTCTTCTAAGGTGGAGATCATGTGCGGCCCCCTACAACCGATAAACTCCAGCTCACATTTTCAGCCATTCTGCGGAGGGTGCGCCTCTGGCTAGTCAGCACGATGGGTGGTGGGCCGGTGGACCCTTTAACCTCTAGCTTATTTAAACACTGGGAAGTCCATTTGACAAACCTGCAGTAATGGTGTTTGTGAATAAAAATAGAAATAAATAATATTTTAATATAAAGAGGATTTAAAACAGAGTGTATATTAAAGGGTTAAACTCGCCAACTGGGGAGCCATCCAATGCGCAAGCGGCACATTTAAGTGCACCACCTTCCAGGATCTTGGGTCCTTGGATGGATGTGGTGTTAGAGGTGAACAGAGAAAACTGGATGTGGCTGAGGGACGCTACAGACTCGATGAACCACCTTTACGTCCTAGCCTGACCCTGATGCCACATGTAACGTTTTACAAGCGGTCGGTCCACTAGAAATGAAATCTTGGTATCCCAGATGTTCTGGACACTCTGACATCTTTTAGACCAATGTTTCTGAACTACATGTTTGTACAGCTTGGAAAAAAGACGAGACAGAGGAGATATGATAGAAACATTTAAATACGTAAAGGGAATCCACAAGGTGGAGGAAGGGAGTATATTTAAAAGGAAACAAAGTAGCAAAACAAGAGGACATAGTCTTAGATTAGAGGGGCAAAGGTTTAAAAGTAACATCAGGAAGCATTATTTTACTGAGAGGGTGGTGGATACATGGAACAGCCTTCCAGTAGAAGTGGTAGAGGCCAAAACAGTAATTGAATTTAAGCAAGCATGGGATAGGCATAAGGCTATCCTAAACAAAAGATAAATCCAGGTAAAGTATCCATGTAATTGGGCAGACTAGATGGGCCGAAAGGTTCTTATCTGCCGACATTTTTCTATGTTTCTATGTTACATGTCCCATAATGTTCGGGCATCCTTAAAGCTAGCAGAGCATCAAGGGACATGCAGTTCCAAAAGATCTGGGGTACCAAGGTTCGCCACCACTGTTTTAGACTGACCAGCATGGGAAACCTCATCCCAAGACCTCTGGAGTACCTAGATAGCTGCTGCCCTGCAGCTTAGAACATTTCTTGTATCTCTTCTGCGTCCTGATAGCTTTTTACCAGAATTCTCTTCCTTTTCTCTCAAAAACAAAAAGCTCCTTTTTTGAGGATTGGTTTTTTTTTTTTTTGTTTTTTTTTTAGCTTTGTCTTTCTCTGTTTTTTTAGGACTCGGAGTTAGAATGGGACACTGTGAAGAAGAGCTTCCTCACGGAGATTGAGAAGCTGATTTGGTAAGTCGGGTGCATCCCAAACCTTTGCGAGCACTTTGTGTCAATGCCGTCGGGTAGTCCCTACAGCTTCTTTACCCCCTCATGCCACCCAATAGTTCCTCTGTGCACCCTAACACTTGGGTCAACAACCTTGGCCCTACAAATGTTTTGGAACTCCATTCTCTATCATGCTTAGCCACTCATTGAAAGAGCATCATGAGAAATGTAGTCCCAAAACATCTGTAAGGCCGCGGTTGCTGATCCTCGCTCGAACACGTCTTAGTGATGTTACAACTATTCACTAGTCCTAATCCTTCACGTTCTTTCCTATATATTATTTCCTTAACCCCCTCATTCTTTCTCACTCCGCCATTTATTCTCTGTGAATTCTGGTGATTCAGTCTGGTAGGATCGTAAAAGCAAATATGTGAACAAAATACCTTCAGAGACACACTATAGGGTGTGTGTGTATGTGTGTAAACACACACACTTAAGATTAAAGGCCAGGGTCAGATGAGTGCACTAGGTGCGCCCGTGTTGACGTGTTTCCCGGTATCCATCGCAGCGTTGTGACGCTTCAGGGCTGCTTACACGCTGTAGTGCGCACACTACAAGCAGACGTGCAGAAAGCCTCATCAAACCGCTGGACGTGCGTTGACGGGGCTGCAAAGCGTGATTCTCCATAGGAGGATCGAGGCTTGCAGCGCTGCGCGCACTGACTGCACTCACTGAGGTGGCCAGACGGGCGTCAGAGTGGAAGGAACGTCCACACTCATGGATGTTCCTTCCGCTCTGAGATGCTCATCTAACCCCGGCCAAAAGCCTCCACACAGCAGCTGGTCTATTAAGCCCAAAACAGCTGCACAGGAGTGGCTTTGACTCGTTGCATAAACCTGACCTTTGCTAAAATAAAAGCCATCCAGTACGGCGCGGCACTGGTTAGAGGGTTCTGTGTTAAAACAGACCCCGGATGTAAAAAAGTGAGGAATTGCAGACTTCATTTGCATGTCTTACCCAGGGTTCCTTGCTGCATATAGGGAATGTAGCGCAGGAGCTCTAGAAGCAGTTCTGTGAATTGCTGGGATGTGTAAATGACTTCTGCAATAAAATATGTATGTGTATAATAATACAGGGCACTTAACTATTCTGATCTTTGGTCCTTATACCCTGGTGAAGGGAAATCCTCAAAAGCCCAAAAATATATGTCCATAAAGTCTCTTTACAATTTAAAAAATTTATTACAAAGGCAAATGAAAAGACAGATAAGTGAATTTTTTTTTTTTGCCTCCTTTAATACACCTCTATATGGGCACCATTAGTTGCAGGAAGCACATCAAGACTGTACTGGATGTCTTGCCATGTTGGCTGTGGCATCAGTGATCCTCTGCTTTAGATTAGTGATGTCCCGTACCCCATATCTTTAACATAACCACATAGAAAGAAGTGGAGGGGAGTGATATGTGGTGAACGAGGTGGCCAGGGAATTGGGTCACCCCTTCCAATCCACCGCTCTGGAAATGTTTCATTTAGGAACCCGCGAACATGCAGGCCCCAATGTGGGGGTGCAGCATCTTGCTGGAAAATGATGGTTGCTTGAAGGTCATGTAGTTGTGGTGCCACGTATTCCGTCAAAACATTTGCAGTAATTGATGTCTCGCCGAAGAAAAAAGGACCAATGATTCAATTAGACATGATCCCACACCACACAATCGTCTAAAGCAGAAGATCACTGACGCCATTGCCACCATTGATGAGGGTATGCTACAGCCAACATGGCAAGAAATCCAGTACAGTCTTGATGTGCTTCGTGCAACTAATGGTGCCCATATAGAGGTGTATTAAATGAGGCAAAATAATTAAATATATACGTCTCATTTTGTAATAATTCTCACTTATCTGTCTTTTCGTTTGCCTTTTAATACATATTTGAAATTGTAAAGAGACTTTATGGACACCCTGTATAAATCCATAGTCGCAGCGACGCACGCCCGGGTCTTCAACACAACTTTTATTGTATCCACATAAAATTGGGTCAGTGTTTTGACTGTCTGGAAGCCGGGTATCTTGACTAAGACCCCAATAGAACTGACATGTTGATCCTATTTTAAGCTGATAAAAGTTTTATGTTTTATTGAAGATCGGGGAGAACCCTTGCTACTATGGATTTATACACGACTCGCCACCAAAAAGTGTGTTTGTGTGTATAATAGCGATGTATACAATCGTAGAAGCAGTAGATTTGTACAAAAACCAATATGCGATCTTGGGTAATCTTCCCAGTCAGTATGTAGATCTGAGGAATAGACATTAAATGAATCCGCAGTGAAGCCGCTCAGACGTACCTGCCTGAGGAGACTCGTCTGAACACAGCTTGGGTGTGCTGTTTTTGGTACAGAGGGATCGTAACTGCTAACCTTGGCACGTTGTGTCCGGTTCGTCATTTTCCATCGTTCCCTGCCAGCTCAAATCGTTCGTTTAGGGCTGGAAGTGGCCAAACAACGGCACGTCTAGTCTCGGCGCCGCCCTACGCACTCCACATGCCGCGAACACACAGTATATTAATATAGCCAATAGAAAATAAAGCTACCTCATGTAACAGAACTTTATCGAATGGTAGCGAGAAAATCTCCCACAAGGAGGAGCGCAAGCGGATACAGGAAACTGCAAATGGGAGCATATTTTTACTGTCTATGATCACTGCAGTCCTATGTATCAATCGAGAGGCACAGGCAGGCCTCGGGATTGGTGCATATGGAACAAGCCTCGCATGTAGCTGATCTGCCAGGTTCAAATGACTGGGGAGGGGGGGGCGGCGGCAGCGGCAAGTGAGGTCGTGTTGCCTACACCTAGTCCCCTACATCCACATACTCCGGCCCGGAGCATCTCCAGCCGTGACAGTCCTCCTGCATCCAGTTCCTGTTTTCCGTCAGACGCTGATCGCACTGATGACATCACGGAAGCCTTTGACCCTCCAGGCCCTGGTTCAGATGACTATCGGCCCTTTTTTTTATTTTTTTGTTCTTCCCTTTTCGGCCGAAAGCACCATTTGTGGCTGATAATTTCGGTGCATCACAACTTCAGACATCTGGCAAACCTGGCCTGTTAAAGGGACCGGAGGACCAGGGTTGGGAACCGCTGCTCTAAGCTAAACTAAACACACCTGATCTTTCTCCCCTTCCCCGTTTTGGCTTGGAGTAGCCACCTTGGCAGTCTGACCTCTCTAGCCAACCGGCATAGCACATCTTGCACCGTGCCGGTTGGAACCCCAGAAGGCTACCCAGAACAAGCTGATTGACATCCTTCCAGATGAAAGGGATGCCCTGTACATTGGAAGGCTGTCACAGCTGGACCATGATCATTGAAACTTAAATATGACCAGTGTCCCTTTTTAAAAGGTTATTCTTTGGAACAGTCACATTATCTTTTTCAATCTGGCCTTGAATTTTAACCGGAATGGCTTGAAGTGGTTTCTCCCCCTTCTATCTCTGCTGGTAAATGGGTTAAAACACACTTGACACTTGTGGTGCTCAGGGCCCACAGCCTTTCCTTGTGGGTACAGAGCATGCTTTATGTCATTGAATGCTAATAATGAGATATAAATTGTGTTTTTTTTTTATTTTTGTTTTATGAAGAGCACCTAATGCACACAATTGTCCCTTCACTCACAAAACCAATCTTAAAAATGGGGGGTAACTACAGACTAACAATAATGTTTTTTGTGGGCAATGCCAGGAAGTCTCCTTTTAAAATATGTGACGAATCCTTGACGTTGACCCGTCTTAACTGTTTTTTTTTCTCTCCGCAGCCTTCGCCATCCAAACATTGTGGACCTGGCCGGGTGCTGTGTACAGGGAGAGGATTATTGCCTTATTTATTTGTATCTTCCGAACGGCTCGCTGGAGGACGCGCTGCACAGCCAGGTATAGACCAGCAAAGAGAGGCTTAATGGGTCAAATTTATTATATATATAAATTAGGTAGGCTGTGTTAGTCCAGATGCCAAAATCACGAGTATAGCAGTCTGTAGTGATACCTTTTTTTATTGGACTAACGTTACATTTAAAGTACAAGCTTTCAAGAGGATTCCTCCCTTCGTCAGGTATAGAAGCTTACTGATCAGAGTAGTAGAATTAAACATTGAGACATTCATAGGGCTCACAGTTGGGGGGGAGACATTCATAGGGCTCACAGTTGGGTGTTAGAACGCAAAACATATGAAATGAAAATGATCACATATTTCAACAGTATAAAACAAGGACTTAATGTAGATTCGGTTTTTCTAACCCACTATAACGTCACAGAATATTCATAATTCCTATTTTTCTGTATTTTTTTTTTTTTTTCGTTCTGTCCTTTCACATTCCCTTTGAAGTGGACATGATTGCATCTTGCCTGAGACCATTAAATGTTTCCCTTTTTTTTTTTCTTCACCCTCTGACCATGCCATTTGGCGATGTACAACATCTAACCCCCAACTGTGAGCCCTATGAATGTCTCCCCCCAACTGTGTGCCCTATGACTGTCTCAATGTTTAATTCTGCTATTCTGATCAGTAAGCTTCTATACCTGACGAAGGGAGGAATCCTCTCGAAAGCTTGTACTTTAAATGTAACGTTAGTCCAATAAAAAGGTATCACTACAGACTGCTATACTTGTGTGATTATATATATATATATGTGTTGCAGGTTTTTGAATGTGTTTGTCTGGAGTCCTCTCTCCATGTTTTTGTTTTGTATTTTGTTCTGAAACGCTTAGTTAAGGCTGAGTGCTACCCCCCTCCATGTTTTTTGTGTGTGTGTGTATGTATATATTCATAAATTACACATGTCACTGTCTTCATAGATAAACATTAAAGGGTCTATTAAAGCACCAAAATTGCGTGCAATTTTGGGGTTTTGCATTTCAGTGATTCCGATTTGCTGAAAATACAGTGAATTCAAGTTTTATCAAATGGTCTCTGTGTTTTGCTGAAATTGGAGTCGCCGAAGCGGTTATCGGACATCGGCGAAAATGACGAATTGCCCAGATAACCACCGAATTGGCATCGGCAAATTCCACCGGGGGGGAGGGTGCTCATATTCGCCTGATAGGAGTTTCCGTTAATAAAAATGTGTGTGAATAATAAAGGTCCTTTAAAAACCTAATAAAAAAGGTCTGTTACAAAATAAAAAGTCTTTAAAAACAAAAACGTCGTCTAAAAACGCCAAATTTTTTTAAAAATAATAATGGGTTTTTGAAAAATAAATTGTCTTTTTTAACCCTTTCACTGCTGAAGACGTGTGGGACACGTCCTCAGCATGCAACGTGCATCAATGAGGACGTGCCCCACACGTCATCAGCTGTGCGGGACCCCCAGTGGAGATACTCACCTCTCTGTCCGGGGTCCCACGGCGTTCTGACTTCAGCGTCCTCAGACGCTGAAGTCAAGCTCCTCCTGGCGTAAATGACGTCATCGCGCCATGCGCGATGACGTCATTTCCAGGCGACCCCCCCCCCCCCCGCAATGCCGGGAGATAGCCTGGAAGGGAGGGGGGGATCCGTTCGGATCCCTCTCCCTCCGATCGGGAAGGAGCAGCGCTAAAAGCCAGGCACCGCTTAAAAGGGGAGAGTCTCCCCTTTTAAGCGGTGCCTGGCTTTAACCCCTCAAGTGCTGGGTTGCACTTCGGCGCCTTGCGGCGCCGAAGTGCAGCCTATCTCCGGTGGGGGCCGCCATCTTGGATGGCGGCTCCACCCCCGGGACTCCCCTCGCTGTCTGACGTCATCACGCATAGCGTGATGACGTCAGATAGCCGGGGAACCCCTAGCTGCCGGGGATTTCCTGAGGAAATCCCCTGGTGGAGATAGGGGGTTCTTGTGAACCCCGATATCTCCAGAACCGTGGCAGCTAGGGGGTCATGGAGGGTGTCATTTGAAAGGCCTGAGCATGGCCTTTCGAATGATACCCAACATGACTAGGTAAAAAGTAAAAAAAATAATAATAAAAAAAAAAATTAAAATAATAAATTTAAATAAATAAATAAATAAAAACATGTTTTTTTTTTGTGTGTTTTTATTAATGCAGCAATATTGTTCACATTTCAATTATAATGTGAACAATGATGCTGCACTAATGATTTTTTTCTATGGGGTGCGTTTGCTAAAAATCACGTAATTCCTCCCAAAAAAAGTAACAAGTCCCCATTTCAAATTTTTTGTACAAGCGCACCCCATAGAAAACATAACCGCAAACGCTCATGTGATAAAATGTGAAAAAAAACCACTTTACACACTGCAGATGATTAAAAATTCAATTTTTATTGTATTTTTTGTTATAATATACAGGCAGGACATGACGTATACATATAAAAATGATATATTATGAATCTGCGTAGTCTGCCGGAAAGAACGATATATATATATAATATGTCTGGGTCATTTATTAAAATGTGGCTTTAAAATCGCGTTTAAACATGATGAGCGAAAGCGGTAAAAATGAGCTCAGCACACAGTGGTGAAATGCCTCAGCAGTGAAGGGGTTAAAAAATAAAATAAAAATTAAAGATACTACTATTTGAATAGCCCCTTTCCAAGCATGTCTCTGTGCAGCATGTCACACACTGGAGCTACACAGTCCCCCGTGTGTTGCGTTTCCTATACTGTAAAGTGTTAATTTGCCTGCAGCCAGAGAACAAGCCGAGGTGACTTATTATTCTCGGCTCGAGCTGGTGTATTTATTTTTTAAGAAAACAGTTTCTCCAAGCCAAATTTTTTTTTAAAGAGTTAATAGATTTTGCAAAAATCTCTTGGTTTAAATTTTTTTTTTCAATTAAAATCCTGGTCCCACTGTGCAGAGGGAGACGTGGTCCACCACCTCCTCGGGTTGCCAGCAGATGAACAAAGGGAACAAATAGTTCCTGGTGTCCTTCTAGTAACCCCGAGGGACCGCCTTGCGCGTATTCTTAAGGACAGTGTGAGGCCTGGTTCACACCTGGTTGTTTATACAGCGTGTTCCTACGTGCTGTAAAACGCTCAAACACTGAAATCCCATAATTTCCTATGGGCCTGGTTCACACCTGGGCGTTTTTTACAGCATGTAGGAACGCGCTGTAAAACGCCTTACGACCAAAGTAGTACAGGAGCTTCTTTGGGGTGTATTACAGCGCATTTGCGGCCATAGACTTCAACGTGAACGCACTGAAATGGGCGTCTGCGCGTTTTCGTCATCAAAAACGCATGTATGAACTCGCGTTCAGCACATGGCAACAGGCACAAAAGTCTTTTTCATTTGACGCCTCTAGTCAATCAAAAAACGCGCCTACGACGCCAGGTAATGCGGTCATAAAACGCCCGACAAAAAATGCGCGTAAAACACGCATATGAGATACGCTCAGGTGTGAACCCAATCTCCATAGGGTCCTATGGCCTCCAGGACACGATACCAGCGCTGGTTTGCAATGCTACTGCTATCAGTGACTCCAGTCTATTCATGAGTCGCTCTCTCAAAATAGACCCGGTAAATGGCAGCCACCAAGGGTCACCGGCTCGGGTCAAATTCACAGTTTAGCCGCTCCAAATTTCCAGCTGAACTTGAATAGTGCCCCGCGTGTTTCTTGTTTAAATTGAGATAGATTTTTCATTTTTTAATAAATTTAGGTTGTGGGTGTGTGTGTTTTAAAAAAAAAAAGGATCATTTTGGCGGTATTGATGTTGTGGGGGGGGGGGTGTTAGGATAAAGGGATCACAAATTCCAGCCTCCCCAGTTGTTTCTCAACTAGATCTCCCGTGATCCTCTGGCCATCCATTGCATTCAAAGGATTCCATGAGGTGTAGGCCGTCAACATCTGGGAGGCCGGAGTTTGAACTTGCTGATTTGGACACACGTTGAGTGTGATCCGAGCAGAGAGCTGTATTAAACGTTGTGCGGCCTACCCGTTTTGTGTGCGTCCAGGCCTTTAAAGGCACAAGCCCTGTTTTAACATGCCTGTTCTGCAGGGCAGCTCTCGGGCACTCTCCTGGCAGCAGCGAGTGAACATACTGCTCGGTGCCGCCTGCGGCATCCAGTTTTTGCACACGTACCAACCAAGTATTATCCACGGAGACGTCAAGAGCTCCAACATCCTCTTGGACCAGGCGCTTAATCCAAAACTGGGAGACTTCGGGCTGGCTCGATTTAGCCGGTTTGCTAACGATGCAGGCAAAAGTCGCACCTTGGCCCGGACCAGCACCGTGAGGGGCACGTTGGCGTACCTACCGGACGAGTACGTGAAGATGGGAAAGCTGACGTACGAACTGGACACCTATAGCTTTGGCGTGGTGAGTTGTTAATGTTGTCACTGTCGGTCTATTTGCAATAATTATTTTTTCGTAATTAAATGAAAGAAATGTTCTTGGATTGCAGCAAAGCATCATGGGATCATAGTGACGCCAAGGATAGTTTTTGTAAATGTACTAGTCAGTCTAAAGTTGACCCATATCACGTCATCTGTTCAGGATTAGGTATATTTTTACGGGTACCTGAACGTTTTCACTCTGTTTTCAGGGAATCCCCCTCCCCCTCCCCTGCGTGTGTGGGAGATGGAACGAGAGGGAAGTTGTGGACTTGTGGGGTGAGGAGAGATGTCACCTGCATAAAGTAACCGCAAGAAAGTGAGAAAGAGAAGGTGGGAATGGGATTTGTGTGTGTGGGGATGCTTGTAAACCAGAGAATTAGAGGGAGACCAGTTTCTGAGGAAACACAGAAGCTCGTGTGAGGCCATCAGGTGCGAAGAGAGCAGGGAGAGAGAGATGTAGATAGTGGAGGGGTTGGTGGTACAGGGGCAGGAGTTCTATTTTACTCTGCATTCTTCCTAAAATGGAAGAGACGGGGAGAGCGTTGTGCAGCTGTATGTGGAACTTGCAGTTCCCTAACTCCAGCAGAGAGGAAGCTGGTGGCCATAAAAATGCTGCAGAGCTTGCATGGGAGAGACCAGAAGCCTGGGATTAGTAAGAGTAATTGGAGAGTGAAGTGGAGACAGCTGGAAAGGATTCCTGAAATTCTAGGCCGGTCCTGGGAGGGTGGCACTGCCGAGTGTGTGAATGGATCCTGGTCTGTGTGTTTCGTTGTGTGAAGGGGAAATTAGCTCAGGTAAGTGTTAGGCATCAAAGGCCTTTGAAATGGGGGGGGGGGGCCACAGGTGAAAATTCTATCAAAGTGGGATTTTAGAAAATAAATCAGCCAGAAATTAAGAAATGCAGATACAGAATACAATTGCGAGGATAGAATATTGCGGAGTGCGCTGGTGGCCATCCTGTTGAAAACTGTAAGAGCAGGGACGTCTTGACTGTTTATTCTACACAGCTGCATTATTTTGTATCTCTTGTGTTTTTTCTTTTTATACAGTTGACTTCCTTTGTTTATTTATATTTCTGCCCTTTCCTGTCTGACAAGTCCCCTCTTGGAAGATGCATCATCAAGCAGGACATGGCCTGTCATGCTGGCTTCATGGCTTGCATTGACTGTCCAGCAGAGGGAGCCGCACCACTGACTATTAGAGAATTATCCTCCCTCTCTGCTGTCTGTTAATCCTCAGCACGCAGGATTTACCGTCTTTATGGACTTTTTATATATGCTGGAAATTTGATTAATAGCTACTGGAGGGATTAATTAATACTATATTGTTTTTAAATCCATTATATTTGCTTGCATAATAGGTTATTCAGACCTTGTCGGTGTTTGCAGGTATTGCAGTGTAGTAAAATCCCAGCGTTTGTCAGCGCTGCAATACTGGCAAACACTGGCGCTTTTTTAATAACCCCCTATAGTATTTAGGCGGACTGTCAAGCCCCATTGCAGTGTTTCCCAACCGTGGTCCTCAGGTACCCCTAACAGGCCAGGTTTGCAGATATCTGAAGCACAACACGGGATCTGATTTGCTGCTCAGTGATTGCAGTATTCAGTCTGCATTTCCCCAGGGGAATCCTTAAAACCTGTCCTGTTAGGGGGTAATTTGGTTGTGGTGGCTGGAGTGTTGCTCTGTGGAGGACAAGGAATCCCAGACAGTGTGTTCCCAAACATCTGCTGAGGTTGCCCCTTATTAGGGGTGTTTTTCTTTTTTTGTACATCATTTAACGGATCTGTAGCTGTTTCCATACCTTGACTGCGTTTCATTTGAAATTTACATGTCCTTTTCCCCGTAAGCGGGCCAGGGGAGCTGTTATTTGACTCCTCACTTCCAGATGTGTCTTGCAGCCGCCCCCTGCATCAAAGAAACCCTCCACCCGCAAACCTCCGACTCCCTCGAATTCCACCAGAATTTGATGTTGTGATTTTGCCGCGTGCTGGTTGCTTTTACAGTGATGCATTTTTTATTCGGGTCCTCACATATCTTTGGGACAGACTGAATCTTGCCTCTTTTTCCGTATGTGTGGTGTTCCTTTGTCTTCTTGCTCAATTTTTTTTTTTTTTCGGGGGGGGGGGGGGGCCTTGGTTTAGATTGACAAGCGTGAGCATGTCTCCGAGATTCCATCGTTGTTTTTCTTGTTTTTTTTTCTTCTGTGCTTGAATGTAGCGGGAGTCTAGTGAATCTCAGAGGTACATTGTACCCAGTCTCCAAAAAAGGCCGAGGTAAAAACTGGAATTAAACTGTGCCTCCAGCTGAAAATCCCCCCCCCCTTTTTATTTTTTAAATCTGCAAAGACCATTTCTTGATGGACCTCTCCCCCCCCCCCCCCCCCCCGTAATTTAAAAGTAGTTCACAAATATTTTATTCCATCACATCACTATATGGTTTGCCACGGTCGTACGGCAGATCCTCTACTTGGCATTGGATTCAAAGTATCGGGATGTTCTGACCGTCCTGTCACTGATTGATCCACCTATAAACCCCCTGTCTGCTAAAATCTCCTGAAAACATGGCCCTCCCGTGTAATTGTATTTAGAAGTAAAAAATACGAGTGAGTTTAGACTGGACGTTATTTGTGAAAACACTTGTGTTTAGCGTTATCTTTCTTAACCCTTTCACTGCTGAGGACGTTGGGGAACGTCCTTATTGACTCCTAAGGAAAGATAGGGGTTTGTTTGAACCCCGATATCTCCCGACTGCTTTCAGCTAGCAGGGTCATGTTTGGTATCATTGGAAAGGCCAGAGCATGGCCTTTCCAATGATATCAAACATGACCATGTTTATAGTAAAGGAAAAATAATAATAATAATAATAATTTAAATAAATTAAATAAATTAAATAAATTATATTATAATAATAGAAAAATGTGTTTTTTTTTTTTAAACGTGAAATGGCTCAGTAGTGAAGGGGTTAAAATAGGTTCCCACCCCTCACTTTATAGGAGTCAAGTTACATAGTTACATAGTTACATAGTTATATAGGCTGAAAAAAGACATGCGTCCATCGGGTTCAGCCTCTCCCACATAACCTACTGCTGTTGATCCAAAAGAAGGCAAAAAACCCAGTCTGAATGCTTGCCAATATGCAACATACTGGGAAAAAATTCCTTCTTGACCCCAGAATGGCAGTCAGATTTCTCCTTGGATCAAGAAGCTTTTACCCACATATTAAATATTATAACCCTTAATATTCTGTGTCTGCAGGAAGTCATCCAGTCGTTTTTTAAAAGTCTGTACAGACTCTGACCCAACCACCTCAACAGGCAGAGAATTCCACAGCTTTATTGTTCTCCCCGTAAAATAACCCTTCCTATGCTTTAAGCTAAATTTTCTGAAGTGATCCTTCAGTGCAGTCTGTTTTTAACAGAAGCGTGTCAGAGTTTGTTTTCTGAATGAAAGTAAACCTTCTGTAATGATATTTACTTTTCACTGTGTTTACTGGTTTGTTTGTTTGGCTTATGGTTTCTGTGTGTTTATATCCAGCGCATTGGGTTGCGCTCGCGAGGGAAAGTTTAAAATCTGTCAGTTATTGAATAACAATTAAAAGACTGACGTTTCAGCTCCATGTGAGCCATCATCTGACTTTTGCCTTAAAGGATATATATATTTGTTTTGTGACTACTGCAGTGGGGTTTACATATGGGAGAACCCGGAGACCGTTTAGGCTGGGATCAGACGAGCGCACTATGGGCTCTATTACATTCTTCGTGCAAACGTTAATGCGTTTTTGCGCACGCGTTAATGCGAGGGGCAAAACCCTTTGCGCTGAACATTGTATTACAATGTCCACGCAAAAAATGCGTGTTAACATTGTGAGCGCAAATGCGTTTGTGCGCTGGTATGCGGATGGTATTACAATCTATGCGCAAAATTTAACGCACAGCCTTTGTGCGCATAATTTTAACGTCTTTTAAAAGCTGGTGGTAACAGCAAGTCTGAACGTTCCGGCCGAACCCAAATACACCAGCCCGAAAAAAAACAGCAAAGTATAGTTACACATTCTACACATACCCAAACAATAAAATGGAGAAGTTGTGCATGTTTTTCTTTTAATAATTTTTTTTTTTATTGATGCAGCATATATACCCAGGACATACTTGAAAACGAGAGAAATCTCAATATATCCTTCCTGGTAAAATACTTTGCAAATAAATAAATACGCTCAGATTGATTTTGACAGGTGCAAAAACTGAACGGGAGACAATTGTGGTTCTTAATTCCGATTGTTTTTTTTCACGCGTTTCAGCCAGTCTGCCCACCGATTTTTGCGCGTCTGTTTTACGTGCGTTATTTTTTGACGGATGAAAAAAAATGCACGAGGATTGTAATACCAGCATTGTGTTCCGCGCGTTAACGCTGTGCGCAAAAATTCACGCGTTCTGCGTGCGTTTTTGCGTTAAGAATGTAATAGAGCCCTATGTTTACCTGTTCTGACATGCATTCCAGCATCCGTCGCCGGGGCCGGCCACACGCTGTTGCGCACACACGAATTGCGCACGCGACAGTGGCCATGCTGCATCCATGTAGTAAGCCTCCCCGTCAAAGCGCGTTGACGGGGGTGCAAGGCACAATCCCCATATGAGGAACGAGCCTTGCAGTGTTGAGCGCACTAACTGCGCTCAGCGAGGTGACCAGACGGGCGTCCGAGTGGAAGGAACGTCCTCTCATGGATGTTCCTTCCGCACTGCAAAAGGCTCATCTGACCCCGGTTTAAGGGTGTTTTGTGTATGATTACGTGTGTATACCTACATACTGTGATATAGCCACTGGACACACAGATCAGGGCTTCTGAGTCGCTTTATTGTGCAGCCATTGCAGGGTACATGATGAACAGAAAAATAAACAAATCCAAAGCAAACGCCTACTCCTTGATGTGGAGGCTAAATAAACATATCAGAATTGCTGTCTGGTAGGCGGCTTAGCTGCCCAATATGTCAATCTGAGAAAACAAAACATAATGTACCTTTATTCTGGGCTCAGGAGTTAGCTTCCTCCCTTGCTGCACCAAGAGTGGTTTCTCAGAGGGGAACACATCTTGTATAAGTGCAGGGCAGACTTAGGCTGGCGTCACACGAGCGTTAAAACAGAGGAAGGAACGTCCGTGAGAGTGGGGGCGTTCCTTCCACTCTGTGCGCTCAGCCTACAAAGCACGATCCTCCTATGGAGGATTGCGCTTTGTATCCCTGTCAGCGTCCGTTTAGCTTTTTGATGGGGAGGGCTTTTTCACGTCCTGTGGTTGGCCCTCCCTGTCAAAACGTCACGGACGCAGGGAAGTGCGGTCGCACACCAGCACCAAATGCTCTCGTGTGCCGCCAGCCTAAATCGGGCCTTAGTTGTGAGTTAACCCTATAGAATAAAAACTGAAATGTACGTTAATTCAGAATGGATACTTCCATTCCAAAATCCTATGAAATGAAGAAGCAATTTTTAATTTTTCACATACAGTTTAGCGCAGAGTTTATTTTTGATGGAAGCCCTTCAGAGGATCCTTTATATATCCGTGTGAAATGTGTGTTTGTGTCTACATATATACGTACGTAAAATGATTTCTGTAAAAGCGATGGACCACATGAAAATTATTTAAGAAATTTAAAAAAAAATATCTATCATTTAAAAAGTGCGCGCAATAACATCTGTCCCTTTTACGTATCATTTTCAGCGTGCGTAATGCTTGCCAGGCTAGTCCTGTATCCGGTTTCAATAAGTGGTCTCGGTACAGGTCTTTCCCGAAGTGTGGGGGGGGGGGGGATAAAAAGAGGGACTAAGGCTGGGGTCAGATGAGCAGTTTCCAAAGCGGAAGGAACGTCCATGAGCCTGGACGATCCTTCCACTCTGGCGCCCGTGTGGCTGTCCCCATCAAAGCGTCACAACACTGCGACGGACGCCAGGAAGCACGTCCGTACGGGCGCATGTAGTGTGTTCAGTGTAGGACTTACAGTACAGGCGCAAGAAAACAACAAAAATGGCCAGCTGTACCTATTTAAGCGGCAGGTTCCTTGACATCGCAGAGTGTCCTTTCGTTGCGCTCGTCCTCATCCTCCCATGTACTCGGCTCTGCTCCGTTGCTCCCCGCTTTATTCTTCCATTGCGGCTTCACCTAGATCAGGGGTCAGCAACCATGGCTACCTGATGTTTTGGGAACTACATTTCCCATGTGGCTCAGTCACCCATTAGGCTAACTGAGCCACATGGGAAATGTAGTTCCCAAAACATCAAGGTTGCTGACCTCTGACCTAGATACATAGTATAGGTTGAGTATCCCTTATCTGAAAATATGGCAATCCGAAAACTTTTTTAGCGCCGCCATGGTGACACACTTGAAAATTTCCAAACCTGATCTATGTGTTCATTTTGTTCGTGCTTGTTTTCTTCTGTCTGTGTTTGGTGTTGTGGTTTCTGTAAAGATAAACCACCGTCTTGTTTCTCCCAGGTTTTGCTGGAGATTCTGACTGGAAAGATGGCTATATCGGGTGAAGGTGGATCTCGGACGAAGTACCTGGTAAGACGACGCTTGTGAGATGATCTGGAGACAGGCGGCGTTGTGAAAAACATACGTAACGTTGATGGCGCAAACTGAATTGCAGTTGACGCATACGGATTTCCGTAGGGGGGGGGGGTCAGCGAAACAATTATTCACCTCACTTCTCAGTTTGTTTTCTTGGAGAGGAAACCCTCTTAACCCTTTCACTGCTGAGGACGTGTGGGGAACGTCCTCATTGACTCCTAAGGAAAGATAGGGGTGGAGATAGGGGGTCCTTTGAACCCCGACTGTTGGCAGCTAGCAGGGTCATGTTTGGTATCATTAGAAAGGCCAGAGCATGGCCTTTCCGATGATACCAAACATGGCCATGTTTAAAGTAAAGAAAAAAAATAATAAAAATAATAATAATAAAAAAAAAAGAAAAATGTGTTTTTTAAAGACGTGGAATGGCTCAGCAGTGAAGGGGTTAAATATGGAGAGCTGGGCTCAGGATGTAAACTTTGATAAAGATGGAGCTTGATGGACATGATGGCCTTCAAGCTAGTAAGAAAAAAAAAAGATTTGAGATTTCTCTTGTTTGCAAGTATGTCCTGGGTGGCGAGTGTGTCCCTTTTTTAGGTGTCTTGCCCAAGGACACTTACTGGAGAGGTGCTCTTGCCAGGAATCAAACCTGTGTCTCCACGGTCAAAGAGCAGTGACGTTACCTCCACTCCATCCAACCTGAGGGTTTACAGCGATGAAAGACAACTCATGGGGTGCCAGACAGCCCGACGCGTTTATTCCAGATCTTAGAATTCTGGATTAAGGGTGCCCTTCGTGTATGTTGGGTTTTTGGTCTCGGTAGCACCATCTATGAAATAATGTATGGTCCTATTTGAGGGCCATCCCCCTGGTTTTGTGTATATACATGCCTATATGAAGGTGTGTGTCTATAGTTAGAACATGCATCCAGTGTCTCTGACCGTTTTCTCGCTCGTAAAAAGGTTTTTCCCTATAGCACATGTGTTTGAAAGAGGGATTGACGAATTGTAAAACATTTAGATGCAAACGAATTTTAAGAATATCTTCCCAGCCTGCTGTTTTTGTCATTCTAACATTTGAAACCTGGCCACCAAACCTAGAGGAAGCTGAAATCCAATCCCCAGTGTATTAAACTCGCAGTAAGGCGGCGGTTTAATATGCGGAAAAGTGGAAACAGCTGTGTTGTGACATAAGAAACCTCCCCCCCCAGTATAGATAGACGTGGAAACTAGAGAAACGTGAGCATAAAGGGCAGACGTTTTATATCTACATGCAGGGAGAGACCCGGGTAAAACGCACGGAGGTGGTTTTATCTTGATTGGCCAAGACTTTAAAGCCTTTCTATGGATTTTCCTTTCCTTGGGATAGCTCTAGGTTTATGCACTCGCTGCTGTATCTGGCCAATCCTCACGGTAGTCAGTTCTTGTACCTGGCAGGTTTTGGTTCCAAGTGGTTGTAACAGATCTCAGTACCCCCGACAGGGTCACAACTGCCAATGCCAGCTTCTTGCTGGACCCCTGTGTTCCTCTTCATGACTCTCGTGCCTTTCTCCCCGGTCCTTAGCCGCAGCTTAAAGACGGGTACACATAGAGAGCCTTGCTAGCATCCCCCAGAAATGAGCCGTGGCTGGAGATCTGGAGCTTTGCGTTGGAACAGCAAACCGAATATAGCTGCTACCCAAACCATGAGTCGTGACTACATGTAGGGTCAGACTAGAACTGTTTTAATCAGGGACAGAAACAGATTTATACGATCACACATGGGTCATTTACATATACAAAACCTCCCCTAAAAAATTGTTGGGGGACCTAATTAGACTGAAACCGATAATGGGACACATTTGCTTCTTGGAATGTGAAACCTAATTCGGCTAGGTACAGTTAAACACATCTGAACGAGGCAGGACAATGGTAATCGGGATAACAGATTAGTCAGCAGTTTTACAACGTATTCAAATATATAAACAGATATCAACACATTCCTGAGACAAGGGTAGCCTGGGAGATTAATCCTCTCAGCAAGATAACATGTCCCAGACAATAGAGGGACAATAACATTCTTGCATAACGGAGATTACACAATCTGCACACGAGAGGACTGCACCCTACAATATGCTTCCAGGTACATGCACCCCCCAAGTCCAAAGTGACTTATGTCACAGTGATATATTATTGTATTCTTAACTATAAGGTCTATGCTCTAAGCTGTAAATTGCTGCACAGGTAATCGCCACGTGGTTATCGCCACGTTGCACTTCGCCGTTATGGGCTAATCGGCAGAAAAACCAAACCATTTTTCACTTCACGATCAAGCGAGATGATGCCAAACGTGTAGCTTTGCTGTAACAAGTACTTCTTACCTGGCTTCAACTCTCCAACTCCATCTCGGTACACCCTTATTGAAATCTGCCGAACCAAAACATGGCTGACAAATACAAAACCTTCTACGACGGGGAGGAAATTAAATCGAGGCCCTTGTGTGACATTTCTTAACGTGCTTCTCCCCTCTTGCAGAAGGACTTGGTGAAAGAAGAGGAGAATGACGTACCAGAAAAGGCCGACAAACTCAACTATGTGGCCGCTCGCATCAGCCAATGTCATTTGGACTTCCGAGTCTGGCACGGCCCCGCCGATATTGCAAAGGACCTCTGTCTGATGGCTTGTCACTGCCTAGAACGGCAAAAGAAACGTCCAAAGATGGTGGAGGTAATGTGCTTAGGTGACCACGCTACAAGTTTTTCGACTGTTCTTTAAGAGGTGACATCCTGGAGAATGCATATTTTAGGCCAAAATAGCAGAGTTTGAAAACGCAAAATCTGGTATTTATCGGGCTGGACCAATTTGGCCTAAATAATTAACAATTCACTTGTAATTCTCCTCCAGTTGTTGAAGAAATGGCATCTAAGGGGGTCATTCACTAAGCACCATAATGGCAAAGAAATTTGTCGTAGCTGCAAGAGGTAAAAATCGATAGTCTTGCAAATACGGCGAACCTTTGCTATCCCCAAAAGGAAAATCCAACCATGGCAGACTATGTCAATACAAACAAGGGTGAACACTGAACAGCCGGGCCCTTGTTCTTCCTAAAATGTCAAATGGAGAATAGCCGCAGTTATCTTAAGCTAGGATCAGACGAACGCATTTTTCACGTCAAAAAGTGCGTCGATGTGTCCGAACGCATTTTTCTTCACAGAAGACGCGATAGTGGTCATACGATGTGCAATTTCGGCCGTATTTTTTGACGGAGCTATAATAAAACAAATGAATGTGATGTAGGCTAGACATGTGCAGCGTCTGACATCTCCTAATCACGCACACACGCAGCTATGCCGGCGCAGCTGTGTGTGTGTCAGTACTAGCGGTTCCACGTTCTCGAAAAAAATGTGTTTATTTTGCCGCTTGCGTTGCACGGCCGAACTGTCGTGCGGCCGTACTTCGTATATTGGCCGTCATTGGACGTCATTTGCTGCTAGTGCGGCCGTGATAAAATGCGGCTCAAAGCACGTTCGCACTGCGTTCGTCTGAGCCCAGCCTTATAGTTCCACTGTTTGCAACACCAGTGAATACGCTACACTGATCTTAACCTGTCGCTCTTTCTATTGAACTTCGGTAGAATCAAGTCTAGACCACTTCAATGTTGAAATCTATGGTAATAACTTCGGAAAAGCCAATGAGAACTACACTAGACAAGTTCAGCAGGAACCACGGTGGAAAACCCCTAAATGGTGGAATCGTCATCAAAGTTTGACTAAAGCCCACTGTTTTTTTCCGTAAAAGAATGGTGGTTGGTGAATAGCTCCAGGGCAGCCATCAGAAATGATGCCCCCCCCCCGCGCACTCCCTCAACCTTTAACAGCTTTTCTACCCCTTCAAAAAAAAAAAGGACATAACATAGCACCACAGCAATAAAACTCCCAGTAATGTGCAGTGTGTACGAGCGTATCACAGAATCCACAGCAATAAAACTCCCAGTAATGTGCAGTGTGTACGAGCGTATCACAGAATCCACAGCAATAAAACTCCCAGTAATGTGCAGTGTGTATGAGCGTATCACAGAATCCACAGCAATAAAACTCCGTAACGGGCTGTATATGATGGCCTTTGGGTCTGGGTCTGGTTTGGGCCTTGGGGTCTGGGCCTTGGGGGTCTGTGCTCTGGACTTTGGGCTCTGGGCCCTGGGCTCTGGTCCCTGGGCTCTGGTCCCTGGGCTCTGGTCCCTGGGTCTAGGCTGGGCCCTGGCTCACCACTCCGCTGTCTTCCTTCAGCTCTTTTCTTCTCCTTTTCTTCAATCTTTTCTTCTCTCTTCAGCCCGGGCCCTGCAGCTCATGCGCGCAGCTTCACTGAGTGGAGGGGGCGGAGCCAAAGCAACGTGCTTGGGAGGTCCCCCACACAATGCTTGGCCCCGCCCAGCCAGCCAGTGAAGCTGCCAGGAGCCGGAGGAGACAGTGTCTCCTCCGGCTCCTGCAGCAGAGACACCGCTCCGGATTCGGACTCGTCGAGTCCGATACCGGAGCTGTAAAAGGGCGACGCTGCTGCCGACGGGGGCCCGGGACCCCCCTCCAGGCCCCGGCGGCCCGGGCCCCTTACGGCAGCATGGAGCGTAATGCCCTGATGGTGGCCCTGAATAGCTCCTCCAATGTTTTTAATAGTGCATATAAATTGATGGCTGAGAAAAAAGGAGTTGATATGAATGAATTTAAGGCCATAGTTTTCCCCACGTTTTTCTTCTGCCATATTTCGATGCTGCTCTTAATACATGGTTCCACCAAGATGCCAGATTTCTTTTAATGGTGGGAAGAAGAGGAGCATCCCATGGATCAAATTTTTTATTTTTAAATTCTAACATGTGCCACTTTATATCCCAGATATTTTTATTGAGGTATTATTGGTGGGCTACTCGAGTGTTTTTCCTCTTGGCGTAAGCGTCTGTTCGGCCTGGTAAGGGTTTGTCAAAGTGTTTTGTATGGCTTCCTCCTAATCAGTGACTCTTACAATCAATAATGTGTGACAAGGAGAATGTTATCGTTACAAGTGTCGTCCAGATTAATCCTGGTGAAAATCACGTGCTTACTTGATCAAACGGCGTTTCTTGTTTTCTGCCGAATCTGAACAAGCAGCTGGTGGGTTTGTTGACGGCTGGAGACAGTTTGTAGGGGGAAAAATTACGTTTGTGAACCTTTTTGTCTTTACTGCTGCCACGTAAATGGAGACCTATAAAAACAAAACAATACCGGGGTTATTCCAAGGGAGCCGAACTTGCCACCAAATTACACAGCACGGCATAATTTGGTGGCTATTCAAAAAACTGCCCATTCGCTAAATATTGTCGCATTGTCAGAGAAATACGGTGAATAACCATTACTTCTCTATTGGGATTTATCTAGAGAACACCGACCAGCAGAGAAGTTGGGGCAAAACCCAGGTTTTTAGTGCTTTCCTTTCGACAGGTTTAAACAGGCGAATCCCATATATTTCAATGTTTAAAAAAAAAAAAGTCCCGGTTTTTCTTAAATTTTTATTCGACAGTCTATTTTCATTTGCAGCAAAAAAAGATTTTCATGGATTTTTTTTTTTTCTTGCAGCAAAACTTGATTCCGATATTTTTATTTTTCTATGGCATTTTCTATTTTATTCGGTAACAGACCTTTTGTATCGTTATTCACAGGACCTTTATATTTCCACACACAGGTGGGTTTTTTTTGTTTAATTTTTTTACGGCTCTTAAATGTTGTGTTTTTTTTTTTGCTGTTTTTTTTTTAACCCCTGTTCAGCAACTGGTCGACTTCTTCTTTTTTTTTTTTTTCCCCTTTTCAGCAGCTGATCGGAGGCGTTTGGCTTGTTTTATTGGAGTTCGGATCCATTCGGCACACTTCGGGGACCCTGTGGGGAATGCTGAATACCCTGCAGGGTCTGCGAATTCAGCTCACCATAGAGCACTGAAATTTCGGTGCCCTTTGAATAAGCCCTTAAGTTTTCATCCCCCTGTTTGAGATTTCCAGAATATTTTAGTGTAGTAATCTGGCACCAAAATGAATTGTATGTGGATTTTTACCGTATGATTTTATAATTGTGTGCACCGCTAGGTATGTTTTGGAGTGTATATTTAATAATTTTCAGTGCTCCCTCTCCTCTCCTCTGTGTATTCCATCTTCTAGGTTTTTAACACCCTCAAGAAGTTGCATGAGCTCCTTCGAAGCTTTGATCCGGGAAAGGAACGCGATTTTGCCCCATTGCGTGGTTCGTTTGCTGATGTGGTTGGCCGGATTCCACCGATTCCCAATCTTGTGTCCAGCTTTCAGGCTTTGGTACTAGGCCCGGAAGAGAACACTACAGAGGAGAGACTGCCCGCCTCAAAGGACAGTGTCCGACCGTTCAGTAACTTGTCATTGCAGGGTGGAGCCAAGTTGGACAGTTGTTCGACAGTGTCCTCCTGTAAAAGCTTGAGAACTTTTCAAAGGGGTCCAAATACGCCCGTGGAAAGTGACGAAAGTTTTCCTGATTCTTATCTCTCCTCCTCGGCCCGTGGACTCAGTAATTTGAATGTACTACATGCAAGCAAGCAGCAGCTGGGTAGCGCGTCTTCTGCAGCCTCGAGCCACCAAACTCCATGCCGTGAAGGTGCCAGCCATTTACCACCAGTGGATACTAAGGCCAGTCGGTGTGGTTACTCCAGCGACAGGACTGCAGGAAGCGGTTCGTCTGCAGAATCGCAAGGTATGTGTCGGACATTTGGCACCATGGAAACTCGATGTTCATCAACTGGTGATGTGTGGTTGCTTCCAGAAATGCTTCGTTCCTGGTCTTTTATTTATTTTTTGCAGTTCGGTGGAATTCGCCGATGCAGATTTGGCGCAATTCGGCGGTTATTGGTGCCCTTTGGCAGTTTTCGTCAATGTCCGATAGCTACTTCGGTGATTCCAATTTTGGGAAAAATACAGCGACCAAATGGTGATTTCACGTTTCACCATTTTTCCGGTGAAAAGGAATCTCCGAAATATACCTAAAGGCAAGGCACTGGAATTGCACGCAATTTCGGTGCTTTTTGAATAGCCCCTCGAGTGGATCACCCACATTTCACTCGGAGATCTTTGCTTGTGACTATCTCTGTTGTTCCAGACTGTGTTTAAGCTGATCCGGTTTCTTTTCCAAACCTTTTCTCTACCAAGAAACACCCGTATACTCTATTTTAGCATTGATTTTTTTTAATGAATAAATCTATAAAAAAAATTCTCACTACTACAAAGGATAAGGAACGCATGGGGTTATAATAGCTGAAAATTCCTGTAAAGAACAGAAACAAACTGTTCCGGTTATTTCCAGATATATATATATATATATTTATTTATTTTACAAATCCCCATAAACCGAAGATCTGATCGTTGTATTATCTGTGCAGTATCATGTTTACTGTATTTGACACAAAGGCTATTTCTGCCTGTATGCTGATATTACAGAGTCCATGTGACATTGTGAAAGATAACGGACACCATCTAGAGTTTAGAACCTTTCATCCCAACACGTCCTGTAAACGAATACATAAGATTAAAATGATGTAAATATTTTTTACCCTCTCCATTGTTACAAATGTCATTCCCCCCCCCCAACCTACGAAATGCACTAGGTAGTGAAAGGATTACTCTGCTCAATCAAGTGTAATCTTTTGGTCGTAGTCTTGCACAACTTTCTGATTGGTACCTTTTTAGATACTGTTAACCCATACTATGCATGGCAGGAAAAGCTTTTTACGTCTCCAAAACAAATTAAGTCGCGAGTGCCACCCCCACCCCCACCCCACGTTTATCCCTTTTGACTCCATAATTTTGCGGTAACTATTTAAATTCTGCTTTGGGAATGACCTCTTCAGTGCTTAAAGGTGTGTGGGACACGTCCTATGTATCCTTTCCTCCCTGCGCGTGTCGTCCCCCCCCCATCAGGCACACAGACGCCAGAGTCGGCGATATCTGAGGCCTGCATTTATTGGCGATCTTTGATACGGGCAGAATGTGGTTTTTCAATATAAAACCTACATCCAGGGGCTTATAACAGCTGGAAATGGCCGTGCAGTTAGATACAGCTGTTTTGTTTTTTTCTTCTCGTTTTTTCCTGTGCTTTGACTGATGGAAATAGGGAATGTATTCATATGGGACATATAACGCTATGTGATATACAGCCAATTGTGCCCATTTGTTGATTTTGGCGAGGTTAAACCAGACCTGATGGTTTACGCTCACATACATGCTTTTTATAATATCCCGTAAATAGAAATGTTTTGCTCTAAATTATGTGAATGCGCCGTATAAAACTGATCACCCACACACGCGTCTTTTTTTTTTTTTTTGAGTGTTGCTGACTTTTTCTTTTCCTTCCCAGCGATCTTAATGCCACATCACCAGATCATCATGAATCCGGCCAAGCAGAGGATTGTGGAGCAGCTGGCACTGTACGATCAGGGGAAAATAAACAGCCTGGAGCTTCTCTCCTCTGGAATCGATCCAGGTAACCAGCTTTTGCGCAGCGTTCTCATTCGCTTCCAGGGACGGGCCTGTTTGCTGCTGGAAATATGTCGCTGGGGTTTCTCTGCCCTCACGTTATTGCCCGTCTAGCTCATACAGAGCTGCCTGCGTACGGACTATTTTTGCAGTTGAACACTGCTGGTTTTCTAGAGAATCTCAGAGCGATTATTATTCTTTATAAAGCGCCAGCATATTCCGTAGCGCTGTACAATGGGCACAGTATAGACAGGGTTATATTACATTGAACAATTGACAAACCAGTACAGGAGGAAATGAGGGCCCTATTCCCACGGGAACTCACAATCTATGTTCAAATTCCCCAGAGATTGGTGTTTCTGTGTTTAAAAAAAAAAAAAAAAGGTGGGTGTGTGTATAATATGTATGTTTAATTCTATGATTCTGATCAGTATAGCTTCCAGACTTGACGAAGGGCGGATCACTCTCGAAAGCTTGTATTTTAAATGTAACGTTAGTCCAATAAAAAAGGTATCACTACGTACTGCTATACTCGTGATTTTTATATATATATATATCACGTTTGGCGCCAATTACACTTTTTTAATTGCCCAAAGTTGCATATGCACATTTTTGTAGAATGCGCCAACAATTAATGGTACAGAGAATAAGCCTGTGGTCACACAAGTGCACTTTTCGCGTCTGTTTGCCGTCTGTTGTACCTTTTCAAAGGGCTCAATAGAGAACAATACACGAGGCACGTGCGCACTTTTTCACGCACTGACAACGGACACCAAAATGGCATCGATGTGAAAAAGCTACAAAGGACGTAGAGAAAACCCTGCATACAGCGCTATTTTTATTTATTCTCAACGTCCGACAAAACTTATACAATGTAACCACAATCACATCCGTTTCAACAGACACACTGTGCGCACTCAGTGCACTAATGTGACCGCAGCCTTAAATGTAGCAATTATAGTAGCCTGTGGCTACTGACCCTGGTCCCCGACTTGGTCAAGCCCAGGCAGAATAGAAAAGCTAGTGACTGTTAGCTGCTGGGGAGTGCCCAGTAAAAGAAAATCCCTAGGGAGATGATCATAATGTGACCTGACTGAGCGCTGACGTGCACCGCCCGTTACATTAGGGTGCACACACATTCAATAATTATTAATTGGAAACTTAAATTTAGAAGATTTTGCACAGAATGCACATTTTTCATTAAAAATAACAAGCCTTTAATCAAGAACCAGATAAGGGACATCTAAAATGTCAATGTAAAAGGTGAGAAAGGACCTATTCACCCAACATTAGGGTGTGCCTGGGAACAGTTTGCACACCCCCGGCACACGCCTATGTGAGTATTCATGGAAAATCTGGCCAAAAATAACTTGCGACTAGGGATGCACCGATACTAGTATCGGTGCTGAGTACTTGGTACTCGTGCAGATGCCGGCGATACCGGAAGCCAACATTGAGCTGGCTTACCAGCATCCGAGGGGCTGGGCGGCTGTCAGAATGATCTAACGGAATTCGGACAGGCCCCCCACAGCTGGCCGCGTTGGAACGAGCGCCGCCGGCAAAGTCCAATGCATTTATGACGTCAACTTTACGTCATTGGTCCTTTTTTAAAGGGTTAAAAATAAATTTTCAAATTAACTGGTTCTGGACAGGCATTGTACATGGAAAGGATTCTGTGAGTCAGTCCTTCAGAAATCGACACCTAGACTTGCATGTGCGTGAGACTTGACAAAGACCTGTCAGGGTCAAAACGTCGTTTTTCTTGTGCTGAGGAATAAAATCCATCATTAACCCTTTACCGCCGCAGGACATTCCATGACGTCCTGGCGGCGGGCGGACTTTGAAGACGCGGGGCGTACATGTATGGCCCACTGTCTTCAATGGGGCCGCCTCGGCCCCTCCCCGCCCGCAGCCTGCGCGTGCTGACTTGTGGCGCGCGTCATTGGCTGCACAGCTACGGCCTGAAATCAAGCCGTCCCCTGCAGCCAATGACGCGCACCGCACGCCGGCTGCGGAGAGGGCTAGGAATCAGTGCGGCGCGACGGCACCTGTCGGCGCGACGGCGAAATCGACCCCTTAAGGGCGCCACCCCTGCGTCCTTAAGGGGTTAATATTGAAGAGTG
This sequence comes from Leptobrachium leishanense, assembly GCA_009667805.1. NCBI lineage: Eukaryota > Metazoa > Chordata > Amphibia > Anura > Megophryidae > Leptobrachium > Leptobrachium leishanense. The sequence goes on from CM019071.1 coordinate 125,904,408, forward strand.
CTGGGTTTGTTTACTTATTGTTGGATGTTACAGGATTTGGGAGTGGATCCATTCTGGCACAAAACAAGCGGCGAGCAGTATCTAGAACCATTGGATGTGTGCTATGACATCACTGGGGGGGGTACATTAAAGTGTTAGCCCACTATTGTATCCCAATCAGTTGCTATATCGTAACTTTGGTAACCTGGACACCACAATATATCCCCTGCAGCCTCGCCCAAGCATTCCCCCTTCTATTTGTGCTTTTTTTTAAACACCATGAATTCAAAGAATGAAGGAAAAAACAGTTTTTTTTTTTTTTTTTGTAAAGCACAAGCAATCTAGTTGCAGCTTATGTTAGTGGTAGTGGCCCTTTTAAAGACCTCCAAAAAAAAAACCTCAATCATTTTATTTTACCGCGAAGGATACGTTGAGATTTCTCGTTTTCAAGTATGTCCTGAGTTCAAGAACATTGAGTTACAGAAATACAAAGTAATAAATGCAAGATATTAACATACATATACAGATTAACAGAAAATAAATATGTAGGAAATATAGTCACTGTTACATGTTTACAGGTGCATTCTGTATTGAGGTATGTTAATAGAACTTAGTCTGGTCATTAGCAGTAAGGCTAGGGACAGATGAGCGCATTTTCTGCAGCCACCGTCAAAATGTACGTCGATGCTTGCGCACGCATTTTTTCACGGAATACGCTTAAGTGGTCAGACGATGCGCAATTCTGGACGTATTTCATGACGGTGGGGTAAAAAGAAGTCTAGGGAAATCCGTCTGTTTGAACGTTATGTTGGCCGCACACTAGCAGCGTCTGACGTCTCCTAATCACGCAAACACGCCGCTATGTGGCCGCAGCGCACTTTGTACGTCAGTAGCAGCGGTTTCACGTTCTGATAAAAATGCGTTCATTTGCTGGTTGCGTGGTGTCGGCGCACTTTTGTACGCACGTACTGCGTATATTGGCCGTCATTGGCCGTTATGTGCTGCTACTGCCGCCGTGATTTAGTGCGTCTGCACGCGCGTTCCGACTGCCCCACTCTGACCCTAGCCTAAATGTACATAAAATGTAGAGCAGGGCTCAAAATTTCCACTCGCCTGCTCGCATTTGGCGAGTGGAAATGCACACGCAGGCAGCATGATAAATAATTTTGTGCTACCTATTCCGGTGGCCTTTTTTTTTTTTTTTTTTTTTTTTTTTTTTTTTAGGCCAACCGCTGGCTGGAGAATCCCAGATTGCCCCCTCTGGTATTTTTGTAACTTTATTCTGAATGAAATATTTAAGTGGTTGTGTTTAGGGGCAGAGCTAAGGGCAGGGTCGGGGTTAGGTGGGGCAACTGGTGGTGAGTAACTCTTAAGGCCTGGCTAGTAGCTCAGGACTTGAAATTTTGAGCCCTGATGTAGAGAATGCGTATAAAAGCCAGTGTGCACCATTCCTGAAGTAAAACGGAGCTTTACACATCTGTAATTTCCACAGTGCCTGTCCGAATTAGCTATAAATGTGGCTTTTTGTTTTTATCTTTTTTTTAGTATCACTTGCAGAAGGACGTGGCGACCCCGAAGAGAGCGATGACTTGCCAAGCTAGACGCCTGGCTTTGAGCGTCTCCTTTTCTCTACTTATGAAGTTCTCACATCCAGGAACTGACACACGTGGAAGCTCTTGGTCCCGATTGACTTAAAAACCAGAAAAGTATATTACTTCTGCAGCACGCCGCTGCTCATGGGAGATGGGTTATGTTTGTTATTTTTTTTTTTTTTATAATATATATTTTCTGTTTTTTTGATTTAAGAACAGTATTTGAGTCTCGCGAGATACGATGGCGTTCAAACCTTGCGTATCGCGTGCACTCACGTAGTGTTTCCTATGCACTGGCCTTCGGTGCGGCTTTTCTTGCTGCGAGGCACTTTAGAGCGGCGTAATGTTGGATTGCTGGGATACGTGTTATTTATTGAAGGGTCATGCTAGAGGATGCTCTCCATCTCTTATGGGCACGCAGTGCGCCGAGCATTAAGCACTTAACACTGAAGCTGCATTTCAATTAAAATCCCACCATTCTCTGCAAGGATTCGGCCGGGAAATAGGTCACTGAGGATGGAGGGCGTCTTCGTTGGCCGCCAGATGGACGTGCGACCTGTTTGCTGACCCTCTACTAATATAGCTCTAGTATTTATCTGTAGTTTGGTACGTTGGCTTGCCTGAGGGCAAGACTGAGAAAGTTGGTACAAAGATGCACAAGCCCACTATGTGGGATCCGCACAGGACCTTTTTTTACTTTTTTTTCTGTCAAGGTTGACTTGTTTATAATCTACCTTTTTGTATAGCAGCGAGGTACCTTTCAGTGCCATTGAGTAGTGAAATGACTTGGGGTGGCAATGGTATTGATTTAGAGTATGGGTCGGTCGCAAGAGATGTGACGACGAGAATGCTCGTCCCGAGCCACCAGCCGACTGACTCACAAGGCAATGGGTAGATCAAGGTGACCCTGTTTCGGAGCGACGGTTTTACTCGCTCTTAGGATATGTCAAGTCCTTACAAATCACATTGTGCAAGTGGAATAAATCGGACGTACTTGACCTTTCTGCTTCGCTTACAGTTGTATTTTGTGTCCTATTTGATCGCTTGCCAGATACTAATCTGATGAAAGGACTACTTGGTTAAGTATGTTTTAACTTCACAGCCATAAAACCAAAACAACATCCGCTTCTGTTGCCATTGCACGGACCCGAGACTTCGCTTTCACCACTAGTGCCGATGTATGGATCTTGTCTTGGATCTTCTCAATGGGTTGTCCAAAGAACTGGAGGGAAAAACGACCCAAAGAATGTACAGTTTAGATATCTTAGATTAAGGCTTGGTTCACACCTGGGCGTTTTACAGCGCGTTCCTACGCGTTGTAAAACGCTCAAACACGGAAATCCCATTATTTCCTATGGGCATGCTTCACATCTGGGCGTTTTACAGCATGTAGGAACGCACTGTAAAACGCTCTACGCCCAAAGTACAGGAGCTTCTTTGGGGTGTATTACACTGCGTTTGCAGCCATAGACTTCAAAAAACGCACGTACGACGCACGTTTCTAATTGTCTAAAACGCCTGTAAAACGCGCATATGAGATACGCTCAGATGTGAACCCAGCCTAAGGGATGATAAGATGGCTTAAACGGAATAATACTATGAAGTATGAAAAAGGTTACAACCCGCCGCATGTGCCCTTTTTTTTATTTTCCGGTTGTAGCCCCTGCTGCGCTCAATAGATGAATGGGTTAATTCCTGGTTGTCCAACTCACGGCCGCTCAGATGGTGAGGTTTACAATTCCCCGAATCCCGCAATAGATGGTCAAGGAACTGGAGCCGTGGGAGTTGTAGGTCAGAGACCTCAGGAAGCCGGAGTTTGAGAGCCCTGCGTTCATGCATGGGTCAGCAACCTTGGCCATCCATATGTTTTGGAACTCTATTTCCCAGGAGTCTCTTCCAATCTAGTGAGGGGCTGAGCATCATGGGAGATGTAGTTTTAAAAAACTGGACGGCAAAGGTTGCTGAGCCCTGAGATAATTTATTGTCAGATCAATTAATAATTTAAAATGATCTCATAATCCAGTGGAGCGGTGACCCCCCCCCTCCCTCTCAAATGGGGGAGGGGGTGGTGTGTGTGTGCCAAATATACCAGTTTAAAGTCAAATCATGGATGTGTTGACATTGAAATTTAATATTTTCTATCAGGGGTACTTTGAAAAAGTTTCTTTACAGATTATGCAACGAGGAAAGTAAAAGTTATCAGTGTTTCTGGTTGGATTAATTAATTAACGAATGTCTGATTAGGAGTGAATCATTAAGCACCTATTACAGAGTAGGCAACACCTTGTATTTGGGGGCGCAGAGAGCTACAGAGGAGTAGCACAGATGTGATGCGGACTTCTTACAATATGGGGGTGTGTGACCCAGTTAATTCGTGAAGCACACTAACCCCTATTACCTCGGTTATATTGACCATGGTTGGTCTTGCTGGTAATGATGCTGTAGAGGAGAGGTCTCAAACTCCGGCCCAGCCACCTGCTATGAAATTAACCTATCAGTGCTGAAAGCGGTAACCCCCAGCCACACTCGGGCTGGATACATTACCTGTCCATGCGCTCCCTCGCTGACCTCCGGCGATCGCGTTCTCCTCCGGCGATCACGACATTTTGCTTCCTGGTTCCCTTCTCGTCTGGAGGCGACAGCGAGGAGCGCAGGGACAGGTAATGTATGCAGCGCGAGTGTGGATCGGGGTTACCGCTTTCAGTGGTGAAATTTAACCCCGGGCCACACTATATTTACCAGCAGGGGGCCAAATAAATTGTTACGATTCTGACATATAAAATGTCAGAATCATAACGCCAGGGAGGTTAAGGACCAAAGGTCTTTAAAGTCAATTCATTTATGACGTAACTGTTACGTCATTGGTCCTTAAGGGGTTAAAACTGCCAGGCTTCTCCGACAATTCCTGTGACCATGTGTTGCACTCCCAGATTTCTGGGAATCTGGGCCCAGAGTTTGCCATCCCTGCAGTAGGTGTTACTCGTTAAGCCAGCAGCCCGCCCTTTCAATGTTTTTGGAATGACATTTCCCACGATGGTCATTTACTCATTTAGGTCGATGGTGAATCGTGGGAAATGTAGTTCTAAAAACATCTGGAGGGTTGAGGTCGCCAACCCCCACACCTGGAGAATTGCTCCTGGATTTCAAATTTGGGGGGGAATATTCACAAATTTGTTTATTAGCTGAACTTTTTTGTTTTCATTAAAATGTATTATCGCCCACCTCTTGATAAACAGTAATTTATCTTTAAAACCGTTAAGACGCTCAGACACTCAACGTTTCTAATGTGAATTTCCGAAGGCTCACTTTTTCTTACAGCACTGTCTTATGCGATGTGCAGGTTACCTGCAGGTTTACATAAGGCTCATCTCCTGGAAAAGGTACCAGAAGGTAAAACCATGCAAGTTTGGCTATACTGTATATGTGTTTTGTGTTTTTTAGCACTGGCTCATGGGCTGCTTATTCTCAAATTATTTCTAGTTTATTGTAAACTCTGTATTTAGGTCGCATGTGCCGCTTAATTCGCAGTGAAAGCTGTATCCTGCGCCCATCTTTCTATAGCGTAATGCAGGGCTCAAAATTTCAAGTCCCAAGCTACTAGCCAGGCCTTAAGAGTTACTCGCCACTAGTTGCCCCACCTAACCCATTATCCTGCCCTGCCTCTGCTTTCCCACTTGCCCCCATGTAATTTCCGCTCGCCAAATGCAAGCAGGCGAGTGGAAATTTTGAGGCCTGGCGTAATGTATGTAGAACTATTACATCTGAGCAGCATGTGTGTCGCTGATCACTGGTCAAAATAACTCTAAGACCGGAAAGTGGGCCGATTGAGTGTTATCGCTTATTTTATAGCCGTATTATGTCTAGTTCTGTTTTATGCATCTAAGTTTGGGTATGTTTTCTATACTGGAGTTCACTGCAAGAAAAGGCAGAGGGACCCGGCACTCCAGAGATTAAAGACAGAGCATTTTATTTGGCACTCTACAGTAGCAGCAATGTTTCGGCTGTATGAGCAGCTTTTGTCAAGCTTGAGAAAGGCTGGTCAGACAGCTGAGACATTGTTGCTACCACTGAGGCCAAATAAAATGTGTTTTTTTTTTTTTTTTTTTTTTTTTTTATTATCGCCTCCCTCTGTAGCTGTGGGTCTGGCTGTCCCTGGTTTTCTGAGCACCTGATGAGTATCAACTACAGTAAGAGTACAGCGTGTGCAATCGACCCCTTTTTATGCTGCATTAGGGGTATGAATCAAGTCTTGGCCTGCTTCCATTTAAAGCAAGATCTGGATATGTCTGAGGGGCATGATGCTGGTCGTCCACTGTGTCCGTAATCTGACGACAGACTTGGTCTTTCAACTACGGACAATGCTGTCACACAACTAGTGACGTCCATTGGAAGCCTCTGCGGACAATCCAGGTTGAACGACGGACAGGCTTCCGAATGAAGAAAAGAAAAAACCTGCTGCTGGGGAAACCCCGCACCTGCCCCCCCCCCCCCCTGTCCCATCCCTGGTGCTGAAAGGGGGGTGCAGACAAAAGAACAATTTGCTCAATGCTGCCGGGGGGGGGGGGTGTTACTACCAAGCAATTCTCAAAGTCTCAAGCTTGAGAAAAGCCCCGTTTTGGCTACCGCCGTACCTTTCTCAAGCTCATGGCTCGGTGCTAATCAAAACCTCGCTTGCTGAGATCCTTATTAGATCTGTCTTAAGAGGTTCCAGAGTACCCGTTTCTTTGGTTGAGGTCTGCCATAATGTAACTCAAGATCTAGATCAGGTCTAGCGATGTTGTGGAAGGCTCAGGGTGGCATGGGGCAGTTGAAGTCTTTGTTACCATGTGTTTGCCACATTGTAACTCTTCTAACCAGGTACGTGCCGTCACATGTTTTACGCCTGAGTCTGCCAAGCAGTAACTCGTATGGGTTTGATACAGTTCAGAACTAAACACCTAGGTATGTCTTTGGTATGCGTTACAACTCAAGATCTAGGCGGTATGCCCCGGGGTGCAGTGTAACTCAAGAGGTGGATATGCCTTGGACGTACATTGGAACTGAAGATCTGGGTATGCCCTAGCGGTGCAGTTTATCTCAAAATAGGAGTATGTGCTTGGATTACAATGTAACCCTGGATCTGGGTAGGTCCTAGGGGTACGTTGCAAGATTGAGTTACGACTTTCCTGACTTTGAATCAGATTGTGTACAAGCGCACAGTATAACTCAAGATCTGGGTACGATGTCAAAGGGACGTAATTCAAGTATAAGACTTCTGCGATGTAGTTAAAAATTTGTTTAAATGGGGAAAAAGGTCTAATTTTGCTGCGGTGTTGCACGAGAGCTGGATTCGTCATGGAGCATGATGTAGTTGGCGACCTAGGTAAGTCATGCGGATGGGCATGCCTTGACCTGCTGTGAGTCAATGCGCTATAATTCGGTATTAACAGTAAATTTTGCAAGATTGAAGATTTTAAAGAAAAATGGCTCACAAGTAGGACTGTGTTTTTTTTTTTTTTTTTTTTGCTAAATCGAGGAACTTGCCCCGCCCTAGTCATAAGACATAACTAGCACATGACCTTAGTGTTAAAACACCAGTGTAACCTGCCTTTATGTTGTATTATGGGGAGGGTGTAACGTCCCATTGGAATTTGTTAAAATGGGAAATGTTTGGAGTACAGAAGGTTGGTTAAATTTTACAAAATAAAATAGTTTAAAACAAATTCTTTTTTTTGTTTCTCAAATTACCTCTTTCATACGGAAGATCTGACACTGTATAATAAGGGACAATAACTCCAAGTAATGTCACCATAGAGGTGAGGACTGGGAGCACAGGGAGGGCTGTCATCCCAACAGACAGGAATTGGCTCGCTCCTGGTTTGTTTTCCAGTTACTACTCTGCGGCTGCCAATGTTTACCTGGCATACAGGGGACTCGAAGGTGGCACACAGCCATTAAGGACCAAGTATCTTTAAAGGCCATGCATTTATGACGTAAGCATTTCGTCATTGGTCCTTAAGGAATTAAGTATAGTTCACCTTGTTAGTTACAAGCATTTATAAAGCGCCAACAGGTTCTGTAGCGCTGTACAATGGGAGAGACAAAATAAATATACATACACATTACACACACCAAACAGTAGGAGAGAAAACCTTGCTCGAGAGCTTACAATCGAAGACCGTAGATCTACATTGGTATTCTTTGCATTGTTTTTGAATTCCTAAGCATCTCATTTTTAGAATCCAGCGCGCGTCTTCCGACTTTACTGGCACAGCAAAGTTATGATCTTCGTCAAAGGAGTCTTAAACCGTTATCCCCTTCACTACCGTGTTAGGGTAATACTCTATGCTCAAATGTCCTGCAGCACCCTGATATAAAGTAAACGCAATCAGGTCATATACTGGAGCAATGCAAAGGAATTACATTTGCTGCAAACAAAAATGGGCTCCAGAATGCACCTCCCACAAATTTTCGGCTCTTTGGACATATCAGCCGAGGTGCTGAAACTGTTTGATCAGCTAGGGAGTTCTGTTTTTCCTTTACAGAAACACGGAGCTCCAGCTGTATTATACATGTAGTACCACTTCTGGGCCAGTAGGGGGAGCTCTTTGCCTGTAATTTAAGTCTCCAGTATCTTCTAGGGGAATATGTTTTCCAGAAATCCACCAGGTCTGTAGTTCTTTTAAAGAAAATGCGGTAATTCAGAGGGTTAATGACCAACAGGTCCAGAGGAATATAAATCTTTTTATCATATAGGCCAGGTCTGTCAAACACACGACACCCCCCCCCCCCAACAGGTGTTGATGCCTACAATTCCCAGAATTCCTTTAGCGCAATAGATGGCCAAGGAGTCACGTGAGTTGCCGTTTAGAAACATTTGAGGGGGGTGCAGAGTTGGACAGCCCTGTTATAGGCCATCTGAAGGACTGTATGTTTTGGTGGAATGTATAGCAAAATGCTCCCCGTGAATCACAAGATGTCATATTTGTGTGGAGGAAAAAAAAAATCATTTTAAAGTTCTCCAAATTGTTCTGCAGGTTTTACAGCCTAAACTTATCTTTGTCCTTGGATATTTGGCAGATACTACATTGTAGTCTCCCGTTGTGAGCAATTCTGTTTTGTGCAGAAAGCTGTATTTTTAAATTGGAAAATTAATTTCTAGATGTCGGTTACCATCAGCATTAAAGGGCTTGAATCTGCCTGCTGCTTATATATATAAAAAAAAAAATTGTGTGTTGAATTAATGAAGCCATTAGGAGGATGATTTTCTATAATTACCAAGTAATTATCTTTTTAAATACGCATACTGAATGCATTGCGCAGTCTATAACACTTTGTTATATATGAAGTAACAGTGTCATCTTCTCGGTCCTTTGTTGCTAATCTGATTATGCACTTTTCGTTCTGGTCCTACTTTACGGTTACCATAAGATTTTGGAGAACGGCAGACGCTCATGCGGCATTGTTTTGGGGAGGCTGTCCACAAACACCAGGTGCCCATGTGGGCCCTGTAACTGACCAGATCATTGTCATTATCCTGCTGTTCCACTTGTTTTAACGTTTCATTAAATCTAAGTGGGTGACCTCTCCTCTCAGGCTGGCGTCAGACGAGCGCAGTATGTGTGCCCGTATTGACGTGCCTTCTAGCGTCCGACACAGCATTGAGACGCTGTGACGGGGCCAGCCACACGCTGTTGCGCACTCACGAATTGTGCGTGCAACAGCGTCCTTGCGTCTGTGAAGCAGTCCTCTCCGTCAAAGCGGTAGGACATGCGTTGACAGAGCTGCAAAGCACAATCCTCCATAGGAGGATCGAGCCTTGCAGCGCTGAGCACACTAACTGCGCTCAGCGAGGTGGCCAGACAGGCGTCGAGTGGAAGGAATGTCTACTCTCACGGCCGTTCCTTACGCTCTTTAACAACGCTCGTCTGACACCAGCCTAAAAGATCAATTTCTCCAAAATTGAACTTTTTTTTTTTTTTTCTTTTCCTCCCTGTAAATCGATTTCCTCCCCCCCCCCTGCACTTGGTCTCCCTTCAGGTGAATGGTACCTGCTACCTCACCTGCTCCGCTGCCTCAGGCGCCTCTTTGACTCTGATCTCTCCTTCACTCATCACGGTCACTAACCAAATCTTGTCACTTTTCAACATGTAAACTTTGCAAGCATCTTCCTGTTTCTACCCCAGGACTCTACTAAAATGCTCATCCTGGTTCTTATCATCTCCCACCTCAACTACTGTAACCCTCTTCTCACTGGCTTTCAGCCACGACTGTCAAACTCGCTCCTCCCTGATGTTGATGCCTGAAATTCCCTGAATTCTTGCAATGAAATAGATGGCCAGGAGATCATGGGAGCTGTAGTTCATAAACACCTGAGGGGTCACTGTTTGACAGCCCTGCTTTAAGCTTTCTCAGATTCTAACTCTACAGCCTGTAATGAACACATACCACCACACCCCTCTCACCGCACTCCTTTGTCCGTCTGCTTCTTTTAGGACCCAATTCAAAATCCTGGCCCTCGCATGCAAAGCTATCCATACCCATGCTCCTGCCTATATCTTGTCCCATTCCGGTCCCTTTGCTCCACCTATGATCGGTTATCTCCTCACCCTCAGGACTTTTCCTGAGCTGCCCCCTATCTATGGAATTCCCTCAACCTCTTAGACTCTTCCTCTACCTCCACTCTTTCAAAATGTCTCTTAAAAAAAAAAAAAAATGTGTTCGGCCTATCGATATAGGAGTAAAAGCACAACATTATGTACTTGGCTGTTTGTTTGTTTTATATATATACTGTTAGGTTTCATGAGGGACAAATGGATAAATGGGTATAGTTTGAAGTGGGTGTGGTTTCTGTAGTGGGCGGAGTCAATTAAATCCATAACGTCTGTCTAGTAACTTGAAACATCTTGACCAGTGAATAATACAGTCACGTTTCCAGAAATTGCAGGTTCCTTTGCTAGGCCCTGTGAAAGCAACTGTAAACGTATCACATGGGAGCAAAGTGTGGCTCATCACAACAAGCAGGGCCAGATTTACAGTTGGGCAAAGGAGGCATGTGCCTACAGGTGCCCAAAACTGGGGGGGGGGGTGCTTTCTTTCATTGTAAAATAATAAAATGCACACTTTTTTTTTTTTTACCAGAGCAAGGCACCCTTTGGTGGTGGACACTTCTCTGTAAAAGTAATTATTGCTTCTTGTGTATTTAAAGAAAAAATTAAAGAGGGGGGGGGGGTTTAGATGTAAATCCAGGCATGATGACAACTAAATGAATCCTGGTCTCGTGCTCAAATTTTTCACCAGGCCAGCAGCAGGATATCATAGTCCAGCACACAGACCAGGAACGACCTATGACAAGAAATGATCACCAGCTCCCATCACACAATCCTAGGGTGATTTTGATTACATCCTTCACATAGGGGACTTTGAGGGGTTATTCACAAAGTAGCTTCCCCAAAGTTCGCCATAGTTGCAAAGAAAGTTAAAAAAAAAATCACGTGTAGCAAATAGGATGCCCTTCGGCTATCCAGAGAAGCAATACTCAACGACGGCAGGTGAGGTTGCTCTAATCAACAATGAACAACTTTACCACCGTTATCCTTGCGCAGAAGATGTCAGCTGCAGCTAGTTTCTATAGAATTTAGAAATTCGAAGGTTTTTGTCAGCAACCATTGTGAAACTGACAGGAACTAACCTGGATAGTGAATACGCTGTAGTTAGTTGTACCATTGTATCAGTACAACTAACAGGTTTTCACCCAGACTTTATCACTTTGAGTATGACTTCAAATTCTGAGGTGTGTAAAATACAGAGGACCCGACCTGCTCAGTATTAGACGCGTAGCGGGATTGAAAGACAATCCTCAAAATGGTTTGGTAATAATACACTCAGTGTTCTGTTTTTTTTATTTTGACTGATTTTTGGGAAGGAGCCAGCCGGGGCTAATTGCCAAAGGTTTCTCGCTTTGCTGACTTTCAATACATCCGATGCAATGGCAAGAGCAGGAGATCATCTCCGATTATTATTGGCTGCAATTCGTGACGGGCTGGGCCATACGCATTGGATAGTGGGTTTGACGCGTACGTGAAGGAGTCCAATCAATACAGCAACCATTGCGCCTTTTGGGAATAAAATTGTTTAAAGCTTTTGGTATTGTGACCGTTCCTTGCTATTGGTCGTGGGATCCTAAATGTTCTATCCACCAACATCGGTGGCTTAATACGAGTGAAAAAACCTATAACACACACTCAAAACAATTTCCATGATGATACATCAGGAATCTGATCAGTAAAGCTGCTATCAGGGGGTTAACCCAGCATTAAATTCTGTCTGGGACTCGGCCAAACAAGAGGCTGTAGGATGGGCTTAGTGTTGCCGATTGCTGTGCCCCCTCCAGATATTCTACTCTGGACCCAGCCTAAAACGTGGCCTGGTATATGTTAATTGATTCGGAAGAGATTTCTTGGCTTTAAAGCAATGGTTCACAAACCTGTCCACAGAGCCCTTTTAACAGGCCAGATTTTAAGGATTACCTTTGGTGAAATGCAGACTGAATCTTGCCATCACTGAGCAGCAAAACATATCACCTGTGCTGTGCTTCAGATATCCTGCAAACCTGGCCTGTCCGATGGGCCTGAGGACAGGTTTGGGAAACACTGTCTTAAATGGATACACTGTGCACTGTTGCCATTCAGTGCAGATTGATTGGTCACAGTGAACTAAGTGACCCCTCGCCCTCTGGAGGGGTTGGGTCGCTGAGAGGTAATTCAATCCTCCGAGTTTAGAGGTTTAGCTCTGCCTGCAATGGAAAGATCGGGGAGTCCTGACCTGGATTACATGAATAGATTAGGAAGCGGCCAGCTAGTAGTTCTCAATGTGCTTGCATTAACCGTTGGATTGGCAGGCCACTCCCTCGAGCAACCAGCCTCCCACTGATCACGTGACCGCTGCGGTTTACAGGAAGCCAGCAGCACGTCACAACAGGGGCAGCCCGACGCTGGAAAGGTGAGCTTTTGTAGCTATGTAGGCTTGGGGAAAAAAAGTCCTACGTCCATCGAGTTCAGGCTTTCCCACTTCTCCTACTGCGGTTGATCCAAAAGAAGGCAAAAAAAAACCAGTCTGAAGCGCTCGCCGAATATGGAACTTCCTTCTTGACCCCAGATGGCGACAGTTTTCTCCTTGGATCAAACAGCTTTTACCCACATATTAAATAATATAACCCTTAATATTCTGTTTTTGCAGGAAGTCATCCAGTCGCTGTTTAAAAGCCTGTACAGACTCTGACCCTACCACCTCAACAGGCAGAGAATTCCACAGCTTTATTGTTCTCACTAAAAAAAAAAATAACCCTTCCTATGCTTTAGGCTGAATTTCCTTTCGTCCAGTCTAAGGCTAGGGTCAGACGAACGCATTTTTCACGTCGTCCGTGAAAAAGTGCGGTCGAACGAACGTACGTAATTTTTCCCGGAATACGCGACAGCGATGCGCCTTTTCGTCCGTGATTTTGTACGGATCATCAATAAAACACTTTTTGCATCTGGACGTTATGTTGGCCGGACATTAGCAGCGTCTGACGTCTCCTAATCACACACACACGCCGCTATGCGGCCGCAGCGCACTCTGTACGTCAGTAGTAGCGGTTTGACGTTTTCAAAAAAATGCGTTCGTTGGCCACTTGCGTTGCGCGGACGAACTTTCGTGCGGCCGTTCGTCGTATGTTCCCCGGCATTGGACGTTATTTGCTGCTAGTACGGCCGTGATTTCGTGCGGCTAAACGCACGTTAAAACTGCGCTAGTCTGACCCTAGCCTAAATAGGGTGACCTCCTGTCCTGTGTATAGTCCTGTTAATGAATAGGTTTCCAGAGCCTGTAGCTTTTCCTTGGAACTTAAACCTTCCATTCCCCTTATTAATTTAGTTGCTCGTCTCTGCACTTTTTCTAGCGCCATAATATCCTTTCTTAAAACGGGTGCACAAAATCACACGGCATATTCAAGGTGCGTCTTACCATTTGATTTATAAAGAGGCAAAATTATGTTTTAATCCCGAGAGTGAACTCCCCTTTTAAAGCCGATACCTTGCTGGCCTTGGCGCCTGCTGTTTGACAATGCGCATTGTTACTTCATTTGAAGTCTGATTATTCCCCAAATCTTTCTCCTGCTTTGATTTTTACCTAACTCAGGGTAGAAGTGGCTTGTGTGTTCTTCACTCCAAAGTGCATGATCTTGCATTTATCTACATTGAACTTCACCTGCCATTAAGTGCCCAGTTCCGCAATATACCTAAATCCCTCTGCAGCGAACTCTAGGATTAAACCAGAAAGAGGCGGGTTAATGTTTAACCCCTCGGTTTCATACCTCTTCCCATTTTTAACCCTACACTATTATGCTAAAATAGCAGTATTGACTGCAACTGTATTGGTTTTCAGTATGTTTATAAAGCGCTTTACCAGGAAGGATACATTGAGATTTCTCTAGTTTTCAAGTGTGTCCTTGTTTACCTAATGAGATTGAATTTGCGAAATGATTGGTGCGGCCGTTGATGTGGACATTTTTTTCCTTTTTCGGGCCTTGGTAAATATATTACCACACCTCTTTACTGAAACTCGGAGCAGCAGCTCTTTAAACTGGGACTGGAAAACCGCAAATAAGCTGAACAAACATTTATGTGAACGTTGACAAAGGCAAACCTAAAGGGTGAACTACAGTAGTCAAGAACAGCACTAAGAGGAGCGTGTCATAAATGTAGACCTACAGGGTTATTCAAAGGGATGCGAATTGTGGCCGAAAGGTAACCGAACAGTGAAATTCAGCGTTCGGTTACCTTTCCTGGCCATTCGGCTATCCAGAGAGCAGGCAGTTCGCCAAATCCTGGCGAATTGCCTGCACATACGGTGCCTGTTTGAGGGCAGAGAATCCCCATAGAGAAGCAATGCTTCATCTATTCAGAGAACACAAAACAGCAGTAAAAAGTTGCCGACTTGCCCTGCTGTTTGATGGTTTCATTCGACAGATTTATTCAGGCGAATCCCATAGGCTTCAATGTTAAAAATATTCCTGTTTTTAATTCAATATCTAATCGTTTATTATCATATTCTGCAGTAAAAAGTCTCTATAGATTTTTGTTGGATCTTTTAGGCATTTTTCAGGATTTTTTCGCGAGGTTTGTTTCTTTTTTTTTTTCCTTTTTCTGTAACAGACCTTTTATCATTCATTGGATCTTATATGTAAATTTCAGACCTTTTTCGTTCTGTAGTTTCTTTTGCAAACAGCGTTTCACTTTTCAAACGTATTTTTTTTTCACTTCATTCGTCTGCGGTGTCGGGTTTTTCTGGCGGCTGCTCTACGTTGTGATCAGCAGCTGCTTGGGTTTTTCCGGCGTGTTCGGTATTAATCCAGATGTTTTTGCGGGTTTTGGTGTGCGTTCACCGGGTTTTGCGGTGTGTTTGTCGGGTTTGCGGCAACTTTTCCCTGCACTACGACGGCCCTGTGGTGCTTGCTGAATACACTGCAGGGTCGCCGAAATAGGATCACCAAATCGCACTGAATTGAACAAAAAGTCACCGAACGTGCAGTGACTTCGATTCTCTTTGAATAACCCTGCTAGTGCTGTTACAAAATAAAATCGTCCTTTTTTATGATCAGGAAAATTTATTCTTTTTTCTCAACACATTACAGCACTTTCGAGAGGCACTTAAATTTGAGGCAATTCTCTCTTAAGCACTATTGTAATATTTTCACAGCACTCAAATGGTTCACAAATGACCATGTGTTTTTTTTTTTTTGTTTTCTGTGCACATATATACTTGATTTAAGTCTTCTCTTTCCCGAGAGAGGCAGGGCCGGATTTACCATTAGGCAGAGTAGGCATGTACCTGCAGGCGCCTGCCACAAGGGGGCAACTTGCTGTGTGTAAAATTTTATTAATATGTATATATGAGCCCTAAGGGCTAGAGGGACATATGAGGTATCATTGGAAATGTCAGCTTATAGCCTTTCCAGTGATACCAAACATAACCAGGTTAGATTTATGTAAAAATAAAATATCTGTTAGAAAAAAAGAAATATATTATTTTAACACAGCACTATTATTCAGTTTACAATTATAAAGTGAACAGTGATGCTGCACTAACTCACCTCATTTACCATACTGCCCCCAAGTGTGTATCTGGTGAAGCAACACATTGTTTTAATTCACAACCTAGACCGTGGCGCTGCAGTGAGGGACAGGAGGACTTTGGAACCTGCATCCCTGAATTGTAACACCAGGTTAAGTGAGGTGTCATTGGAAAGGTCAGAGTCTAGTCTTTACTATGATACCAAACAAGATCTATGTAAGGTGTAAAAATGAAAAAAGTAAATGCAAAATATATTTTTTTCTGTTCTACAGCAGAGGCAATATGTGCTTTTACATATAAAACAAACAATGCTGCTGCATTCACTGCCCTCCTCCTTTAACCATTCTAACCCACTGACTCCCTGCCCCCTCTTCTACTATGTCTTCCTTTTCTACAGTATCGGAGGAGGATGTAACAGAACTTATGTCCTCCTACCTGACCACCTGATCCCATCCCCTCACACCTTATTCGGCCTGGCCTACCAGTTACTGTCCCTGCTTTGACTCATATTTTTAACCTCTCCCTCTCCTCTGGAATCTTCCCCTCTGTATTCAAACGTGCTTTGATCACCCCATTCTAAAAAAGCCATCTCTTGATCCTACCTCCATCCCTCTACTGTCCCATCTCTCTGCTCCCCCATGCCTCCAAAATCGTAGAACGTCTGGTCTATAACCAGCTCACTGGTTTTCTTGCTGCTAACTCTCTACTTGATCCACACCAGTCCAGCTTTCACTACCAACAATCTGAGACGGCTCTGACCAAGGTGACTAATGATTTAGCTGCCGCTGAAACCAAAGGTCACTTCTCCCTCCTTATTCTTCTTAACCTTTCCGCTGCATTCAACACTGATCACCCTCTCCAGCTCCTCATGCTGCTTCAACTTGGCCTCAGTGATTTCACTCTCCTGGTTCTCTTCCTGTCTCTCTTTTCGCTCCTTCAGTATCTCCTTCGCTGGTGTCTCTTCACCACCAGTTCCTCTTTCAGTTGGGGTACCTCAAGGCTCTGTTCTGGGTCCCCTACTCTTCTCGATCTATACTGCCTCTTTGGACAACCTCCTCTCTTCCTATGGATTCAAATCTCACCTCTATGCTGATGACACCCAAATCTACCAAACCTCTCTCGATCTCTCTCCTCTGGTGTTGGACCGTGTTACAGCCTGCTTATCGGCTGTCTTTGACTGGATGACTTCCCGTTTCCTAAAGCTCAACCTCTCTAAAGCTGAACTTCTCATCTTCCCTCCCTCTAAAACTTCCATTCCTGCGCCAATCTTCAGGTGAATGGTGCCACCATTACTTCTACCTCTCAAGCTCCATTGCCTCAGGGTCCTCTTGACTCCAATCTATCCTTTACTCCTCACATTCAGTCTGTAACCAAATCTTGCTACTTCTACCTAAAAAACATTGCACACATCCGTCCCTTTCTTAATCCAGACTACTAAAAGGCTCATCCAAGCTCTCATTATCTCCCGCCTTGACTACTGTAACCTCCTTCTCTCTGGCCTTAAGAGATGGCAGATTCTCCCTCTGCAGTCTGTAAAAACACCTGTGCCAGACTCCTACACCTCACCTCCTGCACCTCACCGTCAATCTCTACACTGGCTCCTGTTTCCTTTCGAATCCAATTCATCGTATTGGTGCGTCACATACAAAGCTCTCCATAACCGCGCCCCTGTCTACATCTCCTCCCTTATTAGCAGGTACATCCCATCCCCACCACTTTGCTCGGCCAATGAACTGATGCTATCAGTTCCTTGTACCTGCACCCCCCAACGTTTGCCTTCAGGACTTCTCCAGAGCTGCACCCTTTCTGCGGAACCCTCCCCCGCAACATCAGACTCTCCCGTCTCTCCAGTCCTTCAAGAAGTCTCTGAAAATGCATTACTATAGAGAAGACTATCATCTCACTCCATGATACCCCACTGTCATTTCCTGTTCCATCTTCCCATTCAGTCGTCCTGCAACCCTCTACTTCAAATACCTTATTCATCCTCACCTAATGTGTCACCCCTCTCCTCTTAGATTGTAGGCTCTCGAGCAGGGTCCTCCCTCCTTCTGTTTGGTGTGTTGAACCTTTATGTATATTTGTTATTCTGTTTCTCCCATTATACATTGCTAAGGAATTTGTTGGCGCTTTATAAATACTTGTAACTGTAATTCAACTAAGGCAACAGATTCTGCCCCTTCTTTTGATTTGAGCGCAGAGAAAAAAAAACGTTTCAGTTTTTTAAAATGTATTTTTTTAGGTTTTTTGCCTCAAAACTAAATTTTAAATAGTAATTTTGGCATGTTTCCTTTTTTTTTGGTTGGGGGGGTAGGGGCGCTCCGCATTTCTGTGTCTACAGGCTCCTGAGGTGCAAATCCGGCCCTGCAGAGAGGTGTACCAAAGAAATAGAGGTTTGCCTTGATGTTGTATGGGTTTTGCTTAACCCCTTACTAACCCAGGATGTTCTATGCCATCCTGGCGGCGGGAGTGCTTTGAAGACGCAGGGCGTACAGGTATGCCCCGCTGTCTTCAATGGAGCCACCTCGGCTCCTCCCCGCAGCCTACACACGCCACTTGTAATCTGCACCTCGTGACTGCACCTGTCGGCATTTAGCCACCCCCGACAGGCGATGCTCGTCGTTAAGGGGTTAAAAGGAATACTTAACTCTTCCTGTTCCAGTTTAGTGGGTTAAAGTGATCAGGATTTAAGGCGTGCCCCCCTTTCTCCCAGCTGCCCTGATCTGGAGAAATCACTGGGCGATGTGGAAGGTGTTTCCTCCACCCCACCCAGCATCACCAGCAGCTGGCATGTTGAACTTCACTAGTGACGCCAGCACCCATAGAGCATGACAATATCAACCTCTTTGAAGCTGTCTGTGATGGTGAGCAGTCTCCAAGTGGCAGCCGATGGATTGGATCTGTGCATGCGCAGAGCTCCGGTTCATTGTTCTGTGTAGGTGCTAAGGAACTTGTGGATGTAAAATGTGCTAGTCTGTAGCTGTGTGCAATTTGCAGCTCCTTACACTAGTTGTGTAGGCGTGCACAGTGCATAGTAAAGCTTCATGGACTTTTGGATTCAGAGGTGGCCCCTGAACTGAGGACAAGCTGCGCATTGCGAAGGACAAAAGGTGAGTAAACCTTAAATAATAAAACAAAAAACATTAAATTATTGGGCAGAAGCTGTCAGCAGCATCTGCTCCATTGTTTAAAGGCAAAAAAGTGAACTCTTCTATCCCCTTCACTACCAAGTGATTTTTTCCCCACCCCAATTTTTTTTATCAGGAACCAGTGTTATTTTTTTTAATCCTTTTTTAATTATACAGTGAGAAATATTTGGGTACATTCCCATTGAATTTATTACTGTAATAACATATTTGGCCAGTAGATGCCAAATTGAGTTACAGCTGTTGCACGGAACCACAGGCTCCAACTGTATCGGCTTGCTGATTGTCCGATGTCAGAACATTCAGTTAGATGATTTTACACAGTTCTAGCTCTTTGGGCATTATGCCCACAGGGCTGAAACTTGGGGGGGGGGGCACCTTCTGAGGCCCAAAAGTAAATGAACTTCTATTTGATTTGATAGAAATAAATGTATGCATGCAGAGGTCAAGTCCTAAAAACGTAAGTGTGGGAACACGTCAACGTTTCTGTCTATTCCGGTCTTAAAGATTACTGGTAGCTGCAGCACTTTTACACATGACAATGCCATTCCTATGGCAAACACTGAGAAATTGTCATTCTTATGCATTCCCAGTGTACTGCAATACAGGAAAGAAAGTTAAATATAGACAGTTTTATAAAATTTGTCTATATATATAAAAAGGTAATGCAGCTTCACAGTTTATCACCCAAAAGGGAACAAAGTTTCTCCTGCTAAAATAGTGGGGGAACTGCATTCCTGCAGGACTTGACTCCTGTGTGCATGGTTTATTCTTGTATTCTTAAAAGTAAACCATGCATACAGATTGAGCATCCCTAATCTGGAATGCTCAGCTCCCCAAGCTTTCTGGATTTTGGATTCCTACAGATTTTGGATTACAGGAGAAATCTGATGTCAAAGGGAAGGCTGCAAGGGAGCCACAATCCAC
This sequence comes from Leptobrachium leishanense, assembly GCA_009667805.1. NCBI lineage: Eukaryota > Metazoa > Chordata > Amphibia > Anura > Megophryidae > Leptobrachium > Leptobrachium leishanense. The sequence continues at coordinate 125,924,143 of CM019071.1, forward strand.
TTCCTTCTGCAGCAACCGTTTGTACACATGCTGGGAGACACTGAGCAGCCTTTTCTAAGGGATATGCTGCTCAGAGCCAGCTTGTCTCTGCAGCATGTCCCACAGCATGTGGTGCAGCCACTTTTTAAGAGTCTTCCAGATTTCAGAATTTCCTGACGAGAGTTGCCCAATGGTATATACAGTTTATAATTCTATCTTGCAATCGGGATTTTACAGTGGTTTTTATACTCAGAAATGCGCATGTAATCATGTAATTTGTAACTACACGAACAGCTAGGGATACACAGATACCATTTTTTTTTTTAGTCCAAGTACCAATACTACTTTTTAAAGTGCTCACTGGTACCGTGTACCGATAATTTTTATTTAATGTCATGTGACCACTTTCCAATAAATAATATTTGCTTTTGCTGAAAGCCTGTCCAGTTTGTTAATATTGAAATGTATGGCCAGACACCCCATTTACCCACTGCAGAGCCTGCACACAGACCTACACCACACCAGACCTCAGACACATGTATACCCACAGACCTCCGATACCTACATATCTACCCAGACCTCAAATTATATATATATTATACTATACTAATACACAAACCTCAGACACCGGAGCTGCTGGCAGAATGCATTAAAAGCATTGTTGGCATTCCCCTCCGGCTGACCGCATTCTACAGAGCGGCAGCCGGCTTCTGAAGGCTGTGAGGTGCTCACAATATCTCCACTGGAGGCAGTCAGTCTTCACAGGCCGGCGGCTGCTCGGTGGATCGCGGCCAGCTGGAGGGGAATGATGGTGGAATGCATTCTGCCAGCTGCCCCAGCCCCTTGGATACTGGCAAGCCAGGCCAGCACTGGCTTCCAGGTATCGATAGAGGGGCATTTTGCACAAGTACAAAGTGCCGGTATATGCATCAAAGCATCCCTAGTAACAGTACCAGATTTATATAGCGCCAGCATATTCTGCAGCTTTTTACAGTGGGGAAGCACGAACACGAGTTGTAATAATAAAACCTAAGGAACCGATGGCCCTGTCCGAACGATCATTGTCCGGCTAAGGCTAGGGACAGATGAGCGCATTTTCTGCGGCCACCGTCAAAATGTACGTCGATGCGTGCGCACGCATTTTTTCACGGAATACGCTTAAGTGGTCAGACGATGCGCAATTCTGGACGTATTTCATGACGATGGGGTGAAAAGAAGTCTAGGGAAATCCGGCTGTTTGAACGTTATGTTGGCCGCACACTAGCAGCGTCTGACATCTCCTAATCACGCACACACGCTGCTATGCGGCCGCAGCGCACTCTGTACGTCAGTACCAGCGGTTTAACGTTCTCGAAAAAATGCGTTCATTTTCCACTTGCGTTGCGCGGCCGGACTTTTGTGCGACCGTACTTCGTATATTGGCTGTCATTGCCCGGCATCTGCTGCTAGTGCGGCCGTGATTATGTGCGCCAGAACGCGCGTTCGCACTGCCTCAGTCTGACCCTAGCCTAAAACAGCACATATACACGTGCTCGGCACGACATCCAGTGAGCTTACAATCTAAGGTATGCGAACAAAAGGGAGCAGGGGGAGAGTGGAGTTGATGACCAGAAAGAGTATAGTAGACACTGCATGAGGATAGACGAAGAGCTTGGGCATGATGAGGTTAAACCAAGAGAAGTGTCTGGAAGGAGGCGCTTATACAACTAGGATAGGGACTGGGTGGTTGGAGCAGGACATCAGAGGGAAGGTGATGGTGATTGTAGCTGTGGGGAAGAAAAATAGTTTAGAGAGATGGCCAATGCACCCAAAGAATTTACAACAGGGAGGAGCAGAACTGACAGTCACAAACAAATTTTTTTTTTAAAAAAAAAGAAAAAAATAATAAACTAGTGGTCAAGAATGATATAATAAATGCAAAGATAAAAATCAGTAATATAATTATTAAAGCAGAAACCGTGTGGCAAAAGTTGTGTTGAAGAATACCTTGCTGGCATGTTTCAGAGGGAAGAAGATGGTGGTGATTGTGGCTTGCTGACTTGTTTCGGAGTCTTCTATGATTGCATAATTGTTTGCGACATTTTCATGTATGTATTACAGTAGGTCATTTGATTGCAAATGTATTTATTATACAACCCTGCCCCTATATAGTTATATCTGAATAAAGGGGCTACGATATTTATTTCATTTTTGAAGACCCCGTATAAAAAGTTTATCTCCTCAATCTCACTTGTCCTCCACCGTAAATTTAAGGTGATCTTTATGAATACATACATACTTAACAATAGACCACATGCATAGTTCTATCTTATACTTGGAATTTTATCGTTTTATATCCACACATAACATTGAATTACTGTTGACATGATTTATGTTTTTTTGCAAGTGACCTTTTAATAGCAAAATGAGAGCTACTGTTACATGAGCACCAACACGCGTTCAAGACGTGGCGGCTTGGCGAAACCAGATGAGTGTGTGAAACCACCACCTGCTGATCGCAAACTTTGCCACCGCCTCCCTCCAGATGTTTCTGAACTACAACTCCCATGATTCTCTGGCCATCTTTTGCATTCAAATTCTGGGAATTGTAGGCCATCAAAATCTGGGGGGGGGGGTTGGAGTTTGAAATCCACGATGAGAACTTTTTGATAGTAGGTTGCTACAAACTCAGGAACAGTCAGTTGCTAAATTTGCTGCTGGCCTACTGCCCGGAGGGAAGTGGTGGTATAATTTGTGGGGAAAAAAGGGCAATGTTTAATGTGCAACTTCATTTTACCATTGGTAGTTGGCCAGTTATTTAACAAAACATTTGAATTGCATTATACAGGTTCGGTGCAGATTATTGACGGACTGCAACTCCCATAGCTCTAGAACAGGTGAATAAAGTTATACTTACAGGAGTAAATCATCATCTAAACATTGATTTGCATTTTGCACCTAGAAAACTGAGAGCTGCAAAAAATTCAAATTAATCACAATGTAAAACGTGTAATATTTACATGAGCTTTTATATAGGTTTGTGTTTTTTTTTCTCCTAAAATTGCCCAAACGCATAAGCATTCCTAGCTTTCACATCCAGGAATGAAAAATAAGACCGGAGAAAAGACCCGGTTACTTTGATACTATGTGCTTTTATTCCTAAATTGTTTTCGGGTTTTATTTTAGGCCGGCGTCAGACCAGCGTGCTTTGTGCACCCGTACTGACGTGCTTACCGGTGTCCGTCGCAGCGTTTTGATGCTGCAACGGGGCCGGTCACACGATTCTGCGCGCATAGGAAATGTGTGTGCAACAAGCGTTTGTTATCCAAGCCTCTCTGGCAAAGCGCTAGGACGGACGTTGACAGAGCTGCAAAGCACGATTCTCCATAGGAGGATCGAGCCTTGCAGCACTGAGCGCAAGGAGTTCGCTCAGCGAGGTGGCCAGACGAGTGTCGAGTGGAAGAGACGTCCACTCTCACGAACGTTCCTTCCACTCTCCAAAGACGTTTGAGTGACGCTAGCCTAAGGAGTAGATCTGCACATTTACATTTATTTCATTTTGGAAGAAGGAAAAGTTGCTGAGAACAGAAACTAGTTTTCTAGTAAGAGCATTCAAATGTTTTTCATGGTTTTGTAATGACAAAATGTCAAAAACAATGGTCTTAGGCTGGGGTCAGAAGAGTGCACTACACCCTCCCTGCATCCGTCGCAGCTTTGTGACAGCTTGACGGGGAGGGCCACACGGTGTAGCGTGCGCACTAGATGCGCGCGCTACCACCAGACGTGCTGAAAGCCTCCAGACGAAACGCCACGATGGACACAGACGGGGCTACAAAACGCGATCCGCCATAGGAGGATCGAGCCTTGCAGCGCTGAGCACTCTAACTGCACTCAGCAAGGTGGCCAGATGGGCGACCAAAAACTCTCCCTGTACTAATTTAGTCGGCCCAGGCAGATTATCGATACGTATTGTACCCGGGGAGGTCTTACAGTTTTTCAAAAAGTAGACAGTCCACAATATTTCCAGCATTAGCAGCTTTATTAGAGGCACATCAGACAATGGTTTAACTATAAAACCAGTCTTTTTCAAGTTTTGGGGTTGAAACATTGTGTCTGTTCTCCCCATAAAACTCTCCTGCTGGATGTATTGTGGAGTGGCCCATATTTACTTTCAGATAAGTATTGCCGGCTCTAGCCACCCCAGATATGTGTTGGCACCCTCTTTTGTGCAATTTGAAGTTGTTTCCTTGGGAGTTTTGCCACCCATAATTTGTGTAATGTCCTAGTTGCAATGACAACTCTAGGGCTCTACGGTAAAGGTCAAGTTGAAGCTGCACTTGCTTGTCGACTCGTTTTTATTTTAAAAAAGGTAAAAACTGCTAATTTTGCCGTCTATCCCATTTGCAGATCAACAAATTAGCAGTGTTTCCATCCAGATTAAATATGTGAATGCTGAGCAAGTGCAAGTAAATGTTCAGTGAACAGATCCCATCGCCATAGCACCTTGGAAGGTTGTAGGGTTTATCATGGCCGGTTGCTTGGGTCCTGACTGATGTGATCTGCCTTGGCTGACTAAATTAATCGTGTTGCTGATGAGCACGAAGAAATATTTTTTTCATAGTCTCCAACTCAGCCTTGTGTAGACTGAAAATTGGGCCCTTAAGCCACAACTGGAATACTTGATGTCAATTGAAGGCCTCAGGAATTGGGCTATTGTTGATCTTTGGTAGATTGCGAGACAAATTGATTTAGCTAGTCTTTCTTTTTGATGGACCTAGTTGGATAATTGTGGTCCGTGCTCCAGGAAGTGATTTGGCAGCAAGGATAATGCAGTCTCTAGGACCTGTTGCAGGACTGGTGAGGGTTGACTAGGAGCGGTCATGTTATGATGGATGTTCTCAGGTTCCCTATCATTTTCTTATCTTAAAATGTCTATAGTGGTCAAGATGTGCAAGGAAGCAGAAAGCATAGTGAAACTGCAGGATGTCGCACACTTTTGACCAGAAATGTCCACTGAGTGTCTGGAAAAGAAAATGTTGCGCCAACCAGTGATCGAGCAGCTTCAAGCACACAAATCCCAAGCAGGACACAAGAGCGAGAACCAAGTACTTCTGTGAAGAGGCATCTCCGTATCTGCTCTGTAATTTCAATCCGGAGACCGCTGCCCACAAAACGTGAAGCGAAAGCACCACTTCGAAGCCTTGGGGATGGAGGAGACACAGGAAATAACTGCCCAGTGAAATGACTTCCAAAATGAGAAAACGTCGAGCTGGCCAGTTATTCAGGATGGAGTTGCACCAGATGGACGCCCAAGCGAAAATGGGAAAGGTGAACCACTGATCCAGGACGGCGGCCCTGTGGGCTTGGGTCCATATTCTCACCCACTGCACTGGACCGTAGAGAACTGCCATCCAGGAGAACATGTTCTTCAAGTAACGTCCGGTTGGGTCCTTGATTTTAAGCGACTCGTCTTTTTGTCCAAGCCAGTAGAGTCCCAACATAATGTAGCCGAGATTAACAATGGCATTAAAGGGCATCGCCAAGAACAAAGGAAGCCAGAAATGTGGTTTCTCAGCATAGTGCCCGAACCCAAGCTCTGTGGACACCGTGTCAAGAAGGCCGGTGCTTACAATGCCAAAACAAAGGGCAAAGGTAGCAGTCACGTGCCAAAAGGATCTGTCCCGCCATGCATAGCTCAGTGTTCTTTTCATGCCTTGTTTTAAAATGTGTTAAATTCAGATCGGACTCTGCAAGGACAGGCTCATGTAATGCAGGTTTTAGTCACTTGCGGCAAGCTCGAATTCTGCAAACCTCTGGCCTCGGTCAATTCTTCGGCAGCATTACCACTTCCTGAATGGGGCTGCAGGAGGAGGCGTTGAGCTGCAAACGCGAGGATTGGTGCAATATTCTGTGACTATCATTCCCTTGCACTTTGTACAATGCACGGCCCCCAGGCACAGAGCCAGAGAATGCAACACACAGCAGTACTTAACGTGCGGTCTGGTCTGAGGTTTTATTTCTTTGCATCAAGCATCCTGTAAACTTACAACTTGTCAAACACATGGAGTTGGAGATCCAGTGTGCTGTAATGCAACTGAGAGGTTAAGGATTCATTTCACCACTTATAACCAAAGCATTACGTTGTATACTGGGATTTTTAAAACGGCAAAAAAAATGTAATCCTCTTCGATTGGCACATTAAAGTTTTATTAAATGTTAAGAATTAAAGCTCGCTTAATTCTCCAATACTTACAGGTCATTACTTCACACCTGGGAGATGTCAAAAGGAGCATTTCCTTTTATGAAAAAGTCTTCAAATAGTGTCAAATGTCGTGGGTTGAGCATTTTGTGTCCACACACAGCATAGCAATACTATAATGTCACCACAATTAGAAATGTTGATTGCGATAAGGGCTACACTGTTGCACCTGAAGCTGAAGTAACACACAGCGTAAAACGCAGGGCAGGTGCTAGACTATTTTGCGTCCTAGGCAAGACCAGCTACTTGTGCCCCCCCCCCTAGAAAAAAATTGTCAACTGTTGACGTGCAGGGGGAAACACCCCCCCCCCCGCACAGGGGGACACCCACACTGCGGGGGGCAGGACACTGTGTGCGGGGGACCGCACACAGTCGTTCGGTGCCCACCTTGCCACTCCCTCCGCTGATCGGGCCCAGGATCGGTCTGTGCCTTTCTTTCCTCTGCCTCTTTCTTTCCTCTGCCCTCTGTGCCTCGTTCGCCTTTTCTTTCATCTGCCGCTTTTACTTTCATCTGTCTTTTTTCTTTCCATCGTGCCTTTCCTTCTTTCGTGCCTTTTTTTTCTTTTAATCTGATGGCACCATAAGGCTGGCCGTCCACTGGAACCGTTTTCGTGCGATCATCTGATATCGTCTGTCGTCGAACGTCCGATCCTGTAACATGAATGGAAACCTGGTCCATTGCAGCAAACGTCTGACTTCTGGTGACGGGTAAAGACCGCAGCAGACGGGCGATCACACCTTGCAGGCTGGGAGTTCAGAATGATTGCTGGGCAAGATGGACTTTGACAAACTCATTAGGGGTGTTAAAAAAACCAAAATGCATTTATATTGGTTTTGCTGTTTTTTGAACTCCCATTGAAAATAAATGGTGCAGACATGATGCAAGTTTACCAAAACAACTTTTTGCATGTTGGGACTAGCTGTGTAACATGGGACTAGCAGTGCTGCTGCACAAAGGGGTTTATTCACTAAGCACTGGCTTGCCTCCTGAAGGGCACTGAATGTTGAATTTCCCCATATGGTGCAATTTTGTTGCTGTTTGTACTGAAAAAATGATGGCGAAATATGGTGCAGTTTGCTGCAGATCGCTGCAATTCGGCAATCTGCAGCGGTAGAGAGACTGAATATCAGAGCGCAGTACTGCACTGAAGTGTTGGCGCCATGCCCTGATTTAGAGGATAGTTAGACTGGTTTACAAAGCGCATAGTAAAAATAATAACAAAAAAAGGACTGCACTGGTTCCAAAAGCAGAATGAACCTGTTTATGTAAAACCAGTTCATTCTGGTCTTGGCAACCTCGGCACTCCACCTCTGATTTTGATCTTCTGTGGTCCCACGACAGATCGCACGCAGTGGACGACCCTAGTATGACCTGGTCGGACGACTGACTATGGATCCAGTGAGTGGACAGCCAGCCTAAGACACCCACCTTCTGCACCGCTAGCAGAGGTCTGCTTTGCGTGCTGCCACTGCCGGTTACACAAGCAATGAGGAAGGGTACAATAATGGAACCAGGGTTGCGGCCGGCTGCGCCGCTAGGTGGCAGTGCGCCCTAGGCGGTTGCCTAGTGGAGGCACCGGCCCTGCGTAAAAGCATACTTTTTTTTTTTTTTTTGAGAAAGGATTTTACCAGGAAGGATACATTGAGATTTCTCTCATTTTCAAGTATGTCCTGGGTGCGGAGTATGTACCGTTGGGTGTCTTGCCCAAGGACACTTACTGGAGAGGATCTCTGGCCGGAATTTCCCAAGCGTAAATATTTAAATTCAAAGTATTGGGAGAAAACAGGATTAACCATTGACCCCCGTCCGAGCAATTCCACACTCCTTTTGTTTTAACCCATTACTTTCTTTTAAAACTCACCTGAAACTAGCACTGGTCTCCCTCTGATCTCTGCAGGATATGACACACTTCCAGCTCAGCAAGTCACGAGACTGGGCGCTCAAGCCAATCCCGTAGCTCTCAATGAAGGAAGGCTTTGATACCACTGGATAAGACTGGTAACCAAAGGTCTCCAAGCCCTGAGACCTGAGCTGAGGTTCTGGGTAGAACTACGCCCCAGCATTTGGATGGTTGAATTAGCCGTTGGACCCCCCCCCAGAGGAAGCAGGGAGCTCACAAAGTGCTCACACTGTGTGGAGTGCGGAGTGTCCTTTTAAAGAATTCAGATTTTGGGCCCCAATCTTCTTTCCCTATCCTAATATCCGCCTTTTTTTGGCACCATATATATTTGCTTCAAGGATGTGACCAAAAATGGTGTTGTATAACGTACAATCAGCGATGATCCTCTAAACCAGGGCTCCTTACCTTGGCCTTCTGGAGCTACTTGCCATATGGTGCTCCGCCATTCAAAAGGTTGGGTGAGGTGCATGGGAAATGTAATTCTAGATCATCTGGAGGGCCAAGGCTGCCAACCCCTGATCTAAGGTGTGATCAACACTAGAAATTCCTACTTTTGCTGTGCTTTAAATTACATATTTTAGTTACATAAAGATCTTGACAGGTGATGAAGCCATTGAAAAAATCTTTGCGTAGTCCTGCCTCCAGCGACATTCCCTGCAACGTAAGATTTTACTTCATTTATTTTAATCTTCATTCAGATGTGACCAGGCGGAGGTGCCTTTCCTTTAGTAAATCGATAGGCTGAGGGTGATATCCCTGGAAGTAGTAAAGGGACACCTTCCTCCAGAGGTGGGGGTGTCTTGAAAGACTGAGACAGCCTTCCGATCCTGCCCAGAAACTGAAGCGCCAGTCCTGGGATTTACAGACCTAGATCCCGCCAATAGTTCTCAAAAGATCTGGGCGTATGGAGTCCCTAAAATGAGTGGTGCTCAGGCATGTAATGGCCATCGGGACTTCCGGGAGAATCCTGGTGGGCCGGTGTGACCAGCCGCCTGAGCCTGGGTTTGCCTAGGCCGGCCGCCCACCTGGGCTCACTTGGTATGCCGGCTGGCTGCCTGAGCCTTACCTAGGCCTGCTTTTTAGTTTTTTTTTTTTTAAAAAAAAAACATTTATTTTTCTTTACTTCGCAAAAACACATTAGCTTTTAAAGTTCTTTTTGTATTTTAGACATTTTTGTTATTTTTAAAAGCCTTTTTAATTTTGTAACGGATTCTTTTTATTATTTTTAAAGGACCTTTCATTTTGGACACTTTTTTTTTTTTTAATTGATTTTAAGCTCCTATTAGGAAAATAGACTTTTTTTTCTTCTTTCAGTTCAGAGGAATTTTTTCCATTGCCAATTCGGCAGTTTTTGTCGGCCTCCGATAACTGCTTCGGTGACTCCATTTTTGGAAAAACACTAGTGAATTTGCTGTATTTTTGGCAAAATGGAATTGCCAAAATGCGGCGAAACAACATAGCGCAGACATTGCACGCAATTTAAAATAAACATAAAATATGTTTTCATTTCATTAAATGCCAAAAAATCAAAACAAAATGCTAAACTCCAGCCCAGAGATCTTAATCCGGCCCAATGTGTTTGCATAATCGGCGTGGGCGGGTGTAGATGAAGTCCAAGGCCAATTTTTTTTGTTTTGTTTTTTGTCCCCCAGTCCAGCCCTGGTGGTGCTAGAGGGCAGTGGAGCATGGGGTTTCTTTGGATAGGAGTTATGTATAGGGGCTGCAATCACAAGTTAAAGCAGGATCGGTGATGAATTCCCTGTTGGGTAGCGTCCAGCAAAAGGCAGGAGATGAGGAAGTCAGATGAGCTGCTCTGAATTGAACAGGTAAATGACTGACCTGATGGTGGTCTGCAAAAAAAGCTACAGAAGTGATTAAAGAGAAAATCTTGTGTGGATAAAAGACTCTGTTGCATTTGTTAGTATTTTTATTGGCTGCACCATAATAAAGTGGGGGGGGGGGGGTCTGAATACTTTCTCAATGCACTGTGTGTGCATTTCTGTATATAAATGTGTTATTGAACAATAAGTGAAAATCTCTTTACATTTATGCTATACTTATTATTGATAGGGATAGATGTAATATATATATATATTACATTACATCTATCCCTGTTACATTCTGCACGCAGAACGCGTGATTTTTTTGCGTTAACGTGTGTAAAACAACGCTGGTATTACAATCCTCACGCATTTTTCATCCATTAAAAAAAATAACGTGTGAAAAACCCCCGCGCAGAAACGTTGTGCGCAGAAATCAGTTTGCAATCGGAATTAAGAACCACAATTGTCTCGCGTTAAGTTTTTGCGCCTGTCAAAGTCAATCAGCGCATATATGCTGCATCAATAAAAACAACACGCACAAATTCTCACATTTATTGGTTTGGTATGTGTAACTATACTTTGCTGCGTATTATTTTATTTTTTTTGGGTTGGTGTATTTGGTTTCGCCCAGGTTGATAGTTGTTAAAATTATCTGCGCAAAAGCTGTGCGTTCCAAACTGCGCATAGATTGTAATAGCATCCGCGTACCAGCGCACAAACGCATTTGCGCTCACAATGTTAAGTATAGGACGCGCAAAGTACAGTAAGCTCGCGCAGGTTCACCCGCGGTAGACGTATACGCGCATTTGTTGTGCTGTGATTGTAATACGACGTTCTGCGCAAAGGGTTTTTGCCCCTCGCATTAATGCGATTTTGCGCGGTCGCAAACGTATGCGAAGAATGTAATAGGGCCCATTGTCTTTTAAATGTAACGGTTCAATAAAAAAAAGTATCACTATGTACTGCTATACTCGTGATTTTGGCATCTGGACTAACACGGCCATATATATATATATATATATCTATCCAATTAGGTTTAAATTCCTTCTATTCCCCCTCATTCTCACACGTACCCAAATCTGTAGGCGCTGACTTTTGGATGGTTCGTTCCCCTTGATGCGGATGTTTGGGTGATGTTAAGTTGCCACGACAACCGTCACGTCACCAAATCTCACAAGGAAAATCCCACAGATTCCCACCAGCTGCCGCACAGCATCGTCCTTTCTTTTTAAAGGAACAAATTAACCACTTAATTTCAAGCACCCTGAGTATCATATCACAAAACTCTTGCTAATGCACTTCTATCGCTTTATTGTATTAGTGATTTTTTTTTTTCTTTAGACTATTTTTAATGATATTTATTCTGTATACTAAGGTACCGGTCTCTCCCTCATCCCTTAATGATTATGTCATAGTTGCATAGAGGGAGCCTGTCACGTCCTGCATCGTCTTGGGTCGCCAGCGGCGCCTTCCTGACTGCTTGCTGGCCTGACGCCGAGTGAAGTAGTGGTGGACGCGGTCACGGGTCCAGGCTGCGGTGTGATGACACGGCGCCCACGGAGTTTAAAGTCAAACGCCTAAGATGTGTTCCTTGCCCTGACATGGTTTTCACTCCTCTCACTGTGGTCATAGTATTTACTGATCAGATAAACTGTGTATGACTTCTTGCTTGGCTTACGATTCTCCTGGCTGTTAACCCCTTTAGGCACCTGACTACCCTTCTGGCATAATGACCCCTGGCACTTGGCTGACAATCCCTTCTGGCATAACGACCCCTGGCATTACTCTGACCTGGTATTAACCCGTGACGTCTGTTCTGTTTTATCCACGTATACCTTTGGTTTTATTTATTCGTAGAAATAGGTAGAATTACCGGTCCCCAGCAGTGTAGATTAGTTCTTCTGCGTACAGGTATCAGACATTTATATCTAGGAGGTACGTGACAGCATCTTCAGGTTTTCTTTGGATACACCAGGATTGGTATTTGTTCCCTTCCTGCTGTACTTCAGGTTGTGTCTGTGCTTTCATGAATTTAAAGTGAAGGAAAGCAAGCCATGAGTGGATTGGCAACGATTCCCCCCCCTCCCCCGTGACTAGCGGGGCATTGAAGGATTTTTAATAATCTGCGACTGCATGTTTTTATGAACATATATTATAGGGGTTATTCAAAGCATCGAAATATCACCCACATTTCGGTGCTCTCTCGTTCCCCGCACTCTGCTGACAGAACATAAATTTAGTAATCAAGAGATCAAAGGGGTAATATAGTAACCACCGTTTGTTAATTGTAGGCTTGTGCACCGAAAAAAAATTTTTCGGTTCCATTGGGTTCATTCGGATTTTGTAAAGTTTCGGTTAGTTTCGTTTCGTTTTTCGTATCGACTTTTTTTTCGTGATTTCGGAAATTTTCGTGTTTTTTTGGCACGTCTGTCCTCGTTTCAAAGTGTCTCTTCGTTTTGACAAACTTATGGTTTTACGATAATTCTGCCGATACGATAATTCTGCCATTGAGATTTCTCATGTTTTACAAGAAGGATACATTGAGATTTCTCTGGTTTTCCAGGAAGGATACATTAAGATGGGAATGATACAAAATTTAATTACAGAATCAGCGATATAAAGACGATGTCCGAAATTACTGAAATGGAACTGAAATCAGGAATGGAGCAGAAATCACGAATGGAACGAAAATTAATTTCAATTTTACACCTTTCTATTCCGTTCGAAAATTCTGAAAAGTTTCCGTTTCGTCACGAAAAAAATTTCAGATCTGAAAATTTTCGGAAATTCGGCCGAATCTGAATGCACGAATCGGGAAATTTCGTGAAAATTCCGAAACCCACATCCCTAGTTAATTGTAATGGTGGTTTTACTTTGGTGAAATACATTGAGTCAAGTAAGGTGGAACTACAGTTAATTTGCCGTTTAGGGAACCTCCACCGTAGTTTGCCATACATTTTATTTCCACCGTAGTTCCTGCTAACATTCCCTACCGTAATCTTTGAGTAGTTTTCTACCTCTGTTTCCACCGACGTTGTTTAGTGCAGATTTCTGCATGGGTTCCACCAGTGTTACAGTATTGTTGTGCAGCGTTTTCTTGTTTTTCTTACCGTTGATTGGAAGATCGCCACTTTATAAATCGCCAAAGTATATTTTTTTCCTTCTGTGGACAGCTGAAGTATTTTCAGCAACGGTGAACATCAGCAGTTAGCGGATCAACCCTTAACGCCAGGGCCCTTGCAGGAGGGCTTGACCAACACGGCGTCATATCAGATGCTGCATGGGTTTCTGGCCCTTTTCCTTTTCCAGTTGCTGATCTCCGTCGCTGGCTGCAGGGGTCTGCCGGAGTCCGCCCTGCAGTTGGTGACGCTGATCGGCTGCTGGAAAGAGAGAAGGACCAGACTGCAGAACTCTGCATCCTTGGCTCTACAGATGTTTTGGAACTACATCTCCCATGATGCCCATCTACTCATTAGATTGGCTGAGCCTCAAGGGAAATGTAGTCCCGAAACATACAGAGGACCAAGGTTGCTGAGCACTGAAGTAAAGGAATGACTACGTAGCAAAGTTTAAGAGGACACCTTTACTTCACCAATCTGTATATTGAGTTACAATGTTTTTGTTTACCTTTTCACAGCACTCGACAAGGGACAGCAGGACATTTAAAGGCCACAGGTTGGCCAACAGCCAAATGTAGACTGCCCTCTCCTGGCCCGAGCCTTTCTATCAGACTGCTTCTTCAGCTCTCATGCACTTCTTGTTCCTTTCTACTTCATGCCGGGGCGTCCCTCAGTCTGCAAAACAACCCCAGTTGATCCTGTAAGTTTGAAATGCTGACAAGCAATTAGAGGATATGGACATTTTCATGTTCATAAACAATTCTGCATCTTTTAATGGCTTATTCGAGTCAAAAGATAACTGGTACCATTATGATAAAACCGTTTGATCTGATGTCCCTGAGGAAGTGTCCTAACCTCAAGTAAATGTCTTGTATACACATTTAAAGTGCAACTAAAACACAGACAATACATGCACATACAAGCCTCACAACACAATAACTCTCGGCAGGCAACAACCGTTTACTTTGAGGGTGTATGGGGGGGGGGTGGCTCTTTGTACATCAAAAAAATCCTTGCAGTCAATTATTTTTACTTACCAGGAAGGATACATTGAGATTTCTCTTAACGCTGTTGACGGTTTCAAACCGTTTAAGGCTGGGGTCAGACGAGCACACTACGTGTACCCGTACTGAGGTGCCTTCCGCAGCGTTGTGACACTTTGAAGGGGCCGTCCACACGCTGAAGCGCTAAGACGACACGTGTTCGAGGCTGCAAAGCGCAAACCTCTATAGGTGGATCGAGCCTTGCAGCGCTGAGCGCACTAATTGTGCTCAGTGAGGTGCCCAGAGGGGTGTCAGAGTGGAAGGAATGCCCACTCTCACAGACGATCCTTCCCCTCTTAGGCTGGGGTCAGACTAGCTGTTTTAAGTCTGGATATCCCAAGTACCTCTAAACCTGCAATGTGAGGTTCACCAATATGCCCTGCATCATTACTGTGCTACGGTGTACTCTCCATCTGTTGTCACTCAAATACTGGCACAGCTGTAGCGGTGCCATACTAGGATGAGGCCAGAGGCATCTAACGCAATTGCCTGTATCACACAGAGCCGTCATCTTGGAGTTATTATTATCCTTTATTTATAAAGCGCCAGCATATTCCGTAGCGCTGTACAATGGGGAAGCACAAACATGAGACATACATGATAAATAAAGAAAAGACAACCCTGCCCAAAGGATAGCTTGTCTAGAAAGTACAGCACTTTAACCAAGTGCTCAGCCAGACATCCTGTGAGCTTACAATCTAAGGGATAGGGTAAGTGAAACAGATGGGATCAGAGGGAAGGTGAAGCTGGTTGCTAGAAGAAATGTTGTGATGGTTGCATGGGAAGGACCAGAAGGTGGGGCTGAGTAAAGGTAATTAGAGAGAGAAGTGGAAACAGCTGTAAAGGAGCCCTTAAATTATGGACCGGGCCTGGGTGGGACTGCAGAGTGGAGAATCTTGGGTCTGTGATGGTCAGTGTATGCTGCAAAATAGAATGGAGATTTGCTAAGTGTGCTTTTAACCCTTTCGCTGCTGAGGCATTTCCCGCCTCTGTGCTGAGGTCAATTTTACTGATTTTTGCTCACCATGTTTAAACGTGTTTTGAAGGCTTATTTTAGTATATGACCCAGACATATTATATATCGTTCTTTCCGTCAGACTCGGCAGATTCATAATATGTCATTATTATATGTATACGTCATGACCTGTCTGTATATTATAACAAAAAATACAATAAAATATGAATTTTCAATAATTTTACAACGTGTAAAGTGTTTTTTTTCACATTTTAACATGCAAGCAATTGCGGTTATATTTTGTATGGGGTCGCGTTACTTTTTTTTGGGGGAAATTACGTGATTTTTAACAAACGCACCGCATACAAAAATCGTTAGTGCAGCATCATTGTTCACATTATAATTGAAATGGGAACAATATTGCTGCATTAACGAACCAAAAAAAAGAGAAAACCTTTTTTTTAAAAAAAAATTTAAAATTATATATATTTTTATTTTTAAAAACTTTTCATACTCCTGTTTGGTATCGTTGGAACGGCCATGCTCTGGCCATGCGGGGGGGGGGGGCGCCTGAATTAGGTGTCATCGCGCTGCCGCGATGACACCTAATTAGGCCGGCGGCGGTGCTGGGCTGACATCGAGGATGTCAGCCCGCACCGGGGGGGCCAGCGATCGGCCGGAACCCGGCCGAACGCTGGCCCCAAAGGGAGGACGCGCTCAGAACGTTACCTGTGGGTGGACGCGCTGAGAGCGTCCTCCGCAGCGAAAGGGTTAAAAACTACACGGCAGGAGGGGGAAGGAGGAGGAGCATGAAGAGGGGGAGGGTGAGAGGCAGAGGTGAAGACCAGGTAAAAAAGTTTAAGTAAAAAGGAGGTAACAATGAAACATGGAATCAGCCAGAAATTAATACATAAAAAAAATAAAAATACAGTTGCAATAATGGTGTTCTTTGGAGGATAGCATTGGACGGCATTCTGAAATCCTGCTACCTTATGCTCGTTCCGGGGTGCTGGTTAGTGTATGCTTATGCTCGTTCCGGGGTCCAGAGTGGAGAATCTTGGGTCTGTGGTCAATCAGTTCCTCGTTTTTATAATATTTGCATATTATTTAACACGTGTGCAGAGCTTTTCAGAGGCGATTGTATAATCTGTGTATCTACAGTAGGAGATCTAATCTTTCACGTGATTCCTTAGATGTCGGCGCTGGTTAACGATTCCCTCGCTGGTTCCCTTTCTTCGCCTTATCATCTGACTTTGGGAACAGCAATGACTAAAAACAATTACTCTCTATGCTTTAACCACTTCGCTGCGAAGGACGCGCTCAGCGCATCCTCCTGCAGGAAGGGTTGGCTGCGGAGGACGCGCTGAGTGCGTCCTCCCTTCGCAGCCAGCGATCGGCCGGATTCCGGCAGATCGTTGTGCCCCTATCCTTGATGTCAACCCGGCACTCTGGGACCGCCCGGGCACAATAGGTGTCATCGCGATGACATCTATTTCAGGCCCCCCCCCCGCATGTGCGGAGGAGGTGCCTGAAAAGGAGGGGGGAGGTCCTTCAGACCTCTCTCCCTCTCGATCGCCGGGGGCCTGAGCTTAATGTCAGGCACTGTTTGGAAGGGCACAGCCTGCCCTTCCAAACGGTACCTGGCATTAACCCCATGGGGGCCGGATCACGATTCGGTGCCGGTTTGTGATCCTTTTCCGGAGCTGGCCGACATCTTGGATGTCGGCCAAGCCTCCGGGAACTCCCCCTGAGGACTGGTGTCATCGTTCATAGCAGTTAACCCCTAGCTGCCAGCAATGGTGGAGATAGGTGGTTCATTGGAACCACCTATCTCCTGATCTGTGGCAGCTAGGGGTTAATGTTTGATATCATTTGAGCATGGCCTTTCCAAAGATTTGTAAAAAAAATCTTTTTTTTTTTTTTTGTTAATGCACCAATATTGTTCCCATTTTAAACGATTTTTGTATGGGGTGCGTTTGTTAAAAATAGCAATTTTCCCCAAAAAAAATTTAACGAGACCCCATTTCTAATTTTTTTTTTTTAACGAGTGCACCCCATAGAAATAACCGCAAACGATCGCATGTGAAAAAAACACTTTACACGTTGTAAATTATTAAATTTAAATTTTATTGCATATTTTGTTATATGTATACGTTATGTCATTATTATAATATACAGACGGGACATATTATGAATCTGCCGGAAAGAACTAATATATAATATGTCTGGGTCATATAATAAAATAAGGCTTCAAAACACGGTAAAAATGACCTCAGCACAGAGGCGGGAAATGCCTCAGCAGCGAAAGGGTTAAAATCATATTCAGGTATGATCCTTGTGAATCTCTTGCCATCGCGTGTCACAGCAGCAAAGCTCAGCCGTCATGAAACCGTTAAGTGCTTCCCTCATTTGCTCCCCCTGGCCGCCCCTTCAATGACTAAAACCTCCTATTATTATTCTTTATGTTGTTGGCAATGTATAGCCATATCAGACAACTGCCCGAGCGAGGCCTGGACAAAATACATAGCCCTACTATTAGGGAAATCTGCATATGAACTATACATGTTGTGGGGCTTCATTTCCCCTCCTCACGATATAATAAATGCACAAGAAAATCTGGCGGATCTGACAACCCCGGCTCATGTTTTATTGTTATTTGTATCGCACCAACAGTCTGCATCGTCGTACAAGGATTGTTTCCGAAATACCAGTGTTTCTCCGCGGTGATAAATCACTGGCTCAAACCAGTTTTCAGATTATTATTCTAGGCAGACTATCCTATTTACCAGTGGCTTTCACGGTCACTTTCTGTGATTGATGGGATCCATGAAATAAAGCAAACGTTTTGGTCCATGCATGAGCCTTTCAAGGCCTCAGCCACGACGTCACGGCATCCATGCACTAATGCTCTGTTATGGGTCATCCGGAGTGCCCGTTCCTCTGTTCTCCCCCCCCCCCCCCAATGCTTCATGGGGTTGAGTCCGCTCTCTGTGGCACCAGCGCTTTGGACCATCTAGCAGGCGAGTGCTGTTCCTCTACTTCTCATTATTGGGAATATCATCTTTGTGTGAATTTGTGAAGTGACGCTCCCCAAAATTCTGTACGTGCACCTCACCAGCCATCACTTAAGCTACAGATCCGGGGCCAACAAAGACCTGTGTCTCTTCGGGTGCACATTTGTCTCGTCTGACGTAAAGTCAGCTGTGCGGGTCAAAAGCCATGCAATGTGCATGCGCACCACGGCAAAGCCACGCAATGCGTATATGTGCACAATTTCATAATACATGACACATCGTATGCGTCACAGCGGTGTGTGAGACGTGGTGCACATGTGCAGATTTTAAATCCCCAGACACGCGCAGGAAGTGATACAGGTTTGCAAAAATTACGGAAAAGGGGCTTTGTTGTGAAGGTCCTCCTGCAAATCTGTAGACGCAACTTTTGAGAAACGAGTCCATTTGTCAGATTTGCCATACCAGCGGTTATTGAAATGTCCCCCTTTAAGTTCATGAAAATATGACCGTTGTCTCCTACAGAGAATGGAAGTGACCATTTTAAGAAGGGACACCCCCCCCCCCCAATGTTGCTTGCCTACAATTCCCAGAATGCAATAGATGGCCAGAGAAGCAAGGGAAGTGTAGTTCAGCAACCTCTGGGGGGACAGATTGAGATGCACGGTCTAGATCTGTCAGTTTTCTGAAATGGATAATTTGGGATTGTTATTTTTAACCATTCGCGCCACGTGCGCACTATCTCTGGCGACGCCGGATCCACCATAAGAAAAAAAGTGTCACCTGCGCTTATCCTTATACCTACGTGCTAAACAAAAGATTTTAGTTTACTTGACTGGTTATTGAAGTTTAAGCTCACCTGCCGCGTCGCAGCAGCTGTGGTAGATTACAGTTACAAGTATTTATAAAGCACCAACAAGTTCTGTAGCGCTGTGTCCTAATTTAATTATAACCAAGAGCTGCTTCTTGTTGAGGATATAAATAAAAGCCACCATTTTGTCACTTAACTTAAAACAAAGACCTGCTTTTCAGCTAGGACACAGCGCTACAGAACTTGTTGGTGCTTTATAAATACTTGTAACCTACCACACATATGCCATGACATAACAGGTTTTAGTGTACCTGAATGGCCTTTGAAGTGCAGATGATTTATACATGTTACGGGACTGGATACTTCTGGTTGTTGCAGCTGCCCTGGTAGGGAATCAAACAATACACTGTTTATTGTGTAATACATGATTTATTCATGCTGAAGGGCTTTGCATGAACACTGCTACAACCCTGTACCCTATAAATTCATAGCCTTTAGTGAAAACAACGCCCCTCCCCATGAATGCTACATACTGCAGAGCCTGCACCTCCCCTCTACGTGAAATGGTATTAAGTGACTAGGAAAACATGGCTGATCTGCTATCTCTCATGGAATGCAAATTTATGCCACCCCCAGCAGTGAAGAACTACCCCTCCCATAATGCTCTAGCAAACGGCGCCGCCCACCACTAAAATAAACCGCCACGGCTGCTGGAGTTGCAGACAGGCGGCTGCCGGGCAGAATCTCCTCTCGCTTTTCTGTTTTGACCTCATTTTTCTTCTATATAATAAAACAGATTTAAAAAAAAAAAAAAAAAAACCGCACCTCTCCCTGTGACTGAGGCGGGGGTGTGGCAGCCCTGCCAAAATGGCGGCTCCCGCTGCCGCGTGCCAACGGCCCTTGGCAACAGTTGCTAGGACCCCAAAGACAAGATGGCCGCGGCGCAATACCACTTGAGGGCGCAGAAATAGTAATTGGAGGAGGGGGGGGGGGGCAACAAAACAACGGAAAAAATCTATAGAGAGGCCACCTTTCCCGAGTCTTGTGTGTTTAGCGTGAAACGAAGTTTAACTCAAACGTGGGGGCGGAAGCCTTCTCTTCCAGTCTTTGGGTGTTGTTTTTTTTTTTTAATCAACATCCGGGGATGCAGGAAGAAGGCGCCGCCATTACTGTCTGCCTCTTCCTCCCTTAACTACGAAGGAGGAGCGCAAACAAGATGGCGTTTCCCACTGCAGAACGTGAAATCACCAGATTGTAAAGAAACACGATGGTTTAGCGTTACAAAAAGGCGTTATTCGCCAGTTTCCTCTCATAATCTCGTATTAACACTGGTCAAAGGGAAGAACCGATATGGCGGAGTATAAATGAAGGAGGTGGGGTGTCTGCCCTGAAGTGAAGCGCTGCCCTCACCCGCCCACCATGTCTGTTTGTGTTCCAAGGCGAGGAGGGTGCGGCCATGTCCAAATATGGCGGCTCCCGTGCAGGCATGAATACTCCCCCCCCCTTCTTCCTCACAGATCCGCCATGTTTCTTCTGGTGCTTTATACAGATTGAGGGAGGGGGGGGGCACAGGACTAAAGCTGCTGCACTGAGACTGAGAGGACAGGGGGGAAAGGCTTCAGCCACTTAATGCAGCAACATCATGATCCCTTATGACTGCTGCAGGTTGCGGGGCGCTGGGCAGCACTTTTCATGTGCCCACAGACTGGCCATTCTGCTCTTCCCAGATGCCGCACAGTGTCCTAAAGAATTCATCCAGTTGGCAGATACCAAATAAACCTGTTTTAATCAAGGGAAAGACCTGAACGAGATCAATTATAATCCCAATTTGCCCTCGCCTGAATACTTCTGAGGGGCAGCTCTTTTTGCGTGGCCGATAAGAAACACGGCAGTGGGCCTCAAATACCCTTTTTATGCTTTTCCATTAGCGTGTCAATTTACAGAATGTCAGACCACCTCATAACCCCATCTATATGGAGACAATATTTCCTGCCGTGTCTTTTAGATTGTAACCTCTTGAGCAGGGCCCGCTCTCCTACTGACGTGTGTCTTAACTTGTAAAGTCCCATTCACACAGAGCAATTTTTGACACGATAACGCTCATATTTCCGCACGTTATCGCTCTGTAGCTTCTCCAATGCATTTCAAGGGAGCTGTTCACATCTCAATGTCGCTTGTACATGAGCCTTTTTTCGCGAATTGCATTAACCGGTGTTGTGCAATATCGCACATAATAGCGATATCGCGCAATGTCGCATATATGAAAATTGTGCGGATAAACCTCTCGATTTTCATGTCGCTCAGTGTGGATCGGCATAAGGCTGGTGTCAGCCGAGCGCAGTAATCATGTCCATGTTGCCGCACATTAGTACATCCGTGGTAGCAGAGAATCATGACCGATTAAGCCCCACACACGAAGTACGTCCGCACGGACGCAAGAACGTAAAACCGCTAGAACGGACGTGCGGAGTGCGCAACGTCCGCATAGCTTTGTGATGGAACGTGGTCAGACGGACTGCATTTAGGAGTCCAGCATTTTTGATGGACAAAGGTTTTTTTTCATTTGAATTTATTTCCCCCCCCCTACGTCCATCAAAAATAACGTCACTCACAAAAACGGACTGTGTGGCCACTACTGCGCCTTCCGTCAAAAAGTGTGTCCGTACTGCACATAGAAAGCCCGCTCGTCTGACCCTAGCCCAAATGTTGGTCCTTCTGTCTCACCCGATGTACAAAGCCACGGAACTTGTTAATAGCGCTAAAATGAAAAAAGAGCAACTTATCAACAGATCCTCTGGTTCCTCGGTAGGTTCACTGGATCAGCCAGGTTTTCAAGGCTGTGTTCTGTTAAGCGGAGGGAAAGCGCAGGAAAGGTGCTTCCATGCAGCAACAGGTTACAAAACTGTATGCTGCAAGAGGGAAAAAACAAGGAGAAAAAACCAAAACAAGAGACCAGAAACCCTGTTTCCTGGGCACCAATTGCATTACCTGCCGATGGGCCTCGCATGAAACGTGCTGGAGGAATCCCACAAAAGACCGACTGCACACCAGGATTCACATGCAACATTCTACATGTTAAATACACAAACCAGGGATATGCATTTCCCATGAAAGCTGGTGTCAGTCCGTGCGTTTGTGGGATTCATCCAATCCTGCAGCACTTTTCATTCACAGCCCATCGGCAGGTAATGTGCCCAGGAAACGGTTTCTGACTCAGTTTTCTCCTAAGAAACGCCTTTCCCTCTTGCCGCGCACAATTCTTAACATGCTGCTGCAAGGAAGCCCCTTTCCTGTGCTTTCCCTCCGCGTGAAATAATGAACACCACCTGGAAAACATGGCTGATCCAGTGACTTACCGAGGAACCAGAGGATCTGTTGTCCTACCGACAGTTACGAAGCACCAACAAGCTCCGTAGCACTGCTATTCCTACCCTCACCCTGGATACATGGCACGGTTTAGTGTACGTGTCCGCAACCATGGCCCTCCTGAGGTTTCGAAACTAGATCTCCCATGATGCATCACCACTTATCAGGTTGACCAGCCCTCATGGAAAATGTAGTTCCAAAACATTTGGAGGGCCCAGGTTGCTGCTGGGATACAAAATAGGGTGGAAATTCCCACCTTCTAGAATTATGTGACTTAAAACCCCCTTAACCTGCACTTGTTAAAGGGTCACTTTTCTCTATGCCTCATATTGGAGTTTTTTTTTTTTTTTTTTTTACAAAAAAAAAACCTGTCTCAGCTCCTAGCGGGGCATTTACCACACAAAATAGTTTAAAAAGCGCCAAGGACAAGTAAAAGTCCGCCCTATCCATTTACTTTCCCCACTACGTGTTATTTTGAGGAGAAAACCCGGTCATTCTGGTGGTTTCTGGTCCATTCTACGCGACTGCCCGTTTAGTGAATAAGCCCCACCTGAGGTGGAGGCGGGAGGGAGGTCTGGCGCTTCTCTCTCTCTCACAGCTCGGCGCACGTTACCAAGCAAGGTTACAGCCCCAGCGGCAGAACAGAAAGCCCTCACTGCGCGCTCCCTCCGCCCGCTCGTCAGAGAAGAACCGCACAGTCCCCGCCTCCATCTTATTGTCTCCGGAGGAGGAGGAAGACAGGAGGCGGGCGCTCACAAGATGGCGGCTCCCAGGGAGGCGTGAAAAGACTCTCCGGTCTCCTGCCCCGTATCCGCACGTCGATTACAACGCTGTACGGCATAATTCGAGTAGGGCATCGCCCGGGCATTTGTTATTTTGAGGGTCGTTCTCGTTTTGCCCCGTTTTTTGGTCGTTTGCAGGGTTTTTTTCGTCTCCTCACGGAACTAAACGAGCGACAAAAGCAGGAGGGGCGGAGCCAGCGGCCTTTCCACCAGCAGACGCCATCGTCAGGAGTTCTAGCCCCCCCTCTCCGTAGCACTTTATCCGCCATACTCCCCGCCCCCCCCCCTTTCCCTCCCTCAGAGCGGCTGAGGGGGCGGCGTTTGCCTCAGTGTGTTGTCGCCCCGCTCGCCGCCATCTTTGCTTTTCCTCCCAAGCTCTTTATTGGTTTGTTTGGACGGCACAAGATGGCGGCTCCCATGGACTCCCTCAGCTCCGGCGCTCTAGGGCGACTTTAGACACAGGGACGTGGGCAGCCGGGGAAGTTTGAGCGCGCCTGCGGTGGGCCAGGGACCGAGCATCCCCCCTTGCCTCGGGAGACCCGGGCCGAGGCCGCGCGCGGGCTAGCCACTTTGTTTTCCCCCCTCCGGCCGCCGTCATAAAATGGCGGCTCCCATGGACTCCTCAGCGCCTCAGTAAGAGCCGGCGACGCCGCCTACCTCCCCCCCACACAACACGAAGGCCAGCTTACTTCATTTTTCTTTTACCCTATTCACTTTTATATACAGCCTTCACAGTGACACCCCCTGTGGTTTTATCCGCCGGAGCCGGCTTGTCCGCGGCAGCTGTTTTGCGCGGTCTCCCCGGGATCGCCCGCTCTTTATCGGACTGTACATTATTTTTAACGAGCGACCATGGCCTCCTCTCAGGCGGTGACGGGATCCGCCGCCCTGCAGCCCCGTTGGAAGCGTGTGGTGGGCTGGTCAGGCCCGGTCCCCAGGCCTCGGCACGGACACCGGGCAGTGGCCATCAAGGAGCTCATCGTGGTGTTCGGAGGCGGCAACGAGGGCATTGTGGACGAGCTGCACGTGTATAACACAGGTAAGCCGCGGTGGCAATGCGCGCTCGCCGGAAACCTCCGGGAATAGCCGGAAACCTCCGGGAATACACGAAGCTCAGGCAGCGGCCCTTTCCGGAGCTAGCCGGGAATACCCGAAGCAACCCCTGATCCTGTCACACAGGCAGCACTTCCTCCAGTCTCAGTCTGCTGAGTCCCCAGGGGCTGTACTAACGTGTTTTACGACAGAACATATTGTAAAGGACAGGCCGGGGGGTGCAGCTTGGCCATAACCCCCCCGTGAGTCTGTCAGTCCCGCCGGTGCAGCCCGACGCCCCTTTTTAATGAGGCGATGGGGTAGTGTGACGCCGGTCTGGGCCTCTGTGCTTACTGTGTGTATCCCCGGGATGCCGGGGGGGGGGGAAGCTCTTTTAAAAATCCACAAAGAAAAATGGCGGGTTCCCTCAGCAGGAGATCCGAGGCAGACAGGGAGAAGGGGGCGGGTCCGAGAGCCATCACTCACTCAGACAGCCGTCCAATGGGCTCAGCCCTACGCGTTTCTAGCAATGGGCGCACACACACATCATGCTGGCTGCATGGACAGGCTCAGGCTGCTTATATAGGGCTCAGCAACCTGTCCTTGGTCCTCCATAGGTTTTTGAAACTACATATTCCATGATGCTTAGCCACTCGCTAGATTGGCTGAGTCTCATGGGAAATGTAGTTCCAAATCTAGAGGGCCGAGGTTGTTGTCCTAAAGCACTGACACTGTTTATGTGCTTCAGAACTACATGTTCCTTGATGCTCGGCTCTCCTCGGTGCAGGCAGAGCATCATGGGATGTGTAGTTCCCAGGCCCACCTGCAATAGGTGGATGCTTGTCAGCTTCTCCAGCGCTTAAGGCGGCAACGTGTTACACCAGTAAAATTACAAAGCGTATCCCAATCCTTCATCCAGACCTTTTTTTTTTATTTATAGCAAACCCTCTTTTCCATGAAAGTGTTTCTTGGCTCAGGTGTTTGTGATTTGATCCGGCGCTGTTAAAGAGCCGCCTGAGAGCTGTAGTGTATTAAACACCGAGCTGGCAGAGGACGCCGGGCTCGCCAGAGGTGTAAACGCCAGCCTGTATCGCTCAGGGCCGTGTGCGCTACGACAGGCTCGCAGGGGATCTCCAATTCCAGGTTCCCAGAAGTTTCTAAACAAAATCTCCATTGGACTGCAAGGCTGGGATATCAAACTCCGCCCATCCTGAACTACAACTCCCTTGATCCTCTGCCCAAGGATCTCTGGGAATTGTAGGCTATCAACATCTGTTGAAATCTCTGCTGTAGAGGGGGTGGCGGCGGCGGCCCTGTGTTAAGCATCATCGTTGTAATCCCACGTATTACAGGGTGTGATGAATCCAGGGACTAGGTGTCCGCTAGCTCCTATGGGGGGGGGGGGGGTGTGCTTAACCTCAACCCTTCAGATGTTTTAACCCCTTAAGGACCAATGATGTAACGTTTACATCATAAATGCATTGGTCCTCAAGGGGTTAAAGCTACATCTTCCTTGATGCTCAATCACTCATTAGGTTTGTTGAGCATCATGGGAGATGTAGTTCCGAAACATCTGGAGGGCCAATTCTGCTGCCTTCCTGTTCGACGTGTTCTTTTGTCACAACCTCCTTGCCTCTGCTTTCCTGGTTGTGCGCTGCTGGGTTTGCGGGCCCTGCTTTCGTGAACGTGTCTGCGCGGCTTCATACCGATTCCATTTTAAATAAATGGACCAACCAAAAATTTGTAACGGGTTTTCGGGGTCTCTCTTTTCTCTCCCCCCCCCCCCCCCCCCCGGGGTCAAGTCCAAAACGGTCCTAAGAAAAAGTGGAACTGGTCATGGTAGCTGGGGGGGGGGGGGCACGAGGACACATCAAACCCTTAGGATTGGGGATACTGGAAAAAAAATATGTATGTGTATTGGAACTACATTTCCCTGGTGTCTCTGCCAACCGAAATGAGGAGCTGAGCATCATGGGAGCTGTAGTTCCAAACATCTGTGGTCCAAGGCTGCTGACCTCCGTATTGAGCCATCGCACTGTAAGTAAAGTTGCTATATAATTCCTGCACGCTTTCTGATATGATAGAATTTGACTGTATAGGTTTTCGGGTAACCCAGCAGGTCCCGGTCACTTTCTGGCTGTATTTTTCGGCACTGGGGCCCGGCTTGGTCCAGGCAAGAGAGCTGACTGAAGAGATAAGGTCCCGGCAGATAGATAAGGCACGGGGCTGCCATGTTCTTCTCCGCCACTGGTGACATGTCACTTGGCTTTCTCTTATCGTCGTCGGCACGTAGTCCCCGCCTCGCAGCATATAGCTCTGGGCCGGCCCTTTTTTTATGAATATAAGCGTAACCATTCACCCGCACAGACACACACCTCCTCCCTCCTCTCCTGCACATCTAAAAGCAGCCGCCGCAGCTCCAGGCGCCAATTTCAAGTTTTCGAAAGCAGCGCTCCCCCCTCCCCTCCTCTAACGCAGGAAGCCAGCTTATTACGTCCCTGTGTCACTCTATCGTCATGTCCAGAGCGGCCCAGACCCAGCGTATCTGTTTAGGAAATACCTGTGTTGCCCTCTCCATGGTTTTTTCTTTTTCACCTGTGATAATACACCCTAAGGCTGGGGTCAGACCAGCGCACTTTTAACGTGCGTTCTGGCGCACATAATTACGGCCGCACTAGCAGCAGATGACGGGCAATGACGGCCAATATATGATGTACGGCCGCACAAAAGTCCGGCCGTGCAACGCAAGTGGAATTTGAACGCATTTTTTTGAGAACGCTGAACCGCCAGTACTGACGTACAGAGTGCGCAGCTGCGGCATAGCGGCGTGTGTGCGTGATTAGGAGATGTCAGACACTGCTAATGTCCGGCCTACATAACGTCCAGACGGAAAAAGAGTTTTATTGACGATCCGTACAAAATCACGCCCGAAAATGCGCGGCGTCTGACCGTTTTTGCGCATTCCGTGAAAAAATACGTCAATGCGTTCGGAAGCACTTTTTCACATTCGCGGGGAAAAATGCTTTCGTCTGACCCTAGCCTTAAACAATTCATGGTTTTAACCTGTCTCACGCAGGACCTCGTTAATGCTCGGTGCTTTACCTTCCTTTCTATACCCTTCGGTGTCACCTATACATGCAGGTTGTGGTCCCAGCATGTCAGAATTCCTCTTTAGCGGGGTAAGTTCACTAAATGTCGACGTGATGTCAGGCTGGAGTCCTTCTCGTGGTCCAGCGGAGCTGCTTCTACTCTGCACGGGTCTCGCTCTAGTTCTGCATCGCTTGTGATGGCAGTAACTGTACAGATGCAGCTTCCTGCCGGTTTATATCAGATGTTGATGGCCAAAAATTCCCAGAAATCTTTGCTGGATGGCCAGAGAGTCACCTGGGATTCCTTTTTGGTTTCTTACTGGCAGCGTATGGATTCTACATGCTGCGGTTTGGCATTTTTCATGCACTGCCCATCAGCATGATGAAGACATTATGTATCCAGGAAAACATGGCCGATCTGGCAACCCTAGATCCATGATGCCCAGCTAGTTTTTGGTGTGACCTAAGCATCATGGGGCGTGTAGTTCCAAAATATTTGGAGTGCCAAGGGCGCAGAAAACGAGATTG
The DNA here is from genome assembly GCA_009667805.1 of Leptobrachium leishanense. Taxonomy (NCBI): domain Eukaryota; kingdom Metazoa; phylum Chordata; class Amphibia; order Anura; family Megophryidae; genus Leptobrachium; species Leptobrachium leishanense. The sequence continues at coordinate 125,951,820 of CM019071.1, forward strand.
GGGCATCCCTAAAACATAAATATGCATGTGCAGAGAGGTGCTGCCGTCGAAGGGTCTTCTTCCAACCCTCTAATACATGCCGTCATACTCCTGGTCTGTCAGATGCTGGTGCCTACAATTCCCAGAACTCTTTTTACTGCAGAAATGACCTGGGGAATCATGGGAGTTGTAGTTCCGGAACATCTGGCAGCCCGGATTTAAAATCTTTGAAAGCCCTGGATCAGGGTCCATCCAACACACCTGTATTATAAAGGTTTCCTGGCGCAGCAGCAGTAGGGCAAGCTCTTATTTTTGTATTTCGGTGTGAATCTGTGTCTCGGGTAATATAAATGTTGTTCCCCCCCCCTCCCCAGATGCCTCTTCTGGCTGTGGATTTGGATGGTGGTGTATCTCGTTGCTCTGTGCCCGCTTGGCACAGACGTGGCAATCCCCTTACGTGTGTCATAGGGGACGCGTCTCCGTCAGCAGCTTGCATCCGTGTGCGGGCTCCCTGGGCCCCTGACAAGGATCAGCGAAGCTTGTGTATAAAGCCTGAACAGACTTTCTATCCTCCAGACCGGGAAGTCTCTTAAAACACACCTGCCGAGGGTCACAAATATCGTAAGGGATACTGTAGGGTTAAACCAAAAGCGTATAGAAAACCGAGGTTAAACCTTGACCCTTGCTAAGGGCCCTGTCCTATCCCACATTAACCTGTTGGTTAACCCTAAATCCAGCGCTGCTCTCACTCTGAACTCTGCAGGATATGACGTGCATCCAGCTCAGCATGTCACGTGATCACGGACTGGGCGATCCAGTTCCTCTCAGTAGAGGAAGGCTTTGATACCATTGGATAAGGTTGGTTCCCAAAGGTGTCTTAAGTCCTGAAACCTGAGCTGAGGTTCTGCGCAGCACCACGCCCCGGCATATGGATAGCTGAATTAGCCGTCAGAGTAGTATGGCTGTTCAGTTAAGATGAAGTGCTCACACAGTGTGGAGCGTGGTGTGTCCTTTTAAACAATTCAGTTCTTGGGCCCCGATCTTCCTTCCCTCTTCTCTTTCCTGATATCCCCCTTTTCAAGCTTTGCGCCCCTAGCCAATCCAGGGGCTCGCAATGCAGAAATGCTTTGATACTATTGGATAAGGCTAGCTCCCAGAGGTCTCCAAACCCTGAAAGCTGAGGCTCTGTGTGGGACTAAGCCCCTACATTCGAATGGCTGAATCGACCCTCCGAGCGTCCCTCAGAAGGAGGAAAGGTACTGGGGAGCAGTGGCCACCCAGGTAAGATTCATCGGTCACGGGATCTCAAACTCTGCCCCCCCCCCCTGATGTTTCTGAACTACATCTCCCATGATTATCTGCCAATCTATTGCATTCAAGCAATACTGAGAATGGTAGTTAATAAACATCTGGGGATGGGGGCAGAGTTTGAGATCCCTAGTGTACTGCCCCTTTTAATATTTTCCTGTACACCCCCCCCCCTGAACCTCTCCTTGCCCAGATTACTTCCTCTTAATTATTATTAGATGTAGATGCGTAACCTATTTCCATAATATACATGCCCTGAGCCAGCGCACTCCTCTTTGCCAGCAAATGCCCAGTGCAAGTGAACTTATAATTTTATACATGTATAACAAATTTATTACAACATTTAAAAGTACATTAACAGATGGCCCCGAACCGTCGTTTTCGATCATAAACGTACAGTTGTCTCGCCGGACCCCGAGGTTGTTTGCTTTGCTGCCCCCTGCTGATTACAATGTGTGTATTTTTTTTACACCTAAGGGAACACTATTTAAAAGCCATTTACTTTTCTGCCCTTTTTAAAAAAATAAATGAATCCTTTTATATATTTCTGTCTCCCCTTGGGGTGGGGCAGCGCTGCGGTGCCTCTTCGGTGTAGGGACGCTTGAAGTAGTGTACGAACTGCAAATTGCGCAGCGCAACGGGACTCGGGCATTTTTACCCATGCACGTTCCCTAGCGCCTGTGCACAACGATGAATTGACTGCCTGTCTGAAACCACTCGCTACCGGGATTGGTCTCAGAGGAAGACGGCACAAGTGACCGACAGCCACATAATTCTATAATGCCGGCTGCTGGTGACGCTAAATGCGAATTCAGCAGTTTGGCAATACCAGAGGTGGGATGGGGGCCACTTTCCATTCATCGCGTGGTCAGGCTGTGAAGCGTGTTCCTTTTTTTCTTTATAACTAAACTCGTTCATTACGGGAGAAAAATATATTTTTATCTAAATTTATGGTAGAAAGGGGGGGTAGTAGAGATTGCTGACGGGAGACGTTTCCCATCTCTTAACATTTTTTACAAAAGGACTTTTCAAGCTCCTTACATTTGTATCTTGCAGAAAAAATAGTAACAATAATATATATATAACGACATGATGACATTTGTTGCACTTAGACTCTTGATTTGGAAAAGCTGATAAAATAGGACATACTTGAAAACGAGAGAAATCTCAATGTATCCTTCCTGGTAAAATCCTTTCTATATATAAAAAAAATTAATTTCAAGAGCGCTGCGTCCCTCCCAAAAGACTTTTTACAACTCGCCTTTTCAGGGTCGGTTAAATCTCTCTCGGTCTGCTTTTGCCTGAGGAAAAGAAGCTGCCTAATAATTATGCACACCTTGATACCGGGTGCTGATCTCTGAAGACCACGACCACCCTCATTATACTAATACACATCACCTGATATCCTTAAATCCAATACGCATTCACGTTTATACAGCTTGGAGTTGGACAAGTTGCATAAAAAAAATTTAATTCAGTCAAAATAATTCACCTAATAATTGTGTGTCTATTAGGAAAGAAAGTCAGCGAAAACAAGTACATAAAAGATGGTCTTGCAGGGCCAAAACATGTCATCTGAAAAAGGGGGGGGGGTGATCGCAAAGGACCAAAACACGTCATCGTAAATGAGCATAAACACATAGAATAGAGCATCAGAAGCAGCAATTAGTTAGCTGTGTGTGTATTTGTATGTATGTATAATTTTAACCCTGCACTACCACGATGGTGAACTTGATCTTCATAAACTGAGATCGAGTTAACTCGACCTGGTCACGTTCGGCTACTTGATACTGTGTTGCAGGACGGCTGGTGCACTATACCTGGATTACCCAGCAGGGGGAGACCTCTGCCCATCAAATAGTGCATGAATTCCTGCAAAGACCATGCTAGTGGGAGAGGCGAGGGGCTTCTGGTTAAGGGGTTACAAGGCAATTTAAAGGATCGTGGAGCCCAGTCTCCTGGAAAAGCACTTGGTGCTGACCGGGTTATGGGATGTGTCATTATTCACTTGCTTAATGCTGAACGAACGGCGGCTTTATTTTTCAGTGAATCTGTCTGCAACAGTGACCTTTTGCAGTTGTTAACAATCGTATATTTTTTGTTTTTTCATTTTTCTTTTCTTCAGCAACAAACCAGTGGTTCATTCCCGCAGTGAGAGGAGACATTCCCCCTGGATGTGCTGCCTATGGATTTGTCTGCGATGGCACCCGCTTGCTCGTCTTCGGAGGCATGGTGGAGTACGGAAAGTACAGCAACGACCTGTACGAGTTGCAGGTACGTCTGCGTTTCTTGGCTGTATGGGACAGATTGGCCACGTGGAAGGGGGGGGGGAAAGGGAGATGGAGCAAACTCCTAGATCTGTGCTTTTAAAAACTTTTTAACAAAAGTTGCAACTTCAGCCTGTTCTGTAAACACTTCTATTGTTCAGTCTCTGCAACTTTGGCAAACACCGGCACGCTTTGAAGACCCCATAAGAATTAAAATTCCGGCGTCTCACTAAAGACAAATCCAACCATTGGCACGAAAAGCTGTCTCTGTCTGGGTTTCTAATTTTTGTGAAACGTCTGTTTTTCCTGGTGCAACATCGGCACTCTTTTTTTAAACAATCCTGCAGGTCTGTCGTGTCTGCCAGAATCTTCTATATCCTTGGTGCAGCAAACACACACCTGAGGTGCCAACATTACACGTCATTAATCCATTGTTTGCTACTCCTGCTCAGCGAGGCTAAATAAACCGAAGTGATTTATTCACTAGGCAGCATTCGCTACCATGGGTAAAAATCATCACTTTTATGGCACCTCCTGCAAACATGGTCTATCCAAAGGAAAATTTGGCAGACAAAGCTGCTGTGAGCAAGGGGACTACCATTATTCTGGCGCAAAATCAGTAAACGGTGGCTTTTTTCTCCATTCAGCGTTGTGAAGATAAATGGGAATCGTCTTAAAAATTCAAATTAACAGAAACCCCTGTTTTTATGACTAAACCACAAAGATATCTCTCTTCCCTGAAAGCAAAGACCTTGTATGGCTATATTCAGGTTTATTTTAACTGGCTTTTTATCGTGTACATGTACTATATAAATTATATTATATTATATTTCCCTCCTACAGGCTAGCAGATGGGAGTGGAAGAGACTAAAGGCAAAAGCGCCTAAAAACGGACCTCCCCCATGCCCAAGGCTCGGACACAGCTTTTCTCTTGTCGGAAGTAAATGTTACCTCTTTGGTGGTCTGGCCAACGACAGCGAAGATCCCAAAAACAACATTCCCAGGTAATGCACCGCTTCAAAAAGCAACCAATGTCCTGCAACGACGTAGCTTTTTAACTCGGTCAGTTAATGAGCAGCAGTACGTCCTGTAAAACCGTTTGCACGTTTTCTCTTTCCAGGTACCTTAACGATCTCTACATATTGGAACTACGGCCTGGTTCCGGCGTTGCAGCTTGGGATATCCCCATAACGTACGGCATACTACCTCCTCCACGGGAATCACACACAGCCGTCGTATACACGGACAAAGACAACAAGAAGTCTCGCCTGGTTATCTATGGGGGAATGAGTGGGTGCAGGCTTGGCGATCTCTGGATGCTGGATATTGGTAAGGAGGAAAGTTTTGTGTATTTGGTCGTTTTCTACTTGAATATCTTGTACATAGTCAAGATGATCATTTTTCTTGTGTGGAATAGTGGTTTTACTTGAGCTGGTCAAATACAGCCAATAATGTGCATTCCATAGAAATGTTTTTTTTTGTCTCTTCTGCTCTCTCTCTGAAAACTGCACAAAATTTATTTAAATGTAATAACGCTAAAATTGCCATCCTTTTTACACCATGGGGGGGGAGAAGAGTATCGAGGGCTAGAATAAGAATAACTTTCATATCGCAAGGCCTACTTTTTTAAAGGGCACCTGCCATGCCCAAAACAAGTTGGGCTCATTTGCTGGGGAATCCCTCAAGTTTTGCGGTTACTCGTGTCACTGCAACATGCCGCAGGGGGAAGAGACCTCTCCGAGCAAAGCAGTCCTACAGGACAGCCCTCTGCTCTGTCCATGCATATGTTTGGCTGACGGCGTACGGATCTGTCACCGCAAAAAGCCGATCCCATATTGCTGGGCGATGATCTAAGGAGAATGAAACATGGCAGCGCTCATCGCTAGATTGAGTGCGTGCAATCTACAATGTCTCAAGGAATTAATATAGCATTAATCCTAAAGACCACTACAACTTCCCCCTCCTGATGGGGTGTCGCAGTCAGTGCATCTGTACTATGCAGGTGCTCTCTAAGTTGCTGAATTTTCCTAGTTTTATGAAGGGACTCGAAGGCGTTTTATTTCCTTCAACCCTGTATGGAAACAGTGGGTCCAGAAACTCGGAGATCTGGGACCCCCCCCCCCCCGGCCCTTCATATTGCGAACAGCAGGAAAATCGTCCACACGCAGAAGGACGGTACAATTTGACACTTTTTGTTTTACACTTGAAACACTGAGCCGTGAAAAGGCCCGCCAGCAATTCTAGTCAATTTATGTGCAGTTCGCTCTCTTTCCGAGACTAACAAAGAGCCAGCTGCGAGCATAAATCCTAAAGAAGCGGACGCACCCAGGAGAGGCACACTGCAGCACGGAGTTCGGCCAGTGCCAAAGTTCTAGCCATGACCGAGCCGCCACACGCCGCAAAAATGAGTAATCCTTATCTTAACCACGGAGCAGCAAGAAAGAGGAAGGATTCTGGGTTGGAACAGTTTCATTAACCCTTTCACTGCTGAGGACGTGTGGGGAATGTCTTCATTGACTCCTAAGGAAAGATAGGGGTTCATTTGAACCCTGATATCTCCTGACTCCTGGCAACTAGCAGGGTCATGTTTGGTATCATTAGAAAGACCAGAGCATGGCCTTTCCAATGATACCAAACATGTTCATGTCTAAAGTAAAGAAAAAATTAATAATAATAATAATAAAAATAATAATAATTTATTATGAAAAACATGTTTAAGACGTGAAATGGCTCAGCAGTGAAGGGGTTAAAGGGGAAGAGAAATGTGATTGGAGTTTTTCACTGTCTGAGACATGCTCAGAATTTCTTGGTTACCGTCTTTTTTTTTTTTTTTCCTGCTGCTATGGTTAATAAAGAAAAGCAAATATTTGCCTCTGAGTGGTTGCATTAAAATTCATATATACGTACAAGCTTTTCAGATGTCTGATGTGACCTGTGACTCCTTTTTATGCGTCCAGGGTGTTTATGCAAAAAAAAATCAAACGAGTCTGTTTCCCATTTGCATTGTCATTCTGCTTGCGGATACATCAAACTACTGTACATAACAACATCCGATACTGGAAATATTGGTAGTCCCAGATATTTGAAAGCATAAATCTCATTCGTAGTTTTACAGGAGAATTGACACCTTTCTGTGCTTTTCAGACACGTTGACGTGGAGTAAACCCAGTTTGAGTGGTGCTGCACCTCTTCCTAGGAGTCTCCATTCTGCCACAACTATAAGCAACAAGTAAGTCTTTTTTGCGTTCTAGTCTACACTAGTCAATCCTTTTTTACGATGTGGTTTTGTCTAGGAGTCAAACAAGACTTTATTTCCCCAGAATGTATGTCTTCGGAGGATGGGTACCTCTTGTAATGGATGACGTTAAAGTCGCAACACATGAGAAGGAATGGAAATGTACCAACACGTTGGCTTGTCTGAACCTGGGTAAGTGTTCATTCACCGCCAGCCTTTCGATACTAACATACAAATAGAACATGTGCAGTGGTTTCACTCGTCTCGGTAACTCTCTTGCAGATTCTATGGCTTGGGAGCACATTGTCATGGAGACCCTGGAAGACAACATACCACGGGCTCGTGCAGGCCACTGCGCCGTTGCCATTAATACCCGCCTCTACATTTGGAGTGGACGGGATGGCTACCGCAAGGCCTGGAACAACCAGGTTTGTTGTAAAGACCTGTGGTACCTTGAAACAGGTGAGTAACTTGGCTTCTAAACCATTTTAGAAAATTTTCGTACAAGAGAAAAGGAAGAATCAAAGATTATATTCTTGTTTTTTTTTAATACAGAAAAGCCGCCTGCTCCTGCACGTGTCCAGCTAGTAAGAGCAAACACAAGCTCCCTGGAGGTCAGCTGGGGTGCCGTATCCACCGCCGATAGCTACCTGTTGCAGCTTCAAAAATACGACATACCAGCTGCTGCTACAGCAATGGTGCCAGCCAATCCAGTCCCGTCTATGCCAGTGAATCCGCCCAAAAGCCCTGCTCCCGCAGCTGCCGCTCCGATAGTACAGCCAGTCACCCACACTGGCATCACTTTCCTGCCACAAGCAGCATCTGTGCCTCAGACTACAGCCACGATCCAGGTCTTGCCTACCATGCCTGGGAGTCCAATAGCCGTGTCCGCCGCCCTTCCTCGCACTCAAGGTAAGTCATGCCGTGCACTGCAATGATAACCTTGCCTCGCTAAAGTCTTACCATTCATTAACCTGGCTTGTTCTTGGTTTTCCCACTCAGCTCTCCCCGCTGTCCTGAAAGTTGGCGCTCCCCAGTCCACAATGGGCACGCCTCTTGTCACGGTGCGACCAGCTAATCAGATTGGCAAACCAGTAACACTGACATCTCTTCCACCTGGAGTCCGTATGGTGGTGCCTGCCCAGGCTACTCAAGGCACTGTAAGTCTCAAAGCACGTTTAAGATGTGTTTTTTCTTTGGTTTTTATCACACAAATTACTAGTGATAAATGTAAGAGTCAAGTTCTGTATTACCTGGACAAGTTACCCTACAACCAGGGCTGTCTTTTCCTCATTTATCATGTACGTCTCATGTTTGTGCTCCCCCCCCCCCCCCCCCCGTTGTAAAGCACTACGGAACGTGCTGGCGCTGTATATAATACCTGTAACAGGATGCTTCTCAAAACGTCTTGTTTCACGCTCTCCACCGGTTCGCCTATAACCGAAATATCCTACGTTCAACTTGGTATTTCATTATTTTCATAACCTTCTAAATTTGACAATACTGCCACCTATTGGGCCTTAAATATATATATATATATATATATATTATTTTTTGCTGCAGACTAGGAAATCCAAACATCTCGTACTTGCAACAGAAAATAACTCTTTAAAAGTTGTAAAGTTCCGCATCGTCTTTAATGAAAGCTTTTTTTTTTTTTTTTTTTTTTTTATTCCCTTCTGAATACTGTTTTTTGCTGATAGAGCATAAATTCATAGAATCTCTACCCCACAGGCCATTGGTACCAGTCAGCCAATGAGTGGAATGGCAGCTCTTGCCGCGGCTGCAGCGGCCACACAGAAGATCCCTCCTTCATCTGTCCCTACCATGCTCAGTGTCCCTGCTGGAGCTACTATGGTGAAATCTGTCACCATGCCCTCTGGAGTCACTACGCTACCCTCTACGGTCAAAATGGCATCCTCTCCGATCATGGTGAGAGCTGGGAATGTAACATCCCATCAGTTTTTCTATTAAGTCATTCTAACGGCGCAAAGCAAGAGACCTGTTCAAGCGGGTCAAAACAATGACATAAGTGAAATGAACAAAAACAGGATAGTATAAATTTCTGAGTATTCCCAAGCGTCCGGAATAACGGCTGACTTGTGTAAGAGAACGGGACTTGACGGAGTTGTATCAAGGAGCCAATCGCACAGTTCTAGGAGCCAGGCAAAGTGTTTGGTTTTTTTTCCCTTCGATTTGTGTAAATCTAGTTTTTTTTTAGAAATTCTAGGAGCCAATGACGACTTGCTTAAAAGGTAAAAGGTTACCGTATCTGTGTGTTCCATTTTTTTGCAGGTGAGCAACCCGGCCACACGTATGCTGAAAACGGCCGCGGCGCAAGTGGGAACGGTGGTGTCCTCCGCTGCCAATACCCAGACACGTCCAATCATTACCGTGCACAAGTCAGGAACCGTGACTGTTGCCCAGCAAGCGCAGGTGGTAACCACAGTTGTGGGTGGCGTCACTAAAACCATCACTCTGGTTAAAAGTCCAATCTCGGTACCGGGAGGCAGCCATTTGGTGAGTTTGAGCTCCTGCTGTAGTGCCGAGCTTGTAACAGATTTATGAAGGGGGGGCTTTCATTGGATGTCACTCTTAAAGCCTCGAATTCTATATTCTCAGATTTCAAACCTTGGCAAAATGATGTCTGTTGTACAAACCAAACCGGTCCAGACCTCTGCAATCACAGGTCAAGCTTCGTCTGGTCCTCTAACACAGATTATACAGGTAGGACGTTTAAATGGACCGGCTGACGGCTTAATGTCAAAAGGTGTCGTGTGTGGTTTTAATTTTTTTTTTTTTTAAAAAAAAAACTCAAGTTTGAACTGGCTACAGGTACTAGTATGTTAGATGGACATCCCTCCATGCAGTAGTGCTGCCCCCCCCCCCCCCATGTCTTGTGGAACCCCTTTTCCACATTGCACCTGATCGTGTCCGGACCCTCAGAGGTCCCTCTTTTTAACTTCATAACCAATTGACATTTTTACCATGGATTTCATGCACCAAGAAATACTGAAATGCACCAAAATCTCCTGCGTTAGGAGTTTTCTCCTGGACAGCATGGGGGGGGGGGTGTCTTTCTGTGAAAGTATAATAATCCTTTACTGTCTTAATCTGAGCCAGGTTATCAAGATGTGAGGTGCAATCCAGGTATAGGTAGCTGTAGAATATTCTCAAAGTAGTATCCACGTGTGTGTTTGCTTTTTATACACAGTTTATATCTAGTCTGTACTTGGCAGCTTCAATGGCGGTAATTTATTTTTTTATTCCTTGCACCTCTTTTCTCCAGACCAAAGGACCTCTTCCTGCAGGAACCATACTGAAGCTGGTGACATCCGCAGACGGCAAGCCCACGACCATTATTACCACTACGCAAGCTGGTGGGACTGGCACCAAGCCTACCATCCTGGGTATCAGCAGCGTTTCTCCAAACACTGCCAAACCTGGGACCACTACAATCATCAAGACGATCCCGATGTCCGCCATTATCACGCAGGCTGGAGCCACCGGTCAGTTTTGCGTGCCACTGCTCTTGCCTCGAAGGCACAATGACTTTTGTAACGTTCTGCAGTTCTTCAGCAAACATTGATCCCAAGTCTGATACGGCTTTAAAGTTTTCTAGATTTTGAGAGCGCACAGTCCATGCAATGGGCTTGCAAAAAGGAAAGTCCATGTGTTCTCCTTCCCTCTACCGTATCGACCTGTGCATCTGTCATTTACCGGGTCTGTTCAGTGAATGCACACGTTAACTACTGAATCAGTCCTAGGTGCCTTGCAGAAGTGAAACTGAGCGGTTACAAGCATTTATAAAGTGCCAACAAGTTCCATAGGAGAGACATTATAAAATAAATATACATACACATTACACACACTCTCCTTTTAAATTGCTAGTAAACCACAACCTGTTACAATGTTAGAAGTGGGGTCTAGGTTTTATTTAAAGGGCACGTTGGCGTTTTGCTTGTATGACTGTTTTGCTGATATATTGCACTTTATCACAGGAGGTTTAAGTCTGTGAAATTTCTTTCCATCGTATCTTACACGCTCGTACATATTTCTGTCGGCAGGTGTAACAAGTACCGCTGGCTTAAAATCGCCGATCACCATACTCACAACAAAAATGGTAACTTCGGGTACTGGAACACCTGCAAAAATAATTACAGCTGTGCCCAAGCTCACCGCCACCCACGGACAGCAGGGTTTGACCCAGGTACGCAACACCGAGCCCTTGTTCTTTCAAACACAGACTTCTGTTATCCGCCAGATATCGATCTTTTTAGCGTCTGACTAATCAAAGCATTTTTCTCTCGCGCCATCCATTTTTGTGTTCAACAACCAGGTGGTGTTAAAGGGAGCTCCGGGTCAACCTGGCACTATTCTGCGAACCGTCCCTATGGGAGGTGTGAGACTGGTCACTCCTGTTACAGTGTCGGCCGTCAAGCCCACAGTCACGACGCTTGTTGTCAAAGGAACGACAGGTAATGAAAACCTGTTTATTGAGGGCAACTTGTATGAAATCGCGTTGGACAGATTTTAAGCAGGGTCCCCCCAAACCGGTGTGTTTATATATAATTATATGATGGTATATTATTTTTTATTACTCCTTAGGGGTCACAACTCTTGGCACAGTCACAGGGACCGTCTCTTCAAGTTTAGCTGGTGGTGGCATTCATAACACCGCTTCTCTCGCCACTCCCATTAACACCCTGGGCACGATCGCCACGCTCTCCAGTCAAGTGATCAACCCCGGAACTATAACCATGTCCGCAGCTCAGACGTCTCTCACTGCAGCATCTGGACTCTCCACACCCACCATCTCCATGCAGGTATGCTTCGTGTGAGCTCTACTTGCCGTGTTGATGTGTCGGCTGATAAAATGACAGTTCTTCCATTAAAATGTTTTTGTTTTTTTTTCTTCTTCATTATTGCAGTCATTATCCCAACCAACCCAAGTGACTTTAATCACCACGCCTAGTGGTGTAGAAGCCCAACCAGTCCATGACCTTCCAGTGTCTATTTTGGCGTCGCCAACTACTGACCAGCCTACGACCACTGTAACTATAGCGGACCCGGGTCAAGGTGACCAGCCTCCTGGTACGGTCACTCTTGTTTGCTCTAACCCTCCCTGTGAGACCCATGAAACCGGAACCACAAACACTGCCACCACCACTCTCGTCAATCTCAGCAGTATTGTTCAGCAACCCGGTGGCACGCTGCAGTTTGTATGTGAAGGTCAGGAACCGGGCACTTTTGTCACCACTTCTATTGGACAGGCCAATGGTAACATTGTCAGAGTGTGCTCCAACCCACCATGTGAAACCCATGAAACCGGAACTACGCAAACAGCCACAACCGCTATGGCATGTATTGGCCAGCCTGGAACGATCAGAATTTGCTCCAATCCTCCCTGTGAGACACATGAGACTGGAACCACTCAGACACCGACCACAGCCATGGCGAGTATTGGAAGTGGGCAGGCAGGGATCGTCATGAGAGTGTGCTCGAACCCTCCCTGCGAGACCCACGAGACCGGAACCACTCAGACACCCACGACAGCGATGGCAAATATCGCTGTTGGGCAGACGGGTGTGACAAGAGTCTGCTCGAATCCTCCTCGTGAGACGCACGAAACCGGAACCACCCAGACTTCCACCACAGCAATGTCTAACATGGGAAACGGGGACAACGGAAGAGCGCCCCAGGTACGTTCCGATCCCCCGTGTGAGACCCAGGAAAATGGCACGACCCAAGCAGAAACGGCCACATTAAACACGGACAAAGACCAACAAAATGAGAAGGAAAAGACGCAGCCAAAAACCACGCCGTGCTATACCTTACAGACCACGTCGACGCGCACCATCATGAGTGTGCATACAGACATTGCCAGCACACAACCCGATAAGTTGAGCGAGGACTCGAGCCCAACATGTGAGACCCAAGAGGCCAGCACAGGAGGAAGCGACCAGTCTAAAGACGCAGACACTTTGCCCTCTAAAACGCAGAATGAAAACCACGAAACGGGCACCACTCACACACCAACAACAGCCAGGTCCAACATTGGCACAGGGCCCTCTGAGAACCAGCAGAGGACCGTGAACAATCCTCCGTGTGAGACGCACCAAACTATATCCACGAAAACTACAATGTCTGTGTGTTCAAAGTTTAGTTCAAGTTCATCTAATCTTATTGAAGTAGAACAAAATGCTGCACTGAGCGCGCTTCCCAAACCTTCACTGCCCGAGAAAGCTGAGCAGAGCTGCGTTACCACCCCACCGTGTGAGAATCCGGCAACGTTAAATGGCGAGACACAGGCAGGTTCCGCTCCCACCACCGCATCGCTACAGACAGACTCTGCTGGTCAGATTGGACATTTGGTGTGCTCCAACCCTCCTTGCGAGACTCACGAGACCGGTACCACCAGCACGGCGACCACATCTAGGTCCAACATTTCCACAGAACAGAACGAAAACGTGCAGAGGCCGCCATGTGCCCCAGCAGAGGCGCACGTGGCGTCTCCGACAGCTGGACTAGTGCAGCGTGTCTGTTCCAACCCACCCTGTGAAACCCACGAGACGCATACCACCAACACGGCCACAACGTCTACATCGAACATGGGTGACGGTCAGCCTGTGCCCCCTGCCCAGCAGATCTGCTCCAATCCGCCGTGTGAAACTCATGAGACCGGAACGACTCACACAGCCACGACCGTTACAGCCAGTATGGGAAACAACCAAGGTATGGCGACCTCGATCCTTTACCAATTTCTCTTATGCTGCAGTTTGATATTCAACTTCTGCATCTAATGGTGTCTAAAACCCCCACAATATCTGGTTTTAAAATACCGATTTAAAGCTGGGGTCTCAAGTTCTGGCCCCTCCAGATTTTTATTGCCTATAATTCCCAGAATTCTTTTAAATGCAACATGTGTTCAGAGGATCTGAGGAGCTGGGGATCAGAGGGGCGCGGGGGCTGGGCTCTTTTAAAGCCTAAACCTGAAGTAGTTTGCATAGAAGGTGTTTGTGAAACCTGGCGGGAAAGTCCTCGTTATGCAGTATTTTTAACACGTTTGTTCCCCGTCCCACGAGGTCGCTTGCACAATTTTCCCCTTTAATATTCCAAAACACAGAATTTGAGCAGCGACAATACTAGATGAGGGTTTCTCGACATCTTATCTTTTCACTTGCACAGCAACCCTTTTTATTATTATTCTTTATTTATAAAGCGCCAGCATATTCCGCAGTGCTGTACAATAAGCACAGTATAGACAGGGTTACAATACATTGAACAACATTTGACAAACAGTACAGGAGGAGATGAGGGCCCTATTCCCGTAGGAACTCACAATCTGGGAGGGTTGGGGTTGGAAACAGGAGGAGATGACTGTAAGGTGAGAGTGATTGATGGTTGCGTCAGTGAGTTGGGTGGTAGGCTTCCCTAAATAGGAACGTTTTAAGGGAGCGTTTGAAGGAAGAGAAGTTAGTGGAAAGTCTGACAGTACGAGGGAGAGCGTTCCAGAGAGTGGGGGCTGCGTGTGAGAAATCCTGCAGTCTATCATGGGAAGAGGTGATGCGGGGAGAAGCTAGTCGCAGGTCACTGTTTGACCTTAGGGAGCAGGCTGGTGTGTATTTGATTAGTGAGGACAGGTAGTGGGGAGCTGTGTTAGTGAGGGTTTTGTAGGTAAGGATAAGGATTTTGAACTTAATTCTGCAGTGGATGGGGAGCCAGTGAAGGGACTCGCAGAGGGGAGCGGCAGAGACAGAGCGGCGGGTGAGGTGAATTAGCCTGGCGGAGGCGTTCAGGATGGATTGTAGGGGGGAGAGGCGGGACAGAGGGAGGCCAGATAAGAGATTATTGCAATAGTCGAGTCGGGAGATTACCAGGGCGTGTATGAGTTGTTTTGTGGTGACAGCGGTAAGAAATGGCCGAATTCTGGAAATATTACGCAGTTGGTATCGGCAGGAGGAGGAAAGAGACTTGATGTGGGGGATGAAGGAAAGAGCAGAGTCAAGTGTAACTCCAAGACAGCGAACTTGGTTTGATGGGGAGATGGTGATACCCTCCACCGTGATAGAGAAGTCAGGAGGTGGGGAGGCATTGGAGGGAGGGAGGAATAAGTAGGAGTTCAGTCTTTGACATGTTGATCTTTAGGTGGTGGGAGGCCATCCAGGAGGAGATGCCAGATAAACAGTCACTGACTTTTGAAAGGACAGGGGGAGAGAGATCAGGGGTAGAGGGGTAGATCTGAGTGTCATCAGCGTAGAGGTGGTAATTAAAGCCAAAGCTGTTGATGATTTTGCCCAGGGAGGAGGTGTAGATGGAAAAGAGCAGAGGACCAAGGACAGAGCCTTGAGGTACACCAACAGATAGAGGTAAAAGATAGCTTTGTGCGGACATGCCATGGAGGAACAGGTTTCATATTAACTCTTAAGTTGCTGTTGAGCCGCCACAAGCTCCTTACACTTGGGTGTCTGCACAAACCGGTGTCAAGTTGGCTCTGGGAGAAGTTGCCGTTCTCTGGGCAGGACTATATGGATTGGTTGGGAGGGGATTGTTGGGCGTGACTATCCCCTGTTGTGGGGGAACTTTTTTTTTTTTTTTTTTTTATGTAAACATCTTCTTTGCTGCTGACAGGAGAATTAAAGACAGAGAAGGCAAATGCTCGCCTCCGTGTCCTTTCTTAAAATTAAAACTTTCTGTTCTGAAATGGGGAAAATGTATCGATTTGTGCAATTCTCAAGATGGAGGACGAGAGAGCTGCAGCTTCTGGTCTTCATCTCCATGTCATGGAGCGGAGGGGCCGTGGATTCAAAGCGCACTAATCGTTGGGTGATTAGGGTGTGCTGGGAGTGTCCAGTTAAAGAACCTGTACATATTGCATTGATGGGACTTTAATGACAGACACGTGACACTTTGGGTTTATAGTTATTTAAATTTTGTGGCCGTCTAACTTCAAACGCTTGTTTACGTTTCAAATCCTTTCCTTTTTTTTTGCGCGTCGACCCCTGCTAATATGAGGTTTGCATTCAAGCATAAAAACACTTTGTGCTGAGCTTGTGTGACGGAGTATTTTATCCCCTGCCTTTTGACAGATCAACCACCAGCTGCCAACGGGCAAGGAGAGCAAGATACTGCAACTGCTCCCGCTGAGGCGCCGGCGCCAAGTAGTGAAGTAAGCAACGCCGCTGCAGCTTCCCCTGCAACTATCGTGGTGGCCGTAGCGGCCTGTTCCTCCCCAACTCCCTCTTCTGTGCCATCCATTGCTCAAAGGGCAGTGACGACTGTAACACAATCCACACAGCTGCCAGGTCCTTCAGTGCCGGTAAGTACAGGCCCTTCCCTTATATCGGGATCATAGCGGCACTTTGACCCTGTAGGTCCTTCCTAAGTCTACTCTGCTCTTATTAATCAAAGGGCACCAAGATTCCAATGGAATTTCGTAGCTCTTTTTTGGTCTCTGCACTTTGAGGAGTCGTTCGCCGACCTTTCGGCTTATTCAACGTTCACCACATGGTCCCTGAGGTGCAGGGGGAAACCACCGAATCGAACTGAAAAGCCTCGGATTGATCTGATAAACCGCCGAATGCATCTGAAAAAAAAAAAAGCAGACGATGTGCCGACCAGCCACTGAAAAGTCACTGCAACTTTTAAACATGTTGGCAAAAAACTACTCCACAAAAACGCCTGGAAATAATAATATATAATGTCCAATGAATATTAATAAAAAGGTCTGTTACGGAAGAAAAAAACAACAGTATTTAATAAATTGCCGAAAAAGCCTTAAAAATGGACTTTATGCTGCAAATTAAAAGAAGAAATGTTGAATATTAAACCTTTTATTTTTTTCTTCATTGAAACCTATGGGATTCGCCTGATTTTAAATACCAAAAATACCTTTAAAAAAAAAATCCTAAAAAATAAACTTATTGCTGCAAATTAAAAGTATAAACTGTTTAATAGAAATTAAATAAAAACGGGAATATTTTTTTTACATTGAAGCCTATGGGATTCGCCTGATTAAACCTGCCGTATGAAAACCCTGAACAGCAGGACATTTCTGACATTTCTCTGTTCGGTGTCTCTGAATAGATTAACCATTGCTTCTCTATGGGGGATTTCACTGCCCTTGAAGGTCACTGTATTTCAATGGCAATGCGCCAATATTTGGCGCATTGCCTGCTCTCTGGCTCTGAAATTCACAGTTCGGTGCCAATTCGGCTCTTTGAATAACCCCTCTAATGGTTCGTCCTGCATTCTGTGGCTGTGCGGCCTTGTGTGCTGTGAATGACGAGCGTCCCCATCATTTTATTTTAGGAAGAGGTTGCGGTTTTACGGTTTCCCATTGGATTGCGAGTTCTGAGGCTTGTGTTTTGTTTGCTTTGCGCGCGTGCTTATATATCATTATTTACTTAGAATAAAGTGTTTTATTTGTTTTGGGAGGAGAATGCCTTGTTTGTTTTCTTTGCCTTTTGAATTGCTCTAAATCAGGGGTCAGCAATCTTGCCTCCCTGAGGTTATGGGAACTACATCTCCCAAGATGCTCATTCACCCATTAGACTGACTGAACCACATGGGAAATGTAGTTCCCAAAACATCAGGGAGCCAAGGTTGCTGACCCCTGCTCTAAATCCAGCTAACTTTTAGGTCAACGGTGCAATTTGATAATCTGACTAAAGCCTCCTCCTATCATCTCCAGAACATTTCCTCTATGACAGAATCTACCTCCGAAGGTCAAGGATCAGATGTGGGCCCCTGCGCGGAGCCACAAGCCGCCCAGCTGTCCGCAAGCCTCCTTCAGCAAGAGGTCATGCAGCCGGTGGCAGAAGCTCATCCGCAGGCCATGGAGAGCGCTTTGCCGCAGCATAGCGAGGCAGAGCTGCAAGCGGCCATGGAGGCAGAACCCGGTCAGGAGGCTGCCGTTGCTGCAGAGCAGCAAGGGGTCGAGCAGCTCTCTCTCCCTCAAGAGCTTATGGCAGAGGGACAGACGACTACGCTTATGGTTACAGGGCTGACGCCGGAGGAGCTGGCTGTAACTGCGGCTGCAGAGGCTGCTGCACAAGCTGCCGCTACAGAGGAGGCTCAGGCGCTGGCTATCCAGGCGGTGCTACAGGCTGCACAGCAGGCAGTGATGGGTAAGTTCTAGAGATGGATCCCTGACAATAGTGCGAGAATTATTATTTTTTCCAAGGTTGACACTTGATGAAGTTCTGCGCAGAATGTCCATCCACTGAGGTTAGGGGGTACCCAAAAGGAACTGTAGCTTTGTACCCTGTTTATCTTCTAAAAACCCAGCTCTCAACGTGACCATGTTTGGTCGCAGGTCAGGGCTGAAGCATTTCTAAGGTCTTTGGCTGAACGAGGCTTCTTTTGTCACGATTTACGATGTCTTGAGGGCATTGATCTCTTGTATCAACGGCACGTGCTGTTTTGCTACCTTTTTGTAACTTCTTACATTTTTTTTTTCTTCTTGCAGCAGCCGGAGAATCTATGGACACTTCTGACGTCGCCCACGCAGAGTTCCGTCACCTCACGTCAGAAGGCACCACCACGACCATTCCCATTGTACTAACCCAGCAGGAGCTGGCAGCCCTGGTGCACCAACAGCAGCAACTGCAGGAAGCCCAGCACCAGCAGCAGCTTCAGCAGCAACAGCAGCTTCAGCAGCAACAGCTCCAACACCAACACCAGCTTCAACAGCAACAGTTACAGCAGCAACAGTTGCAACAACTACAGGCGCTGCAGCAACAGTTGCACCATGTGCCTACCGAAGCCCTGGCACCCGCAGATAGCCTTAACGATCCTGCCAGCGAGAGTAACGGCCTCAACGAGCTGTCTGGTGCGGTAACCACAGCGGTTACGTTGCTTCAGACCACAGCTGCAGAGAGTAAGTGCTTAGGTGCCGCCTTGCCCTCTGTTTAAAAGAAACCGCATGCGCGTCTGTCCCAAAAATTACTGAAGCTTCCGACGTTACGATTTCTGTTTTTTCTTGGCTTTATTTCTCAAGCAATCACAGGGCGTTTTAAACTCTGTTCGTTTTTCTCCTGCGCATAAGTTGAAGCCTCGTCAGTGCTCCAGAAGTTGGTTATTTGTTTTGCGTTGAATGTGTGTATGCGTTTTTGTTTGACAGATCTGTATCCTTTCTCGTTACAGCTTTGGCCCAAGCAACCGCATTCACAGCCCCTCAGCCTATAGTGATCGCCAGTCCTGCTAAGCTGCAAGCCGCAGCCGCACTCGCCGAGGTAGCCAATGGTATCGAATCGGTAAGTTGGCAATCTGCGTTCTGTGTATTGCTCCGGACTAGTTGGCTGTATACATAGTTATGGGGTGATGTTTATGTGCGTATGGTTTTGTTGTTTTTCTTGGTGTGTTTTTTTTGTAGGGTTGTAACAAGTGAACTACACACATGCTGACATGTTGTCGTTTCACAGAAACAAGATTCTCCGCAGCAGCCGCCAAAGACTCCATTAAAGAAGGAAAATCAGTGGTTTGATGTTGGAGTAATAAAAGCCACGAATATGATGGTGACACATTATTACTTACACGCCGATGACTCCACAAACGATGTAAGTGCTGAAGTTTGAGCTTTCTGATGTTTCTCCACAAGCGCAAAGATCGGTTTATAAAATCACAGCGATCGGATTGCTTTCCAGAAAGGAGGCGCTTTATAACCTATCGCTAGGAATGTTTCAAGGGTCGCAGTCGTGAAAAAAAATGTCTCTCGGAAATATTGTGCGAGGGGTAGTGGGGGCATTATTTTGGCCTTTCTGTTCTGTCCTTCACGTTCATGCGCATGTTCGCAGGATGACTCCGGCGCGCTTCCAGATTACTCCCAGCTAAGGAAACAGGAGCTGCAGCCTGGTACAGCCTATAAATTCCGAGTGGCGGCTATAAACACTTGTGGTCGTGGACCTTTCAGTGAGATTTCTGCCTTCAAGACCTGCTTGCCCGGCTTCCCAGGTGCACCCTGTGCCATAAAGATCAGCAAGGTATGTGTGCGCTCAGGGCTGGCATTCTACTGTTCCACACACGTGGGTGAGGTCATTTTGGGCTTAATTTATCAGCAACTTGAGACCCGCACGTTACCTTAAATATTGTTTCATAAAATATAGAAATGTTTTTGTTCTTTGCAGCTTTATTCTTTGCCCAGGGAAACCTAACCCCCCCCCCCCCCCCCTAACGTTTCTCGATTTCTCTGTAAACCCCTGGACCATGGCCGTGAAGTCTCGGTCCGTGCATGACCTGGGGTTCTTTTAGATGAATACAACCTTTTTGTGAGTCCATGGAAAAATATTAAATGACACCTTTTTAAATGGCTTTGCATTTTTTAAGGCAGACGTTCGCGTCAGGATTGATGTGTTCATCTAATCTTTCTCGTCACTCCGCAGAGCCCCGATGGTGCTCACCTCACCTGGGAGCCTCCGTCTGTCACTTCTGGCAAGATCATCGAGTACTCCGTGTACTTGGCAATCCAGAGCAGCCAGGGCAGCGCAGAGCAGAGATCTACTACACCAGCTCAGCTGGCATTCATGCGGGTGTACTGCGGACCCAACCCATCCTGCCTAGTGCAGTCCTCCAGCCTTTCCAATGCGCACATAGACTACACCACGAAGCCAGCCATCATCTTTCGCATCGCTGCCCGCAATGAGAAGGGGTATGGACCCGCCACTCAAGTTAGGTGGTTGCAAGGTAAGAGCTTTTTAATATTCATCTGAAATGCGTGTGTGTGTGTCCCGGATGTTTGCTGTACACCGAATGCTTTATCCAGTGGATGGTCTGCAGTGTTTGCATTTCAGATGCACTTTATCACAGCTAGACACCAGTACACTCGTTGAAGTAGGATCCAGCAATGCAAAATCCGTTCTGAAAGCATTCTATATATCTTTAGAAAATGGTGTATTCACTGTATCTTCCATCGCTCTCACCTTGCAGCCCACCCCTCCTGTTTCCACCCCCAGCCCTTGTAGATCGTGAGTTCCCACGGGTATAGGGCCCTCGTTTCCTCCTGGACTGGTTTATCAAATGTTGTTCAACGTATTCTAACCCTGTCTATACTGTGCCCATTGTACAGCGCTGCGGAATATGCTGGCGCTTTATAAATATTAATAAGAATCTCTTTTATAAATCTGTGCATATATCAAATATAGTGTCTGTTTCGGCACAGCCTGAGCCTTTAGCGGGATCAAAACCATTGCGGGCAAACACCTTTTAAATACACCAGTGCAAAGTTTGCTTCTTGTCGATTTAAAGGTGTCCGCAGCCTATTTTGATAATTATTAAATATTTTGGCCAAGCCGGAATGCAGATCTCTACTTGTACGGTTCTATCTGTACTGTGGTGTGTGTGTATATATGTTTCACGAGTATAGCAGTACGTAGTTGTGTGTGTC
Source organism: Leptobrachium leishanense (assembly GCA_009667805.1). Classification (NCBI taxonomy): domain Eukaryota; kingdom Metazoa; phylum Chordata; class Amphibia; order Anura; family Megophryidae; genus Leptobrachium; species Leptobrachium leishanense. The sequence continues at coordinate 125,972,992 of CM019071.1, forward strand.
AATAGCGAAACAATGTATTTGCATAACCTCAATATCCATCCTTCATGTGTAGTAAATACAAAAACCAGGTGGCAGCACTGGTGCAAGGAACAACCAGTAATCTTGATTTGTTTAGGAGACGCACTCTGGGACTTAGAGTTAATAACGTTCTTTATATATATAAAAAGGTTGCATGAAATACGACGTTTTGGCTCCTTCTGAGCCTTATTCAAGGTGACCTCGGTAAAGGCTCGGAATGAGCTGACATGTCTGATTTCATGTAACCTTTTTATAGATTTAATATTTATTTTATGCAAGTCCCAGAGTGCGTCTCCTAAACCTATATATATATATATATAATGTAATTTTTTTTTATTTTATCTTTACATATATAAAGAAACGAATAAGGATGGGACAGCAGGGAAACCAGCAAATAAACGCCCAGTATCTTCTCCGGACATGTAAGTGTATCTTTTAAATTTCTTTTCGAGTTGTATTCAACCCCCCCCCCCCCCCCCACATAACCTTTTTTTAATTATTTTTTTTGTTTTGTTTATGTTCTTTAACTTTTTATTATTATAATGTAAACTTCTTTTCCCTCTGCAGGAAAACTGCTCCAAAGAAAGCGAAATCAGATCATCCCTGATCGAGATGGGAACTACTGCCCGGACCAGCTCATAAAGACCATCCTGCAGCAACCCCCCCCCCCCCCTTTCCTTCCACGAAAAGGAAAATAAAAACGCTATGTCCCATCCGTTTCAACCCACCCCTTTATTTTTTTTTATTTTTAACTTCCACTTTTCACTCGTCTCGGGTTGATTTTTGGAAGGGCTGAATTGAACCCTTGATATTTTGTTTTTCCTCCTATATTTTTTTAATATAAACTTTGACAAAAAGCACATTTTACACTTACGTTGGCTTTTTTTATTTGATAAATGATCCCATTTCCTTTTTTTTTTTCCTTTTGTGGGAGTGGAGGGAGAAAAAAAAAACATGAACAGGTTGAACAATAGTTACACAGGTCAGGAACGAAAGGACTATAAAGCGGACTATTCTTACATAGACCTTTTAACTCCTCGTTGTCACTGAGGTGCATAAAGGATTCATTCAAGGGGGTCTCTCCCTACGCTTGGCATTTTTTGTTTCCTTTTCACAAACCAATGAGAGGGTAACATGTAATATATATATCTATATTTTTTTTTTTCCCGGTGGTTGGGAGGGGGGGGGGATACCATTTTCATTGACAACAAAAGCACTTGGACTTTAGCCCTGGCCATCTTTTTTTGTTTGTTTTTTTTGTTGTTCAGAGCTGTCAAGGTTTTTTAAACATTAAACTGGGGGTCACCGACAAAGGAATCGTGCTCTTGGTATTCGTCTCCCCCTCTCGCTATCCTACCACGCCCCGAAGGGTTTCTCTCGATGAACAAATGATTTTTGTGAAAAGTGTCGATCGCCGCGTTTTTGGACGCAAACCCTCAAGGCCTTCGTCATCCAGCCGCAACTCCCACGTTTTGTATTTTTTTTCCTACCGTCAGTGGTGCTGATCCGCGTCCGAGCGCAGACGCCGGCTGTAAATGAACTCGCTCTTCAGCTGGAAACAGATTGACGTTCAGAGGCTTATTCGCTCTGCTCGGCGATGCCAGGACATGTGTTTTTTTTTTTTTTTTTTTTGTAAAACGACCTTTCTGTTTCGGGGGTTGATTTGAGGAAAGCTACTGGAAATTTTCCTACACTCGAGCCTGTATGCGTGCACACGTATACAAATATACACACGCACGCACGTATGCATTTTCACTGTGGTGTCTGTCCATTTTTTTTTTTTTTCTCTCAAGGGATGGTTTTTGGATGCCCGCCCTTTCAGCCCTAAATAACTTTGCAGCTAACCACCCATGGACGCTCGCAAGCATTTTGATTCGTTAAATTTTTTTAATTATTTAATGTCATTACATGAATTGGCTAAACTCCGCATTCTGCCAGCAAGACATGCGATCTGTTTATTGCATGCCTTTTTCAGCAAAGTAAAAAAAACCGGTTACACTTACTGCGAGCTCTTAAGTTTTGTACTCTTTAAATACATGTGCTTAAAGTCTCTTTTTCACTCGTTTTTGTTTTAAAATAAGCTAGTTCGCCCTCTGAGCTTTGTTTTTTTTTTTTTTTTTCTTGGTCGAAATCGGTTTATTGCAGTTTTTCCAATAGGATTCTTGTTTTTTTTTTTTTTTTTTGTCAGTTACTAAAACCCATTTCCAAAAGCAATAGATTTAGGCAAGTGTGTGTCCCCCCCCCCCCTCCATTCTTTCTAGTTTTATTTAATTTTGATTTATATATATATATATTTTTCAGAAGCCTCCTTTTTATCTGCGGCTGGCTAAACCACCTCCATGCCAGGTATCTGTGAACGCGGTCTCACACCCCCGTTGAGAAGCTATTTAAATACTAAAAAATGGCCGGTGGTGAACCCTGCCGGAAGTAGCGCGGGAAGGGTCGAAGATTGGCAGTTTCTATCCGTATACAGAAGTATAAAAAAAAAAAATTATATAAATATACATATATAAATATATTCAAACAGTTGGTGTTTCTAAAAATGAACTGTCTGACTGTTGAGGAAACTTTTTTTGTAAAAACAAGAGAAAAAAAAAATCGCAAAACTTTTTTATAAGAAAAGAGAAAAAAAAAAACATAAAAAATCCGCAATAGCTTAAAGCATGAGTTATTTTTTTTTTTTGTACAAAAGTGAAACAACTTAAAAGTTTTTAAATCCTTCAGGATTTACATTATTTCAGTAATGTTTAACTTTTATGCAACCCATCCTTGTGCTGAGTTGATTAAATGTACATATATTATATATAACTTTTTTTCCTCGTATTTTCAATCTCTTGCAGGTTCCAGATGTGCTTTTTTTTTGGGGGGGGGCAGGTTCTGCACACGGCACAATTTTTCTTTTATTCCTTGTGTTTCGGCTTTTTTGTAATAAAAGGGGCATAAGCAAAGGAAGACTAGTTCCTGACCATTTCTAGAGGGGGGGGGGTCATGTCTTTAAACACCTGACGTTGAGAGCGTGGCCGGTGTGGACACAGTCGCCCCCCTCTATTGTAGGAACATTGTTTTGCATGAACGGAGGATGGGCAGCTGCATGGTTGGGGCTTTCTCGAGCTGTATACACAGTGATGAAAAGGCATCTGGTGATTCTATGAATTGCCAGTTTAATTGTAACCGTGTGTTTTCAATAAATGGGAGATCCAACCCTAAAAAATAAGTGTGGGTGTCGAGGCAGCATTGAAATCTTAACACGAGACTTTCAGTTTTAGCTGGTTTGTTTTTAATGAAGGGAGAGAAGAGGTTAACCGCATCCCATATAATTGAGGAATTAGCCTTTTTTTTTTATATATATATTCCCCCCCCCTTCCTCAAGCAATTGCAGCTTCGTTAAAAAAAAAAACCACACATAAATCTGGCAGCTTTTTCTTCATTACTTTTTTTTTTTTTCCTCCTCCCCTAAAAAAGCAGCGGCAAACAGTGGAAATGCCACCGGCGTCTCCAGTGCAAAAACCCCGGCTGCCTTTTTTTTTTTTTTTTTTTGTATTATAGTGTTACTGTGTGTTTATCGCCTAGAACTTCCCGCTTAAGAAAAAAACAAAAACTCACCCGCCTTTTTATTTTTATCTTTTGAGAAGAAAAGCTATTACTTCCATTGTAGAGGAGTTATCCAAGTGAATCCAATATTACAATAGTGCTATCTGTCGTTTTTTGTGCTATTTTGAACAATTAAAAGACATTTTTTGAAGTGTGGTGGTCTCTATTCTCATTTTTTACAAAAAAATTGCGGAGATGCAAACGACACTATGTACATCCTGGAATTTGGTTCACTTGCGCTTTTCAGCACCAAGCCAGCTCTCCTTGACATTTGAGAATATCAATGTTATCATAGAAGTCAAGGAGGGGGGACGCACCTCCACCATTATTCTTGCGGAGGGAATGGAGTTCCCGACACTGTAAAGCTTAGATTCAATTGTTAAATCATTTTGTTTTAACAGGGAAACCTATGATTTCTAGAGGTGTGCATTCGTTTTGTAACGTATTTTGTTAACTTCCCTGGCGGTCTAATTTTTTTCAAAATTTTGTGTCTAAAAAGAGTTTTCAATTTTTTTGGGAAAGGAAATGTGTTGTTTTATATAGTAAGCCTGTAATCCGTGCAAACAAGCGTCTAGTAAACACGCGGAGTCAGATAAAGTTTGAAACACAAAATAATTAATCTCTTATCCCAAAAATAATTATCCAAAATAATGTAAATAAATAATATTCAATAATATAATCAAACCAAAACCACTGAAATCTTTCAGGAAACAAGGGTGCAATATTAGTCACTGCATATTGCCTCCGTGAACCTGCTTGGTATGATTTTATTTCTCTTGAAACCTGGGACTGCACAAAAAACATTTTACAGTCCTTTTTTTTTTATTATTTTTTTTTACAGTTCAAATTTGCTGCCTGGTCCCGCCCCCTGCGTCGCAGCGAGCGGAACCAGGAAGCAAGTCGCCAGCCGCCGTCATCACTGCAGAGACAGCGAGGGAGCACAGGATGCGGTGAGTATATACAGCCAGAGTGTGGCTCGGGGTTACCGTTCGCGTTAGTGAAATTAAACCTTGTGTCCCACTCGGGAATACCGCCAGGGAGGTTAAAATGCATTTCATAAGTACTTCCGAAATAATGAGTTTATTTCATCCAAATTTAAACAAACCAGTGTATAAAACAGATTTGATTCGTTACACCGGGGTGGGCATTTGTTTTGGCTTGGGGGCCACTTTGTGGAAGTGGAGGGTTGCGCCTTTTAAAATGATGAAATAGTGGTAGCTTTATTCAATTTATTTATTGTGCTAATTTCAGATCCTCTAGCTGCAAGAACATTTAATTTTAAACCAGTTCAATGAGACAAACGTATCCTATCACACTTTTCTTCAATTTTTTTTTTTTTTTTAAATCCGGAGTGAGATTGCTTGTTGAGATTCTCATCACAGCCTGCAAGTTATATATGGGTATATATTGCCCCCAGCTCACATGGATATTATTGCCCCAGGCAGCTCAAATGGGTATATTTACCCCCAGCTCTTATCACCTCTGCTGTGGCCCCAGGCTCCGCGTCCGGCGGCGTTCTTCTGCTCCTGAGGTGAGCGGCCGCTGACGTGCTGCTTGCCGGGGATGGGAACCACCTGACCAGCCGCGTTCTCGCGAGATCGCGTGCTGGTCAGGTGGTTCCCAGGTGAGCGACCAAGCTGCATGTCAGTGGCCGCTCGCCTCGGGAGTAGAAGAACGCCGCTGTGTGGCAGGTTGCATGTGGCCCGCGGGCTGTAGTTTGCCCCCACCCCTGCGTTACACTTTCACAGGAGAACCATTGATTAAATGATTCCTGAGCAGGATTTGATTTATCAGGATTTTATTTAGTGATCCGAATCTATCCCAACTTGCATACAAGTCAGTACTAAAGCAAACGACCTTATGAAACGAATCCGAATCGTTTGACTGTTGCACAAAGCACCCCGTCCCTGTAAATAAGGCCTGTGGCGCTGAATCCACAAGGTAGAGGAGGGAGTATATTTAAAAGAAAACAAAGTAGCAAAACAAGAGGACATAGTCTTAGATTAGAGGGGCAAAGGTTTAACAGTAACATCAGGAATCATTATTTTACCGAGAGGGTGGTGGATACATGGAACAGCCTTCCAGTTGAAGTGGTAGAGGCCAAAACAGTAATTGAATATAAGCAAGCATGGGATAGGCATAAGGCTATCCTAAACAAAAGATAAATCCAGGTAAAGTATCCATGTAATTGGGCAGACTAGATGGGCCGAAAGGTTCTTATCTGCCGACATTTTTCTATGAATCTCTTGTCGGCACCACAGGCCAATGGATGGCTCAATATTTAACCCTAGCTTGCCTTTTGATAGCAAAATTTTATTGATTGGGGTTTTATTTAGTGATTTGAATTGATTGCCAACTTACAATGGTTTTTTTGTGATCCGAGATACCAAACGAATCAAAACGTAATGAAATCTCAAAGACTAAATTATTTTTTAAACTGATTTGTCAGCAATGTGCATCTCCTAATAATGATTTTATCATATTACTTCAAAAACCCACATATTGTGTGTGTGGTACAAGATTGGTAACTGGGGGATGCATTTTGGTTAGTTCCCACACTTGCTTGACCCCTTGTATCCTCTTGATTAATGCTTTAGACATCAGTACAGGATTAACCGCTCATACAGCAGGTTCGGGAGTGGAGAAGGAAAGCGGTTTTAAAGTGCGGAAAAGGACTTATCGGGTTTCTCTTTAACTTGCGTTTGATTAAACACCAACAGCATTAGGTGTACAGGATTGTGTACTAGCAAAGTGGGGTAACCCTGCACTAAAAACCATGTTGCCGTCTGCATCCATATGGAATGAGGATTGCACTCACTGGTAGCTTTTATATGTATTCCATGAAGGGTTGCCGGGTCAGCCATGTTTTCCTGGACACCTATTACTAATGCATGCAGAGCACAGGGAACGTGCAGCCCCGCACCATGTATAATTCATATACTGCAGGAAGGAAATCAGGTCACCTGGGATTCCTTGTTGATTTCTCACCTACAGTTTATGGATTATACATGCTACGGAGCGGCTTTTTTCATGCACTGCCATCAGCATGAATAAACTATCAGGGTTATTCAAAGAATTGTGGCCGAAAGGTAACAGGACAGTGAAATTTAGCGTACGGTTACCTTACCTAGTCATTCGGCTATCCAGAGAGCAGGCAATTCACCAATTGTTGGCGAATTGCCTGCACATACGGTGCCTGTTCGTTACCTGTTCGAGGGCAGTGAAATCCCCATAGAGAAGCAATGCTTCGTCTATTCAGAGAACACAAACCAGCAGTGAAAGGTTCCCGAATTGTCCTGCTGTTCGGTGTTTTTATTTTTTTTATTTATAGAGGATTTTACCAGGAAGGATACATTGAGATTTCTCTCGTTTTTCAAGTATGTCCCGGGTTCAAGAACATGGTTACAGAAATACAAAAGTAGTAAAATGCAAGAAATTAGTTTTTAACAGAAAATAAATATGTAGGAAATATAGTCATTATGTTACATGTTTACAGGTGCATTCTGTATTGAGGTATGTTAATAGGGAACTCTTAAGTGACTTTAGACTGGGGGAAGATTTGATGGTGTCTGGGAGGTTATTCCATAATTGTGGTGCTCTGTAGGAAAATGAGAATCGAGCCACTGTCTTTTTGTATTGTGGTATTGCAAGTAAGGTGCTGGTTCTGGATCGGAGGTTATAGGATGAGGGAGCTGCTGGGGGAAGCAGCATATTCAGGTAGGGTGGCAGCTTCCCAGAAAAGCTCTTAAACACCAGGTTGGAAAGGTGAAGGGTGCGTTTAGACTCCAGCAATGGCCAGTTTAGCTCTTTTAACATGTCACAATGGTGGGTCATGTAGTTACACTGTAGCACAAAGCGACAGAATGAGTTATACAATGTAGTAAGTTTCTGAAGGTGTGTTTGCGGGGCAGCTGTATACACTACACCTCCGTATTCAATAGCCGGCATAAGCATTTGTTGTACAATCTGCTTTCTTACCGCGGGGCTCAGGCAGGATTTGTTTCTGTACAGGGCACCTAGTTTGGGGTAAAGTTTAGGTGAGAGTTTTTCGATGTGGGGGCCAAAGGATAGATTTGGGTCTAACCACATACCTAGATATTTGAGAGAAGTGACTGGTCAGCGTGCCATTTGATTTTTGTCCCAACACATAGATGGGGATTTTGCAAAGAGCATCGTTACAGTTTTGTCAGTATTTAAAAAAAGTTTGTTGTTTGATCCACTTTTCTACCTCTGTGAATTGTTCTTGCAGCGCGGCCTCCAGCTGTGGGAGATCTGATTTGCTGGTATAGATTACGGTGTCGTCTGCGTACATGTGTACAGGTGAGGCTTTGCAGACATTGGGCAGATCATTTATGAATATTGTGAATAGCAGGGGGCCTAGTATTGAGCCTTGGGGTACTCCGCACGTGACTGGGAGGGGAAGTGCTGTCAGAAATGGACACATATTGCGACCGATCAGACAAATTTGATTGAAACCAGGTTAGCGTGTGATCACCAATACCAGAGTTTTTAAGTTTTTGTAATAAGATGTCATGGTCTACTGCCTTGGCAAAATCAAGGAAGATGCTCCAGTTAGGTCTCCTTGTTCCATGCCAGCCTGGATATCATTGGAAACTTTTAAAAGGGCAGTTGTGGTTGAGTGATTTGGACGGAAGCCGGATTGATCTGGTGTTAAATAGTTCTGATAGTAATTGTGTGTAAACACATTTTCCCAGGATTTTTGACATTACAGGGAGCAATGATATTGGGCGGTAGTTGGATACCAAAGTACTGTCACCACTTTTATGGATAGGTACCACTCTCACAGTCTTCCAGAGTTTGGGTATATATCCAGTCGCCAGTGATTCATTGATTTAGGGTTGCGACAGGTTTTGCAATTGCCAGCTCGCTGATTTTTAGCAGCATTGCTGGGATTTGGTCAGGTCCTGACTGGTTACAGAGAAGTTTAGAAATGGCACTGACAGGCACTGGTCTAAAACTGAATTTCTCTTTGATACAGGGTTTTTGCACAGTTGGAGGGATCTGACTTGTGTGCTGCCTTTCTGAATGTGTTTTCATGCGGCAGGTTTATTCAGGCGAATCCCTTAGGAATATTCCTGTTTTAATCCAATATCTACTAAACCATTTAATATTATATTCTGCAGTAAAAAGTCCTTTTTGGCCACCGTTCGGATCTCTCTGAATAACCCTGTTTTGTATTCTGATCAGATGATCTTCTCAAGGTCCGCTCATAGTGTAGGAGACTAGAGAAATAATTGCGCAATACGTTTGTATAACACAAGTAATTAGTGTATAATGATCACTCACAAATAGGGAACAAATACTGACTCTGGTGTGTTTTTCTTCTTTTTCACGGGTGCCCATCCACCCTCAAGGATTCTTAATGAGGATCTTGGAGAAAAGACGGAGAATCTCCTTAGTGCAGTTCTGTTATACACTTATTCCACAGAGAATGGCCGCGTTGCCACTTACTTTTAGGTTGAGCCCGCCAGGCTCTAGGAACAGCAGCAAGTGGGGTATTTTGGGAAAAATCCAAAACCTCTCCCATACGGGAAACAGCAGGGTAAAAACAAGCTCTTTAATAAAATATAAATTGTATCCAGGACGCGTTGCGTCGGCTTCCCAACTTCATCAGCTGGTAAAACAAAAGCTTTATAAACACTTGTGACTGCGCTGCTTCCTGACGCGTCTTGTCCTTCCTTGTGGTTGGATTGTTTTTACGGTTACAAAATAAGTTTTATTACTTGCGAACCCAAGTGACCTGCTTTAAAAAGCCTTCACTTTTACTGTAAATGGAATAATCCAAGCTCGGTAACTTCACAAAATCATGTGTCAATAGACCATGGAGGCCACGCACAACATAAACAGTATCTTTTTTCTTCTATGTTTACTGAACTGAATGTGTCTGCAAATACCACACGGTGTATACGCTGCTTACATCATAGTCATGGAAGGATTTTTTTTTTTTTTTATAGCATTGTATTAGCAGCTCATAAAACTTTAAGGAATATGCTTTTATTGCTCTTAGAATTGGTACCGGTTTCCCCCCCCCCCCTCTCTTTCCGATTGTGCTGTAGAGTGATTTGTGTGTCTTAACCACAAGATGGTTTACTTTTGCATATAAAAAGTCATCGTGACCCCTGTTGCCTGTGAATTGTGCCTTTAGCCAGCACAGACATTACTAAAAAACACTGGGCACTATAACATTCCTGGCGTAAAAAGACTCACGCAGCATTAAACGTTAACGCGCATAAATTAACGCTGGTATTACGATCCAAACTCATTTTTTCATCCATTCGTAAAAAAAAAAAAAAAATACGCGCGAAAACTCGCGCGCATTAACGTTGCGCCCAGAAATCAGTGGGCAATCAGAATTAAGAACCACAATTGTCTCCCGTTCAGTTTTTGCAAAATCCGAGTAGATATGCTGCAGCAACAATAAAAACACGCACAACTTCTCCATTTTATTGTTTGTATAGTTACACATTCTACACATACACCACCACGAAGAAAAAACAAAAAAGGGTATTTGGTTTTGGCCAGGACATTCAGATTTGCCGTTACCACCAGCTTTTAAAAGACGTTAAAATTATGCGCGCCAACGTCATTCGTAAAAATTTGCGCATCGATTGTTATACCATCCGTGGACCAGCGCACAAACGCATTTGCGCTCACAATGTTAAGTATGGGATGCGCGCACGAACTTTCGCTCGCGTAGGGTAACTGGTGTTAGACGTTAACGTGCATTTTGTGCGCGAACGTCATAATACGACCTTCACCGCAAAGGGCTTTTCCCCTTGCGTTAATGTGTTTTTGCGCACGCGCAAAATTGTGCGTGAAGAGTGTAACAGTGCTCACTATTGGTTGACATGCAAGTCTAGAGGAGGGAGGGTGTAAAAATTCCTTGGACCAGGGGTCAGCAACCTTGTCCCTCCCAGATGGTTTAAAGCAGTGTTCCTCAACTCCATTCCTCAGGTCCCCCTAACAGGACAGGTTTTAAGGATCACCTTGCGGAAATGCAGTCTGAATCCTGCAATCACTGAGCAGAAAATTGTATAACCTGTGCTGTGCTTCAGATATCTGGCAAACCTGGCTTATCATTGGGGACTGGTTTAGGAAACTACACTTCCCCCGATGCTCTGTTAGTGGCAGAGCATCATGGAAGATTCCCTGCTGTGCAGCATATGGTCCCCAATTTTCAAGCAGTTTTGTGAAAGCTTCCTACACACCCACATTAGCCGATTACCAAATTTGATTACTGAAATGTCACCACATTATAGACAAAGTGACATTTTCCGGGAGTCTGACTACATCCTAAACGACGCCATGCGAGTATTCACTAAATACTTCACATTTTTTGGGGGTTCTATATTTGGCATCATCGTTGTGGGTTATTCAAAAAGAGCTGCTAGTTTCCAATGGGGACAAACGGCAGCGCTTCACAAAGTGGGAAGAGCAAACAGCAGCAGAAGCTTCGCTTTTAAGTCCCTCTTTCACTTTTACGGCATCTGTGATTTTTTTTTTTTTTTTTTTGCTAACACCAATGCTTTAAATAATCCCCAGTATATTAATTGAAAAACTAGAAATGGGTTTCTTTGCCCATTTTTATGTTCCCTACATTATCATTTTTTTTTTTTTGCAACATCTTGTTCGTTGTAGAGTTTAACAGCAGAGATAAAATGCACCGGATATCTTTTATTTTTAAAACTAGAGACTTCTTTCCCACAAGCGTGCCATGCTGTTTCGGCACCGTCTGGCCACTCGTATGTCTAAACTGGCCTTTTTATTACTGCAATCAAAACTCCAAAAAGTCCTCTAAATTACTTTTTTTTACCTGACCTATCTTTAACATCTGCAATTTTTTTTCTATTATTTCATTAACTATGAAAAGAAACCTGAGCCCCAGCACAAAAATCACTATAAAATTAGTTTGTTGAGACAGTGAAGATACGCCACATTTAAATAAGTGAGGTTTACAAAAGGGGTTTGTATAATTCCCTCCTAATAGTTCAATACCTTAACCATGGCACATGCCTTCCAAATTTAGATAGCAGCCCCAGACGCCCCTTGGCTTCCCCAGTTTATTATGGATGGCAGCAGAGGAACTATCCTCCCTGATTTTGCTTTATACACATGGTTTTCTTGCAGGATCACTTGCTACCATATCATTGTGGAACGCCCCTCCTTAGAAAGGGGTTGATTCAGTTCCATAATAACGCTGAAGATAGGAATGCAAAAAAAGCCTTGGGCTCCCATGCCTAAAAATAACACAACTGCAAGATTAGCACACTATTACTCTCATGTGCAAATTAGTACTTTGACCCCCCCCCCCTTTACAAATTAGAGACTTCTCGCTTTTGTACAGGAGTCTCACTCACTCCCCTCTAAATACAGCACAGTAGGAGACTGAAGCCACACAACCATGAGTAAATATCCTTTGACATCCAGCAGGTTAAGGTATTCACATTTTTTGGTTATCCTCTGCCTGGGGTGGGGATTGACCCCCTCAATTGATGACATCCTCTCAGCACAGACTCTCTTTGAAGTGGGACCGTAAGCAGGGTATGTTCACTCAAGTCCATCACCCGCATGGATTCTCACACACCCCACCACCAACTCACCTCTACGACCTCTGCCAAGAATTTCAAGTTGCAGATCATGTTATTGCAGCGACTGGTTTAATATCCATGTTCCTCCGGTAACACAAAATTTTTAGGGAGGAAAGGAATCCACAGGACAGATCCCACACATCCTTCGTACTAATGGAGTTAAAGGGACATCTTGGTGGTTTTTGATCTCTTACTGAACTCCGTTTAGCACTGGATATTTTTTAACAGGCTGGACGTTGACCAATACCAGCATACAGAGGATGGTAAAGAATGCGTTTAAGCGTGTGTTAATGCCTTTGTGGGAGGCTAAACCACATGGCTCCTTGAAACAAATTTTAATACGTGGACTCTGAGGCTCCTAATTACTCGCCTCCGGGTTTTATTAAAATTCGAACTTTCCGTCATGGAATAGAAATATGCAACAATTAAAATGCCATCCTAATCAAATGGTGTAACTTTTTGTCGGTATATTGCTTTAGGTAGAGACTTACGCCGCGAACGATTGAAGAAGAACACCACTTGAGTCTGTCAGAGGAGGCGGCCAATGTTTTAATCTCTTCCATGGATGCCACAAGCTGCTTTTTTTCCCCTGTTATTAAAGCTCTTCTTTCTGGGCGGTTGCCATCGCTTGAATTGGATTCCTTGTCATTCCCGCAGTTTTTTTATTGCATATATTGAGAATTCTAATTTCCCCAATAAAAGTCCAGTCACTGAACCTCACATAGATATCCAGCATGTAACGTTAGCCACGTTCCCCCTCCATGGCGTAAAGTCCAGTGAATGCAAGGGAGGGCTGTGTGCTAGAGGTCAGACGATCTCTGAACAGTCTTCAACACTCGCACTTCCCTTTCTGTTTGACTTCGACTTGCGGCGAGAGCGTCAGGGAATTCTGCGCGTTGTCCGGCTCCTGGTGCTGGGATTAAAAGATAGAAAAGTGTTGTGAGCAATGGATTTTGCTGTTGTCTATGCGGTATACACGTTCAGATTGTGTGCTTGGCCCCGTTTCTGTACATTAATATGGGATACGGACCCCCCCCCTTCATTTGTCCCCCTCACAATTTCACCTCCCATTTAAGCCTAGAACGGCAGTGACCACCAATCGGATGTACTGTATGCAGTGGCGTATCGTGAGGGGGGCCGGTCGCCCCGGGTGCAAAATTTCAAAAGAAATTTGAACCACTAATATTTTTCAGCAGGGATCAGCAAGGTGTCTGCTCATGGACATGGGCAGCCGCCAGTGACTTAGCATCCGGAAGGGAGGACCAGGACAGAAAACTGACATAAGTCACGTGACGCAGCGCAGCATTATCCAACAGAACACCCTGTACCAAGCTTGTCAGCCCCCCGCCGCTGGCAGCCCTGCAGCTGCTGAACAGAAAGGAGGGAGGGAGGCGCCTGCCCTGCAGCACATTTAAAATCCAGACTCCACTAAGCCCCCTGCACAGCTCCCCCCCCCGGGCCACCAGCAACTCCACGCAGGTAGGCGACACTGTGTGACACTAGAGCAGCGTGACCAACACACAGTGAGGGGGTATGGGGCGAGGGCGACTGAAGGTTCAGGGAGAGAATGACTGGGGATACTGAGAGAGAGTGACTGGGGTACTTGGATAGAGAGAGAGACCGGGTACTGGATGAAAGTGGGGGTACTTGGAGAAAGAGTGACTGGGGTAGTTGAAGAGAGGGAGAGAGTAACGGGATACTGGGGGAGAGCGACTGGGTATAGTGTGAGAGTGGAACTATGCTAGGGTAGGGTATACTGGGACAAGGTGACTGGTAGCAGTGGCGTAGTGTGGGGGGGCATGTGTGTATAATTTTTTAATTAGATCAGTATTTTGTTACTTTACAATACATGTGCTTGTGGGGTTAGGGGGGGGTCAATACTCTACTGGTGGAAGGGAATCAGGCTGTGTTACCATGTCCACAGGTTGGGGGGGGGGGGACTCACAATTCTTGCCTTGCCCCGGGCGCTGACAACCCCCACTACGCCGCTGACTGTATGTCCCCAAGTGTGTTTACATAGGCATAAAAAAATAAATGCGTCCATCAAGTTCAGCCTTTCACACATCACATGTTTTTAAACTAAAGACACTACAGGACCATACACCGACTGAGGAAGGCTACCATAGCTGAAACGCGTCTCGGTATTTTTATGTCCCTTTTTAATGGAATAAATGTATATTTTTTACTTTTAACCCTTCATTGGCCATGTTTTGCTAATTCCAACCTGATACCTCATGGGAACAACACCACTCGATCTACCAACGAGGAAAAGGAGGTCCAGGGCACCTACCTAAGAGTGCCTAAGCCTGACTGAGCCTGAGATTGAAAGGCTCCTTAATTGGTAAGTGCACTGTGTAATTACCTGTTTGGTTACCCTGCAGTATTACGCTATGGGAGCATTGTCTCCCATCTGTTCTTAATTTGTATAGGACCTGTTACTTGGTAAAGAAGGGAAGTGCCACTCTCTAAACCTAGAGCCGGGAAACCTTTAGGCTCATTTAAATGTGAGTGGTATATACCTCTACCAATAATAATCTTTCTCCAATTTGTCATAAGATCTCCTGCACCAAATATTTCTCCGTGTGCTTCTCCCTTCTCTTTTATGAAATCGAGGACGTGACGAACTTTCCACCGGAATAAGAAGGAGCACCGCAAACATTGGGACTCCTGAGTATTTTATCTTCCATCTTCACAGACTGCTATGCGCACTATTGCACTCAATTGAAATATTGGACACTTTTTGCACTTTTTGTGCATGTCCATCGGATTGGCAATGGACATTTAATTTCTGCACTTTATTGATTATTATCTACAGGTTATCTACGTATCCTCCTATATGCACTATTGCACTTAGCCCTGCTGGTTTTATTCGTTTAAGGCACCGCTGCACTTTACTGTTTTGTTGCACTTTATTTCACTATTGTGCCTACTATTGATGCACTTTATTTCATTATTTATATATGCATATGCAAATGTTCCAATTGCATTCCAGTGTTTTGCACTATTGATGCGCTGTCAGGGATACCTGCCACACACCACCTACTGCTGTTGATCAAAAAAAACAACAGTGTGAAGCGCTCGCCCCTATGCAATATACTGGGGGGAAATTCCTTCTTGACCTCAGAATGGCGTCAGATTTCTCCTTTGATCAAGAAGCTTTTACCCACATATTAAAAATAGTATAACCATAGGCGTGCGCAGCCTATTGCATTAGGGTGTGCACCCAAAAGCTCAAAACACACACACATATATATATATATCACATACATACATACATACATACAACGACACACACACACCATTACTATGTGTATGCTTCAGGGGTTAAGCAACCTTCAATACCCAGACGTTTTGAAACTACATTTCCAATGAGTCTCCTCTATCTTAATTATTGGCCGAGCAACATAGGAGATATAGTTCCAAATGAGCTAGAGGACCAATGACCCCGGTATACATCATGTCACCTCAAAATGCTAGATCAAAAAATTAAAATTTGGATTTTGATCACATGCAGCGTGTAAATTTATTTTACCACATTTTTTCATCCAAAAGATTGTTAGTTAGCGCGGGCGCACCATATTAAAATCCAAACGCTAATCTGTTAGAAAACCCGTTACCGTTTGGAATCTTGCACTTTTCAGCTCCCTATACTTAACATGGGGAGTGGAAAGTGTTAATCAGCATTAGCATTACAATCTACTAGCGCTGATTACCGTCTGGTTGCGGTTACTGAACATTTACTCACAACCAGGACCTGGTGCTAATGGATTCCACTTCTGCAGAATCAGACAGCAACAGCTGAACCCCCCCCCCCCAAAATCAGATACTCACCTCTCATCCCGCAAAAAGAACGACTGCTCCATTCACCTCTTCTGGCCGCCAGGAGCAGAGGGAGACTGGGAGAAAAAGTCCCTCAGTCTCACTCTGGGAATCACTATGTCGACCTGACGGATCTCACAAAGACTTCAACGACGTGCCGAGTACATCCTCTACACACAAACATGAAACCAGAGGATGCGCTCAGCACGTCGTCAGCAGCAAAGTGGTTAAATGTTAAAAAGGAGTGAAATTTGAGTAGAGTGGCCCATTTAACCTCTTGCTGACTTGTACCAATACAGTCTCCTACCTGTACCTCACGATGCTGCCAAGACGCTCGCTGTAATTCTTTTTGTGGAGTGCAGGCAGCAGATATTGTGGTGATTTCTGTGCACAATACAATCCTTTATGGTACAAGACAAGGGGGCAACACCGGACAAGGAAACAGGTGCAGAATTTTACGCAAAGCAGCCTGTTTAAAGACAGATACATGCATTTATACACACAGCCATACGTTCACATACATAACTATATATCCTCCTCCCTACACCCTGGGCGTATGTAGCAATAAAGCCCACATTAATGTGCAGTGTGAATGAGCATATCCCAGAAACCACAACAATAAAACACAGTAATGTACAGTGTGTATGAGCGTATCAGAGATTCGCAGCAATAACACCTTCAGTAATATACAGAGTGTATGAGCGTATCTTAGCTCCACAGCAATAAAACTCAGCAATGTGCAGCGTGTAAGAGCGTATCACAGAATCCACAGCAATAAAACCAAGCAATGTGCTGTGTGAATGAGCGTATCACAGAATCCACAGCAATAAAACCAAGCAATGTGAATGAGCGTATCAGAGAATCCACAGCAATAAAACTCAGCAGTATGCAGTGTGTATCAGTGTATCACAGAATCCACAGCCATAAAACTCAGCAGTATGCAGTGTGTATCAGTGTATCACAGAATCCACAGCCATAAAACTCAGCAGTATATGTGTATCACAGAATCCACAGCCATAAAACTCAGCAGTATATGTGTATCACAGAATCCACAGCCATAAAACTCAGCAGTATATGTGTATCACAGAATCCACAGGCATAAAACTCAGCAGTATATGTGTATCACAGAATCCACAGGCATAAAACTCAGCAGTATAGGTGTATCACAGAATCCACAGCCATAAAACTCAGCAGTATAGGTGTATCACAGAATCCACAGCCATAAAACTCAGCAGTATATGTGTATCACAGAATCCACAGGCATAAAACTCAGCAGTATATGTGTATCACAGAATCCACAGGCATAAAACTCAGCAGTATATGTGTATCACAGAATCCACAGCCATAAAACTCAGCAGTATTTGTGTATCACAGAATCCACAGCCATAAAACTCTGTTTAAATATTTAAAATACACTATTAAAAAATAATTTTGATATATGAAAATTGCACCCTCTCCTGCTCACCTTTGTTTTTTTTTTTGCTTGCAGGGAGGGTGTTTGGATATCTATCATTGGTGGTCCAGTGGCACAGATGGGGGGGGAGGTCAAAGAGGGGTAACCCGGCTGGCCGCATCTGATGGATAGCCGCCGGGACCCCTCATTTCCGCGGGCCTGGCAGCCTCCGCTTCCCTGGTGGTCCCTGTGGTTCGTGGGGTGCTGCACTGCGCTCTGTACATGGCGCACAGACCGCACAGCACATCCCTCACTGACACGAGCGGCCGGCGATCTCTGATGACCTGTCACCTGACCGCCGGCGCTTACTGTCTGTGTCAGAGCGCCGGCGGTCAGGTGACAGGTCATCAGAGATCGCCGGCCGCTCGTCCCAGTGAGGGATGTGCTGTGCGCCATGTACAGATCACAGTGCAGCACCCCACGAACCACAGGGACCACCAGGGAAGCGAGGCTGCCGCCAGGCCCGCGGAGACGAGGGGTCCCGGCGGCTATCCATCGGATGCGGCCAGCCGGGACCCAGAATGTGCCGCGGGCCGGCATTAGGGTGTGCCTAGGCACACCCGGCACACCCCGTGTGCACGCCTATGAGTATAACCCTTAATATTCTGGTTTTGCAGGAAGTCAACCAGTCGTTGTTTAAAAGTCTGTACAGTCTCTGACCCAACCACCTCAACAGGCAGAGAATTCCACAGTTTTATTGTTCTCACTGTAAAATAACCCTTCCTATGCTTTAGTCTGAATTTCCTTTCATCCAGTTAAATGCATACCAGCAGCCATGAATTTCAAATCAGGGATCGCAAACTGCCCCCCTCCACCCCCGGATATTGATATCCTACAATTCCCAGAATTCTTTGAATGCCAGTGGCCAGAGAACCATGGAAGTCGTAGTTCAGAAATATCAGGGGGTGGTCAGAGTTTGAGATCCCTGATTAAAGGGACACTTGTGACCATTTAAATCTTGTAGGAGCAGTCTATAGGTTTTGTCATAGAGCAGGACCTGCTGAAACCGGTGTCATGTAACGACAGACAACCGTATGAGTCGTAAATCAGAGAATAAAACCACAAACAAACACGTAAACTGCTCAGATACCCACCAGCCCCGGCTCACTTTCTGGACACCGTTCCATTTACCAATGCCACTACATACTACTGCCAGGGACCGCATGGTATAAGTGTGTTTTCAAGATGGGCAATGCCACTCGGGTTCTGTTTACTTAAAGCAGAGTTGCACTTGCCATCGGGTGCTCAGTCAAAGCATTATTATTAACATTTACAGAAGTTTCTTTACAAAAAATAAAACCCAGGATAACAGGGTTACTATAAAAAAGTGATAGGGTCTGAATGGAGATTTTTCTATCTAGCTGGCGTCTCTAATGTTTACGTATACTACCAATGGCGGGCGCAGCCCATTTCATTATGGTGTGCACCCATGGAATATTTATTAATTACATATCTATGCTTGGATATAATTTTGTACAAAATCATTACTTTAAGGCCGGGGTCAGACGAACGTTTCGCAGAGCGGAAGGCACATCCTTGAGAGTGGACGTTCCTTCCACTCTGACGCCCGTCTGGCCACCTCGTTGAGTGCAGTTCGTGCGCTCAGCACTGCAAGGCTCGATCCTCCTATGGAGAATCGCGCTTTGCAGCCCCGTCGAACGCGCATCATAGCACGCCGACGGGGAGGCTTTCAGAACGTCCGCAGCACTGCCGCTCTTGCACGCGCAGTTTGTGTGCACGCTACAGCATGTGGCTGGCCCCATCGAAGCGTCACAACGCTGCGACGGACGCCGGGAGGCACATCAATACGGGCGCACCTAGTGCGTTCATCTGACCCCAGCCTAAGGCTAGGGTCAGACGAACGCAGTGCAAACGCGTGTGTAGCCGCACTTTATCACGTCCGTAGTAGCAGCAAATGACGGGCAATATACGAAGTGCGGCCACGCAACGCAAGCGGCAACAAACGCATTTTTTCGAGAGCGTGATACCGCTAGTACTAACGTACAGAGTGCGCTGCGTCCGCTAGCGGCGTGTGTGCGTGATTAGGAGACGTCAGACGCTGCTAATGTCCGGCCAACATAACGTCCAGACGCAAAAAGGGTTTTATTGATGATCCGTACGAAATCACGGATGAAAATGCGCATCGTATGACCGCTATCGCGTATTCTGTGAAAAAATACGTCCATTCATTCGAATGCACTTTTTCACAGACGACTCAAAAAATGCGTTCGTCTGACCCTAGCCTTAGGCTAGGGTCAGACGAACGCATTTTTCACGTGCGTTTAGCCGCACGAAATCACGGCCGTGCTAGCAGCAAATGACGTCCAATGCCGGGGAACATACGACGAACGGCCGCACGAAAGTTCGTCCGTGCAACGCAAGTGGCCAACGAACGCATTTTTTCGAGAACGTCAAACCGCTACTACTGACGTACAGAGTGCGCTGCGGCCGCATAGCGGCGTGTGTGCGTGATTAGGAGACGTCAGACGCTGCACACGTCCGGCCAACATAACGTCCAGACGCAAAAGCGTTTTATTGATGTTCCGTACAAAACCACGTACGAAAATGCGCATCGTATGACCGCTATCGCGTATTCCGTGAAAAAATACGTCCATTCGTTCGAACGCACTTTTTCACGGACAACGTGAAAAATGCGTTCGTCTGACCCTAGCCTTAGTTGGGAATAACCAATGTTTATGCAGCGATACAGTCGATATTCCTGCAATTTATCATGAACCAGCTAAGAAACATTCAAAATAATCTATGTAGGGGGGGGGTCGAAGATGAACCCTTCACCCAACATTAGGGTGTGCCTGGGCACACTGTGCGTACACCTATGTATTCTGCAGTAGGACTTCCTCAATAAGGCCCAAAATAGTCAAGGATAATGCTTTTCAAGTGGGGGAACCAACCCAACCCTCCTGGTAACGTACGTTTTTCAGTCCCAGTCTGATGGCACACAGGAAGGCTTCGTCCACATTGAAAGCCTCTTTGGCACTGGCTTCAAAATATTCGGCTCTGTAGACACTGCACCACTCTTGCGCGTGACGTGGAGAAACCTAAAGAAACAGACACAATCCGTTTTTTTTTTTTTGCAGTAACAGGGCTGATGTAAAAAAGATGCAGACTGAATCCTGCAATCACTGAGAAGCGAATCATATCCCCTGTGCTTCACTTCAGATATCTGCAAACCTGACCTGTCAGCTGCTCCCAAGGACAGGTTTGGGAAGCACGGCTTTTTATTTTTATTGAATGTTTATCATTTTCAGAGAATATATATATGTGACAGGTACAACATGTGGAAAGAATACTTTGGGCTTTTTTCAGAACGCACCGAAATGTTGCTGACATTTTGTTGCTCTCTCGTTCCCCGCACTTCGGGGGAATCAAATTTCCCCACCATGGGGTGAATTCAGTATTCACCGCAGGGTCCCCGGAGTGCAGGGAAAACCTGCCAGAACTGCCGCAAAAAACACGCTGAAGACGTCGGAAAAAGCCACAGAGCACAGTGCCGACCAGTCGCCGGAAAAAAGCCGATAAGTTGACGGAGTAAAAAGAGAAAAGTAAAACAAAAAAATATGATTGAACGTGTCAAAATTGAAACGTTGTTTGCAAAAACACTACTGAACAAAAACGTCTGGAATTTACATATAAGATCCTATGAATGATAATAAAAAGGGCTGTTACAGAAAAAGAAAAAAAAATCCCAAAAAATGCCTAAAAGATCCTAAAAAAAAAATATTATTTTAATCTGCATTAAAAAGTCTTTAAACGGTTTATTAGATATTGAATAAAAACGGGAATATTTTTAACATTGACGCCTATGGGATTCGCCTGAATAAGCCCTGAATGAAGCCACCGAACAGCAGAGCATTTCGGCAACTTTTCACTGCTGTTCGGTGTCTCTGAATAGATTAACCATTGCTTCTCTATGGGGGATTTCACTGCCGTCGAACAGGCACTGTACGTGCAGGCAAATTGCCAAAATTATCATTTTATTGCACAAATAATCAATTCCCCCTGGATTCTTGTTTGTACGTATTTCAATTGCCTCAATGAGCATTTTGGCCACTGTTAAGGCTGTGATTGATTGTATCAACGTCCACACAGCCCGGAGTGAAGAAAAAAAAAACCCCACACAACTCTCTTAAAATGGGTTGTTTATCAGTGTCAAGCGGAGCGCATGGGCCACGTTGCTGGAAATTTTCCAGTCACCCTTGTCTTGCTCGCCTCGCTGAATTAACATGAATGATATATACACAGCACAGGCTGGCGTGGAAAGAGACGAGATGAACGAGAACCTCAGGATGCAATCTACCGCTACCCCTGGGAAATGACTGTCGGCTGTTAGGAATAACGAAGCGAGAGTTTGTTCAAGAAGCACGAAACAAATATTGAGATTTGCCTCATTTCCATAAAATATATATATATATATATACATATACAGAGCAGATTTAGTAGGTGATCTCTGCCTCTCAGGAGTAATAGGAGTGCACGCAATTACATGGACTTTTCGTGGTTTTTAAATGAAGGCCCCTCATCGGGCACGATCATGTGCCTACAGCTAAAACGGGGACTCTAAGTGGTATAATTTGCGCTTGCAAATCTCCCCGTAGCGTTCCTGTTTTACCAGTGAATTACGGGGCAGGCGCTGAATCCAGCAGCCTGCGGAGTAGCGGCCGCTAGGCTCCAGGGTGCTCAGGCTAAAGTGCCGTCGCGAGCATCCCCTCCATGGCGTTCATAGGACTCCTTCGAGGCTTCGCCTGCCGGGACACATGACTGGCAGGATCTCGCCTCTCGCGAGATCCTGCAGGTCGGCTGATTGATTATGGAGGGAGACTGGGGGACTTTTCCCCCCAGTCTCACTCTGCTCCCGATGGCCAGAAGTGGCCGATCGGGCTGTGTTCTCCCTGCAGGATGAGAGGAGAGTCATTTTTTTCACCTCGACCTAGCGCTAACGCTCAGTTATGTGAGCGCTAGCGTTAAGAAGGGGATAGGACCCATCGTCTTATATCAGAATGGAAAATCCAGTCATAGGGCCTTGGTGAAAAGTTTAAAACCTGTCCTGTTTCTTTACAGCAGGTCACTTGAATTCTAGCTAACACGCAAGACATACAGAGCAAAGCAGAATGAGTATTCGATGAGGTGGGAAGGACCTGTGGGGCTTTCTCTGATTTAATTAACTAACGACCGTACCTGGCGCTCATCTAGGTCCGTCTTGTTGGCGATCACCACAAATGGAAATGTATCTGGGTCGGCCGGCTCGGCTTGAACCAGGAACTCTTTATGCCATGTCTCGAGTGACTGGAACGAATTGGGGGACGTGACGTCAAACACCAGCAAGCAACAAGCTGTCCCCCTGTACAGAGCTGCTCCTAATGACTGGAAACGTTCCGTACCGGCTGTGTCCCAGATCTACAAGAGGAAAGGACAGTCATCTTAGAATTGCTATAATTAGAATTCGGAAGCCCTGGTCTTTGTGGTAATTAAGATTTTTCTTAATTTTTCCACGACTTATAAAGACATAGCTCCAGTACGACAGAAAAGTCACAAATTATTGCTGCCCTCCATACTGTACATTACAGGAACACTCTGCACATCCTAAAAAGAAGTGGTCAGGATGTGTAGAGTCTCTCCCATTCTCCCTCTCCCCCCCCCCCCCCCCCGAGTCCAATCTGGTGAAATCACAAGGGTGAAGCGGAGAGGGTCCCTGGGTGAAGCGGAGGGCCTCATCCCGCAACAGCATTGCCAGCATCCGGGATTTTGAATTTCCTGACTCACTAGTGGCCCTATTACGAGGTTGAGGTTAAACGGCAGATGCCAATGGAAAACCTGAGCGTCAGCAGTCCATAGCGATGCGCAATTTGTGTATTCCTGCGTTTCACAGTTTGTGTAGGAACACAAATAGAAAAGCTGCAGGGACTTCTGGACTTTGAAGCCCCCGAACTGAATAGGAGGGGCAGCGCTCCGTGAGGAAAAAAAAAACACGTGTCAATTCACCTAATTGGGGAGACACGGTCAGCTTCTGCCCAATTATTTAAGGGGGAAAAAAGGGGGGTACATTTTTCAATAGTGGTCCTTTCAGAAGCTCCCTCAATCGCACCCCCAGCTTACTCAATGAGTTCGCAGTACTGTTACAAATTCGACAATTCCATGTGTGTCATCGGGAATACACCTCTTGTACAATTATCTCATCACTAGGGGTCAACAAGGTTTTGCGAAGGATTGATCAAGTAAGACGGACTTCATCAAATTCTTGGGTAAAACTCGTGAGTGAAAGCATAGATCGAGGTGATCCGGTAGATGTGATCTACTTAGATTCTGCTAAAGCATTGGACATTGTGCCATACAGGCTGATACTGCACAAACTAAAACGAGATCGGATTAGATGAACCAAATTATTCTTGTATTGAAAACTGGCTCAATGACAGAGGGCAAAGAGTAGTTGTTAACGGTAACTTTTCAGGTTGCACGCAGGGAGCAAGGTGGGGGGGGGTCTGTTATTGGTCCACCTCTTACTATCTTATTAAAAGGAATACTATAGGGTTGATCATTGACCTCCTCCTGACCCCCTGCGCACTCCCCTTTCCTGTTTTTTTTGTGAAATCAAACTTTATTAGAAAGGAGTGTACAGGTAAACAAAAATTAACCATATGACAAGTGCAGTAGAGAAAGATAGAAATATGACGGCGGTAAAATAAGCGAAGGTACATGTTCCAAATTCGCGTTACAGCAACTGTCACAGAGCCAATTAGTAAAAGGGCCTTAGATAACGGATTGACGAGGGAGCAGCTGAGAGAAAGTCCTAGTCAACATCCCCTCTTTCCTGTTTTAACCTTTTAGTTTAGTTTAAAAGTTCACCTGCATCCAACGCTGGTCTCGATCTGAGCCCTACAGGATATGTTATGCTTCCAGCTCAATGTCATGAGACCACAGGGGGCGGGACGCTCTAGCCAATCCAGTTGCTCTAAATGCAAGAAGGGTTTGATACCATTGGTTAGGACTAGTTCCCAAAGGTCTCCAAGCCCTGAAACTGGAGCTGAGGTTCTGGGCAGGACTAAGCCCCTGCATTTGGATGTCTGTATCAGCCCTCTGAACCCTACTTAGATGGGGACGAGGAAGCGGGGACCTCACAGCTGTGTGACCACTCATAAGACTGAGCGCTCACATTGTGCAGAGAGCCCTTTAATAGTCTTGCAAAGCGTATAGAAAGTCACGTGTCTGTGTTTGCTGTTGACAGAAACCTGTGTCTGTGTTTGCTGTTGACAGAAACATGGGTAGGGTTATACAATCTGAACAGGATGTAACGTCTCTGCAGAAATTTTAATTAACTAGGAGGAACGTGCAGCAGGTGAGATTTAACATAGAAGAGTGTAAGGTTTTTGGGAGCAAAAATAATCATGCACCCTATATTTTTAAAAGGGTTTGAGTTGGTGGAGTCAGTGAATAGGAAGGATCTGGGCTGTACTCGTAGACAAAAAAACTTCACGACAGTGTGCACAGTGTCAGACAGCGGCTGCAAAAGCCAGCAAAGTCCTGTCATGTATAAAAAGAGGTTTGTGGTTCCGTGAAGAAAAATAATTTTCACGGTTTATAAAGCAATGGTAAGACCTCATCCTGAATATGCGGTGCAGTCATCTCGAGTCCACAGGTGGATTATGGAGTCGGGGGAAGCGCAGGAGGTGACTCCAAAGCTAATAAAAGCAATGGAAGATGTTCCTTATGTAGAGATATTAAAGTTGCACTTGTTTAGCCTTGAAAAAGCAGACTGAGGGGGATAGGATTACATTGTATTAGCCTTGTATGTATTTATACAATGAACTCTCTGCTGCCCTGCCGGTATCTATTAACCGCTCCGTATCCTGAGGTTAAGTCCTGGGGGAACGCATGGGAACTCGGTTCCTGCACTATTTTTGCAGAGAAAACGGAGTTCCCTTTGGTCCTTCCCATACTCTTTAAAACTTGTATTCAGGTGATCAATCATAGCTTTCCACGTGAAGTCACAATAAATATTGGATTTATCATATTTTTGTTTATATATAAATAATCAATAATGTGTCAGTTTTTTTGGTTTGATGTCATGATCCTCTTGGGCAAATTTTTCCTGCCGATATTTTTGATATTACTATTTTTAATTCATGTATTGCAGTGACTCCTCCTTGGATTCCCACAGCTTTCAGTGCTCGTCTGGGTTTCATGTAAGACGGGGATATCTAGTCAGGCTATATTTAGAGTTAGTAGCCGTTTCTGCCTTCTTCTAGCCGGCATTCAGCCGTTTTACAGCTGGAGAGGCAGCAGCGATCGATCATTTTGTGGGTTTTTACCAAACAAACGGAGGTTAAGATGCAGATAGTTTTTTTTTTTTTGCTGAAGCACAGTCACATCTTATTTCATGGGGGCCCGCCGCCTGCGTGGGTAGAGCAATTGTGGTAAGGGTCAGCGACTGTGGCCCAACTGATGTTTTGGAACTATATCTCCCAAGATGCTCAGTCACTCAACAGGTCGGATGAACCTCATGAGAAATGCAGTTCAAAAAGTTCCAGGTAGCCAAAGTTGCGGAGCCCGGGTTTAGGCCATAACAATTAGGAAATCTGCATAGAATATCCCATAATGTTTATCGTCAGTCATTACTTTTGGTCTTAATATTCTTAAGGCTGGGGTCAGACGAGCGTGATTTCTACGAACTGTACATCCGTGCACACGGACGTACGTCAGTACGGAAGACGCAGTAGTGGCCACACAGTCCGTTTTTTTCACTGACGTATTTTTTGACGGATGTAGGAGAGAAAATAAATTAAAAAGCAAAACCATTATGTCCGTGAAAAATGCTGGACGTATAAATGCAGTCCGTCTGACCACGTTCCATCACTCACACACAAAGCTATGCAGACGTTGCGGACGCAGCGCACTTTGTGCGGCCGTTCTAGGGGTTGTACGTTCTTGCCTGCCTTGCGTCCGTGGGCCGCGGCCGTTGTGCGTCCGCAGTTCAGTGCGGACCTACTTCATGTGTCAGGCTCCAATGGGCTTTCTGTCATGCTATCACGGACGTACTTTAAGGCTAGGGTCAGACGAACGCATTTTCGCGTTGTCTGTGAAAAAGTGCGTTCGAACGAATGGATGTATTTTTTCACGGAGTACGCGATAGCGGTCATACGATGCGCATTTGCATCCGTGATTTTGTACGGATCATCAATAAAACACTTTGTGCATCTGGACGTTATGTTGGCCGGACATTAGCAGCGTCTGACATCTCCAATTCACGCACACACGCCTCTAGCGGACGCAGCGCACTCTGTACAACCGTACTAGAGGTTTTACGTTCTCGACAAAATGCGTTTGTTTTCCACTTGCGTTGTGCAGCCGGACTTTTGTGCGACCGTACTTCGTATATTGGCCGTCATTGCCCGGCATTTGCTGCTAGTGCGGCCGTGATTAAGTGCGCCTGCACGCGCGTTCGCACTGCGCTCGTCTGACCCCAGCCTTAGGCGCAATCACGGACGTGAACACTACGCTCGTCTGACCCCATCCGAAAGGTCTTCATTTCGGCAAACAAATGATAGGTTACTAACCTGTACAGTCACCAGCTTTTCATCCACCCTTACTTCCTTGGTAAAAAAGTCAGCGCCGATGGTGGCTCTGTAGTGGTTGCTAAAGCGACTGTTCACATACTGGTTCATCAGTGCGGATTTCCCCACGCTAAAAAGGAAGGAAGAGTCAGTCACATTACAAACAGTATCCCCAGTAGTATATAATAGTGTTGTATCAGCGTTCATGTTGTACAGATCATTTGGTAGTAAGTACTCCTTGTGGATCTGTCAGTGGTTTTCTGCATGGGGGCGGCCATCTTGAATTAACATAACATTTATCACCCCCTAAGTTACAGTTACTGATAAATACAATTAGCTACAGAGGTCATGTGATATCAACAGCCACGGCGGCGGCGGCCCACTAAACACATAAATCAGCTCCCAGCATGCCATGGTGCAGGAAACACAAAGTGGTTTCTGTGACGTCTTGGGAGTCGCTCGGTGTGAAATATTTCATTTAAATCTTTGTACATCGAGAGGCATAAAATGAGACGGGGGGGGGGGGGGTCTGACTGCAACGACTTCTGCTTTCATATTGAATCCAGACAGTCAGTGCCGCAAATTGCAATATGTTACTGATTATATTAATATGCAAATGTCCATCCAATATAATTTAATGACATTAAGTAACAAAACCTATCAGGGAGGGATGGGATAAAACCAAACACAAAGGGTGCGGGTGAAGACTGTGAAAACACAAAAGGCACTAAAGTCTGACTTGGATGAAGCGGTTTGGTATTATTGACCAACCTCTTATTTACAAAACCCTGCTGGTGTTTACAAGCTTATCTCTTTCCTGCAGCCTCATCATATCTGAAATAGAGGAGCAGGGTCATCTAGAAATAAGAGCAGAACTAATCCTGTGAGGTCAATAAACTGTCAGGCAGGAATAAAACAGAAAATTAATTGTCAATACAACGGGAAAGAAACAAAATCTGTTCCAGTGACTGTTACAAGTTGTGCAGACACTTTAAGTTAAGCAAGAGAAAATATATATATATATATATATATATACACACACACATACAAATACATACATACACACACACACACACGTCTATTCACTAAAGGTGAAACTTTGGAGAACTCACAGGAGAAGTGAAATTTCTAGGTCAAAATAGTCAAACCAGAAAAATTCTCCCATTCAGGCCGGGGTCAGACAAGCGCACTATGTGCGCCCGTACTGACGTGCCTCCTGGCGTCTGTTGCAGCGCTGTGACGCTTCGACAGGGCTGGCCACACGCTGTAGCGCACGCACGAATTGTGCGCGCTACAGTGGGCGTGCTGACAGCCTCCCCGTCGCAGCGCTACGACACGTGTCGACAGGGCTGCAGAGTGTGATTCTCCATAGGAGGATCGAGCCTTGGAGCACTGAGCGCACTGACTGCACTCAGCGAGGTGGCCAGACGGGCTTCAGAGTGGAAGGAAGGTCCACTCTCACTGATGTTCCTTCCAGTCTGCAAAATGCTTGTCTGACCCCGGCCTCATCTAACTTTCCAAATCGGCTATTTGGTCTAGATTGTTATCTTCTCCTATATAGGATAGGATATATGAGAATAAAAATTAAAGAATAAACTTAAAATATATATATATCTGATAGGCAAACTAGAGCCTTACATATAAATATGTAATAAATAAACTCTATGATACAATGTTCCATGGGTGCACCGGCACCCCCTTGTGCAGGGGGGCAGCAATTGTGGCCCTCCAGTTGTTTTGCAACAACATTTCCGCAAGGCTCAATCAATCTAATGAGTGCCTGAGCAATGAGCATCATGGGAGATGTAGTGTCAAAACATCTGGAGGACCAAGGTTGCTGACCCCTGCCCTAGTGAATATGAATATGCTGCACATGCTACCGACATTCCGATTTGAGACCAACAGGGTTAGTCAGAGAAAGGTGAAACTCAGGAGAATGGCTGGAGAAGTGAAAATTCTAGGTCAAAATAGCCAAACCAGAAAAATTCTCCCATTTATCTCTCACTTTCAAATCAGCTACTTTGACCTAGACGTTTCACTTCTCCAGTCATTCTCCTGGTTTTCACCTCTCTCTGAATAAACCTGTAAGACTAATACTGCATACATTCAAAATATGCATGGTATTCACACGAGAAATATAAAAATAGCACAAAATCTGAACTTTCCGTCACTCCGTAATACAGATGGTGCAAAAAAAAAATATATATATTAATAAACACATATATATATATACCCCAAATTCAGAGCACTCCACTTTAATACACGGTTTTAAATATTTAATCCTTAATCATCAGATCAGTATTTGTTAAATCTATAATGCCATGTTAAAGTGGATTTCCCTGCACTTTGCATGTTGTGTTTATTGGTCTCTGAAGCGCTCTTATGAAAAATGCATGTTCAGGTTGTGTGCAGCCATTCTGGTTTTGTATACATCAGTTCCCCCATCTGTATGATATGTAAAATCGTTTGCAGTGTAGGCTCTCTGGACATCATGCTGATCCGTTCTACTCTGCCTTATAAATACATACAGACTGAGTAGGGTTGTCAGATCGGCCATGTTTTCCTAGACACATATAATTTCTTAATGCTGATGGGCAGTGCATGAAAAATGCCATCCCACAGGTTGCAGAATCCATGTGCAGCAGGCAAGAAATCGAGACAGAATCCCAGGTGACCTGCCTGGATTTCCTTCCTTCAGCATGTGAATTATACTGTAGTGGAAATATGCTGGAAGATGGCCGCCATTATAAGCCATTCTTGTTCAGAATATTTGTTCGTTTGAAAAGAACTAGGCAAGTTTGTAGCTGAAACTAGAATGAGGTATACGTAGAAATTTAGGAATGTGTTTAGATTAGCAGAAAAAGCAATTAAAGCCCTATGAAAGATCTCTGCTGTTTCCGGCACGGAGGAGAAAAGCGAAGTAGATACTCCAAGGTCCTTGGGGCCCGCAGAAATACAAAGGAGTATAGAGATCAGACCAGGTGCCATCTGTAACAAGTAATTGTAGGCTCTAGGGAGGGGGGCGCAGCCCGGAACAGTGAGAGCAACTAATTAGGATTCACTGAAACTAACATGAAGTTTGCCAATTTACAGCCAATTTAATGGAATGTCTTTGTATTAGCCAAAGGGAGGTATTAACCCACATGGGGTGGGAGAGTGTCATCGGGAGGTGGGCTAATTGGGATGTACCTAATTATGTATTTGGGGTATAAGATTGGATGTCACGAGGGACTCGGGGCTCATTCTTTGCGATTGAATCCTGTTTGAGCATCTGTTGTGATATCACAATAAAGTTTGCCTTTCCTGAAGAGACTCGTGTTCAGACAATCCTTGCTCGTGTCCGGTCCAGCCTCGTCTTGAGTGAACCCGTCTGATTCCGGTTACAATACAAGATGCAGGGCAGCACTTTTCCCTGTGCTGCCCTCTATATGATAGTCATAGGAGTCCAGGAAAACATGGCCGACCCGGCAACCCTAATAAAAAGACATGTTGTGGAAGTTCCACAGTACCACTACTGGCCACGCTTATTTTCCCCACAATGTCAAATTAGGCTAGGGTCAGACGAACGCATGTTTCACGTTGTCCGTGAAAAAGTGCGTTCGAACGAATGGACGTATTTTTTCACGGAATACGCGATAGCGGTCATACACAGTGGCGTAGCGTGGGGGGGCTGGGGGGGCCGTGGCCCCGGGCGCAGTTTTGTTAGGGGCGCATTTGCCCCTAAACTGGCCCGGGGGTTGAGGGGACGCAGATGCCGGGCAGCGCGGGAGCGCCTGCCCGGTCTTTAACAGTCTGTCCTGTTAGGTGATGCGGCTGCGCGGCGTGCGCAGCCTGTCACGTGGTCCGGCTAATCAGGTGGTACGGAGTCTCTGTACCACCTGATTGGCCGGACCACGTGACCGGCTGCGCGGCATCACCTAACAGGACGGACTGTTAAAGACCGGGCAGGCGCTCCCGCGCTGCCTGGCATCTGGGTCCCGGTCCCCTCAACCCCCGCCGGAGCTGGGGCCTGGGGCAATATCCAGGTAAGGGCTGGGGCAAATCCATGAGCTGGGGCAAATCTATGAGCTGGGGCAAATCCATGAGCTGGGGCAAATCCATGAGCTGGGGCAAATCCATGAGTGAGCTGGGGGGCAAATCCATGAGTGAGCTGGGGGCAAATCCATGAGTGAGCTGGGGGGCAAATCCATGAGTGAGCTGGGGGGCAAATCCATGAGTGAGCTGGGGGGCAAATCCATGAGCTGGGGCAAATCTATGAGCTGGGGCAAATCCATAAGCTGGGGCAAATCCATGAGATGGGGGCAAATCCATGTGAGAGCTGGGGCAAATCCATGAGTGAGCTGGGGGGCAAATCCATGAGTGAGCTGGGGGGCAAATCCATGAGCTTGGGGCAAATCCATGAGCTTGGGGCAAATCCATGAGCTGGGGGGCAAATCCATGAGTGAGCTGGGGGGCAAATCCATGAGTGAGCTGGGGGGCAAATCCATGTGAGAGCTGAGGCAAATCTATGAGTGAGCTGGGGGGCAAATCCATGAGATGGGGGCAAATCCATGAGATGGGGGCAAATCCATGAGTGAGCTGGGGGGCAAATCCATGTGAGAGCTGAGGCAAATCTATGAGCTGGGGCAAATCCCCGTGAGCTGGGGCAAATCCATGAGTGAGCTGGGGGGCAAATCCATGAGTGAGCTGGGGGCAAATCCATGAGCTTGGGGCAAATCCATGAGCTGGGGGCAAATCCATGAGCGGGGCAAATCCATGAGCTGGGGCAAATCCATGTGTGAGCTGGGGGGCAAATCCATGTGTGAGCTGGGGCAATATCGATAACGTCCACAGGTTGGGGGGGGGGCGCACAATTCTTTGCTGGCCCCGGGCGCTGACAACCCACGCTACGCCACTGGTCATACGATGCGCATTTTCATACGTGATTTTGTACGGATCATCAATAAAACACTTTCTGCGTCTGGACGTTATGTTGGCCGGACGTGTGCAGCATCTGACATCTCCTAATCACGCCGCTATGCGGCCGCAGCGCACTCTGTACGTCAGTAGTAGCGGTTTGACGTTCTCGAAAAAATGCGTTCATTGGCCACTTGCGTTGCACGGACGAACTTTCGTGCGGCCGTTCGTCGTATGTTCCCCGGCATTGGACGTCATTTGCTGCTAGCACGGCCGTGATTTCGTGCGGCTAAACGCACGTGAAAAATGCGTTCGTCTGACTCTAGCCTAAGGGATCATGACGTTCAAAGAGCGATTTCATCACTTCATGACATCACTAGCCGCAGTTCCAGCGCTGAGGGGGTCACCATCATCCTTCCATGTGGGTGCCACTTATTGAGGTCATCAAGCAGGCCTGGATCATTGGCCCTCAACTGTGGAGTCGCACTGCTGCCTCAGCTCTCAGCTGTCCCTCACCCTGCGGCATGCCACTGGACGGGAGCGACAGCAAAAGTTTGAAAGGGAAGACCTGAAAATTGTCTTTTATATGTATAAAAACAGATAGGGCGTGATTCCCTGTCCGACGAACGCGCACATTTTAAAGCTTTTTTTTTCCTCATTTAAGCATAAAATAAATGCACCTTACCCGGCATTCCCGATGAGGAGAAGTTTCAGGTGTCTCCTGGGAAACATGCTGCAGGACGTCCAGAGGAAAGAGGACACACGACGGAAAAAGGGAATAGCACTAGGATGAGAAAAGAGAAAAAAAAAAAACCTTGATAAAAACAATGAACCGCGGAATCTAATCACGAGAAAGTCTATAAAAGAAAAATATGTGAGTAATGTTTGGATCGTAAGATCACGGAGCACTGCAGCAAGAAAGCTAAAAGTAGTGTGAGCTGTATAGGAGGGTATTAACCCTTTCCTGAACGAAAACGATTCGATTTTGCATTGTGATATATTTACATACAAAATCTAGCCTAGCACAGTTAATTTGAATACATTTTTCATACAAAGATTAGGGAACCCCCCGGGAAGAAATTTAATTCCCTGAGACCTCATCCTGTAGTTCTGTTAGGAAGCTGCAAGGAGCAGCCCCCACCCTCACTGTAACAAAAAATTCAACAAACTTTACTGCTGCATTACAGCAGCCAGGGAGAGGACAGAATACAGGGAGAGCTATGAGTCATTCAGTGCTGTACAGGGATAAGATTCGGGGGGGGGGGTTATACTGACTGAAGTTCCCTGTACAGTACAGATACTCTAGTTTCCATACACAAGCATTATGCAGCACATACAAATATTGGTATTTTTTGGAAGCTGCATTGTAGTAATAATGTCATTACGATTCCCTGTAAGCGGGAGATTTCATCATTTTCTTTTCTATCACATTTATTGGATCTGACACATAGACCATTTCTGCCTGTATGCTGATAATGCAGACCCTGTGTGACATGGTGCGAGATAAGAGACACCATCTAGAGTTTAAAACCTTTCCTCTTATTTTTGAAGCTCCGTCATATATTTAGGATGTCCTGGTTTACAATAAAGTTCTAAATTGTAATAAAGGTTTCCCTTGTTCTAAACAGCGTTTTGAGTTAATTAAAAGGGACACTACCACTTACATGAGCTGTAACTAGATTACTTGTGCATTAGGCTATTGTCCTGCCTTCGAGATAAGAGCTGGCAGCTGAATGAGATAAAACAGGGATCTTAGAAGACTTCTAAATCAACCACTTGGTGATGTCCTTTGAATACATCCCACACACAATGATGTGATTCAGCTACTTGACCCATAAGAGGTTATTCACTAACCTCCAAATTGGTCACAGGATTGCAACGAAGGTTTGGTGCAATTTCGGGCCAATTAGTCTATTCACAAAGCTGTCATTTCTGCAAATTCAGACGAATTAACAACGAAATATAGTGCAATAAAGTAATAGACCGCAGCACCGAAATTGCCCCATATTAGACTATCGGGTCTTCTATTCACAGAACGCAGAACTGCACCGAAATGCCCTGATTTTCGGTGGTTCAGTTTATTTTACCATTATTAATTTTAATCTTAAGAACACCTTTTTGTATTTTTTTTTTGGAAACTGTTTTTCATTTTTTTTTTTTATTTATTTTGTAGCATACCTTTTTATTATTTTTAAAAAAGGACCATTTGGACTCATTTTACAACATTTTCTATTGCTTAAAACTCATGTTTGGTGAATTGGAGACTTCCTTTTTTTTTTTTTTCTCTCCGCTCGGTGGAATTCGCCGAGGCCACTTTGGCACTGTTCGCCAACTTTTCCGTGAGACTTTGGCGACTCCAATTTCGGCAAAATACGCTGACCATTCACTAAATAGTGAATTCACCGTAATTCACTGAAATTTCGGTGCTTTGTGAATAAACCCTATAGACTTCATATGGTCATTTCCGCTGAGTGTGGAGCCAGATCTGTAAAGATACTGGGGGGGGGGGGCAGGTTACAAGTTCAACACAAAAGATCACACAATGGATGCACCCAGTGACACATATAGAGGAAAATATCACACAATGGATGCACCCAGTGACACACAGAGGGAAATATCCCACAATGGATGCACCCAGTGACACATATAGAGGAAAATATCACACAATGGATGCACCCAGTGACACATATAGAGGAAAATATCACACAATGGATGCGCCCAGTGACACACAGAGGGAAATATCACACAATGGATGCACCCAGTGACACATGTAGAGGAAAATATCACACAATGGATGCACCCAGTGACACATGTAGAGGAAAATATCACACAATGGATACATCCAGTGACACATAGAGGAAAATATTTTCTTAACTAAACATACAAGAGAAAAACAAATCATATGTAAGATATCAGCAACATCAAATATACACAATAAGGACATTTTTGGTGGCAGTGGCCCTTTAAAAAAGTCTCAGTATAGCCTCATCTCTAGCTTCAACTCCAGTGGCCTCTCCTAAATGTGAGTCTCCCTCTGCAGCCATGTAAAATGTTGGGAGGCAGGATGTCAGCTAAAGCGAATGTATTCTAATGCTAAACGAGCATTTGATTAAACCTACAACACTATTTAAAATGTAAATGACTAAGCGGAGATAAACAGAGACACAAAGTAACCATGCTGTTCATTGTGGCCAGATTTCTGCTCATCCGAGCATTACTTAACCCACTGAATGCACAGCCAGGACTGTAAGAAATAAAAAGCATGGTAATTTTGGGTAACAGTGAATCAATTATCTTAGGTGGGGATGGAATTCAGTGCAAAACACATACCTTGCAACATGGGGAAGTATGAGATCTGGAGAGTGTTGGTGGGACTAGAAGGTGGTGTGGCAGTGATGCAACGTATTATTATTATCGTCATCATTTATATAGCGCCAACAGTTTCCGCAGCGCTTTACAATTACCAAAGGGAACGAGATATGTCACCGATGTGCTTGGAAAGGCATCGAACCAGTCCCCCAGGCTGAAAACAAATGGGATGAACATGCCCCAAAAGGGATGGCGCGTTGGCAGGTATGCATAACAGAATTAGGGTTGCCAGACTGGCCATGTTTTCCTGGACACATAATTTATTCACGCTGAAGGGCAGTGCATGACAAATGCAACCCTGCAGCATGTATAATCTATATGCTGCAGGTAAGGAATAACAAAGGAATCCCAGGTGACCTGCCTTGATTTAATTCCTGCGGCATATGAATTATACATGTTGCAGGGCAGCACTTTTCCCTGTGCTCCCCCTCTGTATGAAACAGTAATGCGTGTCCAGGAAAACATGGCCGATCTGGCAACTCTAGTATACACTTACTTTATAAAATGACAGCTTTATAACCTATAGTGAGGCGTATTGCAGTCCAGTCGTTAGACCGGCGCCTCCAGCTGACAATGTTCGCAATATTAATGGCTTGAGTCGCTATTCTCACCTAGCCTCAAGCTTTGCTTGCAGCCGGGCATTGCGGCTACTTACTGTAAGTTAACGGCTCCTACAATCTGCAAAGGAGCCCTTTAATGCAGTTAGTCCGAGAAGAACAAGCTATTCCAACGTAGGTCGCTCTAGGTTCAACATGGTCCTCGGCAAAGAGCCATGAACATGGCATATAAAGGCTCACCAGCGCATGCGCGGCTATAATGCACACAGCCAAGCAGATGCAACCTCCAGGGTGAAGGAGAGAGCTCTGCTTTTGTGACCGCGGTTCATGTTTATTTTACATGGGCGCAAGTTACTCAGAGGATCGTACACGTGGATTAATAGGTATATGGGGTTTTAATTTCATTACGACACTCTATTACAGCACATTATTTTCGTATAAAAAGGTCCACTACCCCCAGGCACTCTGTTCAGCAGCATAAAACAGGGTTAAGGTTGGTGTTAGACAAGTGTTTATGAGCGGAACGAACATCCACTCGACGCCCGTCTGGTCACCTCGGTGAGCGCAGTTAGTGCGCTCATCGCTGCAAGGCTCCACCCTCCTATGGATGCAGCACGCCCGCTGTAGTGCGTGCAACTCATGCGCGTGCTACAGCGTGTGGCAGGCCCAGTCGAAGCGTCACAACGCTGAGACGGACGCTGGGAGGCACGAATTCGAGCCATGGCCTCTGTAATGTACTGAAGGCGAACAGAACTCAACATTAAGGCTGGCGTCAGACAAGCGCGCTATGTGCGCCCGTACTGACGTTCCTACCGGCGTTAGTCGCAGCGTTGTGACGCTGCAACGGGGCCGTTTCACATAATTGTGCGCGCGCACAAAATGCACGCGCAACAAGCGTCCGTTATCCAAGCCTCTCTGTCAAAGCGCTAGGACGCGTGTTGACGGAGCTGCAAAGCGCGATTCTCCATAGGAGGCGGCCAGACGGGCGTCGAGTGGAAGGAACATCCACTCTCACGGACGTTCCTTCAGCTCTCCAAAGACGCTCGTCTGACACTAGCCTTAAGGGTTTATTCACTAAAGCGTGAACTGTGACCACTTGATAAACCGTGTGACATTTAATGAGAGAAAATAGCTGAATTGCAAAATAAAAAAAATAAATTCCTCACTTTATGCATCATTAGCTAATCCAAATGGAAATTCTGGATCCTGTTATGGCTCTCCGCCATGAATGCTCCTGCATACCTAAATGGAGAACCTATCATAGATACATATATATATATATATATATATATGTATCCCGAGTATCGCAGTACGTAGGGATTCCTTTTTTATTGGACTAACATTACATTTAGGCCGGGGTCAGACGAGCGTTTTGTAGAACGGAGGGAAAGTCTGCGAGATTGAACGTTCCTTCCACTCTGACGCCTGCGTGGCCACCTCACTGAGCGCAGTTAGTGTGCTCAGCGCTGCAAGGCTCGATCCTCCTATGGAGGATCGCACTTTACATCCCCATCGAGAGCGCATCGTAGCCCTTCGACGGGGAGGCTTTCAGAACATCCGCAGCACGTCTGCAATTTGTGTGCCCGCTACAGCATGTGGCCTGCCCCGTCTTAGTGTCACAACGCTGTGACGGACACCGGGAGGCACATCAGCACGGGCGCCGCGCACATAGTGCGCTCGTCTGACCCAGGCCTTAAAAGGCAAGCTTTCAAAAGTATAATATAAAACACAAATCCAAGATCCCCTTGCACTCCAAATTAATCCAATAGAATAGTAAACGCCTGGTGCTGGGACCGGGTGCACACTAGGCGTTTTTTAGTGCGCACTAACGCGCGTTAAAACGTACTTACCGGCGTGCGCTGCAGCATATAATTACACGGATAGAGAAGAGCACACGCATAATGCGCGCTACGCATAACGCTCACTGAAGACGTCCGTCATGGAAACACCAAGACTTGTGCGCTAGGATTGACGCGACGTTGGCCGCATGCTGAACGTCAAATGTCGTTCCAGCCCAGCTTTTTTTTTTTTTTTTTTCCCCATTCAACTCAAATACAGTTTTTACGACGTGCGTCAAAATTAACGCATCGTCTGGCGTCTACCATCTCTTCCGTCATTTTTAAACGCACATGTGCGTCGTATTTAAACGCACGTCAGTGCGCACAAATAAAAACGCCTAGTGTGCACCCGGCCTAAGAATTAAGAAATCCGATGCCCTGCAACAGAGGACTAATAAACAAAAAAAAACCTTTATTGAATATCAATGTTAATCTTTAAGCAATAAAAGTTTGTTATTTTTATATTAGTCCTGTGTTGCAGGGCAATAATATATATATATATATATATATATTATATATATATATATATATTTTTTTATTTTTTTTTTATCTGTACAATTATGCATGTACAAAAAATAAAAGATCAAATAAATTGTCTAAAATTCCATCCTAAAACTTTGAAATTTGATTTATTTTTATTTAGTCTAATTGCACTTTCTAGTGAAAAATTCCCGTATACAGTTAACTATTTTGCACTTAATTCTAGCACTGCATCGCTTAGTCAGAGC
Organism: Leptobrachium leishanense; assembly: GCA_009667805.1. Classification (NCBI taxonomy): domain Eukaryota; kingdom Metazoa; phylum Chordata; class Amphibia; order Anura; family Megophryidae; genus Leptobrachium; species Leptobrachium leishanense. The sequence continues at coordinate 126,011,436 of CM019071.1, forward strand.
AATTTACAAAGGACAAACTACTCGGAGCGTGCGATAGTAAGACAGCGTCTTAAAAAAATATTGCCAATAAAAGGCAAAACATGTAGAATAAATACTATATATGTACAATAAATTGTAATAGAGGTGATGAAAAATAATAATATTTTACATTTATAATATTTTCTCCTTTTCTCTTTTTTTTTTTTTTATATAAAAAAAAAACCATAGACGTGTAAAGGACTGGAAAATAGCAAATTTTATCTAGAAATATAAAAGTTAATAAAAAAAAAAAAAAAAATGGAGATATAATCCCCAAAAATATAAATCACCAGTCAGATAGGTAGGGAGCACATGGCGCCTTTTATTCATAGGCGAAATCCCTCTCCCTCTGTATAATTAAATAAAAGAGATCCATAATTAAAATAATTATTTGTGATTTTATCTACCTTTTCCCCAATTCAGCTACTTTGGCTAAAAAATGTGCGATTCCCAGCAGGTCAATTCCCATCTTTCCGAATAGCCTTTATCATTAGATAGTACATACCCTTTGGGGCAGGGATGGGGAAAGCTCTTCGCTCAGAGACACCGCTTGCTGGTCATCAGGAAGGTTTGGGAGTCATGCTGGAACTGGAGGAGTTCCTGGTTCCTGGACATGTGAAGGAAGGTGGAGTTGAAGTAATAGGTGCAGGGGAGGTGTCAAGTTCTATAGACCTAAGGTGCAGGCACTAGGCAAGAAAAAAAAAAAGACAGGTATAAAAATAAAAGTGTAATGTGCCAGGGGGCAAACTAGATCTAATCTTGAGATTATGGGGCAGAGGAATCCTGTGTGCCCGGCTGGCTGGCAAGCCGCAGCGCTCGCAAATCTACTCAGGACATAGATACAAACCCGGCAGCGATAAGTGCACGCTAAGAATAGAGACACATCATCCTTATGTACAGGAATTTATGCTTAACCCTTTTGAATGCTGGATGTCAGCAGTGTCTCCTGGCGTGCAAAGGGTTAGGCTAGCGTCAGACGAACGCAGTCATCACGTCCGTGTCGCCGCACAGTTTAACGTCCGTCGCAGCATTGATTTGTGATCAATAGAGACCAACACACACGTGCGCACCGAAGTGCGCACGCACCACGCAGGTGGGAACGGACGCCATTTAGGCCTCGACGTAAAAGCGCTGCGACGGACGTCCAGAGTGCACCGCGTCTGCGTAGCGACCTGTGTGCGGATGACGCGACGTCAGACGCAGCGCATTTGCGACATCCATCCGTTGAAGCGCAGACTTTTTTTTTTTGGTCTGGCTGACTGTACCTGTCTTTTAATTATAATAAAAAAAATTTGAGTCCCATATTTCCCTTTTTGTTTTTATACATCCGTCAAAAAACAACGGACCGTGTGGGGTCTACAGTATCTTCCGTCAGTACATCCGTCCATCATGCGCGCATGCAGAGTGCTTTCGTCTGACATTAGCCTTAACGGGAGCGGTTACCCATCCGAACGCGTTATTCGTGTTATGGGTTTCGTGAAAAAAAAGAATTGGTACAGGAATTTGCATCCCTCCCCCCAAACTAATATGAATGTTGTTTTTTTTCAATATGGAATAAACGAATAGGAATTTGACCCGTTTTGCAATTTTAAAATTGCCTTCCCTTTATTATGATTATATATAATGTAATGATTATATAGAATAATTCTTCCCCGCTCGGACTTTTTTAGCAGGACACTCGAATTCCCTGGTGAGCCCTGCCTGGTTTAAGAAGAGCCAGAATCTGTTGCCTAAAAATAAAAATGGAGCAGAATGTTATAGGGTTTAAAATAAGGAGTAATCCTAACCCTAAGGCTAGGGTCAGACGAACGCATTTTCGCGTTGTCTGTGAAAAAGTGCGTTCGAACGAATGGACGTATTTTTTCACGGAGTACGCGATAGCGGTCATACGATGCGCATTTGCATCCGTGATTTTGTACGGATCATCAATAAAACACTTTGTGCATCTGGACTTTATGTTGGCCGGACATTAGCAGTGTCTGACATCTCCAATTCACGCACACACGCCTCTAGCGGACGCAGCGCACTCTGTACAACCGTACTAGCGGTTTTACGTTCTCGACAAAATGCGTTCGTTTTCCACTTGCGTTGCGCAGCCGGACTTTTGTGCGACTGTACTTCGTATATTGGCCGTCATTGCCCGGCATTTGCTGCTACTACGGCCGTGATTAAGTGCGCCTGCACGCGCGTTCGCACTGCGCTCGTCTGACCCTAGCCTAAAACAATCAGTTACAAGTTTTTATAAAGCGCTAACAAGTTCCGTAGCGCTGTACAATGGGAGGCAAAATAACAAATATACATACAGGTTCAACATACAGAACAGTAGGAGAGAGGGGCCTGCTCAAGAGCTTACAATCTAAGAAGAGAGGGGTGACACACTAGGTTAGCGTAAATGTTTTTCACAAGGCCCTCCATTAAACACACACACACACAGGGCCTAACAAACGCACGGACGTTCCCAGCATTCCTTGACATTTATAGGGTTAAAGGAGGAGAGAAAGTTATATAAGTTAAAACACACAGACCAGTAGGAGAGAGGACCCTGCTCAAGAGCTTACAATCTAAAAGAGGAGAGGGGGGAGACACACTAGGTAAGGGTAAATAGAGAACATGAAGTAGCGGGGGCACATGTGGTCTGGTTGGGGAAATGAACAGTGGGGGGGGGATTATGGAATGAGCCTATAGGCTTCTCTAAAGTATTGTGTTTTCAGAGACTTCTTAAAGGACTGGAGAGATGGGGAGAGTCTAATGCTGCGGGGGACGGTGTTCCGCTGAAAGGGGGCAGCTTGGGAGTAGTCCTGGAGGCGAGGGTTGGGGTGCAGGTACGTGGAGATAACATCAGATCATTGGCAGAGCGAAGTGGTCGGGATGGGATGTACCCGCTAATAAGGGAGGAGGTGTAGGCAGGGGCGCGGTTATGGAGAGCTCTGTACATGAGCACCAATATTTTGAATTGGATTCTAAAGGAAACGGAGTTAGTGAAGAGATTGACAAAGGGGTGAGGTGTGGTAGGTGAGGTGTAGGAGCCTGGCACAGGCGTTCATAACAGAAAGCACAGGGAGAATCTGGGATCTCTTAAGGCCAGAAAGAAGGAGGTTACAGTAGTCAAGGCGGGAGATAAGAGCTTGGATGAGCATTTTAGCAGAGTCCTGATTAAAACAAGATTAGGGTGTGCACCCATGCAACATCTATTAATCACATATCTATACTTGGATAATTTTGTACAGAAGAGTTATTTTTAGTTAGAGTCAATATTCACCAGATTTATCACCAACCAGATAAGAAACAAACAAAATATCAATGTAGGGATCAAAGATGAATTCTTTATCCAACCTATAACCTAAACCTAACTTCTAAATGTAGAATGACGCTCCACGTCAGCGGAGACATTCACATTGAACGTGTTCCGATATTGCAATATTAATGGCGGCCGAATTTGTCAGGTGTGTGATTCGGCTGCGTCTGAATTGGAGCATCATTTTTATTCCGTCGTTTCTTTGATACAGTTTAAAACTGCATCATTGTCATAGGATACAGAGTCGAGGCAATTTAGCCCTTGGCTATTCTGCGACTGAATTCCTTTTTTCTTGGGATGGGCACAAATCATGTGGAGGAACAGCTCTAAAGAGAGTGCAAATAGCATTGGCATGAGGGGGCAGCCCTGCCTTGCGCCATTATGGACATCGATGGGAACTGTCAAGGTCTCTTTGATCCGGAGCTGGGCTGCCATGCCCTCAATGGTTGCATGGGCCCAGTTCTGCCTGCCAGAGACTCTTCTGAAGGATCCCCCCAACCTCCTTTTGGTGTCCGTTGATAGCACGGGTATAAAAAGTAGTCATTTACAATTTCTTAACACGGTCTTTCTACGGTGTTCACGATTTGTATATTATTATGATTATGACAGAGTAATGATGAGGAAATGTGGCGTCCTTTTGTGAATAGATCAGATTTCACAATGTAAGGCCATTTACTCCAAAGAGCATTGACTATCAAAGCAACGCCAGATGTTGCACCTGATTACATATCAAAGAGAACTGGCCAAATGTGTCCTGCAATTTAGAGGAGAACAATGGAGGCGGTAGCTTCTCCAGACTTTTTGTCTCTTTACACCTTGAATGGTCAATTTACTCTGCTAAACCCCCAACCTTGGAACTGAACTAGAGGAGTGACCTTTGGAAGGGCCACTACACAGAGGGTAGAGAGCTGACCCAAACCAACTTTAACCCTTTCACTGCTGAGGACGTGTGGGGAACGTCCTCATTGACTCCTAAGGAAAGATAGGGGTGGAGATAAGGGTTCCTTTGAACCCAGATATCTTCCGACTGTTTTCAGCTAGCAGGGTCATGTTTGGTATCATTAGAAAGGCCAGAGCATGTTTAAAGTAAAGAAAAAAAAAATAACAATACAGAAAAGAAAAATGTATTTTTTTAAGACGTGAAATGGCTCAGCAGTGAAGGGGTTAAGGCTCTATAACTACAAGGAAAAGCTCAGATTTCTCCTTGCTTTTTTAAAGGCGGTAGCTATTTGACTTGCCAAAGCATGAGGACAGACTAGGGCATGGTCAAGCCATATATAGCCATAATATTTGACCTCTGCAATGCAAGATCCTCCAGCAGAACCATATAGTCCCGAAGAAAGGATGAGAGGGCTCTGTATCTCCCAAGTCCCGCAATATGGAGGGATGTCTCTGCTCTAATTCACCATAAAGGGAACTACATCGGATTTTCCCTAAAGTCATCACCGTTCACTCCACCGTAGTTCTCACTCCAGTTTTCAAAGAGTTTTCCAACATTGTTTCCACTTATAGTTCCTGATGAAGTTATTTAGCGCGGATTTCACCATAGTTGTCACCGCAGTTTGAGATGAAGTTGTCCAGCGTTGTTTTTCCCCATGGTTTTCAGTGTGGTTTCACCACTTTATAAATCGCTGAATTATATTCACTGTCAGGGTTATTCAAAGAGAAATCGAAAAGTCACCGCACGGTCGGTGACTTTTCGTTCTCTTCAATTCGGTGCGATTTGGCGATCTCATTTCGGCGACCCTGCGGTGTCTTCAGCAAGCACCACAGGGCCGCCGTAGTGCAGGGAAAAGCCGCCGCAAACCCGACGAACACTCACCGCAAAATCCGGCGAACGCACACCGAAAACCGCAAAAACATCTGGATTAACTCCGCCGAAACACGCCAGAGAAACCCAAGTAGGAGCCGATCACAACGCAGAGCAGCCGCCGGAAAAACCCGACACCGCAGACGAATGTAGTGAGAAAATAAACAGTACGCTTAAATGTTTGAAAAGTAAAACGCTGTTTGCCAAGAAACTACTGAGCGAAAATGTCTGAAATTTACATATGATCCAATGAATGATAATAAAAAGGGCTGTTACAGAAATAACGATTAAAAAAAAAAAAAGGTTTGCAAAAAATCCCCAAAAAAAAAAATCTAAAAATAAAGAGAGACTTTTTACTGCAGAATATTATAATAAATGGTTTATTAGATATTGGATTAAACCGGGACTATTTTTAACATTGAAGCCTATGGGATTCTCCTGAATAAACCTGTCGAATGAAACCACCGAATGGCAGGGCATTTCGACAACTTTTCACTGCTGTTTTTTGTTCTCTGAATAGACGAAGCATTGCTTCTCTATGGGGATTTCACTGCCCTCGAACAGGCACCGTATGTGCAGGCAATTCGCCAGGATTTGGCGAACTGCCTGCTCTCTGGATAGCCGAATGGCCAGGAAAGGTAACCATACGGTCACCTTTCGCCAGCAATTCGGAGCCCTTTGAATAACCCTGTGTAATTTCAAAGAACGGTGAAACAACAGTAAATGAAAAACAGTCGTTGTTTACTGGTTATATGGAAGAATAGTGGTGGTACCCTGGTTTGTAGCAACTTCTCCTGCTGCTGTTGAATTTTCCTTCTCGTGATAGGCAAAATACACAGTAGCTGCAATAACAGTGATTTTTATTGTTGTTTGCAAGTATAGAGAATTTTGGTGCCACAATAGTGCTAAAGGAATAAGCATTTTAAGTGAAAAAACACAACATAAAGGAAAAGCAGGACTTATTTATGGAGGTGATGATCTATTGCGAAATTGGAGACTTCTTCCAGTTTAATCATGTGCAAATCCTTTCTCTCAATTCACTGGCATGTGAATAACCCCCTGAAGATAAAATGTTAAAAAAGCAATCCCCACAGGTTTTATTTTAATTTAAAGTAAACGTCATTATCATCTTCTCACAACTGATAAGGCCCCTCAGGTGCAAGGTTCACATACTGCTCCTCCCCAACACTTTCATTTGTGAGATTAACAGGGTTATTCAGAGAGCGGTGAAAAGCAGGAGAATGACTGGAGAATGAAAAATTCTAGGTCAAAATAGCCAATCCAGAAAAATTCTCCCTATTTTGACCTAGAATTTTTCATTCTCCAGTCATTCTCCGGCTTTTCACGCTCTCAGAGTTTAAACTGAAATTGCCTAACTGATGCAGCGGAAATTGCTACAAATCTGTATTTACAGTCTTGTAAACTGAATTTCAGTTCAACTCCCCTTACTGAGCAGTGCATAAAGGCTTTGGTAAAAAGTAATATGACCATCTGATGGGCCTCAATGGCCATGGACTTCTGGATCGACTGAAGTGATCAAAATATCTCCGTATACAGCCCGTGTAAGTGTAATGGATCAAAAAATATATGTATCTCTGGCATTTTATCACGATCAGTTCGTATTGTGGCCAGTGGCGTAGCGTGGGTTGTCAGCGCCCGGGGCCAGCCAAGAATTGTGCGCCCCCCCCCACCTGTGGACACGTTATCGATATTGCCCCAGCTCTCACATGGATATTGCCCCAGCTCATGGATTTGCCCCCAGCTCATGGATTTGGCCCAGCTCACACATGGATATGCCCCAGCTCATGGATATGCCCCAGCTCATGGATATGCCCCAGCTCATGGATATGCCCAAGCTCACACATGGATTTGCCCCAGCTCACACATGGATTTGCCCCAGCTCACTCATGGATTTGCCCAGCTCATGGATTTGCCCCAGCTCATGGATTTGCCCCCAGCTCATGGATTTTCCCCAGCTCATGGATTTGCCCCAGCTCATGGATATGCCCCAGCTCACACATGGATTTGCCCCAGCTCACACATGGATTTGCCCCAGCTCACACATGGATTTGCCCCAGCTCACACATGGATTTGCCCCAGCTCATGGATTTGCCCCAGCTCATGGATATTGGCACAGCTCTTGGATTTGCCCAGCTCATGGATTTGCCCAGCTCACACATGGATTTGCCCCAGCTCACACATGGATTTGCCCCAGCTCACACATGGATTTGCCCCAGCTCACACATGGATTTGCCCCAGCTCATGGATTTGCCCCCAGGTCATGGATTTGCCCAGCTCATGGATTTGCCCCCAGGTCATGGATTTGCCCAGCTCATGGATTTGCCCCCAGGTCATGGATTTGCCCAGCTCATGGATTTGCCCCCAGCTCATGGATTTGCCCAGCTCATGGATTTGCCCCCAGCTCATGGATTTGCCCAGCTCATGGATTTGCCCCCAGGTCATGGATTTGCCCAGCTCATGGATTTGCCCAGCTCATGGATTTGCCCAGCTCATGGATTTGCCCCCAGGTCATGGATTTGCCCAGCTCTCACCTGGATATTGCTCCAGCTCCGGCAGGGGTTGAGGGGACCCAGATGCCGGGCAGCGCGGGAGTGCCTGCCCGGTCCTGAAGAGTCCGTCCTGTTGAAGGTGATGTGGCGTGCGTGCGTGCGCAGGTCACGCGGTCCGGCCAGTCAGGTGGTACAGAGACTCAGTACCACCTGATTAGCCGGACCACGTGACCGGCTGCGCCTGCACGCAGCCGCTTCCCTTTAACAGGACGGACTCTTCAGGACCGGGCAGGCACTCCCGCACTGCCCGGCATCTGGGTCCCCTCAACCCCCGGGCCAGTTTTAGGGGCGCAAATGCGCCCCTAACAAAACTGCGCCCGGGGCCACGGCCCCCCCAGCCCCCCCACACGCTACGCCACTGATTGTGGCAAGATCTTCTGTCGGCAATCCAACCATCGCCGCCCGGAGTTGTTATATGACCATATTTGTTATGATATTATTATTATTATTATTATTCTTTATTTGCATAGAGCCAGCATATTCCACAGCGCTGTACAATGGGCACAATATAGACAGGGTTACAATACATTGAACAACAATTGACAAATCGGTACAATAGGAAACGAGGGCCCTATTCCCGTGGGAACTTACAATCTGGAAGGGTTGGGAGTGGAAACAGGTCGAGAGGGCCGCAAGGTGAGAGTGATGGGCCGCAAGGTGAGAGTAGTGATGGGCCGCAAGGTGAGAGTAGTGATGGGCCGCAAGGTGAGAGTAGTGATGGACCGCAAGGTGAGAGTGATGGACCGCAAGGTGAGAGTGATGGACCGCAAGGTGAGAGTGATGGACCGCAAGGTGAGAGTGATTGACCGCAAGGTGAGAGTGATGGACCGCAAGGTGAGAGTGATGGACTGGTTGGGGCAGTGAGGTGTATCAGTGAGTCGGGTGGTCGGCTTGCCTGAATAGGAATGTCTTAAGGGAGTGTTTGAAGGAAGGGAAACTTGGAGGAAAGTCTGACCGTACGAGGGAGAACGTTCCAGAGGATGGGGGCTGCGTGTGAGAAATCCTGCAGTCTATCATGGGAAGAGGTGATGCGGGGAGAAGCTAGGCGCAGGTCACTGTTTGACCTTAGGGAGCGGGCTGGGGTGTATTTAGTGATTAGTGAGGACAGGTAGCGGGGAGCTGAGTTAGTGAGAGATTTGTAGACCATGCACCTATGGTCGTGCCACTTGCCCTGGACAGATTAAGGGTTTAGGCTTGTCCTGCATCTACATATTGAAAAGAGGCTGCCTGCATGATGGGCAGAGGTTATCTTCCATGCTCGTGTAGCGCTCACTCCCGGAGGAGCCGCTGAATTTAACCTTGGGTTAGTCTCTCCGCACTAGGGAATAAATATACACCAGCACTGTTGTGGATTTTATAAATTAAATACTTTACTGGTCTCAATAAAGCGGCATATATAATGTAAGCACGGTATATAGAAAACAGGATTTCGTAATGCGAGAAACGCGTAGCGGTAAAAGAAACGTTTAACCCCTTCGTCTCTGGAGTGTAAGTCCCGTGCAGGTTATGTCCCAAAAAGTGTGTGTGTGTGAGCTCAGGTACCCGGGTACTATATTCGACTGGCCATTGAATGGATTTAATAAATCTTCGACTAGTCACGTTGGCGCCCTGTAGATTTAAGCAATACTGCAGCGTGCTTCATTAAACTTTGACTGTGGCCTGGAAGGCCTTTCACCCATCCGCCAGACAATCTGTTCTGCTGCCAGATCAAGGAAGTCTCTCCGCTGGATTATACTGGGACCCTGTGCCACCGGATCCGTTTCTCCTGCTTGTCCGTCTTCTACAACAAGATCTACGGCCTACCGCCTGCACTCCCAGTGGATCATCGCGGTCTCCTTACTCGGGGTCCAATCTGTAACTCTGTCTGTGCAAAACCTGTCAGCGGTGGATTACTAGGTCTCTGGCAAGTCACTGTATCGATCCCCAGCGTCAGCAAGGCAGCGCCTGCTCTCCGGCCTGGTAACGATTGCTCACAGTCTCACGTGCGTTTTACTCTGTTCACCGCTCGGCTCACACTGGCTCTCCTTCGTACGAGGCTGCGGATGTCCTTTCCTCCTTCCCCACCCACTTCCTGTCTCTGCCCCAAAGCATGCTGGAAAACGTAGTCCCATTGTGTCCAGTATAGTTTACATTGCGCTTGTCTCCCTCTGGTGGCCAAACCCGAGCAATACAGCAACAGAGTTTTAAACCGCGCTACACTAGAAATCAGAATGTGGAGGAAAGAACCAAGACGTACATGCCTTCGTTACCTTCCCCATGGGCATTTGTGAATGAGAGCCAGTAAATTAAAGCTGTGGCATGAAACCCGAATGGTTCAACAGACTGGACCATGAGCTTAGCTCAGAAAACATTTGCGGATCTCATTTTCCAAAACACACAGCAGAGTGGCGAGACCCGCCATGTTTTCTGGTCCACATATCACTTCTACTGATGGGCTGCGTGTGATCCAAACTTTATCTTGAAGTTGTTTATTTATTTTTTTAACAACTCCTTGAATAAATAAAAAAAAAATGTGCGAGTCCACCCTGAATGAACTTTGAACTATCTAGGTCTAGGATAATGGTGCATCATAGCACATTAATACAGACCTGTCGAGTCGCATTAGCTCTTATTTTACACACACACAGAAAATATTTGTTTCATATGCGCTCAAACCCCGTTTATCTACAAAAGAGATTTTTTTTGTCTACTAAACTCCCTGGATTTGGCTTAACGTGGCAGGTGGGCTAATTACTTTTATTGCCATTTCAGTAGACAAAGAAAATCTCTGCTTTAACATTTAGGTATATGGGATTTTGAGTGCATGTGATTGTAAAGGTAACGGCAATGTACAGAGATAGGCACCTCCAACCAAATATCTCTGTTCCCTCTTTCCATACACCTAATGACAACAGAAAGCGCCTCGATCTACAGCCGGTGGAAATCCACATTAACCTGAAGCCGCAAGGTCACTGCTTCAAAAGGGAAAAGGGGCGCCGTAACCCCAACGAATAGCATCCAAAATGAAAAAAGCAGGTCCTCAAGAGGAAAGTAGTGCCGGTAAACAACTTTATTCAAGGAGATAGCAAACCCCAAGAGTCAGACAATGTGACGTTTCGACCCAATGGTCTTAATCATACATGATTAAGGCCGTTGGGCCGAAACGTCCCATTGTTTGACTTTTGGTGTTTGCTATCCCCTTGAATAAAGTGGTTTACCGGCACTACCTTCCGCTTGAGAATCTGCTCTTTTCATTTTGGTTTTCGTACACCTGATGACCATCTTCATGATCACTTTTTCTACCATTAAAGCTGGGGCCATATCGACATACAGGAGTGCGGAAGAGAACAGACATTCTTTCCGCTCAGACGCCCATGTGGCGACCTCATTGTGCTCACAGCTCTACAAAGCGTGAGCCTCCTGTGGACAATTCCAATATGCGGAGGATGTACTCAGAAACTTGATTGGGTCCACAGCGGGAGGAGACAAGCAAAGCCCCCAGAACCAAACGCCGAGACGTATACTTCTTTGGGTAGTTTATCAATTCAAAAGGTTCACTTAATATTCCCTGTTACTTGAAACACAAAACCAAACAGGAGAATAATCCAATTAACAGCTGCAATACAAGATTCCTCCCAGACCTGGGGGCAAACACAAACGAATGCGATGACAATGGCCAAACTGTAATCACATTATACACAGATATAAACTGATAGTGAAGGTGAACAGTAGGGATGTGCGTTTCGGAATGTTCACGAAATTTCCCGATTTGGCCGATATTCCGAAACTTTTTGGATCCGAAAACGGCAGATCCGAACAAATTTTCGAGCCGAAACGAAAACTTTTCGAATGGAGTAGAAATGTGTAAAATCTAAATTAATTTTCGTTCCATTCGTGATTTCGGCTCCATTCTTGATTTCGGTTCTATTTCAGTAAATTTCGGACATCGTATTTATATCGCTGATTCTGTAATTAAATTTTGTATCATTCCCATCTCAATGTATCCTTCCTGTAAAACATGAGAAATCTCAATGGCAGAAGTATTGTATCGTATCCGAAAAACCATTAGTTTACGTCAAAACGAATAGACACTTTGAAATGAGAACAGACGTTACGAAAAACACGAAAATTTCCGAAATCACGAAAAAAAAGTCGATACGAAAACGAACCTAAAATCGGCGCGAAACGAGTCGAAAATTTACAAAATCCGAATATATATATATTGGCATACTTTAATCCCTTTCATACTACAGCTCGAAACATTCCTAAGGCATTTCAACCAAGCAGGTTTATTGAGGTGTAAACGGTGGCAACGGTTCGTCCATGTCCCTGGCCTTCGTCAACCCAAACAACACAGTGAAGGTGAACAATACACAATGCAATCAAAATTACAAGATCATTAATTGAGTAATGATTCTTGTGAATTTGATTTTTGTTTTACTTGTTGTATCATTTATTGTTCACTAGGCTTGTGCATATATGTGTATATATATATATATATATATATATATACACATATATGCACAAGCCTAGTGAACAATAAATGATACAACAAGTAAAACAAAAATCAAATTCACAAGAATCATTACTCAATTAATGATCTTGTAATTTTGATTGCATTGTGTATTGTTCACCTTCACTGTGTTGTTTGGGTTGACGAAGGCCAGGGACATGGACGAACCGTTGCCACAGTTTACATCTCAATAAACCTGCTTGGTTGAAATGCCTTAGGAATGTTTCGAGCTGTAGTATGAAAGGGATTAAAGTATGCCAATGTCTTGGCAATGCATTCCACAGTGTTATGTTCCATGTTGTTTACAGTCTTACTGTATTTTGTTGTGCCAATGTAGTTCACAGTGTGTGTTCAAGTACTGTGCTGCATCACAGCTATTGTATGCTTGTGCAGCGAGCTAATGGGGGGGGGGGGTGTAGAGATCCTTGACCGGCGCTAGCTGTGTGTGTGATATAGGCGTTTTTTTTTTTTTGTAAATATCATTTTTATTGGAAAGCATTACAATATATAATATACAATAAGCATTAGTCAATATATCAAGTTTCGCAATATGAGTGCATGGCTTCCCAATCTTATATATATATTTATCCAAAAGTCAGAATGAGGGAGGGGGTACAGTAGAGGGGATGAGAAGTTAAGAAAAAAGGAGAGAGAAGAAAGGGGCGTGCCCGCCCCCCAAAAGGACAGATGAAAGAAGATAGAGAGCAAGAATCAAAAAAAAAAAGAGAGGTTACCGAACATTAGATATAGGCGTTTTAACAACCGTATACACAGGGTCATAAAAAAAAAAAAAAAAAAAATATAGGTACTCTCCAATATTTCTGCTCCTAAATTAAGTATTATCCTGTCACTTTTAACTCACAACTCCCCATGCAAATTTGATATCAATTATTATTATTATTATTCTTTATTTATAAAGCGCCAGCATATTCCGCAGCGCTGTACAATAAACACAGTATAGACAGGGTTACAATACATTGAACAACATTTGACAAACAGTACAGGAGGAGATGAGGCCCTATTCCCGTAGGAACTCACATTCAATGTTAAACATAAAGAGAGTCTGGGTTTCAGGTCATCTTTATATGAATTGTAATAAATGTATTATATTTATGGTGACTTAATATGTTATCATATTAAATGGAAACTAATTTAAACTTCTCGGCGTGGGCCAAAAGAGAGCGCCATTCCCTCTGAGAACATTTTGGACGAAATGCGTTCCCACTCGACGACGTGACCCCCAAACATACACATACATAAACAACTTTGCAATTACAAACATGTATATACATGAGCACAAGCTCTGGCACTTTCATGGACTTTTTTAAATGAGTATTATACTGCACTGCTATAAAAAATAAATAGTTATGCAAAAATTGATTCAGTCGGCCCCAAAGTTTGAACGTTAGGAAACAAAGTCCGTCATGAAAGTCCATTGGTGTTAAAAGGGTTAATTCAATGGCATCTGCCAGCGCTTGCTAGCCAGTGGCCGCTGAGAAAAGCTGGGGGGACGACGACACCGTTGAAATAAAAATCATATGAAGGTCAGAATGTCCCCGTGACATCCTATGCCCATGTAGACATGGTTTGGCTAGGGGTATATTACCTAAATGGTGAGCAGCCATCAGCTATGTCACTGTAAGGTTCCTAGAGATCCCCAAGCCAATCAGGGTGGACCATTCTGAAGGCAAACCAACCAAAGGTCTCTGTGCTAGACCTGGTAAGGCCTTATAAAAGATAAAATGTGTGTGTAGCGGATCCCCGCTACCCTGCCCGGGTAGATCCGGCGTCAGCGCCAAGCTGGTCTGGGGGTGTAGAATCAGGGGATGCGGGCGGTAGGGATCGGCGGTGGTCCAGCATTTCTTTCCACGGTCCTTGCAGCGTCGCGGTTCCCCAAGCCCTATTATCCCCAATTACTAGCCGAGGCAAGAGTAAAGGTTCAAACAGGAATGAGTTTAATCAAAAACAGAACATACACGGTCCTTTTATATGGTACAGTCCCACGGTTCTCTCCCATGCCCGCCCCCAGACCCCTGGAGTGAATTCTGCACAGGGGCTAGCCATAGCCCAGGTTCTGATTGGTTGGTTCCAAGACCATTGCAGGCTTCTCTCAGGTCCTCTCAGTCTTCACTTGGGTCCACTGGTTGTAGGCAGATGAAGTCTTGACCTCACAGTGATCACATACAGTGATTTACATAACCCATTGTAAAGGGAATCAGATAGTGGGTGGCTGAGACAATGTGACTTCCACCCGTTCAGAAAAGGTAAATAGATAACAGATATCCAAACAGAAACTACTTTTGCATAATCCACAAGTTACTCAAACCTATTGTATATTCTATACAAAGGAAAGCATTTGACACTAATGGCAGGTAGTGTTTTTAAAAACCACATTTAACCCCTTCGCTGCGGTGGACGCGCTCAGCGCGTCCAACCGCATGTCACGTTGCGTGCGGAGGACGCGCTGAGCGCGTCCAGCCTTTGGGGTCAGCGTTCGGCCGGGTTCCGGCCGGTCGCTGGCCCCCCCGGTGCGGGCTGACATCCTCGATGTCAGCCCAGCATCCGGAACCGCCGCCGGGCTAATTAGGTGTCATCGCGGCTGCGCGATGACACCTAATTCAGGCGCCCCCCCCCCGCATGTGCGGAGGAGGCGCCTGAAAGGGAGGGGGGGGGGGAGGTCCTTCGGACCTCTCTCCCTCCCGATCGGCGGCGTTGCGGGGGTTAACCCAGGCACCATTTGGAAGGGCACAGCCTGCCCTTCCAAATGGTACCAGGCATTAACCCCTGGGGAGCCGGATCACGATTCGGCGCTGAAAAGCGCCGGTTCGTGATCCTTTCCCGGAGCTGGCCGACATCTTGGATGTCGGCCAAGCCTCCGGGAACTCCCCCTGAGGACTCTGAGTCCTAGAGTTAACCCCTAGCTGCCACCAATGGTGGAGATAGGGAGTTCCAATGAACTCCCTATCTCCCGATCCGTGGAAGCTAGGGGTTAAAGTTTGGTATTGTTGGATCAGCCAGAGCATGGCCGTTCCAACGATACCAAACTCGAATGTGAAAAAGTTAGTAAAAAAAAAATTAAAAATAAAAAAATATTTTAAAAAATTATAAAAAAAAATGTTAAAAATCATGTACTTTTCCCCAAAAAAAAAATGTAACGAGACCCCATCTCTAATTTTTTTAACAAGCGCACCCCATACAAAATATAACCGCAATTGCTCGCATCTTAAAATGTGAAAAAAAAAACACTTTACACATTGCAAATTATTGAAAAATCATATTTTATGGCATTTTTTGTTATAATATACAGACAGGACATGACGTATACATATAATAATGACATATTATGAATCTTCCGAGTCTGACGGAAAGAACGATATATAATATGTCTGGGTCATATACTAAAATAAGCCTTCAAAACACGTTTAAACATGATGAGCAAAACCGGTACAAATTACCTCAGCACAGGGGCGGGAAAAGCCTCAGCAGCGAAAGGGTTAAATAGACTTATATTTCTTTAGTTAAAACTAAAAATGAGCAATTGACAATACATTTAAAACCACACAATATAACTGAGCATAAACTAGCAGGATCGGTGCAGGGGAAAAACATGATTAATTAGAAGTCTAGCAACAGTTTTACACTAAATCTAACAAAGGAAATTAGTTTCTATAAATAAAGGGTAAACGAAATATAACAAAATAAGAATGAAATTAAACTAAATAAATCCTGTGGCGGCCGTTCCGTCACAGTGTGTATGGGCCATATGTGTGTGATGGGAGTTGTGTGTATATGGGCTATATGGGGGTGATGGGAGTTGTGTGTATGGGCTATATGGGTGTGATGGGCTATATGTGTATGATGGGAGTTGTGTTTATGGGCTATATGGGTGTGAGGGGCTATATGTGTGTGACGGAGTTGTGTGTATGGGCTATGTGTGTGTGATGGGAGTTGTGTTTATGGGCTATATGGGGTGAGGGGCTATATGTGTGTGTTGTGAGTTGTGTGTATGGGCTATATGTGTGTGATGTGAGTTGTGTGTATGGGCTATATGTGTGTGATGTGAGTTGTGTGTATGGGCTATATGTGTGTGATGTGAGTTGTGTGTATGGGCTATATGTGTGTGATGTGAGTTGCTAGAGTGTGAGCTGGTATGTAATGGAACCAAGCATAAAATGTGGGGACTGCATGAGTAGGAGAGAGCCATATGGGGGTGTGGGATGAAAGTTGAGCTGAGCGTGATGAGAGTTAACGCTCATTGGCATAATAGTCTTTATCCTCCCCAATAAAAAATCAGCACCGAAAACATTTTTTGGAGACACGGGAGTGTGCCAAGCTTTAGTCAGTTCATACATGGAGTCCTTGAAGTGGAGCCATTGTTTAGGAGATTTGGGATTTTGGGTGGCAAATAACGTAATTTTGCTGGGTGATAGAATAGGTAAATATTGATCTCCTGATCCAGTCACTAACATCAACAATCTCAAGTTGGATTGTAAAGCTGGCCTGGCTCTTTTGCAGACCTATTGCCAATTGATCAGAGGAGACAGCTCTGGGTAAGTATCACAATGTAATTGGAAATTCCTCCCCATTCTATGGCTTAAGGTTGCGGTTCAGTGATCGGGAAGAATTTCTTGACATGTCACTGGCTGTGATTTAGTATCAGAAGCCCTAAGGCCAGTGTCAGAAGAGTGCACTATGTGCGCCCGTACTGCCGTGCCTACCGGCGTCCGTCACAGCGTTGGGACGCTGCAACGGGGCCGGTCACATGCTGTAGCGCGCGAACGAAGCGTCCGTGCACAAAGCCTCCCCGTCAAAACGCTAGACGCGCGTTGACGAGGCTGCAAAGCATAATCCTCCATTAGGAGGATCGAGACTTTCAGCGCTGAGCGCACTAACTGCGCTCAGCGATGCGGCCAGATGGGAGTCGAGTGGAAGGAATGTCCATTCTCATGGACGAATCCTTTCGCTCTCCAATGACGCTCATCTGATCCCGGCCTAAGCTAGCAGGACCCGCTCTTGCAAATATGGTCACTGACAACTGAGGTGACCGTTTCAACCTCTGACCGCAGCCCTACCAGCTTAAAAACGACAGATACTGGACGTCAGGGACCCACAACAGGAAGAGAAACAGCTGACAGTGCACCAGGGAAGAATAGGGAAGTTAAGCTTCCAAACAGAGGCACATGACTAGCAGGCTGCAAACACCGCACTATTTTTAATGTAAACTAATGATGATGATGACAATGTTTTCTTGTAATGCTGCTGGGGCATAACCATAAGTTGTTACACTAATGTGGAGTTACATAGGCCGAAAAAAAGCCGTGCGTCCATCAAGTACAGCCTTTCACACATCACCTACTGCTGTTGATCCAAAAGAGGACAAAAAAAACCCAGTCTGAAGCGCTCGCCAATATGCAACATACTGTGAAATAATTCCTTCTTGACCCCAGAATGGCGTCAGATTTCTCCTTGGATCAAGCAGCTTTTACCCACGCATTAAATATTATGACCCTTAATATTATGTTTTTGCAGGAAGTCATCCAGTCATTGTTTAAAAGTCTGTACAGACTCTGACCCAACCACCTCAACAGGCAGAGAATTCCACAGCCTTATTGTTCTCACTATGTGTCAAGAGAAAAGTGGAGCGCCACACCAAAAAATGATACCCTCAATACAGTCTCGATGTACCCTAGTGGTGGTTTCCCCAAAAAAACAAACAATAATAGACCAAATCAGTCAAACAATATTGTAAATTAGGTACAGCGCACTTAATCAAGTCACCAAATAACACCTACACTTTGACGTCTTAATTCGTGTATTCCTGGTGTCTCTGTAAATCATGTAAGACAAAGCAAAGGAAAAAACAATTGTGCAGACTGCCTCTTATTTTTCAGTTTTATATAAATGACCGCTGCACACTCACATTTGGTGAGCCTTAACCACGCTCTGGTGTTATTAAATACAGAAAAAATGGCCCATACTCACCGGAGCGGCAGCAACTGCCAGGAGTAACAGCCCAGTTAATGTATAAAACATAACAAGGAAAAAAAAGTGTCATCTGCGCTCGTTTCTATGTATTCCATGTACAACAAAACACTATGAGGTTTTTGTTTCAATGGCCATTGCAACGTAAGCTCACTCGCCACTTCAAGGCACCTCTTTGTAGAGTGAGTACCTAACAAATGTAACCAAAAGGCCGCTCTACTCAGCAGCTCCAAGCCCCTCCTGCTGCTTTTCAGCCAAAAGAGAGGCAGAGATATGGTGGGTTTTATTTATACACGCACCAACATACATTAACATTAACATTATACATTAACTGGGCTGTTACTCCTGGCAGTTGCTGCCGCTCCGGTGAGTATGGGCACAACGCCATTTTTTCTGTATTTATGTATACTATGCTTGTAACACCAGTCCGTCGTTTTGCAGCTGTTCCTCTTTCCATGTTTTTGTTTTTAATCCCAAATGGGAAGTGTTTGGTGCGTGTATAAATAAAACCCACCATATCTCTGCCTCTCCTTGGCTGAAAAGCGGCAGGAGGGGCTTGGAGCTGCTCAGTAGAGCGGCCTTTTGGTTACATTTGTTAGGTACTCACTCTACAAAGAAGGTGCCTTAAAGTGGCGAGTGAGCTTACGTTGCAATGGCCATTGAAACAAACAAAACCTCATAGAAACGAGCGCAGATGACACTTTTTTTCTTCTGGTGTTATTAGCCTTTTGGGTGGTCACTTCTTGTTCACAGGGACTCCTATGCTTCACACAGCGATATCTCCAAAATGGGGCAGGCAGCTCATCATTCTCAGCCGCACGTCCTGCAGGTCAGGAAGCTTGGAAGATGTTGCATCGCGTCTGGCACCTGCATCCAATCGGACCGCGATCCCGCACGTCACGAAGGACCCCGTTCTCTTGCTCTTTCCTCACAGACTCACAGGAAGAGGGGTTCGTGAGTCTGTGAGGAAAGAGCGGGAGAACCGGGGTCCTCCGTGACGTGCGGGATCGCGGTCCAGATTGGATGCAGGTGTCAGACTCGATGCAACATCTTCCAAGCTTCCTCACCTGCAGGACGTGTGGCTGAGAGTGATGAGCTGCCTGCCCCATTTTGGAGATATCGCTGTGTGAAGCATAGGAGTCCCTGTGAACAAGAAATGACCACCCAAAAGGCTAATAACACCGGAGCCTGGTTAAGGCTCACCAAATGTGAGAGTGTGCAGCGGTCATTTATATACAGTTGTGTTCAAAATTATTCAACCCCCAATGCTGTAAAGGGTTTTAGGGAATTTAGTGTACATTTGTAATTGTATTCAGAAGGAAATCCTACAAGGACTTTTTAAGGAACCATATGCAACTAAAATGACATCAATTGGTTTTGTAATACAGTAGTAAATGTTTCTTTTGTGAATTCTTCATTGACACAATTATTCAACCCCTTAAAGACTACCACTCTGAAGAACAGAGGTTCATTCAAGTGTTTTCAAATCAGGTATTGAAAACACCTGTGGATGTCACGGAGCAGCAATAAAGCATAATAAGCACCAATTAGGCAGCTTTAAAATGACTGTGATACTCAGCTCCTTCTAGACATTTACTGGTGTGGTTACAAACATGGTGAAGTCAAGAGAATGGTCCAGGAAGACAAGAGAAGAGGTGATTACTCTTCACAGGAAGGGCAATGGCTATAAGAAGATTGCAAAGATGTTAAACATACAAGAGAGACCATAGGAAGTATCATTCGCAAATTCAAGGCAAAGGGCACTGTTGAAACGCTACCTGGTCGTGGCAGAAAGAAGATGCTGACTTTGACTGCTGTGCGCTACCTGAAGCGTAGAGTGGAGAAAAGTCCCTGTGTGACTGCTGAGGAACTGAGAAAAGATTTGTCAGATGTGGGTACTGAAGTTTCAGCTCAGACAATACGGCGCACACTGCGTAATGAAGGCCTCCATGCCAGAACTCCCAGGCGCACCCCCTTGCTGTCTCCAAAGAATAAGAAGAGTCGACTGCAGTATGCCAAAAGTCATGTGGACAAACCACAGACGTTTTGGGATAGTGTTCTGTGGACTGATGAAACAAAATTAGAACTGTTTGGGCCCATGGATCAACGCTATGTTTGGAGGAGGAAGAACAAGGCCTATGAAGAAAAGAACACCTTGCTTACTGTGAAGCATGGCGGGGGGTCAATCATGCTTTGGGCTGTTTTGCTTCTGCAGGTACAGGGAAGCTTCAGCGTGTGCAAGGTACCATGAATTCTTTCAGTACCAGGAGATATTGGATGACAATGTGATGCAGTCCGTCACAAACCTGAGGCTTGGGAGACGTTGGACCTTTCAACAGGACAATGATCCCAAGCATACCTCCAAGTCCACTAGAGCATGGTTGCAGATTAAAGGCTGGAACATTTTGGAGTGGCCATCGCAGTCATCTGACTTAAATCCGATTGAGAACCTCTGGTGGGACTTAAAGAAAGCAGTTGCAGTGCGCAAGCCTAAGAATGTGACTGAACTGGAGGCTTTTGCCCATGACGAATGGGCGAAGATACCCGTAGATCGCTGCAAGACACTTGTGTCAAGCTATGCTTCACGTTTGAAAGCTGTTATAACTGTAAAAGGATGTTGTACTAAGTACTAAGATTGAATGTCACTTGGGGGTTGAATAAAACTGATAATGATGTGAGCACAGAAAAGACATTTGTGGTTATTTCATTATAAAAATGCTGCGGAATATGCTGGCGCTTTATAAATAATAATAATAATAATAATATAAATGTTATGTTATATTTGTCTGACCTACACGTGCCTCTTTGATTTAATTGTAAGCAAGAGGACTGAATGATCAAAATCAATCTCAAACTGGCCAAAACACTCAATTTCAGTGGGGGTTGAATAATTTTGAACACAACTGTAAGGCTAGGGTCAGACTAACGCATTTTTCACGTTGTCCGTGAAAATGTGCGTTCGAAGAATGGACGTATTTTTTCACGGAATACGCGATAGCGGTCATACTATGCGCAGTTTCATCCGTGATTTTGTACGGATCTTCAATAAAACACTTTGTGCATCTGAACGTTATGTTGGCCGGACATTAGCAGTGTCTGATGTCTCCAATTCACGCACACACACCGCTAGCGGACGCAGCGCACTCTGTACGTCAGTACTAGTGGTTTAACGTTCTCGAAAAAATGCGTTCATTTTCCACTTGCGTTGCGCAGCCGGACTTTTGTGCGACCGTACTTTGTATATTGGCCGTCATTGCCCGGCATCTGCTGCTAGTGCGGCCGTGATTAAGTGCGCCAGAACGCGCGTTCGCACTGCCTCAGTCTGACCCTAGCCTTAAACTGAAAAATAAGAGGCAGTCTGCACAATTGTTTTTTCCTTTGCTTTGTCTTACATGATTTACGGAGACACCAGGAATACACAAATAAGGACTTCAAAGTGTATGTGTTATTTGGTGACTTGATTGAGTGCGCTGTACCTAATTTACAATATTATTGTTCACACAGTATACAATCCTTTCCTATGATTTAGGGCAGTGGTTCCCAACTGCGTTCCTCTAGTACCCCTAACAGGACAGGTTTTAAGGATCACCTTGAGGAAATGCAGACTGAATTCTGCAATCACTGAGCAGCAAATCATATCACCTGTGCTGTGCTTCAGATATCTGGCAAACCTGACCTGTTGGGGGTACTTGAGGACCGCGGTTGAGAACCACTGCTTTAGGTGAAATCTCCTTTCCACCAGTCTAAAGAGTAGCGGGGTGAGGGGTATTTCTTTATATGGAGCTCTGACATGCAGAGACATTCCCTCACGATTTGGAAAGCTTTTAAGATCCCCAGATTCCCCCAGCTTAAATGCACACAGCCCAAACCAGACACAATTAATCCAGAGAATGAGAGAAACACCAACACCTACAAAGAAAGGGAACGGCAGGTGCTCCAGAGGTATAGAGAAGCAAATATTTGCATGTCCTACTCCGCACGCCAATTGCTTCACACAAACACCTTTATTAGGCAGGAGCTCAGGCGACTCCTTAATGGAAAAATCAAAGTGTTCAAAACTGAATAGATACTGTCCCCCTATGGGTTTTGGCAAGTTAAAGGGACATGCGATGAGAGCTACTATTGCCATTTATGCTTCAGCGGTAACAGGACAAAGTCCCACTATTCTCCAGCGCTCTATAAACACAGCTGTAATGCTCTGGTCCTTCCTCCTCCCTGAAGGCAGGCATGGTGCTTCTCCATCCGCGTGTTTGTTCGCATGTATATAAAAAAAAAAAAACAATTCAAGAATTTATACATATATAAATAACTACGAGTTGTTTGAGTAGCGTTCAACGCATAGCTCATAAAGCTTTTAAACCAAGCGCACCACATCTCTGAGAATTATTCGCTCCATGGCAAGCACAGTAGTTATCCTCCTAGGGTTGCTACAGGGGCCATGTTTTCCAGGACGCATATTACGATTTTAAGCAGAGGTGAGCACAGGGAAAAGTGCTGCCCTGCAAAATGCATAACTCATTTGCTGCAGGAAGCAAGTTAAGGCAGGTCACCTGGGATTCCTTTTTTATTTCCTACGTGCAGCGTATGGATTCTACATGCTACGGGGTGGCATTTTTGATGCACTGCCCATCAGCATGAATAAATTATATTTCCAGTGTCCTGGAAAACACGGCCGATGTGGCAACGATATCCTCAACATCCCCTGTCCTTCTATTTTCTCCTTTCTGGTACTGGCCTCAAGATACAGGAAGTAGCTTGATGCACATCTCCAATGAAAGCATTTCATTGAATGATCGGGATACAGGAAGTAGCTGGATGCCCAATCATTCAATGAAATGCTTTCATTGGATGAGATGTGCATCAAGCTACTTCCTGTATCCCGATGCCTGTACCAGAAAAGAGAAGAAAATAACAGGACATGTGTATGTTTTGTTTGCTTTTCCTTGTTAAATTTAACTGTAAGTTTAAAATTTAAAGTAAATATTATTTAAATTACACCTTTATGGAAACCTTAATTGTTTTGAGGGGCACATACGCTTTTTATTCTTTTCCCGAGTGTCAGAGGAACGGAGCAATCAGCGGTCATTACAACAAAAAAGTAGAATTTTTTACAAGATAAAATTTAAAAAAAAAAAAAGAAAGAAAGAAAGAACACTATTTAAATCTGCAATTCCTCTAGCAACTGAGTTTGTTTTTTGTGAATGGCCAACTCCTTGTATTTTTAACAAATTATGGAGTTCCCCCCCCCTTTTTTTTTTTTTTTTTTTACAAAATGTCCTTTACATCCTTTGGGGAGGAATAACTGGCTTTGTCAGATTTTATGATTCTGGTTTATCAACATTCCATATCCTACTTCCAGTCAAACCACTTTTACTGAGGTCTAGCTGCGGGACGGCCACTGAACAGATACTGTGTTTAGACAACAAATTAGAAAAATGAAGATCACTAAACAAAAACAAGAAAATATATATATAAAAATCTCCAAAATCTTTCTTTGCTCCCATTAGAATAGGGCTGTCAAACTCACACCCCCCCCCAGATGTGAATGCCTACAATTCCCAGAATTCTTTCAATGCAATAGATGGCCAGGGAATCACAGGCGTTGTAGTCCAGAAACATCTGGGGGGCCGGAGACTGACAGTCCTGCCTTAGAATGCGTTCAGGCACTCCAGGTTGTGCATCCACTCATTCCGTTCTCAAAACTTGCGTGGCTGGGAATCATAAGAGTTACAGCCCTTTAAGCCAAAATCCTCCCAGCTCAAAGTACCATTAATGCTACATCGCTTTGCGCTAGCAGATGACATTCCGGACAAAGTATTCTAGCCAAGGATAGGCTGGATTAAGGCCGAAATGCTGCGCTTTTCCCAATAAAGTTCCTTTTATGGTATGTTGGGCGGACTACGGTCTTTTAAAACCAGTATTTTAAAACTTATGGTCACGTCCTCAAAAAGATTCTGCAAAGTTAGTGTTATTTACAAGACGGGTCCAAATTGAAAACTCTGCAAAAGTGTATGATTTATTACAGCTGAGCAGGTTCCCAAAATCATGACTGCCCTTCTGAATCTGGGACAGATGAGAGCAATGGAAATCTGCGTGCCGCACTGCCCGGTGAAAAATAATGCATGTATTGTGGTGTCATTCTTGTTTTAACTCCTTAGGCTAGGGTCAGACGAACGCATTTTCACGTTGTCTGTGAAAAAGTGCGTTCGAACGAATGGACGTATTTTTTCACGGAGTACGCGATACCGGTCATACGATGCGCATTTTTCGTCCGTGATTTTGTACGGATCATCAATAAAACACTTTGTGCATCTGGACGTTATGTAGGCCGGACATTAGCAGGGTCTGACATCTCCTAATCACGCACACACGCCGCTAGCGGACGCAGCGCACTCTGTACGTCTGTACTAGCGGTTTTACGTTCTCGAAAAAATGCGTTCATTTTCCACTTGCGTTGCGCAGCCGGACTTTCGTGCGACCGTACATCGTATATTGGCCGTCATTGCCCGTCATTTGCTGCTAGTGCGGCCATGATTAAGTGCGCCTGCACGCGCGTTCGCACTGCCTCAGTCTGACCCTAGCCTTACATATCATGCCTCCCCCTTACGTGCAAAAAACCCAAAGTACCTTGCAAGAGGATCATGGGTGTTGTAGTTCACAGATAGCTGGAGGTCTGATGTTTGAATAAACCTTCGTTCGTCGATTGACCTCAGTCATTGGACGCAGGATGCTGCTGCTTCATGGTGAAACACGATCAGGAAGGAAACCGTCAGTAATCAGATGCTTTTTAAACCAATATTTCTGCGGCTCGTTGAGTTTACATTGTTCTGTGTCAACAGTTTGTGTATCAGGTTAAAGTTGAGCCCCGCGTCTTGATGTCATCTTGCCTTTCAGTATAACCTATTGGAAAAGCTTTAGGGATACATTTTTGCAGCACTTCTGTAGATTTCAGGATATTTTCAGTAAAAAGCTCTCCCATAGCAAGGCCATAGGAAGCCCATCATTTTCATTATAATCTGCATTTCCAACAGGGAAAATGTTACAAATAATATTGTAGGGATATCATACGGACAGTCAAAGACAAATCAATCTAGAATGAAAATAATAGTATAAAAAAGGAAAGTCAGGCTTTGAAAAAGGGTTTAAATTACTGTAATTACACTGAACAACCAACCAGACGAATGAACCCACTGCGATACCACCCAGCATCCTGGAGGCCTGATGATCAATATCCAATCCTTGCTTCTCATAAAAAGAAACACAGAGGACATGAATAGAGTGTGCTTAACCCCTTTACTACCAAGTGATTTTCCAAAAAAAACCACCATCAGAAACAAGTGTTTTTTTGTAAAATCCTTTTAAATAAATTTTACAGTAATAAATAACTATTACTGTAAATAACCTATTTGGCCAGTAGTTGCGCCATTTACTGCCAAATTGAGTTACAGAGGTTTGAGAAGCAGGTCTAGGTGTTGTTTTTTTCCCCTGCATCGGCTGCTGAAAGCCCGATATTTCAGAGCATTCAGCAGTTGATTTTACAGTTTTAGCTCTCTGGGAATTATGCCCACAGGGTTACAACTTTGGGCGCATCTTCTGCAGCCCAAAAGCAAACGAAATTTGTTGTTTGCAGCAAACTAGTTTCATTTGCTTTTGGGCTGCAGATCGAGATATCTCGATATCGGGGCACCAGATGGTGTCTTTAAAGCCTGGGATATCTCGATCTTGGTAGTGAATGGGGCTAAAACCGCTATTACAGAGACACTTGACATACCCTGACCACTTTAACTTTTTAAAGTGGTCATGGTGTGTGGATCACCCCTACGAGTGCCAATTGAAAAAAAAATTAAAAACAAAATGCTGTGTGAAGCAGAGAAGTTTCCTCCATCCAAATCAGGCAGCCAGGATTTGGAATTTTCTGCCAGTTAGTCACGAATGATGTCAGCAGTTTATCCTCTCTCAGTATGCTAGCATCCCAAGAGAAGGCAGCGGATGGATTGGTTCTGTGCGTGTGCACACAGCTACAATCTATTGTTCTGCTCTGGCATTACGGAATTTACGTACAAAAGTTAAGATGCACAGTTTGCGACACATACTCTATGCAAGTTGCGTAGCTAAGCAAATTGCGTACAAAAGCTGCAGGAACTTCTTCATTTTGCAAGGTGAAAGGGGATGAGCAGCAAGTGCCAAAGGGAGAAAAGGTATTTTCAGCTAAAATAATGTAGCGCTCACTTCCGGAGGAGCCGCTGAAATTGAACCTCGGGTCAGTCTCCCCGCACTAGGGAATAAATATACTCCGGCACCGTTGTGGATTTTATAAATTATATAGTTTACTAAAATGAATGGCATATAATAGATAACACGGTGTTCGTAGATATATTTACAGTATTTCGTATTTCGGGAAACGCGCAGCGGTAAAAGAAATACGAGGCTTCGTATTTTGGGAAACGCGCATCGGAACAGAAAATATAATGCTTCGAAATTCGAGAGACGCGCAGCGGAAACAGAAAAAAATACAATGCTTCGTAATTCGAGAAACGCGTATCGGAAAAAAGAAAATGAGAAACGAATCTTTAATCCCTTTCGGAAATTAGGAAGTAAGTCCCGCACAGGTTAAGTCCCGGAATGTAAATGTGTGTGTGTGTATTGTGGTACCCGGGTACTATTCAACTGGCCAGTGAATTGCTTAAACGGTGTCTTCGACTAGTCAAGTTGGGGCCCTGTGGGTTTTAGAAACAACAGCAGCGTGCTTTCGTTAATCACAAACGGCCTTGGAGGCCTCTCACCCATCCGCCAGATTCTTAAGGCTCCGCTGACCCAGGACGTCTCTCCGCTCGATTTTGACTGGGGTGCCGGCTACTGGATCCATTGTCTGGCTCTCTCTGCTCCGGCCATGACTTGTCCAGCTTACCGCCTGCTCTCCCAATCCGATCGACCTGCGGTACGCCAAATTCGGGGTCCTCCGGCTTCCTTAATAGCAGCTTGGATAAGATGGTGGATTGCTGGGTCTCCCTCTCGTAAGGCTGAACAACCCGATCTGGAACTCTGATAGGCCGCACTTGCGCTCCGGCCTAGTCACTCTTGCGTTCTGCAGCACTGCGTCTTGTCTCACTCACTCCCTGGCGCGCTCTGCCAGCTATCTCCATGAGGCTCAGGATGTAACCCTGTGTCCCACCCACTTCCTGTGTCCGCCCGCAAAGCATGCCGGGAAATGTAGTCCCAATGCAAAAGTTCAGTGTCTCTCATCACGCTTGTCTCCCTCCGGTGGCCAAAAATAGGTACTGCCACGACAAGGATTTAAACACAGCGCTACAAAAACATCGAAAAAAATGTGCATCTTAATTTAAGGGCATAAAAAGGGAAGGGGTGGGTAAAATGTCATTAGAGAGTTCCTTTAAAAGGGACTCTAACACAAAATGAAATGTCCTTATTGTGTTTATTTGATGTTGCTGATATCTTACATGTGCTTTGCTTTTCTTTCGTATGTGTAGTCAAGAAAATATTTTACTTTGTGTCACTGGGTGCATCCATTGTGTGATCTTTTGTGTTGCAAACTGCCCCCCCACACACACACATAATATCTTTCCATCACTTGCTCCTGTGCAGCTTTGACCCATAGACTCCATTCTATGGCCAATCACTGACTCAAATATCATTGCATTGTGTGGGATGTATTCAACGGACATCACCAGGGAGTAGATCAGAAGCCTTTTAAGATCCCGGTCATATCTCATTCAGCTGCCAGCTCTTATCTCAGGTAACCTAGAGAACAATGCCCTTAAGGTAAACATCCCATCCTCCACCTCATTAACCAGTAAATATGGTAGATTAAATAAACAAGAGCCACAATGTAAAACTTTCGCTAAATTTTGCATCATGGGAAAAATCCAGAAACCTGGAAATAAAATACCTAATTTTCTCTTTTTCCTTTTTACATGCAATTAGTTATAAAACCAAACAGCAGCATGTGTTTTAGAATGTGTTTTTTTTTGTAATGTAGCTACAGTTTATGTAAGTGGTAGTGTCCCTTTAAAACACATATCTTCAAATGGCCATATTTTATGCTCACAAACCCACAAATGCATCAGGACTGACACATTGAAGCACATATTTAATATATCATGTTGCCAGATCTGCCATGATTTCCTAGACACTAATATTAAAAAGGTGCCTGGAGTGCCTCATTAAAAGAAGTGGGAATATAATCCATGTATTTAAACTATTAAATAAAAACCTTTCACAAGCCACCACATTCGCACTGTCAAAACTCTTCCACATACCATTTTACTACTCTCAAAGTACTCGGTTCTTCTATACTAATCCCTTAAGGACCAATGACGTAACTGTTACGTCATAAATGCATTTACTTTGAAGAGCCTTGGTCCTTAAGGCTAGGGTCAAACGAAAGCATTTTTACACGCGAACGTAAAGAAGTGCGTCTGAACGCATTGACGTATTTTTTCATGGAATACGCGAAAACGGTCATACGATGCGCATTTTTGTGCGTGATTTTTTACAGATCCAAACCAGGAAACTTTGGGTGTCTGGACGTTATGTTGGCCGGACACGAGCAGGGTCTGACGTCTCCAAATCTCACACACACACACACCGCTAGCGGGCGCAGCGCACTCTGTACGTCCGTACTAGAGGTTCTGCGTTCTCGAAAAAATGCGTTCATTTTCCACTTGCGTTGCACGGCCGGACTTTCGTGCGACCGTACTTCGTATAT
The DNA here is from genome assembly GCA_009667805.1 of Leptobrachium leishanense. Classification (NCBI taxonomy): domain Eukaryota; kingdom Metazoa; phylum Chordata; class Amphibia; order Anura; family Megophryidae; genus Leptobrachium; species Leptobrachium leishanense. Next base: position 126,040,329 of record CM019071.1, read on the forward strand.
TGACTGTCATTGCCCGTCATTTGCTGCTAGTGCGGCCGTGATTATGTGCGCCAGAATGCACGTTAAAAGTGCGCTGGTCTGACCCCAGCCTAAGGGGTTAAAAACAATCCTTGTCCTTGCTTTATAACACTAATTATTTAGCAAATTTCATGTTTTGTTATGATATGCAAATCTAATTTCCCTGTCAGGTTACTGCAAGGTTCACGGGTCAATTCACTTTCATCCGCTGAGAGGAACTGATTATGCTCTAAAGCTCACAATTCAAAGATTCATGTTATGATACTTCCCTCCTATCTCCCTTAACCCCTTCATCACCTGGCAGTTTTTCATAAAATCTTTGTTCGGTACCAGTGGTTTTAAGGAGAAAAAAACTAAGAAAAACTTTAAAAAAAAAACACACTTTACAGTAACCATACAGTAAAAATGTGCTTTAGAAACTCTACAGCAAGGGGTCAGGAGCCTTGGCCCTCCAGAGGTTTTAGAACTGCATCTACCATGATACTCAGCCACTAACTAGTTTGGGTGTGTCCCATGGGAAGTGTAGTTCCAAGACATCTGGAGGGCCAAGGCTGCCGACACCTGCTTTACAGCACATTTCCATACTGTAATATCTGAAAAGCAGACGGCACCATCTGCTGGTCAAACAGCGGTACCCCTGCTGCTGTGCGGCTGGGACTGAGGTGTATCTGCTACGAAGCTAACACATGTCCCAGCTGTTGAAACAGTTCTAGCAGCACATCAGCTGCAATGTCCAATTTGCTAGAACTTTAGGCCGGGGTCAGATGAGCATTTGCAGAGTGGACGGAACGTCCATGAGAGTGGACGTTCTTTCCCTTTTGACACCTGTCTGGCCACCGCAGTTAGTGCTGCAAGGCTCGATCCTCCTATACAGGATCGCGCTTTGTAGCCCATCAACGGGGTGGCTTTCAGGACATCCACAGCACGCATGCAATTCGTATGCGCGCTACAGCGTGTGGCCAGCCCCTGAAGTGTCAGAAACGCTGCAACGGACGCTGGGAGTGCGCTTGTCTGACCCCGCCATGAGAGGCACAATTTGGAACCCATAGGCAAAAAGGAAAAAAAAAAAAAGTAACTTGCAATGATCCAAAGTCCTCTGCATTGCTCCAAAATGATACCTGAGTTAACTCGACCTGACTCCTGCAAGAGCTTTTGAAGATAGAGTTAACTCAATTATGGTAGTGATGGGGTTAAATGGAAAGAGTCAGATTTCAGGCAAGGCAAGAGCTAACACTCCCCCATTATGCTCACTGTTGTGCGCCGCCATTGCTCGTCTCCAGTAGGCTGGCTCTTCTGATCTCACCTCGGCAGGTAAACATCAGCAGGTCAGGCTGGACCTCACATTGCCATGCCAATGCTAATACAAAGATGGCAGCGCTCTGTAGGAAAGTGTGACAGGTGAACTTTATTCCAGCTTAGATGGGAAGTGATTAATGATTTTATAATACGATTGCACCAGAGAAAATAACACTTTATTGATTAAAAGGATTGTAACAATCAGAATACACAAAATATCTCAAAGATATATAAATGAAGACATTTTTTAAAGCAATATAATCCCACGTCCTAATTTTCCCCAATTTAAAAAAATAAAAATAAAAAAATAAGCATCATATAAAATAAGTATTGCAAAACCTTGACAGTGGTCTAATCAATAAAAATGGCTGAATTTTTGACTATTATAATCTGATAACTCGTGGTCGCAATGGAATTCCATTGAACGCAACGTTTGTTGGAATCCCACTGTGCTTGAAATGAAAATAAATCTAAAAAAAAAAAAAGAAAGTACTGGTCGACAATTAATGCATCAGCACGACAGATGAGGAGTCGTTACAGTATATAAATGCTGTTACATATAATGCAATCTGTTGATTTTTTTCACTATAGAAACACACTCTGAGCAATCTTTAATAAGGTAAAAGCAGACACACCACATATTTTGCGGTTATGAATGCAGAAAGCCAAAAGGTGTCTAAGATTTATCAGCTGATCTGGCAACATACACTTTTAACCAGTGTCGTTTCCATCGTTGCGAATCTGCCAGCTACAATTAATCTGAAGCACAGAAAAATTAAAATTTTATGTATTACTCCACCCCATCCAGTGTCACCAGCGGCCGGAGAATCTGAATTTCCCAAGAGCTGAGGAAGATCATGCATGGCGAGTTTTATGTACTTGAAGCTAAAATAATGTAGGGGGTCAGAAAGGGTTAATAATTATCACTGTTATTCTCCATTTGTTTAGCCTACAGTGTGCCTTTATTAGTTTCTTGTGAATAAAAGAGGCAATACGGGAAACGCGCAAAACAGTTTATTTTAACCTCATAACTACCAGGTGCTTTTTGTTGAAAATAAAGCATAACATATTTTGGAAACATGGGATGTGTTATTAATTACATATAAATAGCAAAAATGGTAATTCTGCATAGAATGTGTTAAAATATTACAATAATATAAAAGTGTTTCGTATTGTTGGGTCATTGGGATGAAAGTTTCTAATCTATAGATGGTGTCCCTGATCTTGCACAATTTCACACGGGGTCTGCTTTATTGACAGACATGCAGAAATGGCATATGTCAAATACAGTGAATGTGATAAAGATAGATATTAAAAATGGGATTTGTAGTGATGATAATGTGATTATTAGCAATGCAGCTTCCAAAAAATACCAATAAACAAAAATAACTGTATGTGCCTGCATAGTACCGGTGTATAGAAACACCTTGTATCTGTACTGTATAGGGATTTTCAATCATTATAACCCCCTGAATAGCATTGAGTGAGCACATAGCTCTCCGTGCATTCTGTTATCTACCTGGCTGCTGTAATACAGCAGTAAAGTTTGTTGAGCTTTTTCTTACAGTGAGGATGGAGGCTGCTCCTTTGAGTTTCTTTACAGTAATAGAGGGTGACAGGAGTGAGCTCTCCCTGGGAATTTCATTTCTTTACAATAAGCACTCTAACGTTGCATTAAAAAAGGTATGAAAAATTAGTTTCATATGCTATTTTTTATATTTATAGGATTAAGATGCAAAATAGACTTTACACATTTTTGACAGTGAAAGGGTTAAACATGCATCATGACGTCAGAAAGCACCTGTGCCAATTAATAGACTTTACATTGCCATGTTTTTTCTTCTGGCTACTCTGTATTACAAAGCTGATTAGCTCAAGCGAGGTTTCTGTCTGTGTGTGTACACATACACACTAAGGCACTGCAGGGAATAATAAGGTGCCAGTACATATTGTAAAAGGTAAAAAATAAAAAAAATAGAAGAATGAATATATGTACACAAATAAAAACTCTGGTCAGGAATACCTTACAAATCGCTTTTTTTTATTCTGACCCACAATTACTGGGAGATGAGAAAACGATCCCTCAATAAATTTCCAATATGGCTACTAAACTGTACCAAGAGATTACATTTTTTCTTAAGGAGCATTTATTTAAAAAAAAAAAAAAAGTGAACAAGATCTGCGATTTAAATCATAAGTGCTTTTAAACAAGGATTTAAGCCCATGCAAAACCAGTCATAAAGAGTCTCAGAGCCTGCACCATCTACAGCAAGGATGTCAAACTCCAGCCCCCAGATGCTTCTGAATTACAACTCCCATGATTCTCTGGCCATCTATTGCCAGGAATTCAGGGAATTGCAGGCATCAACATCTAGGAGGCCGTGAATTTGACAGCCCTGATCTACAGCATTATCTCTCCTAATGGGGATCCTGTGGCAAAGTCGCCACCTCGGCATAAGACGTTTTCAATAATGTTGCAGTTTAAAAGGAGGTTTCCCCAACACAAGGGCATTAGGGGAAAAAAAAAAAAAAAAAAAAATGGCGCTTGTGACGTTTCTCTTGTCACTTAACACCGTACTGGTGCCTTTTTACTGATGCCAGTAAGATGGAAAAATGTTGCTGGGTTTAGGGTTACATGTGTTTGTTTTAGGGTAAGTGCTACTTTTAGGGTTATGGCGAGCATCAGAAGGAGTAGAATCTGCTGCGTGAAAATGAAGCAAAAAAAAAAAAGTGCAAAAATCGGGTGTTTAGAGTTACTGGCTAGACTTACCCCCCCAACAGAAATCCTCACCCTGAAACTAACACCATTGTCAGTAAAATGATTTGAATATGGAAAGAAGTTTGTAATTGTGCTATTTTTCACAAACACGACCCCCCCCCTCCCATACGTCCTAACCATAGGAAATATTTTTAATATGTGACTTTATTGATGCTTTGATACCCATTGAATCCACAAGGTGGCATCCAAAATTGGCCCAATATTTAGTTTTTTTTTAAAAAAAAGCAAGACAATAGAAAATACCCATGTTATGGTACAACACAGCTTTCCTAGAGATCAAGCAAAGACATACCAAATAAAACCTGAAGACCGTATGTGTGTATGTAAAGGGACTTCATGTTAAAAAAATTTTTTAAAAAATAATTAAAAACCGCAGGACCAAAGTCCTAAACATAAAGCTTTAGTGGTGACTGCTCCCCCCCCCCCTAAAAAGTTCAGGAAGAAAAAAAAGAAAGTATAGTATGGCTTCAATTATAGGACGATGGCTGGCATTGAAAATCAATTTATACATGACTGAAAACCTGCACTATTCAGTTCACCAAGTTTTTGAATGGATTCTCTTCCATTCTCTGTACAAAGTATAGGTACGCCAGAAAACCGGTGAAGAGAATCAGCAGAAAGAGCTGTAGCCACAGTGGGAAGTATCGGGTCCTTCCGGTCTCTTCGTTAATTTTCTTTAATTCACGGATCGGCCGTCGTGCCTCCACAGGCTGTGACGATCCTGAAGACTGACGTGTCTGGGATACGTGCTGGTATGAATTTCCCGTGGAGTATTCCCTGCTGGACAGATGTTTCAAAGAGCCGATGAAAAACAGCATTTTAGGTATTAAAACTTTAGTAGGAAGATTTACAAATACACAAATTGTTTTGTGGTGAATAGTCTGATATAAAGACACTGCAAAGCTAAAAGCAAACTACTAATGTTGAATATTTGATACATTAGCAAAATGTTAAACTACATTTACGGGTTGTGGAGAGTCGAGGGTCCCCACCTCAAAGTGTGTGTCAGATCGGACTGAATGAGCCTGCCGGGCAAATGCGGGAGGCAACTGCCCCTTGCCCAGAAAGCAGTCAGTCGGAGCCAATCAGCCGTCCACTGTTTAGGCTAGGGTCAGATGAAAGCATTTTTCCCCGCGAACGTGAAAAAGTGCGTCCGAACGCATCGACGTATTTTTTCACGGAATGCGCAAAAACGGTCAGACGACGCGCATTTTCGGGCGTGATTTTGTACGGATCGTCAATAAAACTCTTTTTGCGTCTGGACGTTATGTAGGCCGGACATTAGCAGCGTCTGACATCTCCTAATCACGCAAACACGCCGCTATGCCGCAGCTGCGCACTCAGTACGTCAGTACTAGCGGTTCAGCGTTCTCAGAAAAATGCGTTCAAATTCCACTTGCGTTGCACGGCCGGACTTTTGTGCGGCCGTACATCGTATATTGGCCGTCATCTGCTGCTAGTGCGGCCGTAATTATGTGCGCCAGAACGCACGTTAAAAGTGCGCTGGTCTGACCCCCAGCCTTAGGTCAGGAATGCACAGCTCTGTACATTCCTGACTGGCCAAGGACGCTCAAAGTCCCTCTCATAGCACTGACAGCCCTACTCCGACAGAAACTGGGGTCGTCAAATCAGAAGAAAAAAAAAGAAGGGGAGGGCCCTACGTGGAGAAAGCATTACCAGAACACAGCAAGTGCAGGAGAACACCTAAAAATGCAGGGCACTCTTAACTGCAAAAAGGTAACTACAGTTAAATTATTAAACTTTATTAAATTCCCATTTAAAAACATAAATCAATGCCAGTTCACTATACAAATAGGAAAAAAAAAGAAGGGAATAGAAAAGCAGGCTACAGGTAATGTGAAATAATGGTTGCTTTTTTGCCACCCAGACATCAACTTCACACTTATACACGGTATACATCTCAGCATGGCAGCAGAGCATATATTAATACACACAACCAATTAAAGTAAGACGTTAACGTTACTAGTAGAGCGTGGATGGCTAGCAAAGTTAACTGCAACAGTGAATGATTTAGATCACTGTTCTTAAAGTTGCACGCACCACGCAGGAGGCAACAGACGCCATTTAGGCCGCCGTAAAAGTGCTACGACGTCAGGCGCAGCGCGCGCCGCGGCCTGTGTGCGTGATGACACGACGTCAGACGCAGCGCATTTGCAACGTCCATCACGTTGATGCTCAGAGGTTTTTTTGGTCTGGCTGACTGTACCGGTCATTTAATTTTAATTAATTTTGATTCCCATATTTCCCTTTTTTTTCTACATCCATAAAAACACCGGACCGTGTGGCGTCTATAGTATCTTCCGTCAGTATGTACGTCCGTTATGCACGCACGCAGAGTGCGCTCAGACTGCGTTCGTCTGATATTAGCCTTAGCTAGCCCATACAAAGCACACAGATTTAAAAGAGGGTGCTTTTAAACAAATTACAGACCATACTGATACTAACAGTTTACAGATTTGTGGAAAAGCCAAAACTTTCAAACTAGTTTCTCCTGTAATTATCCCACAAAATACATTAGTAGACCAATAAAACCAAAATAAAATGTACAATCTTTAAAATAAAGTAATATATTCACGTTTATAAAATTATACAAATGACTCCCTACAAAATAATAATAATACTTTTTGTATGACTTTGTAAAAATGTTGCGGAAAAAAAAAAAAAAAAAAACTAGAAACTATTGTGTCTTCATTATACGAAAAAAGTACTTACCGCTCAGGAAGATATTCAGTTCTGGTCTAAAACATGAAAAGATAATGAATTAATTAAACCAGTGTGTGTCGTTTTAAAGTGTCAAGATAATTACTTGCACAAATAAAACAATTTGTTCACTAAAATTTCCTTGCACACAAAAAAATAAATTAAAATATAAATATATATATATATTATACTGGTTTAGATTTTGTATAAATATTGATTAAAATGTTAAGTCAAAATGCAATTTACAATATCAGCAATGACTGCAGGTTTTTTTTTTGTTTTTTTTTGAGAAAGGATTTTTACCAGGAAGGATACATTGAGATTTCTCTCATTTTCAAGTATGTCCTGGGTGGCGAGTATGTACTGTTACGTGTCTTGCCCAAGGACACTTACTGGAGAGGTTGCTTGCTGGGATCGAACCCATGTCTCCACAGGCTCTCTCCACGCAGAGCAGTGATGTTACCTCTACTCCACCCAGCCGGTTTAATAATATAGAGAGGGCTAGTCACTAACAGGTGCAGATTTCCATTGTTGCAGTGACAATAAATACCTGCTTTTCCCAAAAGAGAAATTCAGACAGCAGCAAGAGAAGCTTTATCAGTAGGGTTGCCAGATCCCCCATGTTTTCCTGGACACATAATGTATTCAAGCGGATTGGCAGTGTACGAAAAAAGCCACACCGCAGTATGTACAATCCATACTCTGCATGTAATAAATCAAAAAGGAATCACAGGTGACCTGCCTTGATTTCCACATGTTGAAAGGCAGCACTTCTTACTGTGCTCCCCTCTGTATGAAATAGTAATATGTGTCCAGGAAAACATGGCCAATCTGGCAACCCTATTTATCAGGGAATCTACTCCTGTTGCTGTTTGAATTTCCCTCTCAAGAGCACTGAAGTTTACCACAGTTTTTTGTAACAGTAAGCTATTGTGTTTTATGGATAACCTTCAAAAGCTTCTATCTTCTGTTCAGAAGAAAGGCAAAGAAACCATGATAACACTAGGCGTCTACTGCTGTGTTTCTCAACTCCGGTCATCAAGTCCCCCTAACAGGCCAGCTTTTAAGGATTACCTTGGGGAAATGCAGACTGAATCCTGCAATCACTGAGCAGAAAATCATATCACCTGTGCTGTGTTTCAGATATCTGTAAACCTGGCCTGTTAGGGGTACTTGAGAAACACTGACCTACTGGATGGTGCCGCAGGTTTAGGCTCTGCATCTATGACACGGAGAAGGCTATATAAATTTAACAGAAAAACATATGAGAATGGTTATGCAAAACCCCATACCCGAATATCAACTGTAGGGAAGATGGACATTCCCTACAACATGTGCAGTGGTGAAAGAGGAGAGAAAACTAGCATTCTGAGAAATGAGCTCCAATCCATGCCCCACTCACAGTGAAGAAAAAAGTCAATAGGGTTTTCTTACTCTCTGATATGCCTGTGGATATCCAACAGTTCTGGTTATTTTTTCTTCGTAGTACTCTTCCTCCTCTGTTTATAGCAAAAGATAAATAAAATAGATATTATTAATCTGTCAAATCTCTAACGTAAAACAGATCACATGGAAAACAATATGTGCAATCATATGGTTTTACACTAAGCAGGGCTTTATTCTGGCTGAGCCAGTAATAGGAGCTGCCAATAGGTAAATGTGGCCGTGAGCCAATATCCCTTAGCGGCTCGCTATTATCAGACAGATTATGGTGTGAGCAGGTGCAATCTCCTAGCACCCATAGGACCTCATAGAGACTAGGCGGATTTTGGGCACGTTTGCATAACTGGGGACGCACAAGGTCTGTGGAAGAACCTGGGAAAGCAGGTTTTGACAGTCAGTATTATATATATATATACTTACAAGGGTTGTGGTGAAGGATAACAAGCCTCTACACTATAATAAGTGTGTTTATTATATAAGTGGCTTTGACCAGTTGCATAAACCTTATGTCTGCTAGAAAGCCACAGTGTGGCATAGCATTGATTTTAGGGTTCTGTGTAATAACAGACCCAGGATGCATACAAGTGAGACAGATGTCATTTGCATATCCTACCCAGAATTCCTTGCTGCATATGGAGAATGTGGCACAGGAGCTCTGGGATGCAATTCATCGAATTGCTGTGATGTGCAAGTGGCTTCTGCAATAATAAAACACACTTATTATAGTGTGGAGGCTTTTTATCTCACTTTTTGTCCTCCACCACAACCCTTATATATATATGCATTTATACCATGGACCTTATTCTGGAGCAGTTCTCTTAAAAGGGACACTACAACTAACATAAGATGTAACTAGATTACTTGTGCATTACAAAGAAAACCACCTTTTTCTCTGTAGTAATTGCATTTAAAAAGGAAAAATAAATTAAGTTGTTTATGTACTGTTTACATTTTGTGGATTTTCCCCATAATGCAACATTTACCAAAATATGTGCAAATGTTTTACTTAAATACTGTATAAGCTAAAAGAGAGCAGTAAACAGTAATTGGAGCGGAGGAGGGAATGTTTAGATAAGGCTATAGTGATGTCCAGGCTGCCTGAGATAAGAGCTGGCAGCTCAATGAGGTAAGCCAGGGAGTTTAAAAGACTTCTAATCTACCTATTGGTGATGTCCTTTGAATACATCCCACACAATACAATGATCTGAGTCGATGACTGACCCAGAGACTCCATTCCATCGCCAAAGCCACACAGTAAGGCTAGGGTCAGAGTGGGGCAGTCGGAACGCGCGTGCAGGCGCACTAAATCACGGCGGCAGTAGCAGCACATAACGGCCAATATACGCAGTACGTGCGTACAAAAGTGCGCCGACACCACGCAACCGGCAAATGAACGCATTTTTCTCAGAACGTGTAACCGCTGCTACAGACGTACAGAGTGCGCTGCGGCCGCATGGCAGCGTGTGTGCGTGATTAGGAGACGTCAGACGCTGCTAGTGTGCGGCCTACATAACGTTCAAACAGCCGGATTTCCCTAGAATTGCGTTGGTGAGTACCTGCGACTGTGCGACTGTGGTCGTCTGACCACTTAAGCGTATTCCGTGAAAAAATGCGTGCGCACGCATCGACGTACATTTTGACGGTGGCCGCAGAAAATGCGCTCATCTGTCCCTAGCCTAAGGAGCAAGTGATGTAAAGACAAGAGATGACACAATGGATGCACCCAGTGACACATATGTGGCACATTCCAATAAAAACAAATAGACCCAGTGACACATATAGAGTAAAATATTTTCTGAACTAAACACACAAGAGAAGAACAAAGCACATGTAAAATATCAGCAACATAAAATAAACACAATAAGGACATTTCATTTTTTGGTGGTAGTGGCCCTTGAATGGCTCGAGACATTATTCTTTGTGGCTCAGAATTAGCGACACCTAACTCTACATTAACGGCTCCTATATATTGTATAGGAGCGGCTAATAATGCCTAAAGTGAGAGCAAGCTATTCCAATGTAGCTCACTGCCATTGGCTCAAACTGGTATTCTGCAAAGAATACCAGCTTTCAGAGCATGGTGTTAAGTGATTTTGCTTTAGCGTTTGGCTCTGTGGAGTCCTATGAACTCCAGGAATGAATACCAACAGCAGAGGTTCTGCAGGTATTGGTTTGCGGCTACCAAATATTTTGACTCAATAGAGCAGTCGGGTCAGAATAGACCTTGGAACAGGGAGCCACTAAGGGATGACAGTTTGCACAGATGGTTTTCCCCGGGTCAGGATAGGGCCCCTGTCATAGAAAGTGTTAATTTACAGTAAACTGCTGCAAGGATTGGCTGAAACAGCAGGGGAGCTTTGATGATTTACAAGTGGGTTAATGAGTGATCTGCCAAGTGAAGCAGCTCCCTTGGTATAGGGCCCCAAATATCATAAGGCAGGGTTGACCTACCTTAGATCTTTCAGCTAGTTACTGCTGATGAATAGGACAGTAAAAACCTTTTAACACCATAACTTACAGGGTTATTCAGAGCGGTGAAAAGCAAGAGAACGACTGGAGAATGAAAAATTCTAGGTCAAAATAGCCGATTTGGAAAGTGAGATGAAAGGGAGAATTTTTCTGGTTTGGCTATTTTGACCTAGAATTTTTCATTCTCCAGTCATTCTCCTGCTTTTCATGCTCTCTGAATAACCCTGCTAGTGTCTGCAGTGACAAAGGGATAGAGAATTTCCTAGCACCATAGATTTTGCAATGAACAAAGTACTGGGTGCCACGCTTTAAAAAGTCTAGTTGTGTGTTCTGAAAACATCAGATAAATGACTTAAATAAAAGCATGGCTATGCAACAAGCATAACATAATTACTTACCATTGTCATTATCGTAGTCTCTTTGACTGTACTGTGGCTTACTATCATATGAGCCTGTTTATAGAAAAATGTTAAGGTCAGTCTTGACAACAGTTTGTTCCTACAACGTCATTCATCAGTTTAAAAAGATTAAAAAAAGGTTGATCCCAATGGAAATGCCTCCAATGAAAGTTTAACAGGGTAACCTTTGCATGTGCTCCCCATAAAAAACACCCAGAAGTGAAAACATGGAAGTGATAGTCATACAGCCCAAACACACACTCATTATAAACCAGGTTTTCTCTTTACTTCTAACCGTCCTCCTGAAATAAAAGTTGAGTATCCCTTAACCAAAATGCTTGGGACCAGAAGTATTTTGGAACATTTGAATATAATAATGACATATCTTGTGGGTAAGACCCAAGTCTAAACACCACATTTATTTATTTTTCATATGCAGCTTATACACACAGCCTGAAGGACATTTATTACAGTATTTTTCATAATTTTTGTCCCCCATCACATGAGGTCAGTTGGATTTATGTTGGTGCTCAAAAAAAATTTGGATAATTTTATATAACCTAGGACATACTTGAAAACTAGAGAAATCTCAATGTATCCTTCCTGGTAAAATACTTTATAAATAAATAAATATAAGGGATAGTCAACCTGCATGAGAGAGCATTTTACTTTGTGTCTTGGATAAGGAAATCCCATTCAGGCTGGGGTCAGACGAACGCAGTGCGAACGTGCGTTTAGCCGCACTTTATGACGGCCGTGGTAGCAGCAAATGACGTCCAACGCAGGCCCACACACGAAGTACGGCCGCACGAAAGTTCATCCGAGCAACGCAAGCTGCAAACGAACGCATTTTCGCAAGAACGTCGAACCGCTAGTACGGACGTACAGAGTGCGCTCAGTCCGCATAGCGGTGTGCGTGCGTGATTAGGAGACGTCAGACGCTGCTCATGTCCGGCCTACATAACGTCCAGACACCCAAAGTTTCCTGGTTTGGATCCGTATGAAATCACGGCCGAAATTGCGCATCGTATGACTGCTATCGCGTATTCCGTGAAAGTACATCCATGCGTTCGGATGCACTTTTTTACGGGTGATGCGAAAAATGTGTTCGTCTGACCCTAGCCTCAGCGGGAAAAGGAATTGTAATATGGCGTGTATGAGTTAAATAAATTCTTTAACAGGGTCCAACGTGAAGAAAATAAACCACAATTCCACCATAAGCCTCCTATAGACCAGTGTTTCCCAAACCTGTCCTCAGGACCCTCACACAGACCAGATTTTACAGATCACCTTGGGGAAATGCAGACTGAATCCTGCAATCACTGAGCAGCAAATCCTACCGCCTGTGCTGTGCTTTAGATATCCTGCAAACCTGGCCTGTCAGTGGGTCCAGAGGCCAGGTTTTGGAAACACTGCTATAGACCGTGTGAGATTAAGGGATCTCAAACTCTGCCCCCCCCCCCCCCTAGATGTTTCTGAACTACACCTCCTATGATTCTCTGGCCATTTATTGCATTCAAAGAATTCTGGGAACTGAAGGCAACAAACAGCCGGGGGACAAAGTAGGGATGCACCGATACCACTTTTTTAAGACCGAGTACGAGTACAGATACTTTTGTTCAAGTACTCACCGATACCAATTACCGATACTTTTATTTTATGTCATGTGACGCTTTCCAATAAGAACAGACCTCCTATAAAGCCCCCAGGTCTCATGGATTTGCCCCAGCTCATGGATATTGCCCCAGCTCATGGATATCCTGACCCCAGCTCATGGATAATTGCCCCCCAGCTCATGGATAATTGCCCCCCCAGCTCATGGATAATTGCCCCCCAGCTCATGGATAATTGCCCCCCCAGCTCATGGATAATTGCCCCCCCAGCTCATGGATAATTGCCCCCCTTGTTCATGGATATGCCCCCCCTGCTCATGGATATGCCCCCCTTGCTCATGGATATGCCCCCCCTGCTCATGGATATGCCCCCCCTGCTCATGGATATGCCCCCTTGCTCATGGATATGCCCCCCTGCTCATGGGTATGTGCCCCCTTGCTCATGGATATGCCCCCCTTGCTCATGGATATGCCCCCCCTGCTCATGGTATGCCCCCCTTGCTCATGGATATGCCCCCCTGCTCATGGATATGCCCCCCAGCTCATGGATATGCCCCCCTTGCTCATGGATATGCCCCCCCTGCTCATGGATATGCCCCCCAGGCTCATGGATATGCCCCTCCCCCCCCCGCTCATACTTACCTTCCTTCAGCGCCGCCGGGAAAGTCTTCGCGCGCGCGCGCTCCTTGGAAGGACCCCAGCCGCGACCACGTGGGACCATGTGATCGCGGCTGGGGTCCTTCCAACGAGCGCGCGCGCGGGAACTTTCCCGGCGTCGCTGAAGGAAGGTAAGTGTGAGCGGAGAGCAGCTGCAGGGCCTGTCCGAATGCTCTATCGGCATTCGGACAGGCCCTGCAGCTGCTCACTTTGTTTAATACTTACCTTCCTTCAGCGACGCCGGGAAAGTTCCCGCGCGCGCGCTCGTTGGAAGGACCCCAGCCGCGATCACATGGTCCCACGTGGTCGCGGCTGGGGTCCTTCCAAGGAGTGCGCGCGCGCGAATACTTTACCGGCGGCGCTGAAGGTAAGTATTAAACAAAGTGAGCAGCTGCAGGGCCTGTCCGAATGCCGATAGAGCATTCGGACAGCCGCCACAGCCCCTCGGATACTGGCAAGCTGGCTCAATGCCGGCTTCCGGTATCGGAAAAAAATATCGGGGGTACTGCACGAGTACCAAGTACTCCTGCAGTACCCGGTATCGGCACCGATATCGATACTAGTATCGGTATCGGTGCAACCCTAGGACAAAGTTTAAGATCCCCGTTCTAGAGCTTTTGCACATGTTAGCCTGACCATTATTTTTTTAACCCCTTTTGTCCTAGAACAGGTCACTGGACCTTGATGTCAGCGACATGCACAAGAATGACACTATGGAAGGAATGTCCACTGTTTAAATTTTATTGGTAGATGTTTGAGCATGTACACAAGTAATCATGGAAGACTAGATGCCAGCACCTGGCAGTTGTGTGGAGGTAAGATACTTTACTCACCTGTCCTGCACTTTTTTCTCAAGTAATGTTTCATTGGTGTTTATTGAGTGTGGAAATAATTGATCCCCATTCCCACTTACCAGTATTAGTAGTGTTTGCTTTTGTAGATGTCTGGTTTTACTGCATGCTAGAGAGACTTTTGGGGATGCTTACCAAATGAGGGTGAAATTTTACTCTTATGTCGTTCATATTCAAAAAGCTTCTTTTCATACAACGTTCTGGTTGAACCTTAAGAATGAATAAAAATTTTAAGAAATAGTCTTTGAAAACACAACAAAAGGCATTTATAGCAAAATGCTAAACATTTCTGTCAATACTTAATTATTATTATTATTCTTTATTTATAAAGCACCGGCATATTCCGCAGCGCTGTACAATAGGCACAGTATAGACAGGGTTACAATACATTGAACAACATTTGACAAACAGTACAGGAGGAGATGAGGGCCCTATTCCAGTAAGAACTCACAATGTAGAAGGGTTACAGTCCACAGACTAAAGATGTTTATTTTTTTGCTTTGCTACTAAATATCTTCCACAGTGCTCCATCCTATATCTCCAGTTAACCTATATACAAATAATTATACAAAATAGTAAACAAAATAATTACTTCTCATTCAACTAGTGTCTGAAGGTTATCTATTTGTGGTTTACTGTAGACTTTAACAAATTTAAATCAATCTTAGGAGCCAGTGAGGAAACATAGGAACGAACTACACTTTTTTTTTTCATAAGCCAAGAACACTTTTCGTGTGTATTTTATAATGACCAATCCAGAAATTTAGGAGCCAGGAATAAAAAAATCTAGGAGCCTGTGGTAACCCCCCCCCCAGGTTTGTCAAACTCTATTTCATTGTATATTTCAAAATAAATACCAAGACGTGTCTTCAATGTTTTGTGCGTTTCATTTGTTGATATTTTGTTAGCTTTTCTTAGTTTTATGACAGTTGTGGGCATTTTAGCATAGTCATTTCTTGATTTAATAATAGCTTATCTGGTTTAAGAGCAGGCTTCCTTTGAATGCTCTGGAATATGTTTATGTTTCAGTAGAAGAGAAATGATGCAAACAAACAAACCACCCTGACTGTAATTAATAAAACTTGAAAACAAGTTAAATATATAATCCTTTTTTTTTTTTTTAATAGCCTAGCCTACAGGCTCCATTGTAACCAAGATGTTATAATTAATTTATAATTAATCCATTATTATATTTTTGTTAATATTTTTATGTTAATAATAATAAAAAAAATCTATCCTACATTACTCCAAATTTATGTTGCTAGGGTCATTATTTTGGATTTTGGGGTAATTTAGCTGTGATTTGTTATGTGACATGGGGCATGACTGCCAGTCGAAGAAATACTCTATAGATTAAGGAAGCAGTACTACTGTCAAAAACGTATCAGACAGTGGCTTAGATTTAATTCCGCCCGATAGCCAAAATTGGCACCTTGTTTTTCGCATTATTCCAGCCATTTTTCAGTTCGGGAGATTCAATTGCAGGTTTACTAGAATTTCAATTCTTGAGAATTCCTTAGGCTAGGGTCAGACGAACGCATTTTTGCGTTGTCTGTGAAAAAGTGCGTTCGAACGAATGGACGCATTTTTTCACGGAGTACGCGATAGCGGTCATACGATGCGCATTTGCATCCGTGATTTTGTACGGATCATCAATAAAACCCTTTGTGCATCTGGACGTTATGTTGGCCGGACATTAGCAGTGTCTGACATCTCCAATTCACGCACACACGCCTCTAGCGGACGCAGCGCACTCTGTACAACCGTACTAGAGGTTTTACGTTCTCGACAAAATGCGTTCGTTTTCCACTTGCGTTGCGCAGCCGGACTTTTGTGCGACCGTACTTCGTATATTGGCCGTCATTGCCCGGCATTTGCTGCTACTACGGCCGTGATTAAGTGCGCCTGCACGCGCGTTCGCACTGCGCTCGTCTGACCCTAGCCTAAGGCTGGCGGCACACTAGCAAACATTTTGCGTCCGTCTGACTGTACTGTTTGCTGTCCGTCGTAGCTTTATAAAGGAGTCTTAAACACACCACACAAAGCCCCTGCGCACTTGTTCACGGACGGGAAAAGAATAAAGCCACGGACGCAAAAATAACATCGACGTGAAAAAGCTAAACGGACGCAGAAACAACGCTGCCATGTATTTTCCTAGGGTGTGGAGACATCAGACATTACGGACGCACTTTATGCAGTACTCAAAATATCTCCCGTGAAAAAGTGCGTCCGTAACGGACGCAGCACAGTATGCTCGTGTGCCGGCTGCCTAGGTCGATTCACTTCAAACTTATCGGTGTGCCGATTTCTGAAAAAATTTAAAGTACTGAAAGGTGTTGGTAAATAGGTATTGAGGCAGAAAGCTAGAAGGAATAACACAGAAATCTTTTTTTTAACAACAGAATTTCTCTAATAATCATGTTTAAAGGCACAGATCTGTATGATGATGGCCGTAAATAAGATTTTTTTTGGACATTTATCAGGCCAGCTTATCTTCAGACCAGCGGCATGTTTTGACTATTGGCTCAGGATGAAATTTTTTCAACTGAATCTATTGAGAGAAAACAAATCTGCCACAGGCAGCTGACATATAAATATATATATATTTTAAAAATATCTACCAATAGGATTAAGTGAAGCCCAATGCTAGGATTAACATTGCTAGTAGAACTGTGCTGTTTGAAAGCATATAGCAAGTGGTCTGTGCTCTCTGATGGCAGTTCTTCACCCATTGCTGGGTTAGACTCAAGATACAACCCAAAATGTGCACGCATGAAGGGCTCTTGTTGACTATGTTTCAGTTCGTATTAACATCATTGTCACTCTTGCAGTCCTTACCCCTTACACATCTAGATTGTAAGATCCCACAGGAATATTGTAGGCCTCTTCACCCCTCCTGTATTTCTTTATTGAACGTTGCCTTATCCTTCAGATGTATGGCACCTGTTTTTTAAGCTATACCCACTATACAGTGCTGTCAAAAGCATTGGACCTTTCTAAATAGAGTATAATAATTAATATTGGCTAGTATAAAAAAAAAATGCCTGTGATCCATTGTATTGTTACAGTAAACAACTTACCAACAATGGGGCCGTATGCAATGTTGTATTTGCGCAAAGTGCTGATAAGCTCCTCGTCTGACATTCGCTTATACTGATCCATAGTTGCAGGAATCTGAAGGAGCAAAAGAGAAAACACATTTAGGCTAGGGTTAGATGAACGCACTCTGAGCGCACTCTGCGTGCGTGCACAACGGACGGACGTTCTGACAGAAGATACTGTAGACACCACACAGTCCGTTTTTTATGACGGACGTAGAAAAAAAAGGTAAATATGGGAAACAAAATTAATATGAAAAAGGATATGAAAAGGCATTTTGTGCGTCAAGGTGCTGGACGTCGAAAAATGCGCTGTGTCTGACATCTCCTCATCACGCACACAGAACGCTACGTGGACGTGGCACACTCTGCACGTCCCTTTTAACGGTTTTACGTTCTTGCCTAACTTGCGTCCATTTGCCACGTGCGTTGTGCGTGCGCAGTTCGGTGCGGACGCACTTAGTGTGTGGGTTTCTATTGCTCATGATTCTATGCTACGACAAATGTTAAACTGTGCGGCAACACGGACGTGATCACTGCGTTCGTCTGACACGGACCTAATAGAGCACTTTTAGTTGCCAAACAGGCCATTGTCATTCCATTCTCTGCTCTACATGTCTCCAAGTCCTTGTCACGCTGTTCTTACATTAAACACACAAGGCAATGGAAAAAAGGCAAGGGGGCGCTGGAGTGACTATAGATGGAGGGAGACACAAAAGGGGGACGGTACAGCAGCTAAGAACTCAAGGGTCTATCCCAAAAGACCCAAACAGTGATATAGACAAAATTGGAATAAGAGAACAGCGCTGGTACAGCGACCCCACTTCCGTGGGAGGTAGATGAAAACACCACACTGCAGGGAAGTGCACCCCAAAAATAATGTGGATACGATGATAGCACAAAAATAATGACCTGTATGTACTTCGATCCAGGTGGGTCAGGTAGAGGTCAGTGTGCATGTAACGAAAAAACACACATACATAGTACAGTATGCCTGTCAAATAGTCAGGATAAAAAATGTGGAAGAAAAAAACTCACATGGGATGGAGCCTATGCAGTAAAGGCTCAATAAGATCGCAGTGGGTCTCTTCAGGGATGACCCCGTCCCGTCTTCATGAAGTACCGGTGGTTACTCATACAGGCCATACATGCAATGAAGGAAACAGATACCATGGTGCAGCATAGTGGTTTCACAGAATATAAAGGCCAGTCAAATCAAGGCACTTACGTGATTTAGAGCCTGTGCATGCTCACTGGCTCTGTAAATACGCCTTGGTGTAGATAGGGATACACCAAACCCCTTTGAATGAATAAAAGTGAAGGAATACGATCTCCACCGAATAAAAATTTATTACAATACAAATAAAAAAAGAGAATATTCTCTTTTTATTTGTATTGTAATAAATTTTTATTCGGTGGAGATCGTATTCCTTCACTTTTATTCATTCCAAAGGGGTTTGGTGTATCCCTATCTACACCAAGGCGTATTTACAGAGCCAGTGAGCATGCACAGGCTCTAAATCACGTAAGTGCCTTGATTTGACTGGCCTTTATATTCTGTGAAACCACTATGCTGCACCATGGTATCTGTTTCCTTCATTGCATGTATGGCCTGTATGAGTAACCACCGGTACTTCATGAAGACGGGACGGGGTCATCCCTGAAGAGACCCACTGCGATCTTATTGAGCCTTTACTGCATAGGCTCCATCCCATGTGAGTTTTTTTCTTCCACATTTTTTATCCTGACTATTTGACAGGCATACTGTACATGTATGTGTGTTTTTTCGTTACATGCACACTGACCTCTACCTGACCCACCTGGATCGAAGTATATACAGGTCATTATTTTTGTGCTATCATCGTATCCACATTATTTTTGGGGTGCACTTCCCTGCAGTGTGGTGTTTTCATCTACCTCCCACGGAAGTGGGGTCGCTGTACCAGCGCTGTTCTCTTATTCCAATTTTGTCTATAACACAAGGCAATGGATCTTCCTGTTCCCTCAACTATTTCATTAATAAAATTACACCACCAGAATCGTATTCCTAGTAAATCGAGGGGGAGAAAAAAGTAAATTTAAACTCCCAATCTCAAAAAACGAAATGCGAGCCCTTGAGTGATGCAAGGGCTTAGGCCGTCGTGTACCTCTGGGGCTGCCAGCCGACCGGCAGCAAAGGCTATCGGCCTACTGGGCAAATGCCCAATGGCCAGTCCAGGCCTGCTTCAGATGCTAAAATGGAGGTGTTTGAAGAAGTCGTACCGCTGCTTTACTCAGTATGATTTAGTTATAGGGTTATATAAGACATAATTAGTTTGTTTTATTTCGTTTACAACAGTAGCAGAACTATAGCACAGGCCCTGGGTTACTGCCACTGGCTGGAGGAGTTGTACCGCTGGTATTTTATCCTTAATTGGGGCTGGAATCCTGTCCCACCACCCCACCCTCAACTCTCTTCGGTCAGGAGCTGCCATCTCTCCCTTTGGTCTGGTTCCTCACCCCAAACTCCCTTTCACACTTGGACCAGTCCCTTGCCCAGACTCACTTCTTCCCACTTCCGATCCCTCACCCCACTCAGTTTGTTCATGGAATCATTTTAAAAGGGACATTCTTCACACCCTGACCACTTTACACAGCCTGACCAGTTTAATAAGCTAGAGTGCCCCCATGTTCTCACCCCGCTTTGCGTTAAGACACTATCATGCCTGAGTGCTCGTAGCAGAATTATTTTGGGGAGAAAGCAGATATGGCCTTGAGCTGCGCACAAACCATCAATCCATCACACTGAGGCTGGTCTCAGACCAGCGCACTATGTGCACTGGTACTGACGTGCCTTCCGGCGTCCGTCGCGACACTGCAACGGGGCTGGCCACACGCTGTTTTTTATTATTATTATTCTTTATTTATAAAGCGCCAGCATATTCCGCAGCGCTGTACAATAAGCACAGTATAGACAGGGTTACAATACATTGAACAACATTTGACAAACAGTACAGGAGGAGATGAGGGCCCTATTCCCGTAGGAACTGTTGCGTGCGCACGAATTGCGCGTGCGACAGCAGCCGTGTTGCAAGCCTCCCCGTCATAGCGGTAGGATGCGCGTTCGACGGGGCTGCAAAGCACGATCCTCCATAGGAGGATCAAGCCTTACAGCACTGAGTGCACTAACTGCGCTCAGCGAGGTGGCCAGATGGGAATTAGAATGGAAGGAATGTCCACTCTCACGGACGTTCCTTCCGCTCTTAAAAACGCTTGTCTGACCCCGGCCTAACCAGGTGCTTACGGACATTGTGTGTGAAAAGAATGCATAGTTCCGCGAGAAGCGAAAAATTGCATATATATAAACGAACATTACGCACACTACGCAAATTGCGCAAAAAGAAAAAAGGAGGGAGGGGTTGATTTTTACACAGTGATGTTTAACGTAAACAAATTTTTTTAAAAAAAGGATCATCCAATGAATTGAAAATAATCGTGATTTTCAGCCCAAGTTCACTTTACACTGTTTGTGTAAAGGAGCCAAGTTGTATGTATGAACTGCTTCCTAGGGGAAGACACGTGAATCTGGCAACCACTGTATGCTACAGGAAAGGTTCTTACAGTCATAATCGTGTGCCAAGCACAGTAATTCAGGGAAACTGGTCCCCCATTCAGGCATCTATCTACCTGCAGGGTTTAGACATTGCTTCCAGGTAAAGAACAGAAAAATTTACTTGATTTTTGTCCAAGCAAAACATTGAAAAACTAAAAAATATTACATGGATACACAACCTAAAAAAAGACTGCATTCGCCATATAATTCAGGATCATTGGTCCTGGTGATCCTGGACCCACCGAGACACATTAAAATATCTACTATCTACAAAGTTCTGCAGCGCTTTCCAGATCTGGGCCAAATCTTCTAAAAGAGGAATGTGAAGGAGAAAACATTCCGGCTGATCGAGACAGACTTGGAAAACTGCCCCATAATGTCAATTATACAGGCCTCTCCCTACATTTATATTGTTTGTGCTTGTGTAACCAATGACTTTACTTTGATATTGTATAATTAACTTTTAACACTTAAACACTGGTGAAATCCTATGTGGATGCAACATTAATGAAAGCAGGCGTTTGCACTGGCACTCTTTGAATAACCCCTTCATTGTCAGACTACAATTCCCAAAATTATTTGTTTAACAAGCTCTGGTCGTACTTCCTCTAATTTAAAAAAACTCTCAATGTTCAAATCATGACTTATCGTAAAATTTGAGACTAGTGGATGGAGGCGAACTGTGCTTGAGACTTTGCAGGGTACTTTCCTGTTATCCGGACCACATCCAGTTTTTATAGATTCATAGACAGAATAAACTGAGTAAATTGTCATAGTTTTTATTTTTATAGATAATGAACTGAATAAACGGGAAGACAAACATATGAGAACATGTGACAATTAATAAACTGTAACATATGACAACATGACTTGACTTATAATTGAGATACTGGTGGCCAGAAAGTTAAGGTTAGGGGGTTAGGGTTAGAGTGTTAGGGTAACCCTAACCCTAACTTTCTGGCCACCAGTATCTCAATTATAAGTCATTATGATGTGCTGCGCATTATGTCTTACTTCTACACCTCTTAAACTAAAGATTTTTTTTTTAAAAAGTTCATATAGTGTAGATCAGGGATCACAAAAACTGCACCCCCCCCCCCAAATGTTTCTGACCTACAACTCCCATTTTACATTAGAAGAATTCTGGGAATTGCAAGTAAAACAACTGGGAGAACCAGAGTTTGAGCTCCGGGATGTAGAAGAATTTGTTTGACTCTGCCTGGCAATCACAAACACATCTAGAGAGGAACCAACTATAAGGCTGGGGTCAGACGAACGCAGTGCGAACGCGCGTGCAGCCGCACTTTATTACGGCCGTAGTAGCAGCAAATGACGGCCAATGATGGGCAATATACGAAGTACGGCCGCATGAAAGTGCGGCTGCGCAACGCAAGTGGCAAACAAACGCATTTTTTTGAGAACGTGATACCGCTAGTACTGACATACAGAGTGCGCTGCGTCCGCTAGCGGCGTGTGTGCGTGATTAGGAGACGTCAGACGCTGCTAATGTCCGGCCTACATAACGTCCAGACGCAAAAAGGGTTTTTATTTATTTATTTATAAAGGATTTTACCAGGAAGGATACATTGAGATTTCTCTCGTTTTCAAGTATGTCCTGGGTTCAAGAACATTGAGTGGTTACAGAAATACAAAATAGTAAAATGCAAGATATTAACACAAAACCAAATATACAGATTAACAGAAAAATAAATATGTAGGAAATAAAGTCATTATGTTACATGTTTACAGGTGCATTCTGTATTGAGGTATGTTAATAGGGAACTCTTAAGGGACTTTAGACTGGGGGAAGATTTGATGGCGTCTGGGAGGTTATTCCAAATTTGTGGTGCTCTGTAGGAAAATAAGGATCGAGCCACTTGCTTTTTGTATTGTGCTATTGCAAGTAAGGTGCTGGTCCTGGATCGGAGGTTATAGGATGAGGGAACTGCTGGGGGAAGCAGTCTATTCAGGTAGGATGGCAGCTTCCCAGAAAAGCTCTTTTAAACACCAGGCTGGAAAGGTGAAGGATGCTTCTAGATTCCAGCGACGGCCAGTTTAGTTCTTTTAACATGTCACAATGGTGGGTCATGTAGTTACATTGTAATGCAAAGCGGCAGAATGAGTTATACAATGTAGTAAGTTTCTGGAGGTGTGTTTGAGGGGCGGCTGCATACACTACATCTCCGTAATCAATAGCCGGCACCGCGGGGCTCAGGCAGGATTTGTTTCTGTACAGGGCACCTAGTTTGGGGTTGAGTTTAGATGAGAGTTTTTCGATGGGGGGGCCAAAAGATAGATTTGGGTCTAACCACATACCTAGATATTTGAGAGAAGTGACTGTGCTCAGCGTGTCATTTGATTTTGTCCCAACACATATATGGGGTGTTTCCAATTTGTGTAGTTTAGGTGCGGTTCCAAAGAGCATTGTAACAGTTTTGTCAGTATTTAGAAAAAGTTTGTTATCTGCGATCCACTTTTCTACCTCTGTGAATTGTTCTTGCAGCACAGCCCACAGCTGCGGGAGATTTGGTTGATCTGCACAAAATCACGGACGAAAAGGCGCATCGTATGACCGCTATCGCGTATTCCGTGAAAAAAATACGTCCGTTCGTCTGACCCTAGCCTAAGAGTGCCAAAATACTCAACTACAACTCCCATGATCCCCCAGCTCTGTCACGTCAATATGTTGCAGACAGGGGCAAGTCATAAAAAATAAGTGGGAACATGCAAAGATTTCTGCGGCCCCCCCCCCCTGCAATTATTACCTCACACTTAACACAAACTCACCATTAAATCTGATAAATGTATATGAATCAGATACCTATTGGGACATAACATGAAAATATATGACAGAACACCTGAATAAAAGCGTTCCAGTGTGTGTGACCATTGGGAACTCAGTTCCTTCTGCAGAAAGAGTGGTAGAACTGCATCATCCTCCCCTCAACGTGACCCCTGGTTGCATTCCCCCACTACAATTATTTTCATAATCTACAGTAGATAAACACTGGCACATATTTGTTTATATTTGTGGAATGCGGGCCCATAGCGCACTCCATGGTGTCTACCATTATTTGGGCGTGACCCCAACTTGGTTGCTCCCCTCAGAGGAAAAGAGCGGGAAAGCAAAGTTCAGACCCAAACGGCCGCAAGCCCCGCCCACCCCGCACCCTTACAGCGAGCGCGAGGCCCAGCGGCGGTCCGACGCCTGCTGCTGCTGTCAACCAATAGAAAGGCGGGGCTAAAAGCGCGGGAGTCGGTTAATGGCGCAGGTCCTTTCACGGCGCCCGTCTGAGGTGGCTCACCTGGGGGGCGGGCCTCGCCGTTGTCCGTTCGCGCACAGGGCAAAGGGAGACGAACGATCGCTGTCGGCTGTTTCGGCGCTGAGAGAGGGTGGTGATACGACGAAAAGGCAGTCACATGGATCAAAACAAGGAGGGAATGAAGGGAGGGGTTGGGCCGAGTTTGGACCCGCCTCACCCAGCCCCTGTTGTAAAAAAAAAAGAGCTGTGACTGGAGTTTGGTAGTAAATTCCTATCGGCTGACATCAGGAGGGCTTCAGGGAGAGAAATAGTGATATTAACCTCACTTAACGGGCCATACAAATCAGAGGAAAGGAGTTTTAATACGTTTGTGCTTTCAGCGTTACCTCAGGACCGAATAAACCCACAGGGTACTTGCCAAGAGTCCCTATTTAAGGGGAGCAGTCCCTATGGTAGACTCAGGACAGTTTTACCTGTGATTATAACAGATATTTCACCACACAAGCGTGGCCGACACCACTGGCGAATCCTCACTGCAGTGGTGGCCCATCATGCTGATCACCATTTTTGTTCTGGTCACCAGGGTAGTCTCCATTATAACTTATTTTATTAGGACCACCAGGCCAATTTAGTATTTGGGCCTCTTTTGTTCTCATTGCTGCTGATGTTAACTCACAGGGTTATTCAGAGACATTTCGTTGCTCTCCGATGCACTAAGGTGAATCAGCAGTCACCGCAGGGTCCCCGAATTGCGGCGTATTGAACACTGCCAGACAGCCGCCAAACGCACTTGCAAGCAGCTGACGACCCGCTGCCTAAGGCTAGGGTCAGACTAACGCATTTGTCGCGTTGTCCGTGAAAAAGTGCGTTCGAACGAATGGACGTATTTTTTCACGGAATACGCGATAGCGGTCATACAATGCGCAATTTTCGGCCATGATTTTGTACGGATCATCAATAAAACACTTTTTGTGTCTGGACGTTATGTTGGCCGGACATTAGCAGCGTCTGACGTCTCCTAATCACGCAAACACGCCGCTAGTGGACGCAGCGCACTCTGTATGTCAGTAGTAGCGGTTTGACGTTCTAGAAAAAATGCGTTCGTTTGGCACTTGCGTTGCGCGGACGAACTTTCGTGCGGCCGTTCTTCGTATGTTCCCCGGCATTGGTCGTCATTTGCTGCTAGCACGGCCGTGATTTTGTGCGGTTAAACGCACGTTAAAAATGCTTTCGTCTGACCTTAGCCTAAGGCTAGAGTCAGACGAACAGAGTCTGAGCGCACTCTGTGTGCACAACGGACGGACGTTGTGACGGAAGATATTGTAGACGCCACACAGTCCGTTTTTTTATGACGGACGTAGAAAAAATATGAGAAACCAAATTATGAAAAAGGATATGAATAGGCATTTTTTGCGTCATGGTGCTGGACGTCACAAATGCGCTGCATCTGACGTCTCCGCATCACGCACACAGAACGCTACGTGAACGTGGCGCACCGCGCGTCCGTGTTAGCGATTTTACGTTCTTGCCTATCTTGCATCCGTTTGCCACGTGCGTTGTGCGTGCGCTGTTCGGTGCAGACGCACTTAGTGTGTGGGTCTCTATTGCTCATGATTCTATGCTACGACGGACGTTAAACTGTGCGGCAACACGGACGTGATCACTGCGTTCGTCTGACACGGGCCTAATGCAGCTGTCGCACGCCGCAGGAAAACGTCGACAAGCTGCAGGACGGGTAAAAAAAAAAAAACGCAACTTTAAAAACGTGATTATCAAGAACTACTGAACGAAAATGCCTGAAAATGATATATGAGGTCCTATGGATAATAATAAAAAGGTCGGTTATCAAAAAAAATTCCTGAAAAATGCCTAAAAAACAGAGGCTTTTTGCTGCAGGTTAAAAGAATTAACGGTTGAATAAAAATGGGAACATTTTAAACATTAAAGACTATGGGATTCACCTGATTAAACCTGCCGAATGAAACCACCGAACATCAGGGCATTTCACTGACATTTCTCTGCTGTTCGGTGTTCTCTGAATAGATCAACCATTGCTTCTCTATGGGGGGTTTCCCTGATGTCGAACAGGCACGGTATTTTGCTGGCAATTCGCCAATATTTGGCGAATTGGCAGCTTTTGAATAGCCAAATGGCCAGGAAATTGCACCGTAAGTGGAAATTCCCTGTTCGGTGCAATTACGGGGCCAGTTCCGCTCTCTCTGACTAACCCTTCAATGTTTATACAATGTTGCAAGTAGGACTGCAACTAACTATTATCCGATTAGTTGGTCAATTATTATTTCGATTAATCGGATAAAAAAAATTGTTTACTAAAAAGGAGTTTTATGTAAAAATAAATAAGCAATTTGCTTAGTGTACGGAAGTTTCGTACGTACATACACAAATTACGTATCTTGCGTACTTTTCACACAAGGTATGCAAGTGCTTGGTCAGAGGGAGGGGTTGATGCTGCATGCGCAGCTTAAGCCCATGTTTGCTTTCTCAAATGAACGTGTCTACAAGCACTTGGTCATAGATGATGTCAGCATGAAATCGGGGTTAATAAGCTAAAGTGGTCAGGGTGCGTAGATTGTCCCTTTTTAAATAATTTTGTGACCACACTGAGTGGGAGGAGGGAGTGGAGGTGGAAGGGAGTGACTTTGCTCAAGTGACTTGACCTGAGTGTGAGAGGCAGTGGGTATGGACAAAAGACCGGATCTGAGTGTGGGAGTGAGTTTGGGGAAAGGAACCAGGCAAAAGGGAGGGAATGGCAGTTCCCAACCAAAGAGGGTTTGGCTGGGAGATTGGGGTGGTGGCACAGGACTCCAGCTTCAAGTGAGGATAAAACACAGGCATACAGCTCCATCACCCAGTGGCAGTATCCTATTGTTTGTGTTATAGTTCCGCTACTCTTGTAAATGGAATTAAAATAAACTGGTTGTGCCTGACATAACCCTAGAACTAAATCATACCTAGCAAAGCAGCGGCGCGTCTTCTCCAACCAGTTCCGAAGCTGAGGTTATTTACGTTTAACTCAGTCTGACTCTAAGGCTTGTGTCAGATGAGCGCACTCATCACGTCCGTGTTGCCGCACATTTGTACGTCCGTTATAACATAGAATTATGACCAATGGAGCCCACACACGAAGTACGTCCGCACCGAATTGCGGACGCATAAAAGACACAGCAAACGGACGCAGGTTAGGCAAGAAAGTAAATCCGCTAGAACGGACGCACAAAGTGCGCTGCGTCCGCATAGCTTTGTGTGTGAGTGATGGAACGTAGTCAGACAGACTGCATTTTTGACGGACAAAATGTTTTTCATATTTATTTTCCCTTCTACATCAGGCAAAAAAACCGTCAGTCACAAAAACGGACTGTGGCCACTACCTTGTCGTCAGTCAGAAAGTACGTCCGTTGTGCACGGACGCACAGAATGTGTTCGTCTGACCCTAGCCTAAACAATGTGTGCTGTACACCAGGGCCTCCACTGCCATTCCAGTAAATTAAATGTGCTCATTGCGCTGCAATGACATATATGTATAGTTAATCTGTAAATAAAATGTTATTCATTGAAAAAGGTTTTCATACTCACCTCTCCACGCTCCCTCGCTGTGCTTCTCTGTCCTCCGCTTTTTTTTCCCCCTGTACTTTCAGTTTGCCGGCTGCTGTGTGTGTGATTCACTACACAGACAGCAGGGGCAGCACTGAGCCTGCATAGCCTATGCAATTTGCGCAGCTGAACGCTACGCTAATTGCATAGCTCAAGCTGACTTCCTGGTTCTACCCTTTTCAGTGCCTCCAGAGGCACTGAGAACAATTGAAAGCTTGAGCCAATGGGAAAGCTCCATTGGTCTCAAGCAATTATTTAAAAAAAAAAAAATGCCCCCATGGGAGGCAGAGCTCCCCATGGATTGATTTGACGCAGGACAGTCATGAGACTGTCCTTGTCAGTCGTTGGGGGGGGGCAGGCAGGCAGAGCTCAGCAGTCAGCATGTGTGTAATCAATAGAAAAGTTAGGAACAGCGCTCTAAATGACACTCTCAACAGTCTAGAGACAGTAGGTAAATAATAGATATAACACACCTTATGCCAGATAGCAAGTAGGTTATGGATAGTAGTTCGTGTGAACCTCAAAATAAAAGGGAGAATTACAACATAGCGTATAACTGTGTGATAAACGTGTGTACATACACGCAGCAAAAATTGAACACTCACGCTTTATGAGAGCTTCTAGCCCTCATGTAGTCGCCTCTCAGGTTATTGTAGGGATAACCCGACTGCCCGTATCTCCCGACTCGCTGGTGTCCTCAAAACATGGCTAGCCATCAGCTTCAGTTTGAGAAAAGGATGGAGGTGAGCCGTCCTCGGAGCAAGTGGACATATATATCCAGAGAATAGGAGGGAAAAAGAATATTTTTTACCAAACTTTAAAAAGTAAAGGATTTTTTATTTCCCCAATGGGATAAAAGAAAAAGTAAATAAACAGACAAATATTCAATCCGCCAGACGCGTTTCGCACCCTTCCGGGCGCTTCCTCAGTGGCAAAGGAATGAAATTACCGTCCTTCTGTGATATCGTTGGGGGGGGGGCGGGCAGGCAGAGCTCAGCAGTCAGCATGTGTGTAATAGCGCCCTCTATTAGTTAGTATTGTGAGTGCATGCTCTTAGAACTGTAAAAAAAATGCGAACTTTACTTTATAAATAGTGAAACTATTCTCCTATATAACGATAATCAAATGTGTAAATTGCGACTGCGTAACCCTTTGTATATCTGGCTCTGATAGTTACTAGCCAGTGCCTCACCAGCCACTGACCTCACCGCACGTCACTGCTGTACACAGGACGATTAATCGACACTGATTAATCGATAATGGAAATAGTTGACAACTAATTTAATCATCGATTTAGTTGTCGATTAATCAATTACTTGCAACTAGGACTGAAACACTAATCAAGCTGAATGAAAACATAGGAGTTTAACCCTCATACACATCAAGAACATAAATTATTACAAACGCAAAACTTTAAAGGATAAGCCTCCACAATAAATGCAGAAAAGGATCACTACCTGTTCCAAATTAACGCCTTAATCTCCTTTTCGCCTCATCCAGAGGTTTTCAATGTTTTGTGCATGGATCTCTGGGTCCACAAAAATTATATTCCTGGTCAACACAATAACAGAGTGCATATATATACTGTATATATGCCTCCAGTTAACTGATCAACATTTTAATATGCTGCCCATCCATCAGAAATTATATGAGTCCTGGAAGTATCTCTGCCAATTCTCCCGACTTCACCCTTTAGTGAATAGACCTGTTAATTTGCTGTATGTTATGAAGGTAAATAGGGAGAAAATTGGGATAAGGGGGAGAAAAAAGACAGTATACCAGTAATTGCAGGGAGACAGATTTTGGAATGGCAGGTGTTAATAGGGAAAAATGTCTTAAAGGCTTATTCAGAAAGCGCTGACCGGTGATTTTCACCGTAAGGTGCAATTTTGGGGCAGTTCATCTACTCAAGCTGTCAATTCACCAAATACAGGCAAATTAACAGCAAAATACAGTACATTTCGCTGCACATCGGCTATCTTCAGCAGCAGCGAAATTGTCCCATAGAGAAGTAACTAATGGTTTATCTATTCACAGAATACTAAAGTGTCAGTGAAATGTCCTGATGGTCGGTGGTTCCGTTTGACAGGTTTAAACCAGCAAATCCCATAGGATTCCATGTAAAACAATATTATCGTTTTTATTAAACCGTTTATTCTTTTCATTTTCAGCAAAAAGTCTTTTTATTTTTATGAACACCTTTTTTGTATTTTTATATTTAGATGAAATTTTTGATTCCCAATTTTTTTCTAAAAGGCTTTTTTTCTTATTCGGTAACAGACCTTTTTGTTAGAAACATTTTAATGCATTTTTATTAGTTTAAAAACCTATTATAAGTATAGCAGAGTTTCAATAGTATTTTTTTTTTTTTCTTGCAGTACGGTGACCCTGGAGGTAAAAAGCATATTCACTGAAGGGTTGGTGAAATGTAATCGCCGAAGTACAAAGCACTGACATTTCGATGATTTGTGAATAACCCCTTTAATGTTTTATAACTAATGGCATTGCAAGGGTTAACAGCCAAAGGGTCTCAGTTCAGTATGTACAAGCTGCCTGTGCAGTTTCTTCAATTTGCAATATTGTAAAACATTGTTTAGAAATGGTCAAAAGTGTTTGTAAATTAAAATGCTTGAGGGAATAAAATATGCTAAATTAAGAGATTACCGGTCACCGGTATATTACAGGCAATGTAATTCCACTTTTTTTTAGGAGAAAATTGCATTTTTAAATATTTTCATTTTTCTTCCAATCTGGCAGAGAAGACACAGTCTGGCAGAAAAGACATAAGCATGGAGGTAAGTCCCAAGGGGAAACAAAAGGCACAGCTGGCGAGGGTTAGGAAGAAGGGCAGGGGGGGCAGAGAATAAACATCATGGGAGAGTGGGGGCACTGGGAATTCGAGAAGGCCTGGTGTCGGAAACGTCCATAAAACAATATAAAAAGCCTCCTCAACCTGCATCCAGCCAGAGACCTATGGATGCATCTTCGCCAAGAGCAACCACGGCAACATAGGCTCGTCGAGCAGCATCAGTCGCGGTATAAGCCTCTCCTCGGGGCTGAGATCCCAGCAGCGCCACTCCAGAGGGCAGTGCGCCATCCTCAGGAAGCCCCACCGCCTCGGACATCTGAAGGAGGCATCCGCTGTCCCACTACACAGCGACCTCTACATTTCTTTGGTGGGACAGCGCCTCCTCACCAGCTGGAAGGTACTCAACACACCGCAGGAGAGGAGCCAGCCCCCGGTCATCTTCCACATCTCCCAGCTCAGCGCAGATGACCACATCTTCCTTCTCCTCAACCGGACCAGGGGCAGCTCCAGGCAGGGGGCAATCCCCCCCCAAGAAAATATTACCGACCCGGCCGCCAGCAGTGGTGGATTCAGGGAGGGGGCAATTGAACCCCCCTGAGCAGTGCAGAGGCCAGGCCAACCTCCGGCAGAGGATGTAGCTCGGCCGCTCGCCTGGGATCCACCAGCCGCGATCTCGCAAGATATTTAAATCTGATGGACTCACACCATAATTGAAGTGTTTTGTGTCTGCAGCCGATGTCTGCTCAGAGCCCACTTATGTCAGTGGGCACTGAAGCATAGCAATGGAGGGAGGTCTGGAGGGGGAAAACACTTTCCACCCGGTGAGTGCCCTAAAAAAACAGGCTCTCTGGGATGATTTAATGCTGGGGGCAAGTGCTATGTGAAGCAGTCAGGGCACATGTACTCACCTGGGATCTATGCAGCTCAGATTCCTGCTGTGGGCCAGGGCCTCCCGCTACTTTTGCTCCGTCGGCTGGCTGCCGAATGCTCAGTGGTGATGTCACATGTTCTGACTCAGGCTCAGAGCGCCCGGCAATGTTTGAAAGCAGGCACGTGACCTGCACCCGAAAGGAGTGCAGAGTGTAATCCCCCACAGTGTCAGGGGTCTGCGAGGGGACGAGCCCAGTATGCGGTAATATATTGGGCTGGATGCATTTGGTGGTTGCAGCCTACCCATCGGGGAACCTGAGGACCAAGGTTGGGAAACCTTGCACTAGTACTTTTGCCAAAATATTCAGGCTGATGTGATGTGCTAAAGGTGTCCGTCATATTGAAAATCTCTAGATTTGTGCGCCTTTGTTGTTGTGTGATTTCCCCCGTGCTTCTTGGCATGGGCTACTCTTGGTACACTTTATATTAATAATGGACCCTGATGGGCAATTTACTGGCTTGTTGCCTTCCATGTGGTATATCCACAGTTCCACCCCCCTCCTTTTGACTGTATGTTTGTGGGTCACTCGCTCTCTGCAATCTGGTGGATCAAGACATGACCTATGCAGAAGTGTAAAGCTTGCATAAAAATAATATAGGGTGTTATGCATAGAGCGCCGGTGTCTGCTGAATGCGCAAACTTTGATCATGACGATTGTTGCAATGGTGAACATCAGAGGGAAAACTAAGCAGCAGCATAAGAAGCTTCACACCGAACCTTCCCCTGCCACTGTTTGGATTTCCCTTTCATGAAATGCCATCGTTCTTTTCCGTTGCATCAATAGGGTTTTTTGTCGGTGTTTGCAACTTCAGCAATCGCCGGAGCTCTATGACTAACCCCCATAGTTTTTGGGTACTCGAATACCTGGCGTGATACTTACTCATTTTTGCTCATCTGATTTCATCAAGGAGACTGCGTGATCAGCAGAGTCCTTACGTTCGACCTTACAAAGTATCTGGATGCCAACCCCAATGACCAGTAGCGAATGCACCTTCACGTCTCTCTTGGACCTATTGTTACATTCTCCTTTGTATCTACTCGTACCTGCTCCACAAATATGTGATTGTGATGGGAATCATAGAATATAGAAAAGGTGAAAGTATAACCCAACAGGAGAACTACAGCAGTTCACAGCACTCTCCACCACATCGTGCTAATACATCAGATACACAAAAACAAAAAATGAACTGCAGTAAGAAATATACAACCTTTATATAGTGGTCAATAGCTTTGATAGCAGCCAGGAATAGAGTGGATTCCAGTAGCTATAAAGATAAATACACTCTCATAGCATAAACCTGTATAACATTTAATAGTATAAAAATCAACAAAGAAGCCACTCACAAAGAACGTGGCACACGTTCACAAATAAGTGTGCATATAATTATTATTATTATTCTTTATTTATAAAGCGCCAGCATATTCCGCAGCGCTGTAACTGTAATTGTCCAGTGCAGCACAAGTAGTTAACGGACCTCCAGGTCAGACGACCGGAAACTTGGGCTCCTCTTCAGATGATGGACAGCAAGCCGGCGGGAGGATGAAACGATAAATACAAACAGATCAGCTTGACATGTTTCGTCCCATGGAGCTCATGAGTAAGTCCTTGGGACGAAACATGTCGAGCTGATCTGTGTTTGTATTTATCGTTTCATCCTCCCGCCGGCTTGCTGTCCATCATCTGAAGAGGAGCCCAAGTTTCCGGTCGTCTGACCTGGAGGTCCGTTAACTACTTGTGCTGCACTGAACAATTACTTTTGGCTTTCTCGGAGTCTACCCTGGCCAGGATTCTCCCTCTCAAGGACATAACGCATCCCGGTGGCGGTGATTATATGGATGAATTTGATTAACTATGCTTATATGCACACTTATTTGTGAACGTGTGCCACGTTCTTTGTGAGTGGCTTCTTTGTTGATTTTTATACTATTAAATGTTATACAGGTTTATGCTATGAGAGTGTATTTATCTTTATAGCTACTGGAATACACTCTATTCCTGGCTGCTATCAAAGCTATTGACCACTATATAAAGGTTGTATATTTCTTACTGCAGTTCATTTTTTGTTTTTGTGATGGGAATCAGACCGTCCCCTGATATTTTTGTCACGTGATCCTCTGCCCCAGGAATTAGAGTTTATTCTTGTAGATACTTACTGGTGTCTTCTTTATGGAAGCTACATTTTACATCCTTTTAAAGTCAACTCCTTCTCTCTTCTTTTTTTTATCTATATTTTTTATCCTATCGTATGTTAATTATCCACTTTTAAATGTTTTTGTCTTTTCTCTAAAAGAAAAGAAAAATCCCATCATGGCTGTGTTTTAGCTCTATCCTTTTGTTTAATTTGGAGGTGGAGGTTTAAAGCTTTCGTGCAGCTGTAATATCTTGTTTTTAGTGTATATGTATCAGAAGCTGCTTACACTGCGCCTTGTTTTGCAATAAAGATCATGTAAGTGCGCCCACATTTAATGTGTTTTATTAACCCTTACAGAAAGCAGTTAGTGCTAAAATATTGACTCGTGGTTGGCTTCAAGTATGACAAAAGAAGTAAAGACCGAGGGACATTGCACACGTCGCAGGTAGGGTTTGCCCGATCGGCCATGTTTTCCAGGACGCATATATTTTATTCACGTTGATGGGCAGTGCATGAAAAATAAAACCCTGCAGCATGTAGAACCCATACAATGCAGTAAAGGAATCCCAGGTCACCTGTCTGAATTTCCTTCCTGCAGCATATGGATTATACATATTGAAGGGCAGCACTTTTCCAATAGCTAACAATGTGATAATTGCTATAAAACAATTAGAGAAATTGAGGCAGAAATGTACAAGCTGTGCAGTAATCATAGAAACCAACCCAGTATAAATTTTCTGCTTGTATACCATAACTCTTTTTGCATGGATCCCGCGTTTTGACACCCCCAGGTGTTTATTGCCTAGAATTCCCAGAATACCTTGAAAGCTATAGATAGCCAGAGACAGTGCGACTCTAGAAACAATATATAGGGGGCGCACATAAGATACCACAGTCAAAACTGGGGAGGGGGGCACAAATAATTTTCGCCACTAAAACATACCACTGAAAAACCTAAAGTGTATATATAAATAAGATTCCAAAATCCCAGAGTAATGTGATGCAATGACACCTTTTTGTTGTACTAACCCGATACATAAATTCAATATTTTATTCAACGCAATTCGGCGGTTTTTGCCAACGTCCGATAACTTCAGCAACTCCCATTTTTGCAAATTACGATGACCATTCACTAAATAGGGAATTCACCATAATTTCGGCAAAATTGATCCCCCAAAATGTGACAAAAAGCAAAGGATCTAAATGTGAATAGACCCTTTATTTTCTACCATAATAACCCCTAAAATGCCATAAAACCAGGGAAATAAAATAAAAATAATAAACATTGTGGCATGTAGCCTACCCATTAACCCCTAAAATGCCAGTAATCAAGTGAAAACATGAAATGTATACAGTAAGACATGTAGCCTACCCATTAACTCCTAAAATGCCAGTAATCAAGTGAAAACATGAAATGTATACACTGTGAGACATGTAGCCTACCCATTAACTCCTAAAATGCCATTAATAAATGAAAAAATAAAATGTATACTGCAAGGAATGAAGCCTGCCCATTAACTCTTAATATACAACTAAACCAAGGCAAAAACAAAAGTAATATATAGTCTGATCATTCCCCCTGTCACTGCTGAGCCATTTCCACCCAGTGAAAAAAATTGTTTAGTTTTTATTGTTTTATTTACGATTTGGTCTTTACACTGAATATGGTCATGTTGGGCATCATTGGAAAGGCCAGACTCTTTCTAATGGCATCTTGATAGACCACATACAACGCATGGGGCTGGAGATAAATTAGTCTGAAGATGTGGGGGAAGGTGGAGGCTGAATCCTGTGCAGATGCACATGGCGGGGGGGACGGACGACTAATACCTATGGTCTCCAGGTGCTAGTAATGTCCTGTTTGGGAGTAATTAATGCTCAGTGTGATGTGATGAGAGTTTAAGCTTCAGCCTCAGCATTTTCATGATCTTTGTGAGTTACTCAGTAGGTAGTGAGAGTCTGATCCAGTCACTGAGCTAGTGTAAGAGGTTGAAGCCAATAGATCTGTTAAGTCATTGATAGAAATTATTAAAAGTGAAGGTGTTATGTCATTGGGCCTTGTGTGGGGCACACAGGGTTAATACCCTTAGCATAAAATTTATGTTCTCTGTAATTGCTGTGGAAATATCTCCAGTAGACAACCCTTCTAATGAAACCCTAAAGCAGGAGCCAGCAATCTATACCTTCCAGATATTTCGGAACTACATCTCCCATGATCCTCAGTAACTCATTAAGATGGCTGAATCCCCTGGGACATGTAGTTGAGAAAACATCTGGAAGGCCAATCCTTTTCTTATGCTTTAGTAAATGAACCAAGACAATGGGTTTATTTTTCATAATTGACAAACAGAAAAAAATTATTTATAAATTTAGAGAAAAGTAAATTTTTTACTAGACAGCATTAATTAAATATGGCTAATCCAGAGGAAGGCAAAAAACACCTTGTAAAATATCAAACAAGGTGAAAAAATTCCTTCCTGACCCCAATAATGGCGATCGGTTCACTCCCTGGATCAGCCAGGCCTGCTCATGTTTACAGCTGCATATCACTGGAGCTGCTGCCTGTACAGTCCATGCAATACAGAGAAATGATCACCTGGGAAAAAGAGCTTGCAATCAAATACCAAAAATACAATACAGAGAATTAATGTTCCTGCTCACAGAGTTTACAATCTAATACAAAAAATAATGTTGTTGATTACAGAGCTTACAATCTATTCCAAAAGTTACAATACAATGTTCCTGCTAGTAGAGCTTACAATCTAGTACAAAGATACAATACAGAGAAACAATGTTCATGCTCGTAGAGCTTACAATCTAATACAAAAAGTACAGAGAAAAATGTTCTTGATCACAGAGTTTCCAATCTAATACAAAAAATACAATACAGAGAAACGATGTTCCTGCTCACAGATCTTACAATCTAATACAAAGAATACAATACAGAGATATATATATTGTAGCTCCTCGTTAATCATGTTACTGCTAGTCCCTCATGTCACTCATTACGTTGCTCTACATTAGTAACGTATCGAGGGGAGGCCAGGAGGATGACTTCTCTGAGTGGCACATCACGTGTGGTGGTAGTGGGTGCTTGATGTGCTGGACTTCTTGCCCCAAACAGTGAAAAGCACAGTATGCCCCCTGGTCTTCATGCTGAAATCCACAAAGCTTACAATCTAATATAGAGTAACAACAGGGACAACAGTCTAATGCAAAAATAACAGCGAATTAATGTTCTTGCTCGCAGAGCTTACAATCTATTAGGGGAAAAACACAATACAGAGAAATAATATTCCTGCTCACAGAGATTACAATCTAATACAAATAAATAATGTTCTTGCTTGCAGAGTTTACAATCTAATACAAAGATACAATACAGAGAAATGATGTTCCTGCTCTTATACAAAGGGTACAGAGATATATTTTTGCTCCTCATTAATCATGTTACTTCTAGTTCCTCGTCTCACTCGTTACATTGCTCCTCAGTAGCGTATCGAGGGAAGGCCAGGACGGCGATCACTCTGAGTGACACATCAAGAGTGGTGGTAGTGGGCGGTTGATGTTCTGGACTTCTTGCCCCAAGCAGTGAAAAGGCACGATGCTGAAATCATGCTGAAATCCAAAAAGTGTACAATCTAATATAGAGGGACAACATGGACAAACAATCTAATACAAAAAATACAATACCGAGAATTAATGTTCCTTCTTGCAGAGTTTACAATCCAAAAGAAAAAAAGCATAGTACAGAGAGATAATGTTCCTGCTTGCAGAGCTTACAATCTAATAAAATTATATCACAGAATAAATGTTCCTGCTCACAGAGTTTACAATCTAGTACAAAGATACAATACAAAGAAATAATGTTCCTGCTCATAGAGTTTACAATACAATACAAGAAATACAATACAGAGAAATAATGTTCATGCTCGCAGAGCTTACAATCTAATACTATAAATACAATACAGAGAAATGATGTTCCTGCTTGTAGAGCTTACAATCTAATACAAATAATGTTCTTGCTCATGGAGCTTACACTCTGGTACAAGAAATACAATACAGAGAAATGGGGTTCCTGCTCCGAGAGTTTACAATCTAATACAAAAGCACAATACAAACAAATAATGTTACTGCACGCAGAGCTTACAATCTATTTCAAATGGTACAATACAGACAAATAATGTTCTTGCTGGCAGCGCTTGCAATCTTTTACAAAAGGTACAATACAGAAATATATTGTTGCTTCTATTTAATCATGTTGCGCCTTTTTAGTAGCGAATTGAGAGGGCGGCTAGGAGGGCATCCACCCTTGGGTAGCATCTTAGGAGGACAGCTCTAGCCATTTTTCTTATGTTTGCTGACATATATACAGCAGGGGCGTGTGGTGAGGTCAGTGGCTGGTGAGGCACTGGCTAGTATCAGAGCCAGATATACACAGATATTAACTAACGTTATGCGGCTTGTGTTTAGCTGTAAATTACCTTTTACTCATTTACTGTACCCACACATATTTAATACATTTTTTCTCGCCATTAAATTGACTTTCTAAAGACACCATGATTTCCATCATGTCATATACTTTACTATTAAAAAAATATATAATGGAAAAACTTTTATTCTGTGCCTGTGCTTATCATAGTCTGTATCCGCCACTAGAGGAAACAGAGGGAGCTGCCTGGGCCCCTTCCTGTGAATCAGAGGCCAGAATCCAATGTAGGTGGTTTTTAGAATGGCTTGGACCAATGGTGCTTTCCTTCCCATTGGTCCTAGCTATTCCATTGTTCTGTCAGGGCTTTTCTGACATTCTGATGAGCAGTGTTCAGGAAGTAGGATGTGCGCGTGTGTTCCTATTTGAACAGACATGCGGAGCAGACTTCTTGAGTAGCTTACGCGATTAGTGTAGCGGGGAAGCATACCGCTATGCAAATTGCAAAGGCTGTATAAAGAATGCTCACACTGCGCGCAGAGGACGGAGCTGGCGGCAGGGGAGCATGGAGCAGCCGAGTTTATTTTCTTTTATTATTTTATCTCTTAATGGCAGGTGAGGCTCTGCCTCATCTGCCTACCCTGACCGCACATCCCCGATATACAGTATATATAGCCAACAAGCTGGCCTTTTCGCTGCAACCAGTGAAAAGACACGGTATGCCCCTACTATTCATTATGATATACTCAAAGCTTACAGTCTAATACAAAGAGTAAAATATATAAAATATAGCAGTATAATGTTGCTCCTCTCTCATTGTCCCCCAGTCTAATACAAAGGTAAAATACAGAATAAAATGTCGCTCCTCACTCAATGGCTTATTTGTTACATTCCGCATTATCAAGTTCCCAAAGTGTAGAATGTAATATAAAGATACATTAGTGAGAAACAGAGTAAAATACTGAGAGAAATTGTTCCTGCTCACAGAGCTTACAATCTAAGAAAAAGACTTAATGCAGAGAAATTATATTAATTGACACAAAGCTTAAAATCTAATATAAAGATCACAATTTGAAGAAAAATAATGTTCCTGCAGGCAGAGCTTGCAATCTAATACAAAGTTACAAAACAGACATCAATTTAAATCTGACAGAGTTTACAATCTAACACAAAATGTGTAATATAGAGAATTAATGTTTCTGTACACAGAGTTTGCAAACTAATACACAGGGTATACTACAGAGAAGTAATGTCGCTCCTGGTTTCTCAGGTTGCTCCTTGTTCCTCACAATGCTTTAATGCTCCTCAGGGCTGGGAAATCTGAGCTCTGATGATGCAGACATGTTTGTTTACTTTCCTGGCTATTATGATGTCACATAAAATTACTGTTCTATTACACCCATATATTGGTAGAGTGGGTGTGGCTTCTCATCCAACACAGATATGGAAAACAACAACAGCAGCATAACACTATCAGGGTTATTCAAAAAGCTCCGAATTGCTGGCGAAAGGTAACCGAACACTGACATTCAGCGTACAGTTAACTTTCCTGGCCATTCAGCTATTCAGAGAGCAGGCAGTTCGCCAAATGTTGGCGAATTGCCTGCACATACGATGCCTGTTCCCCATAGAGAAGCAATGCTTCGGCTATTCAGAAAAAAAAACCCAGCAGTGAAAGGTTTTGCCGAAATGCCCTGCCATTCGGTGGTTTAATTCGACAGGTTTATTTAGGCGAATCCCATAGGCTTCAATGTTAAAAATACTCCCGTTTTAATTCAATATCTAATAAACCATTGATTATAATATTCTGCAGTAAAAAGTCTATTTATTATTAGATTTTTTAGGATCTGTTAGGCATTTTTTGGGATTTTGTGCAAACATTTTTTTTCCGTT
This sequence comes from Leptobrachium leishanense, assembly GCA_009667805.1. Taxonomy (NCBI): domain Eukaryota; kingdom Metazoa; phylum Chordata; class Amphibia; order Anura; family Megophryidae; genus Leptobrachium; species Leptobrachium leishanense. The sequence goes on from CM019071.1 coordinate 126,080,330, forward strand.
TTTTTTTTAATCGTTTTTTCTTTTTTCTGTAACAGCCCTATTTATTATCATTCATTGGATCTTCTATGTAAATTTCAGACACTTCATTCTGTAGTTTCTTTGCAAACAGCGTTTTACTTTTCAAACATTCAAGCGTACTGTTTTTTTCTGCACTCCATTCGTCTGCGGTGTCGGCTTTTTCCAGCGGCTACTCTGCGCTGTGATCGGCTCCTGCTCGGGTGTGTTTGGCGGGGTTAATCCAGATGTTTTTGCGGGTTTCTGTGTACGTTCGCCCTGGTTTTGAGGTGAGTTTTCTGACGAGTTTGCGGCGGCTTTTCCCTGCATTACGGCGGCCTTGTGGTGCTTGCTGAATACACCGCAGGGTCGCCGAAATGGGATCGCCAAATCGCGCCGAATTGAAGAGAATGAAAAGTCGACAAACGTGCGGTGACTTTTCGATTCTCTTTGAATAACCCTGTATGGAAAAATCAACCTCTCATTAACCCCTTAAGCTTTTATAGCCTAGTTACGCTTAAGGACCACTCCAAGTTTGCCATTTCTGCTCTAGACATGTTCAGCTGTGATATTCTGCAGACGTATTTTGTGCACCACCACATATTATATATTGTTCTCTTAAGGACAGATACAGCTTTGTATGACTGTTGAATATTTATATCTAATCATTTCACATAAAAAAAAGACAAATTGAATTAAATTTATTTTCACAGATTTACATAATTAATTTGAACACACAGTACAAGAGAAAAGGAATCACCTCAGAATGTATTGAGAAAATAATACGGGGTGTAATAATGTCACATATATTTCCAACCTTGCTGCTATCTTAGCTTGTGGTTTAGTTAATTACTGGCTGCCTATTATACATTAAAAAAAGCCTTCTATTCTTTATATAGAAGCCATTAATATCGGCGCAAAAAGAGAACAGTGACGTTCCAGCGTAGCTCACTGGCTCAAGTTAGTATTCTCTGAGAGCCAGGTGTTAAAGGGATACTCTAGGCAACATGACCACCTAAGCTTTGTTAGGTGGTCATGATGTCCTAAGTATGCCCTTTTCCTCCGCTGCCCCCTCTGCTCAGCCGATCGGCTGAAACAGCTGAGAGACGTGGAGGACTTTACTCCACCCTCCGAGCTGTAAGTCAGCAGAGCGGGATTCGTATTTCCCGCTTCTGCCGACTATTGCCGAGTATATAGCTTTCAGCGCGATGACGTCTCCAACTCGCCGCAGTAGCTGGCGGCAGCGGCTGAGATTAGTGTTGCGTGCATCCTCTTGCGCGTAACACTAATCAAAGAAGAAGATGGAGCGGGAGGAACCTGCTGATTGGCTGGTTTACGTGAGAGGCGCGCATGCCGCTTCTCACGTAAACCATTAGCCAAGTTGAACATTTACCAGGACAGGAGCGGAAGAGGAGGGAGGTGAGTATATAAAAAAAATGCCGTTGGAAACAAGTGGTGTTTAGGGTGAGTATTATATTAAAAAATAAAATAAAATACTGAATAACTAGGTAGGGCAATAGGTATAATATAATTTAAAAAAGGGGAGGTGATTTTTAGCCTAGAGTGTTCCTTTAACACTGTAAAATAAAGCTAGCTAAAAATGTTATATTCACCTCTAATCGCACAGTGAAGGGGGAAGTGCGATTCGCCACTTGTTCCTTGTGTTCTTCTGCCATCTTGGTGTGCTTGACTCCATGAACTCCTATGGATTCCAGCTCCCTTGTCTTATCTCATTCAGCTGCCATCTTTTATCTCAAGTAGTATACACCACACAATAGCCCCCCTGCAGCCTTATCTATACATTCCCCATTCCACCCTGTTGACTGTTAAATACCGTAGAAGCTATACCACAGCTGTAAAGTGAAAGTCACCATAAGATTTTGGAAAAATGTTGCATCTTTCAAGGAAAAATCTACAAAACGCAAACCTTAGATAAAAACATAACTTTATTTTTCCTTTTTACATGCAATTACTTCAAACAAAGAAAATAAAACAGCAGCGCATGTTTTATACTTGTTTTAGAAGGCGGTTTTGCTTGTAATGCACAAGTAATATAGTTCAAATTAATTTAAGTGGTAGTGTCCCTTTAAGCTGAAGATATTTCCACCTCTTGCAGTGACCTTATTTAGACCAGTAGATGTCACTCTGGTGTCGCAGTGAGTTAATGATAGAGGCCATTTACTGTTTGATTGTAAAATCTGTCTACAGTTACAAGCATTTATAAAGCGCTAACAATTTCCAAAGCGATGTACAATGGGAGAGACAGAATTACAAATATGCATACACATTACAAACAGAACAATAGGAAAGGGGACCCTGCTCGAGAGCTTACAGTCTACTGCCAGGTGAATGTTTGGAAATCTTTGAAAACTATTGACAAATAATTACATTTGTTGACCTTTTTCGTTTTAATACTCCTTGGTTTCCTGAGCGATCTCCTTCTGTCAGAAGATCTGAACCATTAATGATAACAGCTCCTGTCCTATTCCATTTGAGCTGCAAACTTTCCTTTGGTCTCTCTAGGTTACTGTAAATTAATACTTCTTATCCTTTCTATAAGAAGCTCTAACGCGCCAGAGAAGACCTATTAATTCGAAGATCACTTGCTGTTGCCCGTAAGCATGAATTACGACAAAACATGTGATATTATCAAGTTTGTCTTTAGCTTGTTCCAGACACTATTATAAAATTAACCCCTAAACCATCCCACATCTTGTATTAATAATGTGTGATCAAAAACCCTATGCATAAAATGGGAAACATTAAATAAATGTCTATATTATTACTGAAAACTCAATAAAGGGGACTTGAATCCATCATGTTATCAAATGTTCTTCCTAGTGTGCTCGAAGAGGCCTCTTCAATACTATTACTCACAGTCCAAGTGTTGCCCGGCTGGTATACATTAAAACAAAGTCTATAAACCTAAAAGTGTGATTATCATGCCTGACGCTCATCCAGAGCATGTAGTATTTAATGGTTTCCAGAATCACAAACAGAAGCAAAATGTGTGGCTGTACTGACGTGCCTCCAGGCGTCCATCACAGCATTGTGTTGCTTCAATGGGGCCGGCCACATGCTGTAGCGCTCGCATGAATTGTGTGCGCTACAGCGGCTGTGCTGAAAGCCTCCCTCGCTCGTTCGACGGGGCTGCAAAGCGCAATCCTCCATAGGAGGATCGAGCCTTGCAGCGCTGAGCGCATTAACTGCACTCAGCGAGGTGGCCAGATGGGCGTCAGAGTGGAAGGAACGTCTTCTCTCACAGACGTTCCTTCCACTCTGCAAAATGCTTGTCTGACCCCGGCCTAAATTAGCGAGGCCTCGCTCCACTGGTGAATCCGGGAGGAGGGGGGCCCTAAACTACAATCCACTATGATAGGTTGTTTGGACCCATGTATCTCCGGTTCCGTATACCCTACAAGGGTAAGTCAGGTTTCAATAGAAAGGCAAGAGTCAGTCATTTCCAATGACAGCAAACATGATCATGTAAAATCTAAGGGGAAAAAAATATAGAAGAAATAATATAAATATATATACTTTATTCTGTTCTAAAGCAGCAGCATTGTCTGTTTTTTTAATTATAAAGAGAAGAATGCAACTGCAATAATTCACTTTCTAATTTCGCACTGAAGAACATTGTCAAGTGTCACCTGAGCAGCAGAAGGACAGACTCTGTGTGGCAATGTTCTTGGGAGAGTGAGTGTATTAAACGCAGTTACAATCCGGCCCCACTGCTGTCTTTCACAGTTGCTGCGAACCAAACACCAGCTCTTAGTTTTCAGCTGGAAAAAAATGAGGTCATGTGACTCCCTGAATATACTGAATAATCCGTTTTTTCCATTAATTGAATTTTTTCTTCCCTGATGGCACAGCGGGCATATTCTAAGATGGCAAAGCCAGGATTCATCAGGCTCAAATTGTGCAAGAGTGGTTCAGGGAGCATGAATCTATGGCCATCTATTATATTCAAAGAATTCTGGGAGTTACAGGCAATCAGAATCTGGAGAACCAGAGATCCCCGCTGTATGCTTTGGATTGGCTGGCAGGAGTCAGCATGTACAGTATGTGGCTCTCTTGCCTCCCCTGCTGGCCAGACAGTAGACAACGAAGCCTGTGTTCTGCTTGGGGATGGATGTGAGAGGCAAAAGTGAACACAGAGAGTGCAAGGAGTTGTATTATATACAAGATATATATAGTCAACGTAACCTCATCTTTCAAGCTTAGGTCATCTCGATAGAAGGTATATTTACGGCTGCATGAGATTAATTAGGGGCATTCTTTCTTAACATTGAAAATGAATCTACAGACGAATGACCCATTTCATAGCTGACATCATATTACTTACTTTATATATTGAAATGGGAGCATGTGTATTGATGTCTCTGAAATATTATAATCGGCTGTGTGACAGCCTGTCTAATAAACCATGATGGTATGTGAGATGCAGAATATCATTTTATTGTGAGCGTAAAAAGCTCACTAGCAGTAACAGGGCAATACATTATTACTTTGGTTCTCCCAAAAAAGGAGCTAAACATCCTATGACATCTGTTCTGGAATCTGCCACTGCTCGATACAAACCATAAAAGCACGCGATATTAATATATGTGATTTAATGCAGTGACACTTTCTTTCCTGTGTTCGATCTCCTCCCCGCAATGAATATATACATTTATTTTTTTTAAAACATACGTTTTTTTCTTTGGTAACGTTGAGATGTATTTTTCGAGACATAATTGAAAAAGATGTAAAATAAAAAAAAAAGGAAATCCACATACAGCCATCACAAAGTGTATGTTGAATCTTTATTTATTAATCGCTACAATCCTCTAGATTGTAAGCTCCTATGAGCAAACCTCTTGTTTCCATCCTATGTCTGTTTATCTGTATCTTGTTCCCTTTGGTTATTGTAAAGCGCTGCGGAAACTGTTGGTTCTATATAAATTCTGACAAAATAATAAAAAAAACACCAATAAGAATTCTTATTATCTATAAAGCACCAACGCATTCCGCAGCGCTGTACATATGCAAACTTGGCACAGTTAACAAGACAGGTTTAATATATCTGAAGACAGGACATTTCATAAGATGATAGAAAAGGGATGGAGGAGGATGCTAAACCCGGTGGGAACTCACAATCAAGATATCGTAATTATTATAATCATTAATTTATTCATATTTAAAAATCAAAGCGATTCAATAAGAAACAAAATAATAAAACAGGCATCATATTATCCCAGTTTTTTTTTTTAAGCACAAATCAAAAATAAAAGACATGTAACTTGGAAGAATAGAAGGCTTAAATGATTAAATCTTTACGCTCATGGCCTCCACTAGAAACGTCAAGTAACAGTTGGGTTCGAGCAGGGGTTTGCATCCTTTCCCCTAAAAATAAAACATAAAATAAACAAAATAAGAACATTAAATTTTTTTATGGTAGTGGCACTTTAAATGTCCAGTTCCCGAGAGTCTGAAAACAGCCAAACAACTGCAGTTCTGCCACTTTAGCCTTGTTGGTGCAGTTTTGGCTATTCGGAGACAGGGGGCCCTATCACCTGGTGTGAGCTAAAACGCCATCGCTAAAGAAAAAATTTAGCGTCAGGTCGCTAAAACTTAGCGCCGGACTACCTACTAACAGATCCCCTTGTCAGCGGGAGTCAGTGTACATGGTCGTTTAGCGCACGCTAGGGAAACGCTGAGACCCAGCGCTAATGCGGTTGTGTACAGAATAAAACCGTTGTTTTCCAGTGCAGAGACCCGGGCCATACCTATCCTCTGCCCTCACAAGCTTGTATAAGTATGAACACCTCCAGCGAATAGCCCTCAAACCCCTGCATTATTAAAATCCTCCAAGGTGACCATATCATCCATGTTTTGATGCACACATATATTAACGAAGGCTGATGATTAAGGCACCCAACAGCATGTAGAATCATTACACTGCATTTAATAGATCCAAAAAGGAAAGCCAGGTGAGTGACAACAATTTACCTGCTGCAGCATATAAATAATACATGTTACAGGGTAAGACTTATTCATGTGTCCCTTTAACCTCCCTGGCGGTGTTCCCAAGTGTGTCTCGGGGTTAAATTTCACCTCATTTCAGAGCGGTAACCCCGAGACACACTCGGGCTGTATACATCCCCTCTCCCTGCGCTCCCTCGCTGATCTCTGCAGTCTCCTCCAGCGATTGCGACCTCATACTTCCTGGATTCCTTCTCGCGAGGAGGGAACCAGGAAGTAATGAGGTCGCGATCACTGGAGGAGCCTGCGGGGACATCGAGGGAGCGCAGGGAGAGGTGATGTATCCAGCGGCATCCCGAGTGTTGCTCGGGGTTACCGCTTCCAACATAGGAATTTAACCCCGAGCCACACTCGGGATGCCGCTAAACTGACCACTTTCAGACAATTTCTAAATAAATAGACCGCCAGGGAGGTTAAACATGGTCCAAACGGTCACCCTAATAATCAACTGCTTACATACTATGAATAACCCATAGCATAAAATGTTTAGAATTAGCCAATATATTAGAATATATGTGGATAAAGAATACATATATATCGTAATAGAGCCTACTGCAACAGCAGCGACATTGCTGACCAGATCCATTACTATGGTGTATGGGGCCAAGAGAACACCTGTGCTCCATTCATTTCAATTGCCTGTTAATTGCCTGTTAATTTTGGACGAGGACCTGTTTTTTGTGTTTTTTGGAGTTAGCACCAGGGTTGAGCAGTAGGTAAAATTTAGCGATTAACGTCACTCCAGAAATTAGCGATGGCACCAAGTGATCTGTTAGTTACAAAAGCACTAGAGATCTCTAGCGCTCCCCGTGTTAAGTATAGGACGCAGAAAGTACAGTAAGCTCGTGCTACGAATGCTTGTTCTACGCTATTAGCGACGCGCTAAGTGATTTTTTTCCCCGTTATGAGCGAGAGGCAAACGATCTGTTGGTCAGATGCTAGACTGAGTTTATAAAGAAAGGATGGTGTCGCGCCCATACTCACCAGAGTGGCTACAACAACCAGGAGTAACAATCCAGTTCATGTATAAAGTATAACAAGAAAGAAAGTTGTCATCTGCGCTCGTTTCTATACAATTCCATGTGCAACAAAACACAATTAGAGGTTTTTGTTTGCTTGAATGGCCATTGAAGTGTAATTCACTCGCCCCATCACGGCACCTCTTGGTAGAATGAGTACCTAACCAATGTGTCGTTACTTTTGGTTGTTGCAGCCGCTCTGGTGAGTGTGGGCGCGACACCGTTCTTTCTTTCTGTATGTATGTATATTTTGCTGTAACACCAGTTAAGTAATTTTTGCTGCTGTTCCCTTTTCCATGTTTTTGTTTTCAACCCCAAATGGGAAGTGCTTGCTGCGTGTATAAAGAAAACCCACCACTTTTGCCTTTTAGCTGAAAAGCAGCAAGAGAGCGTGCAGCTGCTCAGAGGAGCAGCTTTTGGTACATTGGTTAGGTACTCACTCTACAAGAGGTGCCGTGATGTGGCGAGTGAGCTTATGCTTCAATGGCCATTCAAGCAAACTAAAACCTCTAAATTGTGTTTTGTTGCACATGGAATTGTATAGAAACGAGTGCAGATGACATCTTTTTTTCTTGCTAGACTCATTTAACCTGGCGCTGACACAAAAACATGCCGACACTAGGGTTATCTCACACCGGGTGATAATGCCCAGGGATTTTTGATTTGGGTATGCAGCCAAACAGGAACAATGAAATGGAGCGCTTAGTGAATACAACCTGCAGGAAATTCATACTCGTATGTGACATTTACACATAGGGATCCCACAATAAAATGTGGTTTTTTTTCTAAGCATCAGCATAACTAAACTTTTGAAATCGCAGTGAAAAGTACAGATTTTGACATTCACAGGGGACCAAAATGATTCATCTGAACACCTTTATTTAAATTAAATGAATCATTACACTATTTTATTCTAGAAATGTTTAAAAATGTATTTTCCCTCATGCCAACTCGAACACATCAAATGCTGCGATACAGACTGCCACACACATTGGTTAACCACACTCTGCGCCAACATGTGTTTTGACTCGTGACAGGATGCCCAGACGAGGCTCGCATCCTTTACCGCCAAACGTCTCTTGCACGAAATCGGAAAGAAATTATGAAACCATTCTCTCTTTTTCCTATAGTTAACCCATTTGTCATTTTCATAAATCACAGTTCTATTGTGGCCAAGATTTGGAAACCCAGTGGGAAGAGCAGAGAATACGTTGATGCGTTATAAACGACACCACATCCCAAAAAGAAATTGAATCTACTGTAATGAGAATAAGGTACTTGCTCACGTAAGTTAAAGGGACATTTTTGTTGGTCAATTCTATCCTATATATGTTCTACCTGTGACTAATTGCATCATGGTCCTCTAAAAATCTTTAAAAATGGCATTCCAACTAATGATGCTTTTGCATTATAGCTGAACAAAGAGCTGCTGCAGCAGCTTGTTTTCTGTTGCCATCTCTTTTCCTTTATTCTTCTGTGACCTGATCTCAATGCCATAACCCAGGGATCAGCAACCTTAGCCTTCCAGATGTTGTGGAACGATATTTCCCATGACTCAGCCAACCCAAATGAGTGACTGAGGATCATGGGAGATGTAGTTCCAAAGCATCTAGAAGGCAAAGGTTGCTGTCCCCCTGCCCTAACCCTTCCACCACTGGCACTAGCCTTCTCTTAGTCCTTGCTGTAAACCCGGGAGAAGTTAAGGACCATGAATGATGGCAGCTCAAGAAATAGAATTAACTCTTTGTAGACGAAAACCAGGCAGTTTCAATTCCTAAAATAATTCTTTCACCAGACAGAATTTTTTTTGTTGTGTAATATTGTTTTTATTCACAAGAATCAGGTACATGGAAGTATCAGCAAGGCATTACTTACAAAAAAAAAGGCTCATGGGATTTGGCCATACGAAGGCACATAAAAAAATCAAGATGCAATGTACAGAATATATAACTGTCCCGCTGAGGTGTGTAAGACCTTGTGGATACAGCAACATGTATTGACATGTAAATACATATGTACAGAAAAAACGGTTTTGTGCCTAATCCCTACCAGGGCAGCTGCGTAGACCAGAAACAATTCCCCTTTGGGATAAAAATAAAAACATGGAAAAGGGCAGCAGCAAAAAATGACCTGGCTTAAAATACAACAAATATACATATGTACAGATACAGTTGTGTTGAAAATTATTCAACCCCCAATACTGTAAAGGGTTTTAGGGAATTTAGTGTACATTTGTAATTGTATTCAGAATGAAATCCTACAAGGACTTTTTAAAGAACCATATGCAACTAAAATGACATCAATTGGTTTTGTAATACAGTAGTAAATGTTTCTTTTGTGAATTCTTCATTGACACAATTATTCAACCCCTTAAAGACTACCACTCTGAAGAACAGAGGTTCATTCAAATGTTTTCAATCAGGTATTGAAAACAACTGTGGATGTCGCGGAGCAGCAATAAAGCATAATAAGCACCAATTAGGCAGCTTTAAAATGACTGTGATACTCAGCTCCTTCTAGACATTTACTGGTGTGGTTACAAACATGGTGAAGTCAAGAGAATGGTCCAGGAAGACAAGAGAAGAGGTGATTACTCTTCACAGGAAGGGCAATGGCTATGAGAAGATTGCAAAGATGTTAAACATACCAAGAGAGACTATAGGAAGCATCATTCGCAAATTCAAGGCAAAGGGCACTGTTGAAACGCTACCTGGTCGTGGCAGAAAGAAGATGCTGACTTCGACTGCTGTGCGCTACCTGAAGCGTAGAGTGGAGAAAAGTCCCCGTGTGACTGCTGAGGAACTGAGAAAAGATTTGTCAGATGTGGGTACTGAAGTTTCAGCTCAGACAATACGGCGCACACTGCGTAATGAAGGCCTCCATGCCAGAACTCCCAGGCGCACCCTCTTGCTGTCTCCAAAGAATAAGAAGAGTCGACTGCAGTATGCCAAAAGTCATGTGGACAAACCACAGAAGTTTTGGGATAGTGTTCTGTGGACTGATGAAACAAAATTAGAACTGTTTGGGCCCATGGATCAACGCTATATTTGGAGGAGGAAGAACAAGGCCTATGAAGAAAAGAACACCTTGCCTACTGTGAAGCATGGCGGGGGGTCAATCATGCTTTGGGGCTGCTTTGCTTCTGCAGGTACAGGGAAGCTTCAGCGTGTGCAAGGTACCATGAATTCTCTTCAGTACCAGGAGATATTGGATGACAATGTGATGCAGTCCGTCACAAACCTGAGGCTTGGGAGACGTTGGACCTTTCAACAGGACAATGATCCCAAGCATACCTCCAAGTCCACTAGAGCATGGTTGCAGATTAAAGGCTGGAACATTTTGGAGTGGCCATCGCAGTCATCTGACTTAAATCCGATTGAGAACCTCTGGTGGGACTTAAAGAAAGCAGTTGCAGTGCGCAAGCCTAAGAATGTGACTGAACTGGAGGCTTTTGCCCATGACGAATGGGCGAAGATACCCGTAGATCGCTGCAAGACACTTGTGTCAAGCTATGCTTCACGTTTAAAAGCTGTTATAACTGTAAAAGGATGTTGTACTAAGTACTAAGATTGAATGTCACTTGGGGGTTGAATAAAACTGATAATGATGTGAGCACAGAAAAGACATTTGTGGTTATTTCATTATAAATGTTATGTTATATTTGTCTGACCTACACGTGCCTCTTTGATTTAATTGTAAGCAAGATGACTGAATGATCAAAATCAATGTCAAACTGGCCAAAACACTCAATTTCAGTGGGGGTTGAATAATTTTGAACACAACTGTATATGGTTTCGTGCCTATTCCCTATCAGGGTGGCTGCGTGGAGTATTCAGCCCACTTGGGGCTCTATTAACTGCTTTGCGCAAAAGCGCACGCTGCGCACCGACAGCAGAGTGGGACTCGGAACAAGTAGTTCCTAGTCTCCCTCCGTGACCACTACGAAGCACTGCAACATCTTGCGAGAGGGAGGTTGCGTGGAGCTCGCAGCCAGAAACACAAGCCTACATGGAGTTCTATGGACTCCAGGAGGTGATACTCGCGTTGGTGAGAAAGCGCTACTGCGAGTATCAGGGAGTTAGCGCTTCCTTCTGGGGCGAGGTGCTGAGATAACGTTGTATTCTCGGATAGATGCTAAGGCTGGGGTCAGACAAACGCAGTGCGAACGCGCGTGCAGCCGCACTTTATCACGGCCGTAGTAGAAGCAAATGACGGGCAATACACGAAGTACATTTGCCCGTTCAGCCGGGCAATGCAAGCGGCAAACAAAAGCATTTTTTCGAGAACGTGATACCGCTAGTACTGATGTACAGAGTGCGCTGCGTCCGCTAGTGGCGTGTGTGCGTGATTAGGAGACGTCAGACGCTGCTAATATCCGGCCAACATAACGTCCAGACGCATAAAGTGTTTTATTGATGATCCGTACAAAATCACGGACGAAAATGCGCATCGTATGACCGCTATCGCGTATTCCGTGAAAAAATACGTCCATTCATTGGAACGCACTTTTTCACAGACGACGCGAAAACTGCGTTCGTCTGACCCTAGCCTAACATGGAGACGTTAAGGGAAAATCTGCAGGCGAACATTATCCTGCTTACCCTCTTCATGTTAGCGTCAACAGCGTAATAGGGTCCATAGTGAATTAGAAAAAGTACATAAGCAACAAGCCTGAAGTAATAAGTAATGCATGTAGAACAACAAAACTGAGTTACAGCGTGTCTCCCTGAAAAAGGCCAACGTGGCCGGCCCAGGGCAGAGTTCCACAAGAGCTAACGGAATAGTCCCATGACCTACATATAGTGAGTGAGGGCCAAAACCACGTCAAGAGGTACGGGTAGATGTGGCTGTCCCAAGGTTCTCGAGCAGGGCGGTGCAAGGCTCGGGCAGGTCTGGTCATACTTTGGAGGTCCTCTAGGTGTTTAGTCACGAGGTGAGACCACAAACACTAAATTCTAAAATACTCGTCATACGTGTTTTTGAGAGAGAAGTGTAGTTCCTCCATATCACTAGTTCTGTTAACCTGACCAGACAGAAATTTTTAGTGTTTACTTTACAAATGCAAAGGCTTAACCACTTCAACTTTCATATACCTGTTATCGTTGGTGATCCAAAAGAAGGGAGACTTTCAATTGTGCCACAAAAAGGGGAAATAAACATTTTTTTGACTCCGACAGCGCAATCTGCCTGTGTAGCGCTGCCATGAAGCTTGCCATAGGCATGTGCAGGGCGTGTGCCTGGTGTGTCCAGACACGCAGGGCAGGATTTACATCTCAGGAGCCTGTAGATGCAAAAATCTGGAGCCGTCCCCACAATAAAGAAAGAGTGCCAAAATTACTTTTTAAAATTTTTTTGGGGAGGGGGGAGAAAACCAAAATAATTAACATTTAAAAAAACTGAAAAGCAGTTTCTTGCTGCGGAAGCAAAAATGGAAATGAGAAGATGAGTTAGTGCAGCATCATTGCTCACTTTATAATTGTAAAGTGAACAATAGCGCTGCTATAGAAAAGAAAAAAAGAAATAATATTTGTTATTTTGTTATTTTATTTTTACATAAACCTTGTTTGGTAGCATTGGAAAGGCCATACTCTGCCCTTTCCGATGGTACATTATATGTCCCTCTATGCTGTAGGGCCCCAGAGATGTAAGGGTCTAAATGATTAGAAATTGTACATTTCGTTTTTAAAAATGTTTTACTGTTCAAAGCACCCCCTGGTGGTAGACACCTGTAGGCACATGCCTACTCTGCCTAATTATAAACCTGGCCGTGCGGACACACCCTAATGTTGGATGAAGAGGTCCTTTTTCACCTCTTACATTGATGAATAGCATAAAAAGGACTGTATCCCTGATTACAGGCTTGTTATTTCTCATGAAAAATGTACATTTTGTACAAAATCTTCTAAACATACGTTGGTTTTCAATTAACAAATGTTCCGTGTGTCCCTAATGTAACAGGCTGCGCACGCAAGTGGAAGTCCCACTGTTAGTCCAACACAAGTGATAGCTGCGAGAGCTCTCTGATGGCAATTGTCCTCTGCTGCGGTGGGGGAGACATTAGGGGTTAGGGAAATAGGTGTGTGGGTGAAGAGATCAGTAGAGAGACACTAAAAGGTGGGTTAAGTGGGAGAGGTAGAAATTATAAGAGTATGAAAAGTATTTGGGAACAGAGACAATATTTCAAGGGTTATTCAATAAGCTCCGAACTTTCCACCGAATTGCTCAGTGAATTTCCCTGTACGGTGCAATTATTTCTGGCAGGTGACGTATTCAGAGAGCTATCAATTTGCCAAATAATGGTGAATTGACAGCGAAATACGGTGCAATTCGCCTCAGATCCTGGCAGTTCGGCGACCTTCGCCGGAAGTGAAATTGTGCCATTGAGAATTAATGTATTCAGAGAATGCCAAACTGCACCAAAATGTTGGTGAAATGCTTAGATTTTCGGTAATTCAGTTCAACAAGTTTAAAAAGACAAATCCCATAGGATTCAATGTAAACAAATATCACCGTTTTTGTAATTTTTTTATTCAACCATTTAGGCTGGGGTCAGACCAGCGCACTTTTAACGTGCGTTCTGGCGCACTTAATTACGGCCGCACTAGCAGCAAATGACGGGCAATGACGGCCAATATACGAAGTACGGTCGCACGAAAGTCCGGCCGCGCAACGCAAGTGGAAAATGAACGCATTTTTTCGAGAACACAGAACCGCTAGTACTGACGTACAGAGTGCGCTGCGTCCGCTAGCGGTGTGTGCGTGTGATTTGGAGACGTCAGACCCTGCTCGTGTCCGGCCAACATAACGTCCAGACACCCAAAGTTTCCTGGTTTGGATCCGTAAAAAATCACGCACGAAAATGCGCATCGTATGACCGTTTTCGCGAATTCCATGAAAAAATACGTCAATGCGTTCGGACGCACTTTTTTACGTTCGCGTGTAAAAATGCTTTCGTTTGACCCTAGCCTTAGTCTTTTCCGTTTCAGCCAAAAGTCTTTTTTTAGAAGTTTATTTTTCTGGATTTTTTAGGCAAAACTTTTGATTCCTGTTATTTTTTACTGGCGTTTTTTTCGTTATGTAACAGACCGTTTTATTACTTTTTATAGGATCTTTTTCAATATTTCCATGCATTTTTATTCTTGTAAGCACCTTTTAAAAGATAGCAATTTTTGCACCTCCCCAGTTCGACAGCATTCAGCGACTGATTGGCTTTTTCGGCAGTATTTGGCAGTCAGTTGGGCGGCGTTTGGCGAATCATCTGCTTTTTTCGGCAACATGCCACAGGCTGATCGGCGTATCATCAGCTGTTGTCGGCGGTGGTCTGTTTGGCAGCTTTCGGCAGATCCCATTCGGCGCAATTCAGGAACTGAATTCACCGCAAGGTCGGTGAACTTGAATCGCCGAATCGCACCGAACGAAAGAGCACTGAAATGTCGATACTCTTCTGTGACATGCGTCACTTTGGACTCGAAGTACATGGGCCTAGAAATGTATTTTGGAGGTGCGAGCCTGATGTTTTATATTGTTTTCCTGCTCTTTCCTTTGTTAAAGTCACCCTGTATCTCCAATTCTAGATGAAGGGTGTTTGTGTTTTCTGTGTCCCCTCTTCTCTGTATAGTGTGAACTCTGTATTAGTACCTGCTCTCTCTCTATTGTGTACATTCTCGCTATAAGAAATTCCTTTTGTTTACCTGTTCTTTCTCCCTCCCCCATTTTCCTCCTAGGAAATCCCTTTGTCCATTGTTTGAAGGTCCTGTGCAGTTATCTGATCTGTGATGTTATCTGTTTGATTGTTTATTCACAGAGACACACAGGTACAGTCAGTTCTATTCTGACCCAACTTGAAGTCACGGCTCATGTTTTTTGGTAGCAGCCATCGACTGCTTGCTGTGCCGACGAAAGGCTCCAGGTCTACAGCTTCGGCTTATTTCTGGGGGACGCTAGCAAGGCTCTCTACATGCACCTGTCTTTAAGCTGCGGCTAAGGTACTGGAGAAAGGCGTGAGAGTCACGAGGAGAATCCGGATGTCCAATGCGGAACCGGCATTTGATAGATGTGACCCTGTCCGGGCACAGAGATCTGTTACATCTTCAAATAACCCTTTTAGTGTGGAAACACTAAAGTGTGAGGGTTGGCAGAATGTTTTATGCCTAGGGTGGCCGGATTGGCCCAAACATAGAGCCTCCTCCTGTAATGTGCTTTGCAAATTGCCTCTAGAGACGATCATTAATATTTAAAGTCATGTTTGTGCAGTTTATCTTGGTGTAAACGCAACCGAACAGTAATTTTATTTTTTACTTTATAGTTCTGTGTATCTATATATACTTTTTATGTAATGTAAATGACATTGTAAATTGTGAATTGTTTTGTCTTTGGAACGTATCCATGAAACGTTTATAGGGAAGCCGTGTCTGAGACATGTTAGCAATAACAAGACGAGACAGCTTCACTGTGTACATCACCAAACAGTGGGGATTTGTAGGTTACCAGGCAACCGCATAGCAACCAGTGTAGTCGGTGAAAATAAGATAAAGACATAGCGAGAGCGTCAGAATGTTCGCCTTTGTGTGGAGAATGTCAGCATCGCTGAGCACAATACTTACCCGTAACTTAACAGTGGCAAGGAGGGAGGGCTGGGATGGAGTCGATTCTTTTCTATCCAAAACCGCCAGTAATTAGCAGTGCTGTTGTGGCAGAACATGACCTTAATTGTTAAATGAACGAAATAATTCTCGAGCACTAATTAGGTTGCTAATTTGCATTACCTGCAAAGGTGCAATAGTACAATAATCATTCTGGTCACCACGTATGTATAAGGAGATTTCATCAGTAAGCGTTGGGGCAATATTGTCTCATCCGAACTGCACATTTAAAGGTTAATGAAGAACTAAAGAATACCGGCTCTAGGACACGGACAAGTAACCTTGGTCCTCCAGATGTTTTAAAACTACATTTCCCATGGGTCTCTAAGCTGAACATCAAGTGAGATGTTATTTCAAAACATCTGCATTGCCAAGGTTGCTGACCACTGCCCTAGTGGTTGTCAAATTGCTTGAAAAATGACTGATACTACAGGCAAGTTCAGGCCTGAGCCTCAGCTTCAGACCTAGGCATGTTGCTCGTCTGGGTATGTAGGGACAAAACATTGCAGATTTTTCAAGTAACTCTTCCAGTGTTAGAAGACTGAGAGCCAGTTCCTTCTATGGTTGCCGACTATGTGGTATCACTCGGGGGTCCAACATAACATTGAGTAGATCCGTCGCTGGAATCTTCCTTGTTCTGGATACACTAAGGAGAAATGCGTATTAGCTCCCAGCCACTTGTCGAGAGACACAGTGTAGGGTGAAAAGAAAATGGATCTATTTAATGTAAAACTGTACAGCCTTTTATACAACCCAGAATCAGATAATACCTGACTGCACATCCTGTCCTCCCCAGACATCCCAGCGCCAGGTGCTGCTACCACTAGCCAGAGCCCATTCTTGTGCCCCTAGCCAGAGCCCATTCTGGTAACACTGCCCCCAACCAGAGCCCATTCTGGTGCCCCTGCCCCCAACCAGTGCCCATTCTGGTGCTGCAGTCTTTTGCTAGACAAGTTACACAGTTCAAACAGCTTTATGCACATAACGTTCCAAATGATGGCTGTGCTGTCACAATTGGGGTGATTAGAAATCTCTAGTTGATATTCAATTTTATTCCATTTTGGTACTTTTTATAAATTCACTGGATAACCATAGGCTTCCATTCCATCCAGGGGTCAAATCGCGCAGGAACTTATGGGAACGTAGTTCCTCCACAAGTTCCCATTCAGTCCACATACTGAACAGCTTCATATTTTAGGTCGTAGTTTTATCATATTTATTTTAACTTAAAAAGAAAGATACTAGTATAATATCATGATTATTCCCCAAAAAACATTCTGATGATGGTCTTACGGTCAATATCAAATTTCAGTGTGGACTACGGGTGAAATGAAATTAAAAAAAAAAAGGAAAAAAAATAATTAAGAGGTCCCCTCCAGGCACTCGCCCCATCAAGACACCTCTTGGTAGAGTGAGTCCTAACCAATGTACCAAAGTACCTTGATGGGGCGAGTGAGCTTACGCTTCAATGGCCATTTAAGCAAACTAAAACCTCTGACAGTGTTTTGTTGCACATGGAAATATATAGAAACGAGCGCAGATGACATGTTTTTTTTTTCTTGTTATGTTTTATACATGAACTGGGTTGTTACTCCTGGCTGTTGCAGCCGCTCTGGTGAGTACAGGCGCAACGCCATTTTTTCTGTCTGCATGTATATTATGTTGTAACACCAGTTAGTCATTTTTGCTGCTGTTCCTTTCTCCATTTTTTTTTTCAACCCCAAATGGGAAGTGCTTGGTGCGTGTATAAATAAAACCCACCATTTTTCTGCCTCTCCTTAGCTGAAAAGTAGCAGGAGGGCATACAGTTGCTCAGAGGAGCAGCTTTTGGTACATTGGTTAGTACTCACTCTACCAAGAGGTGCCTTGATGGGGCGAGTGAGCTTCCGCTTCAATGGCCATTTAAGCAAACTAAAACCTCGGACAGTGTTTTGTTGCACATGGAATTGTATAGAAACGAGCGCGGATTACATCTTTTTTTTCTTGTTACGTTTTATACATGAACTGGGTTGTTACTCCTGGCTGTTGCAGCCGCTCTGGTGAGTACAGGCGCGACGCCATTTTTTCTGTATGTATGAATAGAAATGCTGCAAAGTAAATATCAATTGAATAATACGCATCATAAAATGAACGAGGCTCCGTCTGAGTGTAATTTCTTTAGGTGTTACATACATTTTGGGCATCACTATGCCTCAGGTTTGCAATATTCACAGGGATTAATATTAGTTACTGCAGGTTATGACAATTCTTGATTTATTTTGGTAATTATGTTACCTCCTGCGCTGAAGAAAGTCTTTAGAAGTTTTAAGAGCCTTAATTTGGGCAATAAATCCTGCAATATAAATGTCTTTGTAAGCCCTCATTAACCCAGTTACTGATTACACATAATTAAGGGTTACCTTACCTGTAAGAACTCTTTGAAAACATTACGAAAGCCAGGTTATACTATCCAGTCCTGGGTCGCACTGCTCCGTACATTCACCACCGGGATTCAATTTAAGAAATTCACTTTTAAAATATAGATTATAAATGTCGGAAAGAATATAGTGTTGTTATTACAATAATACATTGTTGTCGGTATAACGTAGGGGTGGGTACGTTGTTGTATTGAAGCCTAGACTGAAAACCTTCAATCATGGGGGCTCAACCTTGGCCCTCTAGATTTCTGGAAACTACTTTTCCCACAAGGCTCAGTGTCATCCTTATGAGTGGCTGAGGATCATGGCACTTCTGGTTCCAAAATATCCAGAGGACCAAGGCTGAGCATCTCAAGTTCTGACCTTCTGCCAAATCCTAACAACTGTCTTTCAACAAATAGAACTCGGACACTGATGATAATGTAGCGCTCACCCCCAAAGGAGCCGCTGAATAAACCTCGGGATAGTCTCACCGCACTAGGAAATAACTATACACCAGCACTGTTGTGGATTTTTCTATATTATATTTTTTACTGATCCCAATAAAGCAGCATATAATACGGATATACGGTATTTGAGTAACAAGAATTCGTAACGCGGGAAAAACAAGCGGCGGTAAAAGAAACCAGTTAACCCCCTCAGTTCTGGAGTGTAAGTCCCGTGAAAAATAACTCAAAAATATATATGTGTTGTCTAGGGTACCCGGGAACTATGTACAACTGGCCAGTGAATGAAAAGAGCAATCTTCGACTAGTCACTGTTGGGGCCCTGTGAATTTAAACAATATTGCAGCGTGCGTTTCTGTTTTGGAACTGTGGCCTGGAGGCCTCTCACCCATCCGATGCACGAAACTGTCCAGCACTCGATGCCTCAACCAAAACATCTTCCCCGCTGTGTACTGGGACGCTGTGCCACTGAATCTGCTCCCCGCTTGCCAAATCTCCGCAACTGGAATAACGATCCGCCGCCTGCACTCCCAATCGATCAGCGCAGTCTCCTAACTCAGGGTCCTGCCGGAACCAGCTTGTCCTCCAGACCTCTCAGCGCTGCGTAGGTAGGTCTCAACACGAATCACTGTCCCGATCTCCAGCACCAGTAAGACAGCGTCTGTACTCCGGCCTGGTTGCGATCCCTGACAGCTTCAACGTGCGTCCTCCACCTTTCACTGCTCCGCTCACTCCGCCCATGCCTTGCACGAGGCTGCTGATCTATTTCCTCTTCCTTGTCCCACCTACTTCCTGTCCTCACGCAAAGGGTGATGGTAGGTGTAGTTCGGTTTTGTCCAGCATAGTCCACAATGTCTCTGTCTCCCTCTGGTGGCCATAATAATTCAATGCACCAGAATACAGTTTTTAAAGCAGCGCTACACTAACCTCCCCGAACCTCGACACTTACCTGTCCGTGTCATTCTGAGCATGATATGGTGCATCCTGTCATCTATCTAGACCCGCACCGCCAATTCTCGCCTCCAAGACTTCTCAAGGGCATCTTCAGTCCTGTGGAATGACTTGCCTAGCAATATCAAACTCTCCCCTGATCTTCAGGCCTTCATGAAATCCTTCAAAATCCATTTCTTCAGGATTGACATACCACATCACAGATACAACTCATCCCTCTACTCACACATGATTGAAGCTGCTTCTATGGCCCCACCATTCCTGATTCACTGGCACCAATGATCCTGCCATCTAGTAAAATTCCCCTGACTTATTTGTCTTTACTTTAGACAGCTGCTGTAGAACCTCCTCCTCTGTAAACTCATATGTAAATGTCTCTTTAGTGTTTCCTCCTAACTGAGGTCCCTTTCCTTCCTTTTCTTCTGCATAGACTGAACAAAAATATTCGAGTACTGAGTTGGAGTTCCAGGACCATGCAGATGTGGGGTAACAACCATTGCTCTTGTTCTTGATATGCTATAAAGAATTTATATTTTGTGAGTGCGATTCAAAGGGGCATTCTCTATACCAGGGATCAGCAACCTTGGCTCCCTGGTGTTTTGGGAACTACATCTCCCCCAATGCTCAGTCACCCATTAGGCTGACTGAGCCACATGGGAAATGTAGTTCCCAAAACATCAGGGAGCCAAGGTTGCTGACCCCTGCTCTATACAATATCTGTGACTTATTACACTAAGTCACAGATATTGTATAGAGCAGGGGTCAGCAATCTTGGCTCCCTGATGTTTTGGGAACTACATTTCCCATGTGGCTCAGTCAGCCTAATGGGTGACTGAGCATTGGGGGAGATGTAGTTCCCAAAACATCAGGGAGCCAAGGTTGCTGATCCCTGGTATAGAGAATGCCCCTTTGAATCGCACTCACAAAATATAAATTCTTTATAGCATATCAAGAACAAGAGCAATGGTTGTTACCCCACATCTGCATGGTCCTGGAACTCCAACTCGGTACTCGAATATTTTTGTTCAGTCTTTGCAGAAGAAAAGGAAGGAAAGGGACCTCAGTTAGGAGGAAACACTAAAGAGACATTTACATATGAGTTTACAGAGGAGGAGGTTCTACAGCAGCTGTCTAAAGTAAAGACAAATAAGTCAATGGGGCCTGATGGGATCCACCCTAAGTTCTTAAAAGAGCTCAGTGGTGTAATAGCAAAACCGTTAACGGGAGTCGTCCCAGAAGACTGGAAATTAGCAAATGTTGTGCCCATTTACAAGAAGGGTAGTAGGGAGGAATCGGGGAACTATAGGCAAGTTAGTCTTACGTCAGTAGTGGGGAAATTAATGGAAACCATGTTAAAGGAAAGGATTGTTGAACATCTAAAAACACATAGGATTACAGGATCAGAAACAACATGGGTTTACCTCAGGGAGATCATGCCAAACTAATCTTATTGACTTTTTTGATTGGGTAACAAAAATAATAGACAAAGGTGGTGCAGTAGACATTGCTTATTTAGATTTCAGTAAGGCTTTTGATACTGTTCCGCATAGAAGGCTTATCAATAAATTGCAATCTTTGAGCTTGGATTCCAATATTATTGAATGGATTATGCAGTGGCTGAGTGACAGGCAACAGAGGGTTGTGGTAAATGGAGTTTATTCAGCGCAAGGTCTTGTTACCAGTGGGGTACCTCAGGGGTCAGTACTTGGACCCATTCTCTTTAATATTTTTATTAGTGATATTGCAGAAGGTATTAATGGTAAAGTATGTCTTTTTGCTGATGACACAAAGATTTGCAACAGGGTTGACGTTCCTGGAGGGATCAGCCAAATGACAAATGATTTAGATAAACTAAAAAAATGGTCGGAGCTGTGGCAATTGAGTTTTAATAAGGATAAGTGCAAGATAATGCACCTGGGAGGTAAAAATCCAAGGGCTGAATATAGAATATTTGATACAGTCCTAACCTCAACATCTGAGGGTTGGGATTTAGGGGTTATTATTTCATAGGATCTAAGGGTAAGTAGTCAATGTAATAGAGCAGCAGGAAATGCTGGCAGAATGCTTGTTGTGTAGGGAGAGGTATTAGCAGTAGAAAAAGGGAAGTGCTCATGCCACTGTACAGAGCACTGGTGAGACCTCACTTGGAGTACTGTGTGCAGTACTGGAGACCGTATCTCCAGAAGGATATAGACATTTTAGAGAGAGTTCAGAGAAGGGTGTCGGATATAATCTCTGCACGTGAATACAACACGTTATATATATTGGATTTATCAACCAAGCCTCCAATATGACAGGGATTATTATTTCATAAGAAACCTATACGAGACACAAATATCAATCGTTTATATTTCCTAGAAATTCTCCTAAATTCTTTTAATTGTCTGTGTTTTGCTTTGAAGAATGCAATAATCAATAATCGGATAAAAACATATATATATTTATTACATATACAAAAAAGTTTCAAATCTCATATCATAAACAAAGATTTATAAACCACAATCCATCAGCATATAAAAACTAGCTTCACAATATATATATCTCCTGTTAGTAACTGCATATATGATTAATATCATTTACCTTATCAGTTAGTAACTAATACACAAATGGTTAATAAACATTTCTGCTTAATACAACATGCATTTCCCAGCAAACAATGTTTAACCAGCTAGATCTTCTAGATATATATATTTTTCCCTATGCTGCATGGATCACAAAAGATGAGCTAATTTAATAATAAGCAATAAAACTTATTTAGTGAATCCTCCCCTAATCTCGAGAATTAAACTTCTAATCTTTTGCTTTTTATTTTGCAATTATATAATTCGTTGCTTATTAATTTTAATCACAGTAATTTCCAGATTCAATATATATATTGGTATCAATCTTACAACATTTCTTTAGGATAAATCCTTATGTCCACTTCTTCATATCTCTATCTGCAGAATAAAGATATGATTTTTGGAGCTAGCAAGAATCTGAAAAATCTCAGTCTATGTTGCAAGAATATCTACAAATATAGATATTTACATTAATTCCTTAATTTCATACATTACCTCTCCAATCTGGATTTTAATAATTCTGCCTTGGAATTTTCTATGTAATGCTTTGTTTTGGAATATGTGAAGATTATCGATATCAGATAATCAATGCATGTGAGTCAGAGATTTGGTGAGAGTCTTGATTGCCTCATGTCCTGGGATCTGCGTGCATTGTGGCGTGAGTCTCTGAATGTTGGAATCTCGGACTGCTATGTGTACTGGACGTCTGAATGCATTGTGGTGTATGTCTCGGAGTCTCGGAATCTCAGCATCTCGGAGTCTCAGCATCTCGGAGTCTCGGAATCTCAGCATCTCGGAGTCTCGGAATCTCAGAGTGATTTGCAACCAACATTGCCGCTTCTATTATAGTCAATTTGACGTCACTGGCAATATATTTGGTATATCAAATATAATATTTACTATCCTCTAGAGGACAGCATTGCACTTCTCAATTAATTCCACCATTTCTTTTTAATATTCCTATCTCGGGTGAAAAGGTCCATCTACACAAAGACCTTCTCTTCTCCCAATGTATAGACACTGTGTCTCTACATGTCATATCAAATTTATATCCCTTACTCCTTTCTATCAGCTGAATTCTTTTCTAGTTAACTCAACAGAATCTATTCTTCAGTAATTTTACTATTTACCAATTATATAATATTTATTGGAGCATATATTTTCTACTGTAAATATAATAGAATATACCTTGATTATAGAAATATATTTCGTGAATATATATACATTACATAATTTAAATTCTCATTTCTTTATACCCAAAAGACAAAATATCTTTTTTTTTTAAAGACTTAAAATAGACCAATAAATTTAATTATGGCACGTCTAATACTTAGCTCGGGCATTTTATCACACAAAGACATATTTAGGTTCCTTCATCTCTGGTATTTTTTATCTCACCCAGCCATGAACTCTGTAAAAAAAAATCTCGTTCATTTCAAACCAGGGAAACTTAGAGAAAGAAAAAGACGGTCTTTAAAAACAAAATGGCTACAGGCATCCATTTTACCTTTTTTCCCTTCCAATATACCTGACAAGGGCTACTAAAATGGTGTACGGCTTGAAGGAGAAAACCTGTACAGCTTGGAAAAAAGACGAAACAGAGGAGCTATGATAGAAACATTTAAATACGTAAAGGGAATCCACAAGGTAGAGGAAGGGAGTATATTTAAAAGGAAACAAAGTAGCAAAACAAGAGGACATAGTCTTAGATTAGAGGGGCAAAGGTTTAAAAGTAACATCAGGAAGCATTATTTTACTGACAGGGTGGTGGATACATGGAACAGTCTTCCAGTTGAAGTGGTAGAGGCCAAAACAGTGATTGAATTTAAGCAGGCATGGGATAGGCATAAGGCTATCCTAAACAAAAGATAAATCCAGGTAAAATATCCATGTAATTGGGCCGACTAGATGGGCCGAAAGGTTCTTATCTGCCAACATTTTCTATGTTTCTATGTTTCTCTTGCCGCCGCAGGAAACACCAAGGAAACTCTTCAGTAATTAAAGCAGGAATTTAATGGGTATAACAATAAAAATGGATATAAAACAAATCTAACGCGTTTCGTCTAAAAACTAGACTTCATCAGGGATACAAACATAAAATAAACAAGAAAATAAAAGTCTCACTTCCTTCTTCCCGCTTTATATCTCCTACAATCACCATGAGATATCGTTACTTCCAGTTTCGCTAACTGGTGTGTGTTTCACCGTTGAAACGCATCTCCCACGTGGCCGGAATTGACGTATCGACTCCTTATTCTCCTTTCGGCGCATATGTACTGTTAGGTGTCTTGCCCAAGGACACTTGCTGGAGAAGTGCTCATGCCGGGATTTGAACCTGTGTCTCCACGGTTAGTGCAGTGATGTTACCTCTACTCCACCCAGCCGGTAATATATATTTGTCTCCAATATGAAAGTCAGCAAAATTTACTTTTCTAACCATGACCGTGCCGGCGCAGTTCACATTAATTTGACTTCTTCTCAGCCTCTAGTGAATACACCCTCCATATTATTACAACGAGGGACTGTACTGGCCAATACCAAACTACATTTTTGTAACAGGGCCCTTTTTCCTTTCACCGTGCGTCAAACATTTTGGTTAATGTTCTTTTGTTTTGTCCTACCCATTGTGCAGCCCTGCAGAATATGTTGGCTTTATAAATAATTGCAACATAGAGAAGATGAAGGATGTTAACATTAAAAGGTAGACTCTATTATAAAAAAAACCCCAATTTTTTTGCCCTTAAATAATTATAGTTTAGTTGAATTTACTCACCTTTTCTCCTTCGGCGCGAGCCGCTCCTTCCCTTCAGCTTCTGAAACGTGGAAGTCCCTGCAGGTTCTGCATAGGCAGACAACTAGCGTAGGCAACGCAACTTTGCTCGGGGATTTGCGTACTTTACGTACACAAGTCCCATAGCGCCTGCACAGGGCTATGTATAGGAGCTGTGCTTGCATGCCCACAACCGATCCATTGACTGCCTCTCTCAGGATGCCGGCTATCACTCTGCTTGCTGATGTCACTAATGACCGACTTGGTGACCAGCAGCCGGGAAATTCAAAATCCCGGCTGCTGGTGATGTTGTTGATGTGGGTAGGAAGAAACTCCTCCTCACCCAGCGATTACAGCAGAACTGCCCCAGAAGGACGGGGTATAGAGTGCTTAGAGTGGACCTTTAAAGCCTCACATATTATAATGTCTTTTTTTGTCAAGCTTGCCTCTTCGGCTAGGGTCAGACTGAGGCAGTGCGAACGCGCGTGCAGCCGCACTTAATCACGGCCGCACTAGCAGCAGATGCCGGGCAATGACGGCCAATATACGAAGTACGGTCGCACAAAAGTCCGGCTGCGCAACGCAAGTGGAAAATGAACGCATTTTTTCGAGAACGTGAAACCGCAGGTACTGACGTACAGAGTGCGCTGCGTCTGCTAGCGGCGTGTGTGTGTGATTAGGAGACGTCAGACGCTGCTAATGTCCGGCCAACATAACGTCCAGACACAAAAAGAGTTTTATTGATGATCCGTACAAAATCACGGACGAAAATGCGCATAGTATGACCACTATCACGTATTCTGTGAAAAAATGCGTCCATTCGTTCGAACGCACTTTTTCACAGACAACATAAAAATGCGTTCGTCTGACCCTAGCCTTACTGTTTGTATTACTATACGTTAAATGGTTTATGAGGTTTATTCTCATTTTTTAAGGCTTCCCTGTGCCTTTCCTAAATATATCTTTTGTTTTGGAAATGACGAATCATAACAGGATTACAAATCCATAATTATTTTCGTCGTAATAAATTGGCATTAGGAGCTTAAAGGATCAACTTCTTCATCCTATCCTTTCAAATAAACCAGGATTAAGAGTTAATAACTCACATAACATTCCTTGTTTTATACCCTCCCCCCTAAATCTGCATAGGCATGGTATTTTATTGGATATCATTTTCCTGCACGAATCAGACAAAAGGGGTTTACCAATAGAAATTTGTTTCAAAATGGTATGTGCTAGACATTAAAAATTCAGCTTCGTTTGATTCCGTACAGATTGTTTCGGAATCCGATAATATCAGATGATTTGGAAATAATCAGAATCAGCTGATTCGCGATATCTGACGCTTCCAATATTTCATTATCGGACCAGGTTGGAATATTGGAAACATCCAATATATTTATCCATTTTCCAGTATTCAGAACCTTTATGTATATTACGTTTAAAAAAATTGGTTGGGGGTGCTAGGTCAGGGCTAGGGCGAGGGTTAGAGCTAGGGTTAGCTCAGGGTTAGGGCTAGGCTTATGGCGACAGTTTCTGTGTGTTATATGATTAGGTTCAGGGCTAGAGTTGTGTTAGGGCTAGAGTCGGGATAGGGCTAGGGTTAGGTTTAATGCTAGGGTAAGGGCTAGGTTTACAATTTCTGTGTCATATGATTAGGTTCAGGGCTAAAGTCAGGATAGGGTTAGGTTTAATGCTAGGGTTAGGGCTAGGGTTTCAGTATCTGTGTTTCATATGATTAGGTTCAAGGCTAGAGTTAGGTTAGGGCTAGGGTTAGGTTTAATGGTAGGGTTAGGGCTAGGGTTACAGTTTCTGGGTGTTAGGGTTACCTTTTTTTTTTACTATTACGATTAAATCCTAAATTTTTCGATTATAAGCGGAAAAATTCGGATTGATTTGAATTTTTTTATGCGAAGAACAATTTGGTTCGGACTTCGGCAATTTGGAATTCAGATCGATCCAAATTGCCGATATTTCGACCATTTCCACATAGTTCCAAATCAAATAGCACATGTCTAGTATGTGCAAATATATTCTCAATCCAGCACCAAATACTATGAAAATGTTCTTATATATAACATTAAATTGGTGTTTTGTAAACCAAAAATGATGTGTATATATATCACAAAAGGGCTTTTAATGCGTTCTAGAAACACTGAGTACATTTCATGCACCATCTTCCCATTCAGCTCCCCGCTACCTCACATACTCTGCTATTGACGTTCACCTAGTGTGTCACCCCTCCCCTCTTCGATTGTAAGCTCTTGAGCAGGGTCCTCTCTCCTACTGTTCTGTGTGTGTGTGTGTAACGTTTATGTATATTTGTTATTCCGTCTCTCCCATTGTACAGCGCTACGGAACTTTTTGGCGCTTTATAAATACTTGTAACTGTAACTGAGCCGATATAGAATATAACGATACCGCAGATTCGACGTGCTCGTTTTCAAAATATAAGGAATGTAAATAATTGATTGGATTATAAATACTATATGAAAAAAGCAAGAAACACAAGATATCACACAATATATCTAGGTATGTGGTTAGACCCAAATCTATCCTTTGGCCCTACATCAAAAAACTCTCATCTAAACTTCACCCCAAACTAGGTGCCCTGTACAGAAACAAATCCTGCCTGAGCCCCGCGGTAAGAAAGATTGTACAACAAATGCTTATGCCGGCTATTGAATACGGAGATGTAGTGTATGCAGCTGCCCCTCAAACACACCTTCATAAACTTACTACATTGTATAACTCATTCTGCTGCTTTGTGCTACAATGTAACTACATGACCCACCATTGTGACATGTTAAAAGAGCTAAACTGGTCGTCGCTGGAATCCAGACGCACCCTTCACCTTTCCAACCTGGTGTTTAAGAGCTTCTCTGTGAAGCTACCACCCTAGCTGAATAGACTGCTTCCCCCAGCAGTTCCCTCATCCTATAACCTCCGATCCAGGACCAGCACCTTACTTGCAATACCACAATACAAAAAGAAAGTGTCTCGATACGCATTTTCCTACAGAGCACCGCAGTTATGGAATAACCTCCCAGACGCCATCAAATCTTCCTCCAGTCTACTTAAGAGAGCTCTATTAACATACCTCAATACAGAATGCACCTGTAAACATGTAACACAGTGACTATATACAGAATGCACCTGTAAACATGTAACATAGTTACTATATACAGAATGCACCTAAACATGTAGCACAGTGAGTATATACAGAATGCACCTGTAAACATGTAACATTGTGACTATATACAGAATGCACCTGTAAACATCTAACATAGTGACTACAGGGCTCAAAATTTCAAGTCCCAAGCTACTAGCTAGGCCTTTAGAGTTACTTGCCACCAGTTGTCCCACCTAACCCCTTCCCCCACATAAATACACCCACCTGTATTCACACACTGCCCCCACATAAATACACCCCCACATTCACACACAATAATAAAAAGAAATCCTATGTTATCGGTCTATGGCACTTGTCAAAGGCTAGGGGGGACATTGGGTACAGATACTGAGTACCAGCGCGTAGAAGCAGAAAAAACCCTGTTGTTATCGGTATATTGGCTATGTACCATGCCGATACTGATAACAGGGAAAAACCTCCACTCGCCCTCACTTAATTTCCACTAGCCAATTGTGAGCAGGCGAGTGGAAATTTTGAGCCCTGGTGACTATATACAGAATGCACCTGTAAACATGTAACATAGTGACTATATACAGAATGCACCTGTAAACATGTAACATAGTGACTATATACAGAATGCACCTGTAAACATGTAACATAGTGACTATATACAGAATGCACCTGTAAACATGTAACATAGTGACTATATACAGAATGCACCTGTAAACATGTAACATAGTGACTATATACAGAATGCACCTGTAAACATGTAACATAGTGACTATATACAGAATGCACCTGTAAACATGTAACAGTGACTATATACAGAATGCACCTGTAAACATGTAACATAGTGACTATATACAGAATGCACCTGTAAACATGTAACATAGTGACTATATACAGAATGCACCTGTAAACATGTAACATAGTGACTATATACAGAATGCACCTGTAAACATGTAACACAGTGACTATATACAGAATGCACCTGTAAACATGTAACACAGTGACTATATACAGAATGCACCTGTAAACATGTAACATAGTGACTATATACAGAATGCACCTGTAAACATGTAACATAGTGACTATATACAGAATGCACCTGTAAACATGTAACAGTGACTATATTTCCTAAATATTTATGTTCTGTTAATCTGTATATTTGGTTGTTTTTTTTAATATCTTGCATTTTATTACTTTATGTCTGTACCTACTGTAAAAATTCAATGTTTCATGCAAAACAATCATACACAGTCACGTATGTGAATGTAGATCATAAACGCAGATATTTTCACAGCATTTTATATAAATACGCCAAATTGGCTCCAGCCCGGGAGGCTAGGTTGTTCTCTTCTTCATTCTTGTCCAATTATTTACTGCTCTGTCTGTAGCCCAACCTCGATTATTTGCTACATGTTATGAAGCAAGACACCTAACGGCACATACTCGCCACCCAGGACATGCTTGAAAACAAGAGAAATCTCAATGTATCCTTCCTGGTAAAATCCCTTCTCAAAAAAAAAAAAAAAAAGTGCTCTGGAGATAAGAGCGCTACGGATAAATATTAAAGAAAAAAATCTACAAAATATGTATAATTTAGTTTCTTGTATCACAACGAATGCAGACTTGCGCCGCTTTAGAATTTTGTTATCGCGTGTTTACGTACAAAGTGACCTAGGCAGACAGCAGTGTTTTGAATGAGCTAATCACTTCCTCCCCCCCCCCCCCCCTTCTCCTCCAAAAAAGATGACAAGAGACCAGTGTTGGATGGAAGTGAGGTCATTTGTTGTACTGGAGGCCTGAGTGCAGAGGATCACGTGTCCCAGGCTGCACTGGGAGCAGGGCTGAGCTTCTCCAGGAAGGAAATGTACGACGCAGAAACAAAAAGCATTGTCAGAGGGTGCGCAAAGAAAAATCCATCTCGATGAGCGGACATTTCCAACGCTCTTCCTGTCGCGAAACGCAAGAGCAGAAGCCACCGTGTTCTGATGCAACAACCTGCAAAGCCAACATGCATTAAAATCTTGCATGTGCCAAGAGAAAGGGAAACATTGTATCCATGCCACCCCAGATCAGCATTGAGATCTTCCCCCAGTTCAAATGATGCTCACTTCACACTTCCTGTTGATACGATAACATTAAAAACTTTAGTGCCTGCTGTAGCAGCATCCTGATCAAAATATAAGGTTATTATCTTGCCAGGTAATCTTCCATCTATCATTTTTTTGCATGTCATCATTTCATTATGTAGGCAAGCACGTGGGGGGGGGGAAAAGACACAGATGTAAGAGTGGTTGGGGGGGAGGAGGAGGTTTGCTTTTTTTTTTTTTTTTTTGCTTTTAAGTCCGCTCATTTGTTTCTTTTGTGCAAATCTCAAATAATGGCTGACCGTCGGTTTTTGTTTTTATTTTATCCAAAACCGTAAGAGGATCAGCAAGAATTAAAAGGATGATCAGGATGATAATGTGTGTTTTTTTTTAAACTTGAAACATATTGACTTTAATATTTGAAAAAATTGACTTTATTTAAATAAAACAATGTCTCGATACATCACAATTATTCGTGGAAAATCACATGCAAGTCTCGTTTTATCTCTTAGATGATCAAAGTCCATTTTTCAGATTGTGATTTGCAGTAAATACTGTAGCATTTCAGGCTTCTTAATGATTTTTTTATATATTTTTTTATATGTAAAATAAAAATAATAATTCTTTGTGAATACAGTTACATATCGTATTCCCTTCTGAGGAATTTTAGGTTTTAATGCCAGTTGCGGTACTCTGGTATTTTTTGTAAATATTCAAATAGAACCGTTAAATTATAAATTAATTACAATCATATAATTTACAATTTAATTAATAATTTAAAATATTTTTGTTTCTAGAGCTAAACAGCAAAGTCTGACGGTCAGAATGTAAAGTAGATTAGTTATATCATTGGGTTCTTAAATACTCAGGAAAGCCATTTCCATAAAGAATGCTTTTCCTTCCTTTTCTTCTTTGAAGTTGCTCAGGATGTGCTCCAGGGGTTAAGTAATAAAAAAAAATACAATTTTTTTAGTTAGCTTGCCAAAAAACTGAATATACAGGTCTATTGAATAAACATAGTTATCGGAAATCATAAACATTTATTTTTCTTTTCATTAAAATAATAATCTATATATTATATTTTTTTCATTAAAAAAAATAATATATGTTATATTTTTTTTCCACTTAAATTTTTTATATTATATTGCTTTTCATTTAAAAAATAATATGTATATTTTTAATGAAAATAAAATTGTATTATAGACTATATTTTCAAATGAAGAAAATAATATATATATATTCGTTTACATATATTGGAATGTCCGGTTAATTTATAGTGCAAGGATGTTGGGAATCAAGAGACATGTAACCATGACTGCTGGTAACAGAATTTTTTTTTCCTTTTTTCTCTTAGAGACTCATGGAGGAGACAGAAGTCAACCTCACAGATGAATCATCTTTGGAAGGTGAATCATAATTTCTCAATAATTCCCACACAGATGATAAAAGAAAAATGAATCAGATTCCTCCCCTGTTCTTTCATCACTAATCCATTGATGTGGTAATGTGACGGCAGTGAAGAGAGTTTTTTTTTTTTTAGATTAAAAGAAGGATCCGTAATTCTATAAAACGCTCTATATGTCACATACGTATCCATTTACATCCATACACTCCATTTAGAAATGGAAAATCTAAAGCCAACAGTGGCTCTGTTCTGTCTCCTAGAATTTTTCTTTATTCAGGTCCCAGCAGATCTCAGGTTCAGGACCAAAAACTAAATAATTGCCAGTATTCTGAGATTTAACCAAACCGTGGCCTCTGTGTTTTCTTATAAAAAAACCTTTTAAAATGACCGATACTTTTAGGGCCAAAGTCCAACCGGAACCATAAGCTAAGGTCTGTGACAATCGTCCCAGATGTTAACTTTATATTACAACAACAAGAAAAAGTGTTCCGTGCCCAACTCCCATCAGGAGGAGCTACACAAATGTAGCAGCCAACCCCGGAACCTGTACACAGGGGCGGACTGACCAATAGGGCACTGCCTGAGCCCCCCAGACTTGGTAAGGCCGGTCTTCCACTGGCCATGAGCTCCTGCATGTGGAGATCAGGCAGAGGGCCCCCTTGCATGCCAGAACACACCAATGGGGCCCGATGATCTCCTATTGTCCGGGGACCCTAAGTCTTTCAGTCTGCCCTTGTCTGTACAGAGAAAAAGTGTGACATATGTGCTCAACCCTGTATAATGCCTACAAAGAAAAGGATTTTTGGTTCCAATGGCCATTCCAAGCATAAGCCCACCCTCCACGTCAAGGCAATTCTCGTGGGTGAGTCAAAGCAAAAAAGTGAAAAAAAAATCAACAAAAAAATGTTTGTGAAAAAAATGATAAACCCTAAAGTGCCTTGTAAAGAGAGAACATCTGAAATAAACAGTGCTAACTTCTTGTTTCTCCCTTTATTTAAAATGTACAACTGAACATTGATACAATATAACTTATCTTAAGGAGATTTGAAGAAATGGACAATATGTAGCAACTGGGCCAACACCCGAAATGCCCAAAGCAAGGTCTCCTGTCTATTTAAACAGGAAGACAAACCTCCCCATTAGGGGCAAACCAGAAGATGTGGCCAGGGTGAGCAGCACATATGACTGGGTGGCTGCTAGGAAAAATAGTACAACAAGAAAAAGTGTAGCGTGCTCCAATAGCTTAATATTGTCCCGAGCTTTTACAACCGAGACCCAAGCCTTGCTTGCGTCTTGGTTGTTGCTCGAGCCTACTGTAAATTAATGTCTCCTATACTTTCTATAGGAGACATGAATTTGCACCTGCCTAGAGGAGAACAAGTTATTCCAACCTAGCGCGTCCTTCTCTAAGCGAGACAGTATTCAGTAAATGGATACTGTCTTTGAAACCCTGGTGTTAAGTGATTTTGCTGTTGCAAAAATCACTTAATACCTTTATTTAAGCCCCCACATTAAATCCCATACTCACTTCAGATCCCACGGTACAGAGGGCGGCCCGATCCACTGCGAGCAGCGTGAAAATGGGAACAAATAGTTCCCATGTCCCTCCGTGTCTCCTTCTGTGGTCCCTGCACCTACGAGCTCACATAGGGCTTCACAGAGTCCAAATGTCTCTAGGAGCCGATAATCGTGGTGGTGCTGCATGCCTCTTCAAGTATCAGTCTGCGCTTCAGACATTTTTCAGACAACGAAGATTATGTTTGAGGAGCTGTTAATCAGATATTTACACCTCTCTGAGAGCAGGTTTACTGGAAGGCTAATCTGATCATCAGATAGTAACAAACAATAACCTTGCATGATCACAATCACACAAACATTCTGCACATAAGAGAGGGCAATGGGCCAATATTGATTATGAGTCCTGCACCCTACAAAATATGCCCCCCAAGTCCACGAGAGGCACGTGACAGGCGGCTCTAAAGTTAGAGATGCCTTAGGCCAGGCTCAATTTGGAGGCTCTTTTTGCTGTGCACAAAATTTAGAAAATCAATCCAATAAATTTGAGTTAGATGATGAATTGGATAATTTAGCTCTCGGAAATAAAAGTTCTATAATGCTATAAAAACATTATATTTACGAAGGTTATTCGGTTATGTAATTGCTATAAATCTAAATAAAATCCCGCTCAATATTTATTTATTTATTTATAAAAGGATTTTACCAGGAAGGATACATTGAGATTTCTCTCGTTTTCAAGTATGTCCTGGGTTCGAGAACATAAATATAACATAAATATAGCAGCGATCTTATAATATACTTAAACCCAGAGTATCAAATCAGACTTTACACTGCTTGCTCTCTACAATCCAAAAATAGAGACAAAGAGCCTTTGATGCATTTGTTTATAAAAGGATTCCAAGGCTCCTCCTTGACACTCAGCCCCTCCCAACTCATTTGGTTTTCTTTAGGCCATGTACCTTCCTCCAGAAGAAAATAAACCCCTTTCAGGGGTTAGGGAGGTGCCTGGACTTTCCAGGTTGGGAACCAGTATGACCAGTTTTTCCACTGTCGTCATAGCAACCGCCATTATAGCTCTTACGTATATGTTAACCGAATTACCATGCCTAAAGCTATACTTTCTATGGCAGTCCATTGGAATTAATGTGAGGTACTGGTCAATGGTCAATTTGAAAAGGAACTCTGGTTCTTTTTTTTTTACTCTCTCTTGGAAGAGGAGTGTCTTTGTGTGGAACATCGGTATACTGGCATTCTACATAAATTCCGTTATTTGAGGCCCTACTGGGAGGGAGGACTTAGGTGGTCCCCTATTTTGCCTAATTATAAAGCCACCTCTGACTGTATCTCCACCCGGTATCCTATGGAAACATTGTGTAAATGTAGCCACATTAAAAAATATATATATTAAAAAAGTTGTGACTTAAAAAAAGACGATCCAATTCAGCTATGGGCCTACTGAATGCTGCAGGCTGAAAGGAAGCTTAAATTTTCTTAAGTTTAGGTTTTGACATTAGGGACCGAGATAGAAATCAGGTTTAAGGTTGGTCATGATTTGTACATTTTGTGGGGGTTAGGGTAAACCCTTACCTGAACATTTTGCTCCATTTGTGCTTAATCTTTAGGCAACAGATACTACCCCTTCTAATGCTTGATCTGCATTAAAAAGAAGGGGCAGAACGTTAGGATCAGTGTGCACCATGAACGTAACCCTAACCCAAAAACAAACACAAATAGTAACCTAATCCTAGCTCTGGAAAATTACACTCCATTTTGGCTCAGAGCATCCAATTCGGCAGTGGCCGAATTCAGCGGTGACCAAGTGTCCAATTAAGGCTAGGGTCAGAGGAACGCATTTTTCGCGTCGTCTGTGAAAAAGTGCGTTCGAACGAATGGACGTATTTTTTCACGGAACATGCGATAGCGGTCATACGATGCGCATTTTCGTCCGTGATTTTGTACGGATTATCAATATAACCCTTTTTGCGTCTGGACGTTATGTTGGTCGGACATTAGCAGCGTCTGACATCTCCTAATCATGTACACACGCCGCTAGCGGACGCAGCGCACTCTGTACGTCAGTACTAGCGGTATCACGTTCTCTAAAAAATGCGTTTGTTTGCCGCTTGCGTTGCGCGGCCGCACTTTCGTGTGGCCGTACTTCGTATATTGGCCGTCATTTGCTGCTACTACGGCTGTGATAAAGTGCGGCTGCACGCACATTCGCACTGCGTTCGTCTGACCCTAGCCTAAGCCATGACCAAATTGGAGTATTTTTTTTCAAGACATGACTTTGTGTCATTCTTATAATAAACCCATACTAAGTGATACAGTGTAGATGAAAGTGATCACATTGATCAAATATCATATAAATGTAAGTGGATACACCTTTGATAGGAGCTAAGTCACTCTCTCAGTTTAGTAGTGTGGGTCTGCCAATGCCCATGGTCAGTGGTTCAACTCCAGTCCTCTAGTAGTACCCCTAACAGACCAGGTTTTAAGGATTCCCTTGTGGAAATGCAGACTGAATCCTGCAATCACTGAGCAGCAAATCATATCACCTGTGCTCTGCTTCAGATATCTGGAAAACCTGGCCTGTAAGGGGTATTTGAGGACCGCGGTTGGGAACCACTGGCCTAGGTCAGTGGTTCCTAACCCTCATCCTCAAGAGGACGAGAGTGAGGAACCACTGATTTTGGTGGATAGCGGCATGAGGTAGAGAGAGGCTTACGTTCCATCTTATCGTTTTGTTTTTTTTCTCCTCCAGGCAGCATTCAGACTCTCATTGAAGATGCAACTACATCGCATGACCTGCCTGGAGAAATTCCACCAAGTGCTGTAAATGGGACAGAAAGTCCTCCTCATGCCCAAGTGACAAACGAGGATACATACAGTTGCTTAAAAATGGAAAAAAATCTGGATCCTGAAGATCTCCTCAATAACAACAAAGACGCATTTGAACAAGGACATTTGACTGACCAAAAAGCTCCAGCGTCATCAGTAGATGACCTTGCCATTAAGACTGGAAACATACCACATCAACAAGACACATCTTGCACATTACTTGAAGACAGCAAAATTGTTATACATCAACTAGCATCAGATAAAAACACAGAACAAGGAGAGAAGGAACATCTACACATGGGCCTGAAAGAAGTGGTTAAGGAAGATGCCTCTAGTCTATCGATGGAATCACCAAAGAGAGAACCATCTAAAGCTCCAGACTTCTTGGAAGATCTACATAACGATATACAATTCTCGAATAGAAAGGTAGCGGTTATAGAGGATTCTGGTCTACACAATGAATTCAAATTTGCCAAGCACAAAACATCTTCTAGTATGTCGTGCCTTGATCTTTTGGTAAATGGGACTTCCTACCAAGGGGAACCAACTGTTAGGAGCTTCTCACCAGATTTACCAACCAAAGTCACCAGTAAACGCTTACAAAAGAATCAACATGATGATGATTTTGAAAAAGTCAAAGGGAGAAAGTGGGACGAGCCATTGCTCGGGAAGAGGCCTGTGCCGATTGATGACATCAACCTTTTGTCAGAGGAACTAGATCCAGTTGCGGAGGAAGATTTTTATGATGAAGAAGACAGCAACGATAGAGATAACCTTGACCGTTTTATGCAGTATAGGAGTACAGATGATAGACTTGATCCAAGAAAGGAACGGCATCAATATGTTTCGGATAAACTGGACCCAGACGTCTTACAGTTGCTCGAGATGCATCTCCGTAAACAGCAACTAGTGGGCATTAAGGAAGAGGGAGAAGAAGAACTACTCGATTTACACATAAATAAAGAAAAGCCCCGGACTGAACAATTCAAGGGTTTGAGAAATATTACTCCAGTGTTAGACATAGTTTTGGAGGAACCCGAGCAAGAACATTTAGGTGACACTTTAGAAGAAGACAGCAAACCACCATCGGAAATAGATTCAGATGACAGCAGTAATATCTGCGCCATGGAAATGGGCCTGATGGAATCTCTGCAAAACGATCTAATTAGTAAAACTAGCAAAATAGACAAAGATGAAATAGTCACAATACTCAGAAAAGCAAGTCCTGACCTCCTGCTGGAACACAGTAGCAAAGCAAAAGGTCATGCTGAGCATTGCAAGATATCCAGGAACTCACACCGTGAAGACGTCGAAAGAAAAGAAAAATACACACAAATCCCCGAGTTAAAGGTGTTGAGTGGCGTTCAAGAAAACAAACTATACCTTTTGAATCACAGAGTCAATATTTTAGACCCAAAACCGAAACAATACATTTACAAATTGGACACCAGCTCAGAAGAACACAATTGCGATGCCTTCAAAACACCAGAGCAGCCTGTGTTACATAGGGAGGACAACCCTAACAAAGGTCTCATTCTGACTGGGGCCGTTTCACAAACCTGCAAACTGGTCAATAGCAAAAAGGTAGACCTAAGTTCATATGTACCTCAGAGGAAACTGCACTGTGACGGTAACAACAAACACAGTGCCTCAGGAACTCTTGGTTTTGGATATGATTCTCAGAGTGTTTTTTGTCCTGAAAACAAGTCATGCATCTTGGAGGCATCAACAGCAGGACCTCAGGAGCTTGGAAAGTCAGAATGTGCAGCAGGTGCAGAGGTACCAACCACATTCACTAGGGGCAATGGAAAATTGCAAGATGATTCTTTACCATACTCTGTGGAAAGTATCGAGAAAGTACCCGTTTTGGACCATGAGAATGAAGGGTCTGATTCATGCCCATGCCAAGACAGTGACTTTGGCTCTGAAAAATCCCCATCATTGTTACAAACTGGTATAAAAGAATCTTCAGAGATTGAGAAGACGACGTTTACAGATCAACATACACTTGCAAAGGTTAGACAATATGTGGAGATCAAATACCCATTCTTCTAATTCTGTATCTGCATAATAAGGACGAGAATGGGTCCTTAATCCAGTCAGGTCACGAGATCGATCATGCGTGTGGATAGAAGACCCTGGTTCATATTAGTCAATCAAGGCAGAAAGCCAGCAGAGGGCAAGTTGGGGGGAACTTTAATGACTTTGACTGGCTGGCAAAGCTGACTCTGGCTTTACATGGGCTTTAACTAGGGAGGTCATCTGGTTTTGGGTTGAACAGGGGACCTCCCTCGTTTACCTATGCAAAGCCAGAGCTATGGCTTTCCCGGCAAGTAGAAGGATTAAAAAGATCTTTTCAGCTCGCCCTCTGATGGCTTTCTGCCTTTATTGGTTGATTTAAAAGAGGATCTTCTACCCCTCAAGTATGAGGCTATTGCGGGCCACCATGTTTTAACCTGGTCTGCCCTATAGCCAGTCAGGGCCTAATTATATGGTTTCTAGATCAGGGTAAATTTCAAGAGTAGCTGATAGGATTTGTTACCCACAAAAGGTATTTTCAGTGATGGTCACTGCTCCTCTGTTTATTGAGGTGCTTGTAGTGGTGACATGTAGACTAGTCTCTTACGCAGTTCTGGAGGTCACCCAGCCATGGTATGAGCTTCATTCTTATGGATATTATTGAAGAGTTGGTGACTATGTGGACTGTGAGCACCCACCATTGGTATTGTATTCTGAACGGTCTGTTATTTCACTCATGGTATAAGCCAGTGGTTCCCAACCGTGGTCCTCAAGTACCCCTAACAGGCCAGATTATAAGGATTACCTTGGAGAAATGCAGACTGAATCCTGCAATCACTGAGCTGCAAATCATATCACCTATGCTGTGCTTCAGATACTGGAAAACCTGACATGTATGGGGTACTTGAGGACCATGGTTGGAAACCACTGGTATAAACCTAGCATTCAAATCTTTCCATTGCTACCGATTTGTGTCTGTAGGTGTGATAAGGTCAATGTTGTCCATTAGATGGTGGCTTCTCTAATCACTTACATTTGCAAAATCACGTAACACACTGTCCTAACCTCCCCTTCAGATCCCATACTCCACTCTCATCCCTCGGTGAAAAGGGTGGCATGATCCACCACTTATTCTCGCGTGAGGCTGGGAACAAATAGCTCCTAGTCTCCCTCTGCGATCACTTTGGCTTTGCTGCAAAAGCTCCCTGTACGGTTGTCACATCGGCCATGTTTTCCAGGCAGGACACACATTACTATTTCCTGCACAGGGAAAAGTGCTGCCCTGCAACATGTATAATTCATATGCTGCAGGACCAAAATCAAGGCAGGCCACCCGGGATTCCTTTTTTATTTCCTTACGTGCAGCGTATGGATTCTACATACTGCGGGGTGGCAATTTTCATGCACTGCCCAACGGCATGAATAAGTTTTGTCCTGGAAAACATGGCCGATGTGGCAACCCTACTATACTTGCTCTGGTTAACACCAACCTTGGAATAGGGCCCATAGGAGGGTATTTGTGTGGCATATCAGTAATCACATGAACCTGTGCGTACCGAAATGTCACATAAATACCATCACCTGAGGCCCCTGTTTCAGCGAAGCCTCAGGTGGCTGCCTATATGGCCAAATTATAGACCGTCCTCTGCTGATCTGGCAATCCTAACTCACATGCATACATTACACATACTGACACAGTTATTAGCTTAAAGACACATTTACAAACTAATTCCTGGTAGTCTAGTGGCAGCAAATTAGGGCAGGCTGCTATTCTAGGGTTGCCAGATCAGCCATGTTTTCCTGGACACGTACAATTTATTCATGCAGACTGGAACTGCATGATAAATGCAAACTTGCAGGGCCATATTACATATTTGGTGCTAACTTAACCAGAGCTGTTGCAAACTTACCAGAGCCATTATAGCCTATGGAGGTTTTCAGTTTACAACAGCTCTGGTTAAGTTAGCACCAACATTGTAATACTGCCCGCAGTATGTAGAATCCATACGCTGCAGGTAAAAGAAAAGAATCCCAGGTGACCGGACTTGATATCCTTCCTGAAGCATATGAATTATACATGGGGCAGGGGGGCAGGACTTTTCCCTGTGCTCCCCTCTGCATGAAATAATATGTGTCCAGGAAAACCTGGCCGATCTGGCAGCCCTATGCTTGTCCCCCTCCTTTGCCGAGTAATGAAATGGGAGGTACCTGGGCTTGTTTCAGTTTATTGATACCCATGGCATGCAGGTAGAGATACCAGATCCTCCAGGGTTTACTGGGCACGTGTCACTATCGTCATGATGAGCAGCACATGAAAAGTGCTGCCTTGCAATGCATAGTCTTCATTCGATGCCTACGTAAGAGTCACCAATGAGTAGGGTTGCCAGGTCGGCCATGTTTTCCTGGACACATATTACTATTTCATACAGAGGGGAGCACAGGGAAAAGTGCTGCCCTGCAACATGTATCATTCATATGCTGCAGGAAGGAAATCAAGGCAGGTCACCTGAGATTCCTTTCTCTTGCCTGCAGCATATGGATTTTGCATGTTGTGGGGTGGCATTTTTCACGCACTGCCGGTCAGCATGATTAAATTATATTCGGCCAGGAAAACATGGCCGATCTGGCAACCCTACCTATGAGTGAAGACATGATTTACTACCTGCATTAATGGTTAAATTATATGTGTCCAAGGAAATATGGCCGATCTGGCAAGATGGATTTCTCAAAATAAGACAAAACACTATGCTACCAGTCCTGCTGTACATTTTTAGAGCGGCCAGGTTCACCACATTTACCTGAGCACACCTCACTTCCTTATATTGATGGGATGCACATGAAACACCCTGCCCTGTAGCATGTAGGATTCATACACTGCAGCAAATCACTGATCGTTGGCCTGATCCTCCAGCTGGTCCTACATAGTGCTGGGCATCACTTTCCATGTGCTACCCATCAGACAGTTTAAGCTGTGTGAGTGACAGCCCCTATGTATAACAAAGGACATCATCTCCTCCCTCATCCTAAGCAAAAATGTCAGCAATTGTTTGCAGCTTGAAGTGGTATTATGAGAAGTCGAGGTGGATCTACTGCGATCGGAAAATTCTTTTGGTGAGCTGTTGTGTTTTTTTCTTGAATATCCTTATTTATTATTCATTGTTGGAATTTTTTATGATTAAACTATAAAGAGGGAGGCAGCGTTCAAAAATCTAGTATTTAGTTGTTAGCCATACAGGGTTATTCAGAGAAAGGTGAAACTCAGGAGAACTGGCTGGAGAAGAGAACAATCTAGACCAAATAGCTGATTTGGAAAGTGAGAGAAATGGGAGACTTTTTCTGGTTTGGCCATTTTGACCTAGAATTTTCACTTCTCAAAGTTCTCAAGAGTTTCACCTTTTCGCTGAATAACCCTGAAAGTGATTGGTACAGGAAATCTATACAACCATGTAACGTGTCAATGCTAAACACCGATGATGTTCGGCAGATCAGCCATGGTTTCCTGAACACACATAATTAATTCATGCTGAGGGACAGTGCTTGGAAAATGCTACCCCACAGGATGTAGAATCCATATGCTGCTGGTAATAAAAAGGAATCCCAGGTGATTTGCGTCGCTTCCCTTCCTGCAGCATATAAATTATGCATGTTGCAGGGCAGCACTTTCCCTGTGCTCCCCTATTGCATGAAATAGTACTACGTGTCCAGGAGAACATGGCCAATCTGGCAACCCTAGATATAGGCCTTGCTATATGGCTTTGAACAGCAGTTAATTAATCGTTATGGGTTTTTTTAACCCTTCACTGCCAAGACCTCCTGTTGCCCTAGTCTAGAGTAGTCGATGTGGCGTTCCACAGTAGCCATGCAAAGGAATATTGTTTATTGCAAACAGAATTCATTTGCATTTGGACTCCAGAACCTGCTCCTAACGTTTTAGCACTGTGGACATGCCTGAGGCGCTAACACTTTTTTAAAACCAGCTGTGAATGTGTCTGCATGACCTCTCTCCAGCTGATCATGCACGGAGCCCAGAACTGCAGTAACTCCTTCTGGCCAGCAGGTGGCAACATCTGTCATAGTTTATTACAGTAAGGCATACACTGGGAATAGAAACATAGAAAAATGTTGGCAGATAAGAACCTGTCGGCCCATCTAGTCTGCCCAATTACATGGATACTTTACCTGGATTTATCTCTTGTTTAGGATAGCCTTATGCCTATCCCATGCCTGCTTAAATTCAATTACTGTTTTGGCCTCTACCACTTCAACTGGAAGGCTGTTCCATGTATCCACCACCCTCTCAGTAAAATAATGCTTCCTGATGTTACTTTTAAACCTTTGCCCCTCTAATCTAAGACTATGTCCTCTTGTTTTGCTATTTTGTTTCCCTTTAAATATACTCCCTTCCTCTACCTTGTGGATTCCCTTTACGTATTTAAATGTTTCTATCATATCTCCTCTGTCTTGTCTTTTTTACTCCTGAGTAATTTAGAAATGATTGTCCAAAACAAAATTGGTTCCTGGCATTGGGTTTCTGAAAAGCCATTGGTAATGAAGAGGTTAATAAACTGAGCTGTGCAACACTGATGGCCTGGTCACAAAACTATAGAACAAAATAGGTGTTGCTGGGGTTACAAAAGTATCCACTTGAGCTGATTTTGTTTCCCAGTTGATTACTATTTCTGGCAATATGATATTTTGATATAGACAGAGATATAGGAGTATTTACATATCTGAGAAGTTTATCTAAAAAAAATCAATAATAATAATATGCTGGTGGTTCCCTGTCAAGTAAGTCCATCTTCTGTTGGGCATGAAAGGCACATTTTATTGTCAATATTTGTTATACCCCCAGTTTAGCCTATTCTGTTTAGTCAAAGTTTGCCAACTTTTCACAAACCCCTAAATCAGGGTTGTCAAATTCCAGCCACCCCCCCCCCCGGTGTTTCTGAACTACATGTTCCATGATGCATAGTCACACACAAGGTTTTCTGAGAATTGTGGGACATGTAGTTCAGAAACATCTGAGGTGCCAAAGTGAGCCTCACTGCCCTAAATTCA
This sequence comes from Leptobrachium leishanense, assembly GCA_009667805.1. Taxonomy (NCBI): domain Eukaryota; kingdom Metazoa; phylum Chordata; class Amphibia; order Anura; family Megophryidae; genus Leptobrachium; species Leptobrachium leishanense. The sequence continues at coordinate 126,123,221 of CM019071.1, forward strand.
ATCAAAGGTTATCAACAAAAATGGAAATCACAATACATGCCATTGGGTGGTGGGGGAGTCTTTTTTTATCTTTTCATATATTGTTGAGACTTCTTCAGGACTGTCAAGTCACATTCTTTCATAGTGTAACATACTATTTAAAAATTCCTCCCGATCACAACAGAGTCCCCTTGTCACATGATTGGGAATAATTTCCATATTGTTTTAATACTTCCCCCATGGCCAGTTCCTGCACTCATAAAAGGAAGCACTGAGGGTGCTATTCCACTCTTTCTGTTAATAACATATTGGCTGGAGATGACATACAGATTACAGATCAGCTCCAGCCAATATCTTGAGAACTGAGGCGCGTTCAGTTCCTCAGCAGCTGCTGAATTGTTCCATTGCAGCAGTTCAGTTTGCTGCAGCAGTCTCACTGAACGCTTTGGCTGTGAATATGGAAGCGACAGGGCAGAGGATTGCTTAATGAAAGGTGCGGTTTCTGTAAAATCCACTTTTGTCCATTTCATTACCACTTTAGTTTTAATGTTTACCATATTCCAATAAATATTTGGTGTTGTTTTGCTCCACCAAAACTTCAAACTGAACATTTCCTTATTGGATTATTTGCTGCGTGGAGGCGGCCATCTTTCCTACGTCACACTCAGCTAACCCCGCAGCACCTCTCTCTCCACCTCGCTGCAAGTGCTAAGTTAGCAGTGCTGAGCGCTGAGCTGCAGAATGGCGTTCAGTGGCGAGTTGCTAACTTGGCACTTGCAGCAGCTGAGCAACTGAACGCGCCTCTGGAGTTGCTACTCTGACCTTGCCGCAAATTTTGCAACCACATACACACCTCTTGCCATGCACTCGACCCCCCCCCTCACGCGTCACTCGACCCCCTCACGCGTCTCTCAACGCACTCGACCCCCCCCCTCACGCGTCTCTTGACGCACTCGACCCCCCCCACGCGTCTCTCGACGCACTCGACCCCCCCCTCACGCGTCTCTCGACGCACTCGACCCCCCCCCTCACGCGTCTCTCGACGCACTCGACCCCCCCCCTCACGCGTCTCTCGACCACCGACCCACCCCCCCCTCGCCTCTTGACGCACTCGACCCCCCCCCCACGCGTCTCTCGACGCACTCGACCCCCCCCTCACGCGTCTCTCGACGCACTCGACCCCCCCCTCACGCGTCTTCGACGCACTCGACCCCCCCCCTCACGCGTCTCTCGACGCACCCGACCCCCCCTCACGCGTCTCTCGACACTCGACCCCCCCCTCACGCGTCTCTCGACGCACTCGACCCCCTCCTCACGCGTCTCTCGACGCACTCGACCCCCCCTCACGCGTCTCTCGACGCACTCGACCCCCCCCCTCACGCGTCTCTCGACGCACTCGACCCCCCCTCACGCGTCTCTCGACGCACTCGACCCCCCCTCACGCGTCTCTCGACGCACTCGACCCCCCCTCACGCGTCTCTCGACGCACTCGACCCCCCCTCACGCGTCTCTCGACGCACTCGACCCCCCTCACGCGTCTCTCGACGCACTCGACCCCCCCTCACGCGTCTCTCGACGCACTCGACCCCCCTCACGCGTCTCTCGACGCACTCGACCCCCCCCCTCACGCGTCTCTCGACGCACTCGGCCCCCCCCCCACGTGTCTCTCGACGCACTCGACCCCCCCCTCACGCGTCTCTCGAAGCACTCGACCCCCCCCTCACGCGTCTCTCGACGCACTCGACCCCCCCCTCACGCGTCTCTCGACGCACTCGACCCCCCCCACTGTGTCTCTCGACGCACTCGACCCCCCCCCTCACGCGTCTCTCGAAGCACTCGACCCCCCCCTCACGCGTCTCTCGACGCACTCGCCACCCCCTCACGCGTCTCTCGACGCACTCGCCACCCCCTCACGCGTCTCTCGACGCACTCGACCCCCCCCCTCACGCGTCTCTCGACGCACTCGACCCCCCCTCACGCGTCTCTCGACGCACTCGACCCCCCCTCACGCGTCTCTCGACGCACTCGACCCCCTCCTCACGTGTCTCTCGACGCACTCGACCCCCTCCTCACGCGTCTCTCGACGCACTCGACCCCCCCCTCACGCGTCTCTCGACGCACTCGACCCCCCCACGCGTCTCTCGACGCACTCGACCCCTCCTCACGCGTCTCTCGACGCACTCGACACCCCCCACGTGTCTCTCGACGCACTCGACCCCCCCTCACGCGTCTCTCGAAGCACTCGACCCCCCCCCCTCAGCGTCTCTCGACGCACTCGACCCCCCTCACGCGTCTCTCGACGCACTCGACCCCCCCCACGCGTCTCTCGACGCACTCGACCCCTCCTCACGTGTCTCTCGACGCACTCGACCCCCTCCTCACGTTCTTCGACGCACTCGACCCCTCCTCACGCGTCTCTCGACGCACTCGACACCCCCCACGTGTCTCTCGACGCACTCGACCCCTCCTCACGCGTCTCTCGACGCACTCGACCCCCCCCACGCGTCTCTCGACGCACTCGACCCCCCCCCTCACGCGTCTCTCGACGCACTCGACCCCCCCTCACGCGTCTCTCGACGCACTCGACCCCCCCTCACGAGTCTCTCGACGCACTCGACCCCCCCTCTCACGCGTCTCTCGAAGCACTCGACCCCCCCCCTCACGCGTCTCTCGACGCACTCGCCACCCCCTCACGCGTCTCTCGACGCACTCGCCACCCCTCTCACGCGTCTCTCGACGCACTCGACCCCCCCCTCACGCGTCTCTCGAAGCACTCGACCCCCCCTCACGCGTCTCTCGACGCACTCGCCACCCCCTCACGCGTCTCTCGACGCACTCGCCACCCCCCCTCACGCGTCTCTCGGCGCACTCGACCCCCCCCCTCACTCGTCTCTCGACGCACTCGACCCCCCCCACGCGTCTCTCGACGCACTCGACCCCCCCCCCACGCGTCTCTCGACGCACTCGACCCCCTCCTCACGCGTCTCTCGACGCACTCGACCCCTCCTCACGCGTCTCTCGACACACTCGACACCCCCCCACGCGTCTCTCGACGCACCGACCCCCTCCTCACGCGTCTCTCGACGCACTCGACCCCCCCCCCACGCGTCTCTCGACGCACTCGACCCCCCCCACACGCGTCTCTCGACGCACTCGACCCCCCCCACACGCGTCTCTCGACGCACTCGACCCCCCTCACGAGTCTCTCGACGCACTCGACCCCCCCCCTCACGCGTCACTCGACCCCCCCCCTCACGCGTCTCTCGATGCACTTGACCCCCCTCACGCATCTCTCGACGCACTCGACCCCCCCACGCGTCTCTCGACGCACTCGACCCCCTCACGCGTCACTCTACCCCTCACGCAAATACACAACCCCCACCTTACACTCTTGATGTAAATCTTCCGCATAGTCAAAGTACACACTATGAATATGTCATCACAATGTATATTCTATATTATGCAATTGCACTTTCTGTAACATCTCTACACAAATGGGTGCACACTTTGAAAGCATTTCCATAGGTCTGTACTTTCGTGAATCAATCTCTCGTGCCCTTTTATATGGGAATGTCATCGATAAATCCGTCTGATTCCGTAATGTAATCCGTTAGCTTTCAGCCCGCCGGAGCACTACTTACCCAAAGCAGAATCCAACTGTCTGGCCAAAGGGCACTTGCCTTTTATCAGCAGGAAACACTTTGCAGAGCTGATGTTTTTCTTAAGTGAGCGACACTTTTCCTTTACATCTCAGAGGACAGAAAAGACCTAATGAAACCGGATGTCAACCTTGTGTATTTTCAAAATACCATTATTTTGTAGATAACTCAGTAATTCGTTAACGTCTAAATAAGCTTAGAAGCCAGTGATCACTCGTACGTGTCTGTCAAACCATTGTGTAACTCAACATGGCAATAGCTTTGGCCTTTTTTTTTTTTTCCCGCATGGAATCGTTATAAAATTTTAAATTCTTGTCCCCCCCCCCCTTTCCGTTGAAGCTGTAGTCAGAACTTTGATTCTTGAAATTTAAATTCTTTAGCAAAATGTATAAAATTGTGGCACGGGGACTTAGGCTAGGGTCAGACTGAGGCAGTGCGAACGCGCGTTCTGGCGCACTTAATCACGGCCGTGCTAGCAGCAGATGCCGGGCAATGACGGCCAATATACGAAGTACGGTCGCACAAAAGTCCGGCTGCGCAACGCAAGTGGAAAATGAACGCATTTTTTCGAGAACGTGAAACCGCTAGTACTGACGTACAGAGTGCGCTGCGTCCGCTAGCGGCGTGTGTGAGTGAATTGGAGATGTCAGACGCTGCTAATGTCCGGCCAACATAACGTCCAGATGCACAAAGTGTTTTATTGATGATCCGTACAAAATCACGGATGAAACTGCGCATAGTATGACCGCTATTGCGTATTCCGTGAAAAAATACGTCCATTCTTCGAACGCACATTTTCACGGACAACGTGAAAAATGCGTTAGTCTGACCCTAGCCTAAGGGCTCGCTTTAATCCAGCCCAATAGCCAAAATTTACAGATTTTTTTTTTTTTCTTGGTCAATTGCAGAAATCCCATATAATGATGGTTAAAAATCGGTGTTTTACCGACTTGTTTTTCTTCAGAACAGCGTCATTTATCAGTTCTCATTTGTCTGAATTTCTTTGAATAAGCCAATCGAGTTAAAAAAAAAATATTACACAAAACTTGCTGAAAAAATAAATAAAAATATACCTATATATTCCCTGCAAAAATGTCAATTGTAAGGCCGGGGTCAGATGAGCGCACTATGTGCATAGATACAGGAAAGCGGCGTCGTGCCTGAGCCCTACCGGGGTGGCTGCAGCCACCAGATGTATCCAACCCAGTAACCTGTATAAAACATAACAAGAAAAAAAGGTGTCATCTGCGCTTATATCTATAACACTATGTGAAACAAAACACAATTAGAGGGTTTGGTTTACTTGAATGACCATTGAAGTGTAAGCTCACCTGCCATATCACGGCACCTCCTAGTGAGGCGAGTCCTATCCAATGAAGCCAAAAGCTGCTTTCCAAGCCACCACATAAGTTCATGCTGTTTCTCAGTCATGAGGCAAACTGGTGGGTCTTCTTTTATACCCTCCCCAGAAAAATTCCACTTTGGGATTGAAAACAAAAACACGGTACGGGACAGCTGCGACGTGCCTCCCGGTGTCCGTCACTGCGTTGTGATGCTTCTACGGGGCCTTCCACACGCTGTAGCGTGCGCACGAATTTCCAGCGCTACAGCGGCCGTGCTGAAAGTCTTCCCGTCGAAGCACTACGACGCACGTTTGGGGCCGCAAAGCGTGATCCTCCATAGGCGGATCGAGCCTTGCAGCACTGAGCGCACTAACTGCACTCAGCGAGGTGGCCAGACGGGCGTCAGAGTGGAAGGAACGTCCACTCTCACGGACGTTCCTCCTGCTCTGCAAAACGCTTGTCCGACCCCGGCCTTAAGCACTTATGTTTTAAGTCAGACGGGAGAAGTCTGCAGACTCCCTTTTTAACCCGGGATACCTCACTAAAGGTAGAGAGTAAACAATGTATGTAAATTTAGGAAAATCGTTCTTTTATCATGCTGAATTGATCAAGAAAAATATCAAAAAAACGACTGTGCAAATCTTCTGCTTCGAGCTGTTACAGCGGATAGGGAAAAGGGAAGAAATAAGGGGGAGGGGGAATTTCCTGAAACCATAGCCAGGGGCTGCGTTACCTCAGCAACTAATACTTTGAATTTTCAAGACCCCAATAAATCATTCCCATTGAACCAGGTGCCTGCCACAGAAGACAAGTGTTTGTGGAAAGCATTGCTGCCACTAATCTCGTGAATCCTCTGTAGGAAGTGAGGAGGCTCAGTAGATTTTCCAATGTCTGGGAACCCACGCAGGGGCGGCTCTGTAATTGGACAAAGTAGGCAGTCATCTGGAGCCTCACAAGATGGCATTTTCCACAAATGTACTCCTTCATTTATATATTTGTAGCTACATAGAGAACTCGGGGAGCTTTTAAAATGCATTGGGTTACTTTCACGATCGGGGTCTATTCACGATCGGGGTCTATTCACGAACGGGGTCTACTCAAAGAAAGGTGAAAATTCAAGATCAAAATAGCCAAACCAGAAAAATTTTCCCATTTCTCTCACTTCCCAAATCGTCTATTTGGTCTAGATTGTTCTCTTCTCCTGCCAGTTCTCACGGTTTTCACCTTTCTCTGAATAACCATGAATGTGTAGAGGGCCCTGCTCATAGGAGCTTACAGGCTAGATGGATTGGGGTTGAGGAAGACCAGGGGAATTTTACTGCGGCTTCAATCATCTGTGAGTAGGACGTTCTACACCCGCACGGCCAACTCTCGCCTCCGAGACTTCTCAAGGGCAGCTCCGGTCCTGTGGAATGACTTGCCTCGCCCTATCAAACTCTCCCCTGATCTTCAGGCCTTCAAGAAATCCCTCAAAACCCATCTCTTCAGATTAGTGTACCACAACACTGATGCAACTCATCCCTCTGCTCACCTATTTTGTATTATGCGTCAATGTTGTGCTATAGGAAGGCCCCCCCCACTTTTTTTTTTTTCCTTTTTTGTGTGCGTGCTTTAGTTTCCTGAAATTCTGCATAAACTCCTTCACGTGCCTCGTTTCGTCCTGGTGGCCAATTTAAAAGCCCTTGGAGACCACTTGATGTCATGAGTCACAGATTGAATACCACTGCCCCGTGCTATAATTTTTAGTTGTTCTAAGAAATTACTGTTCATACACATTTGTTTTTCATTTATTCCAAAGGTCAAAGAGAAATCTGATGCAGAAACCGAATCATCTGGACAGCCGGCAAGCAACCCCGATGTGGGTGACACACTACATATAAACCTAGAGGAGAAGATCTTGTCTCTGCTGGAGAAAGCGCACGCTGCTGACTGCCGATCCTCACATCTACAAGGTGAAGTGCTATACATTGCGGGTTGTTAAGAAAAAACTATAACAAAAATGTGTATTTTTGTGAGTTGAGGTAACTTGTAATCTAAGCGTCCATATAAACAAGCACCACTGGCTCAACAGACCCTTCCACCCGAGCCACTGCTACCTTATGATACTGTCGAACCCATTACGACCAACTACAATGAATACAAATAAGGAAGCCGGCTCCAGAGTGGGTACAGGATACGTCATATTTATTTTGAGTAATGGAAAAGTGACGTTTCGGTCCTAAGGACCAAAACGTCGCTTTCCATTTGTTGCTTTCTGGAATAAATATCACATATCCTGTACCCACTCTGGAGCCGGCTTCCTTATTTGTATTCGTTGTAATCGAAGCATGTCAGCTGATAAAGCGCCAGATACCGACGCATAGGGTACATCTGAAGGGAAAAGTGGACATATCAGGAAAGCGAAATGTGAGGGCAGGGGCATCTCTGCTTCTGCGTTGCTGAAACCGATTCCCCGACAGATGAGGAGGTGTGTATTTAAAGTGGCAACAACCCCTATTCTGCTTCCCTAAGCAAAGCTGTGTGGCATGGATGCTTTAGACTAGCGAAGACTTACACGATGAAGTTCGGCAGATAGCTTCAACTCACCAAAACTGACACGTAGAAAGATGAATCCAGTTGAAGAGTTTAATGATCAGACTGACAATCTTGTAATAGTGTACAGCAATGCAGGTAAAAAGACATTAGTTTTGTCCAGCAGTGAGCACAGAATGGCTGGTATGTAACCAGGAAGTCCCTTAGAACAAGACACTGAGCAAAGGGGTGTAAACTAGCTGGATACAGCAAGCTATGAAATCAATAGCATGTAAGCAGCAAGGCAGATTCAACTCAAAACAGAAAAATATACAATAAATCATAGGGGCATGACAACCCCTCCCACAACTCCAAGCCTACAGCTTTACAATATATAGCTTTGTGAGTAACCCTTGCTGCCTTCGGCCCATTTAAAAAAAAATCTATACATGAAACGCAAAGATATAACTTTTATCACTCTCCTACTCTTTCTGCTGCGTCTCCAGAACGTAGCCGTATGTCTGTTAGCCATTTCTCATAGAGATGCATGGAGAGCCTAGAGCACATGCAGACAACCAAATGATTCTCATTGAGAAGCATTATCAATATAACGTTGAATGGTCATCAACCCATCAACTCTTCGAACTACGTAAGTGCGCATGCAGGGCCCTGTTCCATAGTTGTCGATAAGATAACTACAGGAGATGTTACACATAGCGTCTCCTGTGGTTACCTTATCGACAGGAATCGATATTCCATTCTTGCTGCAAGCGGGGCTTGCGGAACGTAACGTTTCCTTGCTCGAGGATACTGAATATTAACATCTCCTATACTTTTTATAGGAGATGTTAATTTTTACCTCCGCATAGAAGCGCTTGCTCTTCCACCGGGGAGACCGTATTTCACTGAAATAACGTCTCCTCGAAGCTGGTGTTACGTGATTTTGCAAAAGCAAAATAACATAACACCATGTGAAACCCTCCCCCATTAACCACTTCGCTGCGGAGGACGCGCTCAGCGCGTCCTGCCGCAGGAAGGGTTGGCTGCGGAAGACGCGCTGAGCGCGTCCTCTCAAAGCAGCCAGCGATCGGCCGGATTCCGGCCGATCGCTGTGCCCCCTGGTGCGGGCTGACATCTTGGATGTCAGCCCGTCACTCCGGGACCGCCGCGGGCACAATAGATGTCATTGCAGCGGCGCGATGACATCTATTTCAGGTGCCCCCCCGCGTGTGCGGAGGAGGCGCCTGAAAGGGAGGGGGAAGATCCTTCGGACCTCTCTCCCTCCCGATCACGGGGGTCCTGAGCTTAATGCCAGGCACCGTTTGGAAGGGCACAACCTGCCCTTCCAAACAGTACCTGGCATTAACCCCATGGGGGCCGGATCACGAATCGGCGCCGAAAAGCGCCGGTTCGTGATCCTTTCCCGGAGTTGGCCGACATCTTGGATGTCGGCCAAGCCTCCGGGAACTCCCCCTGAGGACTGGCGTCATCGTGCATAGCAGTCCTGGAGTTAACCCCTAGCTGCCACCAATGGTGGAGATAGGGGGTTCCAATGAACCTCCTATCTCCCGATCCGTGGCAGCTAGGGGTTAATGTTTGATATCGTTGGATCGGCCAGCGCATGGCCTTTCCAACAATATCAAACATGACAATGAAAAAAGTTTTTTTTAAAAAAAAATACGTTTTTGATTTTTTTATTTGTTTTGTTAATGCAGCAATATTGTTCCCATTTAATTTATAATGTGAACAATGATGCTGCACTAACAATTTTTGTATGGGGTGCGTTTGTTAAAAATAGCGAAATTTACCCCCAAAAAAAATGTAACGAGACCCCATTTCTAATTTTTTTAACAGGCGCACCCCATAGAAACTATAACCGCAAACGATCGCATGTTAAAATGTGAAAAAAACAAAACACTTTACATGTTGTAAATTTTTGAAAATTCAAATTTTATTGCATATTTTGTTATAATATACAGACAGGACATAACGTATACATATAATAATGACATATTATGAATCTGCCGAGTCTGCCGGAAAGGGCGATATATAATATGTCTAGGTCATATAATAAAATAAGGCTTCAAAACGCAGTTAAACATGATGAGCGAAACCAGTAAAAATGACCTCAGCACACAGGCGGGAAATGCCTCAGCAGCGACAGGGTTAAATCCCATACTCGCCTCCCTTTCCTGCGGTGAATAGGGTGGAGCATTCCGCTGCTTACTTTTTATCATGTGCCGAGTGAAACTGAGAACAAATGGTTCCTAGTCTCCGTCCGTGATTCCACTGCAGCACTGCACGATCTTTGCGCGACTGATCTTGAGCAGAGTTCGCGGCTGGGACGCACAGGACTCCATGAAGCTGGTGCTTGCGGCCTACTAGCCTACTCTCAGTAAATTGAAGATGGTAAGGGAATTCTGCAGGCACAGATTTTCTTGCTCACATCTCCATTTTTTACTGACTACTATGGAGTAGGGCCCCTTCAGTCCATAGGACTCCATGAAGACCAGCACTAGTGTGAGTCTAATAAGAAATTCCAAGTGTTTATTAATCATACAAGAGTTGGGAAAATAAAAAGTGACTGTGACGTGCGTCACTTTGGACTTGAGGTACATGGGCCTAGAAATGTATTTGAGAGGTGCGGGCCTGAAGCTTCATATTGTTTCCCTGCCCTTTCCTTTGTCAAAATCACCCTGTATCCACAATTGTAGATGCAGGGTGTCTGTTTTCTGTACCCTATTCCCGGATGTCTGTTATATTAATATTCCCTTATGTATTTATTATGGAGTCTCCTGTGGAATTAACTGTGCTGTTTTTCCTGTGTGTATTTATGAGTAATCGATTCCTTTGTTCTCACATGCTTCAATCAACCCCCCCCATTCCTCCCTGCAACTAGCTTTAACCGGATCCCTGTGCTATTCCCTCATCCTTTGTGTGTGTGTGTGTGTGTGTGTTTCCCAGTTGTAAAATGTAAATTATGTCAGTCCCAGTTTGATTTTCACCCTGTGAGGATCTCCTGTATTGAGTGGGTTTGGGCCAGAACCAGTACTCCTTCAGGATACTGGCAGCGATGGGAGCATTCTGCACGTGGGCACAGGACCCCCCCCCCCACGTTACAGTGACAAAAAAAAGCGAACTGCAGAAAACCAATCTATACCCCAATGGCTTACATGGGCCTCATCTGTGAACTCCCCATCATGATGCAAGGAAAACACCAGGTTCGGATAGTCCCTTGGTGTCGTTTTCCTGGACGTTTTCTGAGATGTGATCTCATATTAGTTTAGAACAGGCCTAGATGTTTTGATTATACAGTAAATTCCACAGACCGGTTATATTTGGACTCCTCCTATAAAGACTTTTCATACGGTTTTGACGCCATGGTGTTTAATGTATCCCAAATAAAAGTCCACTGAAATAGAAAATGACCGAAGGGTTTAGCTATGCTGTGTTTGAGCATCTTTTAAGAAAGTCAATATTTGAGCCATTCCGTGCGTACACAATGTACTCCTCTTTGGGAAAAATTTATACTATCCAGGTAACCACATAGAGATTGGATGATAACAACCTCAAAAATGTCCGGCCGTTTCGCGGTTTAAAATTTTCTTGGTAGTCCAATCATGGAAATGTCATTTACGTGAATTCCCAGAACTGTTTTTCGTTTTCCTTCACTTGGAGGAAGACTATTTAATTTTAATTTATATTTCCCACAAAGTGCACGAAGACAGCCATAGAATATGCGGGACAAAGCAGGCCCTTCTTTTTATGCAAATAATGCAGAGATTAACCAAATAAAATTACATTTTAAATGGGTGTATGTGAAGATTGGTGTGTATTTGTGTGGAATACCAGTTTGCTTGTGGTACATTCCATCATGTGAGGCCATTGACGATTGCCTGTTTCACCTTATTATATAGAGCTGCTTCTTTGTTATTGTAGCCTGGCTTCCCTGGTGCGACTTTACCGTGACCGAAGTGAAAGTGAGCACAATCTCTGCCATTGCCGTAAATAAATCATCCGGTGACAGAATTTTATTTTTGCTTTTTATATTTTTTTAACGTGTTGCAACAGTGTTTCTTGATTTACTTTACTCAATGTCTGAATTGTATGCAGGTGCATCAGGGGTCAAGCCCTAAAAAGATAAGTGTGGGAACTCCCCTACATTTCTGTCCATTCTGGTCTTAAAGATTACTGGGAGCCACAGCAGCTGCAGCACTTCTTTATACATGAGAATGCCATTCCTCTGGCAAACATGGAGAAATTGTCACTCCCATACCTTCCCAATGTACTTAAATCCAGGATATTCCCTTAAATATAGAGAGGTTTTTTTAAAAACAAATGTCTATATAGAAAGGTATTGCAACTTTCCAGTTTGTCAGCCAAAAGGGAACTAAGTTCCTCCTGCTAAAATAGTGAGGGAACTGCGTTCCCATGCATTCCAGCAGGACTTGACCCTTGCGGTGCATGCAATGTATAGGTTACATTTGTGGGCTTTGTTATGGAACAACACAGCCCAAAGCAGGACACCTCTCAACCTGCCCACCCTCTCCTCAACATTGAACGCAACCCACATACTGCGTACCAGAGGATCTGGATCGTAGAGCTGAGATCTGTGGGCCAACAAAGGCTGACGAATAAACAGGATTTCAGAGATGAAAGATAACGGAGGCAGGCACTCCAAAATTCTCAGAAAAATAAGTTTAATGGGATACGGGCAATGTTTCAGTTGCAGAAGCAACCTTCATCAAGCCCTGACACCTAAGGAATATAAAACAATTATATGCAGTGCTAGTATTCACAATTACAGGATATTGCTGAACACAATAATGTTGACCTGATCGTCCAAAAAAAATAATAATTCATAAATATAATGTGCAGTGCCTCTAACACCTCTTCCGAGAGCATTGTTTCACAAAGTCCATTTCTTCTCAAATATTCCTCCAGTACCCACGAATGTAAAAAGCGAGAACCAACATAGCGTAACCTATATAACCTTAAACATATATTCGTTGTATTGAATGCTACTAACATGATCAGGAGCCCACCTGGCTCTGGATTGGTAGCTTCTGTGTTTATTGCTGCCAGCCACCCAACAGCCCTACTGGTGTTGAAACGTATCTTCCACCTTTTTAGGCTGGGGTCAGACGAGCGTTTTTAAGAGCGGAAGGCACGTCCGTGAGTGTGGACGTTCCTTCCACTCTGATGCCCGTCTGGCCACCTCGCTGAGCGTAGTCAATGCGCTCAGTGCTGCAAGGCTCGATCCTCCTATGGAGGATCGCGCTTTGCAGCCCCGTCGAACGCACAACCTAGCGCTTCAAGGAGGCTTTCTAAGGCTAGGGTCAGACGAAAGCAGTTTTAACGTGCGGTTAGAAGCACGAAATCACGGCCGTGCTAGCAGCAAATGACGTCCAATGCCGGGGAACACACGAAGTACGGCCGCACGAAAGTTCGTCCGCGCAACGCAAGTGGCAAACGAACGCATTTTTTCTAGAACGTCAAACCGCTAGTACGGACATACAGAGTGCGCTGCGTCCGCTAGAGGCGTGTGTGCGTGATTGGGAGACGTCAGACGCTGCTAATGTCTGGCCAACATAACGTCCAGACGCAAAAAGGGTTTTATTGATGATCCGTACAAAATCACGGACGAGAAGGCGCATCGTATGACCGCTATCGCGTATTCCGTGAAAAAATATGTCCATTCGTTCGAATGCACTTTTTCACAGACAACGCGAAAAATGCGTTAGTCTGACCCTAGCCTTAATGGACGCAGCATGCCTGCTGTAGCGCGTGTGCGCACAATTCATGCGTGCGCTACAGCGTGTGACTGGCTCTAACTACTTTGTGCAAAAGCGCACGCGCAGCGTTAACCGTTAACGTGCGTAAATTAAAGCTGGTATTAAAATCTGCGTGCATTTTTTTCATCCGTCAAAAAATAACGCGCGTTAACAAAAAAGGCACGTGCAGAAATCGGTGGGCGGACTGCATTTCCACGCGATTCAGCCAATCAGAATTAAGAACCACAATTGTCTCCCGTTCAGTTTTTGCATCTGTCAAAATCAATTTGAGTATATAATGCTGCAGATATTAATAAAAACACATGAAACTTCTCAATTTTATTGTTTGGGTATGTGTAGAATGTGTAACTATACTGTGCTATATTTTTATATTTGGGGCTGGTGTATTCGGGTTCGGCCAGGACGTTCAGATTTGCCATTAACACCAGCTTTTCAAAGACGTTAAAATTATGCGCGCAAACGTTGTCCGTTAAAATTTGCGCATAGATTGTAATACCATCTGCGTACCAGCGCACAAACGCATTTGCGCTCACAATGTTAAGTATAGGACGCGCAACGTACATTACCCTCGCAAAGGGTTTGCGCAGTTTCACCCGCGATAGACGTTAACGCGCATTTTTTTTACGCTGACATTGTTATACGACGTTCTGCGCAAAGGGTTTTTGCGCACACGTTAACGTTTGCGCGAAGAAGTTAATATAGCCCATAGTGCGCTCGTCTGACCCCCAGCCTAAAATGTAAAGAGTATATGCCATAGTGTATACTGTTGATCAAGATTACGAATATATCTTAAGCATAGGTTCACTCACGGTGTGGGACCATACCCAAGTCCTAGGAAATCTAGGCACAGAAGTTTTTGTTTTAGGGCACAACTTCCACAAAAGCCCTTTCTTCAATATACATATATATAACATTTATTGCAATAAAGTAACATAAATTACCAGAACGCGTTTCACCTTTTAGGATCCTCTGGGTTCCCTTTTGTTTTTAAAATAATAATTATGGCCTCTCTACACACCCTGACCCCCCCCCCCATACTATTTAAATGGTCAGGCTGCGTGTAGTGACCCTCTTCCTTCTCCTCCTGCACTTCACCCAAGAATATCTTCAAAACCAGGCAAGAGGGTGGAGTTTCTCCTGCCCAAGCAAGCCTCTCAAGGCAGGCGGGATTTGAATAACCTGTCTGTCGGTCAGCAAGCCACTCACTGATGTCAACGCACTCCGCTTGCTGACATCATCCTGTCCCCAAACGCTCGCAGTAGTGAGCGTGCAGCACCAATCCATCGTTCTGTGCAGCCGCTACAGAACTTGCGGACAAAAGAACACACGTTTAAGTGATGCTCAATCTGCACAGCTTACATCCATAAATTACGTTTGATAGCTGAAGGGACTTCAGCATTTAGGAACTGTTCAGCCGAAGCGGAGGAGCAGCAAATGCAGAGTGAGAAAAGGTGAGCATTTTCACCTAAACCAAAAAAAGTACAGAAATAACAGCATCTGTAAAATTATGGAAGGGGGAGGTGTGTGTGTGTTTAATACAGTGTCCTTTTAACCCCTTCACTGCGGGTGACGTGTGGAGAACATCCTCCTAGGCTCCCGCGGTATGCGGAAGACGTTCTCCACACGCCATCCGCTAGCGGGAGTCCAGGAGAGATACTCGCCTCTCTCCTCCAGGGTCCCGCGGCGTTCTGACTTCCCTGAAGTCAGACACCGCTTTTAAGGCCCTCCCGACGTAAATGACGTCATCGCGTCCGATGCGGTGATGTCATTTTCAGTGTGACCCCCGGCAAAGCCAGAAGATCACCTGAAAGAAGGGGGTGGATCCTTTCGGATCCCTCTCCCTCCCGATCGGGAGGACCTAGTGGGAGAAGGCAGGCACTGCTTAAAAGGGGAGAGTCTTCCCTTTTAAGCGTTGCTTGACTTTAACTCCTGAGGCACCGGGCCGCGATTCGGCGTTGGATCAAAGGAACCCCCCCCCCCTATCCAGGGCCGAGATCAGGGCATTACGCCCCATGCTACCGTTGGGGGCCCGGGGGGGTTCCCGGGCCCCCGACGGCAGCGGCGTCGCCCTTTAACAGCTCCGGTATCGGACTCTGAGTCCGAATCCAGAGCTGGGTCCCTGCTGCTGCAGGAGCCGGAGGAGACTGAGACACTGTGTCTCCTCCGGCTCCTGGCAGCTTCACTTCCTGACTGGGCGGGGCCAAGCAGCGTGTGAGGGCCTCCCAAGCACGTTGCTTTGGCTCCGCCCTTCCACTCAGTGAAGCTGCGCGCCGGAGCTGGAGGGGCCGGGAAGAAGAAAAGAAGATTAAAGAAAAGGTGAAGAGCAGAAGAAAAGAAGACAGTGGAGTGGTGAGCCTGGGCCCAGACCCTAAGGCCCAGGGCCTGGGCCCAGACCCCTAGGTCCAAACCCAGGGCCCAGACCCCCTAGGCCCAGACCCCTAGGGCCAGTGCCCAGACCCAGAGACCAGGGCCCAGGCCAGACCCATGGACCAGGGCCCAGACCCCAGGCCAGCGCCAGGGACCAGGCCCAGCCTAGACTCAGGGACCAGACCCCAAGGCCCAGTCCCAGGGACCAGACCCAGGGCCCAGACCAGACCAGACCCCAAGGCCCAGGGACCAGACCCAGACCCAAAGGCCATCATACACAACCTGTTTCTGTGAGATTTATTGCTGTGGATTCTGTGATACGTTCAGACACACCGCTCATTACTGTGAGTTTTATTGCTGTGGATACTGTGATACGCTAATACACACTGCACAATACTGGGAGTTTTATTGCTGTGGTGCTATGTTATGTCCTTGTTTTTTATTTTTTTGAAGGGGGAGAAAAGCTGTTAGAGGTTGAGGGAGTGCCGGGGGGGGCCCTGGGGGCCCCATCGTGAGTTTTAGTAAGGGGCCCCATCATTTCTGATGGCTACCCTGCCCCTATCTCCCAAACGGTGGCAGCTAGAGTACTGCCAGCGCATGGCCTTTCGAATGATACCAAACATGACCATGTTCAAAGTAAGAAAAAAGAATTAAAAATAATGGAAAAAAAAGGAAAAAATTAAAACCTTTTTGTTTTTTTAATGCAGCAATATTGTTCCCATTTCAATTATAATGTGAACAATGATGCTGCACTATTTTTTTTTTTCTAAGGGGGGGTTTGCTAAAAATCACGTAATTTCCCCCCCCCAAAAAAATGTAATGAGTCCCCATTTCTGTTGTGTGTTTTTTTTTTAACAAGCGCACCCCATAGAAAATATAACCGCAAAGGCTCAGATGATAAAATGTGAAGAATAAAACCCCACATTACATGCTGTGGATGATTTTAAAATTCAAATTTTATTGCAACACCTGAAAGCTGATAAAAGGGAGAGACGTTCACTAAGGCCGGGTGCACACTAGACTAGAGTAGACGTTTTTTGTAACGCACTAACGAGCGTTAAAAAAAAAAAACATCGTACCCGACGCTCGTCACGCCCCTTGCGTTATCTTCCATAGGAGGATAGCGGAGCACCCGTCGACGTGAATCCTAGCGTTCTAGAATGGCGATGCGCTAGGATTCGCGTCGACGGGTGCTCCGCTATCCTCCTATGGAAGATAACGCAAGGGGGGGTAGACGAGTGTCGAGTACGATGATTTTTTTTTATAACGCGCGTTAGTGCGTTACAAAAAACGTCTAGTGTGCAGCCGGCCTTAGTGTGGCACACACAGACACACAATGCAAAGACTAAGCATGGACAACAGAAAGAGGAGAAGAGAACGGTCTGAGGACTTGAGAACCAAAATTGTGGGAAAATATCAACAAAGTCCATCTCCAGAGATCTAGATTTGCCTTTGTCCACAGTGCGCAACATTATCAAGAAGTTTGCAACCCATGGCACTGTAGCTAATCTCTCTGGGCGTGGACGGAAGAGAAAAATTGATGAAAGGTTGCAACGCAGGATAGTCCGGATGGTGGATAAGCAGCCCCAAACAAGTTCCAAAGAAATTCAAGCTGTCCTGCAGGCTCAGGGAGCATCAGTGTCAGCGCGAACTATCCGTCAACATTTAAATTAAATGAAACGCTATGGCAGGAGACCCAGGAGGACCCCACTGCTGACCCAGAGACATAAAAAAGCAAGACTACAGTTTGCCAAAATGTACTTGAGTAAGCCAAAATCCTTCTGGGAAAACGTCTTGTGGATAGATGAGACCAAGATTGAGCTTTTTGGTAAAGCACATCATTCTACTGTTTACTGAAAACGGAATGAGGCCTACAAAGAAAAGAACACAGTAACCTACAGTGAAACATGGTGGAGGTTCAATGATGTTTTGGGGTTGCTTTGCTGCATCTGGCACTGGGTGCCATGAATGTGTGCAAGGCATCATGAAATCTGAGGATTACCAAAGGAATTTGGGTCGCACTGTAGAGCCCAGTGTCAGAAAGCTAGGTTTGTGTCCGAGATCTTGGGTTTTCCAGCAGGACGATGACCCCAAACATACGTCACAAAGCACCCAGAAATGGATGGCAACAAAGCGCTGGAGAGTTCTGAAGTGGCCAGCAATGAGTCCAGATCTAAATCCCATTGAACACCTGTGGAAAGATCTTAAAATTGCTGTTGGGGAAAAGGCGCCCTTCCAATAAGAGACCTGGAGCAGTTTGCAAAGGAAGAGTGGTCCAAAATGACAGGTGAGAGGTGTAAGAAGCTTATTGATGGTTATAGGAAGCGACTGATTTCAGTTATTTTTTTCCAAAGGGTGTGCAACCAAATATTAAGTTAGGGGTACCAAGAATTTTGTCCAGCCCATTTTTGGAGTTTTGTGTGACATTATGTCCAATTTGCTTTTTTTCCTCCCTTTTTTTTGTTTGGTTCCAATACACACAAAGGGAATAAACATGTGTTACTGCAATACTTTTCTGTGAGAAATACTTGATTTTCTGGAAAAATGTCTGGGGTGCCAACAATTTCGGCCATGACTGTATTATGAATTTGCCGAGGAAAAAGGATATATAATATGTCTGGGTCATACAATTTAAACGTAACTTCAAATCGCAACATGATGAGCAAAAGCGGTTAAAAATGAGCTCAGCACGCAGAGGTGAAATGGCTCAGCAGTGAAGGGGTTAACAAGCGGTGAAGATAAACCCAAATAGTTTCAATTGCTAAATTGCTTCTTTTACACAACTGGATTGATTGAGGCTTACTTTAAAAACCACTAGAATGCGCCTTTTCACATAGCGTCATTTATGTCTCATTTTCTATTATCGACCACAAACCGATAAATCGACATAATGAAGAAAAAAAAAATAACGTATGAGAAAAGACATGATATGCAGAGCAGATGGGTACAAGAGCGCCTACAATTTAATCAAAAGTGAACCTATCTGCGACGGATTGATGGTAACGAATCACAAAATAGCTCCAAGAAGTAATCTACAGAATCCAATCGGATTTCTTTTCTGCGCTGCAGCTTTTGTGATGACCGAGTAGTCGCCGAGCTTTAATTATAAACGGATTTTGGTTATTTCCCCCCCCCCTTTTTTTCCCACTTAAGAGGATTTGCTCGGCAGCGCAGAAGCAAAGTGTGGAAAAGGCAAGGAATCGTTCCCTACTGTAACCGGCCTAATCGTTTATTCCGAGGCTTGGCCTCGTTTCGCAGAATGCCAAGATGACTGCTTAAAGCCCTTAGTCAGACCCTCGTATTGTAAACACATTTCGACGTAGCCTCCCCTCCCGGGCGCGAGGTTAACATCTCCTTTTGAACACGCTTCCTTATGAGGAGAAGAATTTCTTTACAATGCCATACTCAGAGAGATCCTGCGGCGATCCCTCTGCCTGATGACCCAGTAAGGATTGAGGAACCGTGCTCCTGCAATTTGTAAAAAATCACCTTCCATCCGCCCTTCTCACTGCTTTGCGCACTCCCCATGGTAACCCTGGAATAACTTTTGGCCTATCGTAAGCCTAAACAGCATCGCTTTTAAGTATAATGGCTCCTGTTTATAGAACACTTTATAACATATTATCGTAGACGGTTGAGTGCCAGGGTAGTAAGAAACACTTTGCGGCGCCGAATGGTGAAAACTGACTCTTGTGTCTTGAGCGTTTTAAAACCTAATTTATGGCTGAGATGATGAACCGCAATGATGAAGAGCGAAGGGAACTGTAACAGCAGCCGGGGTTTACTGGTCTCCGGCTTGTGGACCAGACCTGATACTGTTACAGCGTCTGTCTCTTCTCTCTAGTCAAGCTGATCCGCAGCAGCTTTCCTTTTTTAACAACCCTCAGCCAGAACGTCTCTCCCCCAAACACCAGACACAGCTTCGTGCAGGGACGACACAGAATGATCTTTTAATTTGAGATAGAGGGGGAGGTAAAATGATACAATCGCCAGAATACATTGTGTAAAATGAGGGGGATGTGAATTCTTCCAGGAGACCGATACCTGATCAGTTACACACTAGACAAGATCTAGGGTTAAACGGTTATACAAGGACAATATCCGGGTTATTCAAAGAGAATCGAAAAGTCACCGCACGTTCAGTGACTTTTCGTTCACTTCAATTCAGTGCGATTTGGCGATCCCATTTCGGCGACCCTGCGGTGTATTCAGCAACCACCACAGGGCTGCCGTAATGCAGGGAAAAGTCGCCGCGAACGCAACGAAAACTCACCGCAAAATCCGGCGAACGCCCACCGAAACCCGCAAAAACATCTGGAGAAACCCGAGGAGGAGCCGATCACAGCGCAGAGCAGCCGCCGGAAAAAGCCGACACTGCAGACGAATGGAGTGAAAAAAAAAAACCAACAGTACTCTTGAATGTTTGAAAAGTGAAACGCTGTTTGCAAAGAAACTACAGAACGAAAATAGGTCTGAAATTTACATATAAGATCCAATGAATGATAATAAAAAGGGCTGTTACAGAAAAAACGATTTAAAACGGAATAAGTTTGCAAAAATAATCCCTGAAAATAAAGACTCTTTACTGCAAAATTTTATAATGAACGGTTTATTAGATATTGAATTAAAACGGGAATATTTTTAACATTGAAGCCTATGGGATTCGCCTGAATAAGCCTGTCGAATTAAACCACCGAATGGCAGGGCATTTCGGCAACTTTTCACTGCTGTTTGGTGTCTCTGAATAGAGTAAGCATTGCTTCTCTATGGGGATTTCACTGCCCTCGAACAGGCACTGTATGTGCAGGCAATTCGCCAACATTTGGCGAACTGCCTGCTCTCTGGAATGGCCAGGAAAGGTAACCGTACGCTGAATTTCAGCGTTCGGTTACCTTTCGCCAGCAATTTGGAGCTCTTTGAATAACCCTGTAAGTCTACATTATATCTCTAACTCAAACCAACTCCTAAAATACAAACCATTTCAAGATCGAAATACATTTAACCTGTTAACCCTTAGGTGCTCACTTATGCCCCTTGTCCTTGACAATTGGTTTGCCACATTGGTCCACAGTCCCTTGGCAGGAGGCTAGCATCCACACTTCTCCAACAGGCACAGAGGTCCTGTATAGTGTGGGCAAGGAGGGTGAGGGCACAAAGATAGAGGGAGCTTTGGTTACAGGCACTACAAAATAAAATCCAAAAAACCCAACACAAAACCGCAGCATCTGCCCAATAATATAAGGGCAATAAAGGGGGATATTATTTTTAATACAGTGTCCCTTTTAAGATGATTATTATATCTTCCTCCCGGTTTTTTTTTATTTCCTGGCTGGTACTACTTCTTTTCTGTTATTTTATCCCTTTGGGTTTCCTTATCACCTCCTGTTCCCACAAGTTTCTATTTTCTCCATCTCCTCCAAGTTTCTAGTTTGCCCCTGTCAAAAAGTTACAGGTCGAAGCTTGATATGCCAGGCTAAAGAAACCGTCCATCAATGAGTCTTCTATCCTACGGAACGGACTCCGATTCATTCTCCAGTGGACCTCAAGAGGAAATCCTTAAGACACAATATGCCCTTACGATGTCGGTCTTGGCCCTCCAAAACGATTCATTTTGTTCGTATTCTGTTTGGTTTCGTCTCTGAACCCACCTGTTGTCCCATTTTTGTGGTGGCAGCATCAACATCTAATAAACAGGCTAGGTGGCACACCTCACCGATCAGGATGGAGTGCTTGACTACAGGTTGAGCAGCCTTTATCTGAAATGCTCAAGACCATGACCATGTGATTTTCTAAACCTGCCAGGAATCCACAAAGCAAGAAGGGCGTGAAGGACACGTTAGCAGTGAGGTTGAATGATGGTGTTCTGAGATGATGATGGATTGAATGACGTGGCATTAAAGTTTTGGCAGGATTTGGTTTTCTGGCCATGCTTTACTCTTGCTAGACGATGGAAATGTTGGATTTCTGGTTTGCGCAGTACTCCACCTGCATATACATCTCCTGCCAAAGATGTGTAAGGCTGGGGTCAGACGAACGCAGTGCGAACGTGCGTGCAGCCGCACTTTATCACGGCCGTAGTAGTAGCAAATGACGGCCAATGACGGGCAATATACGAAGTACGGCCACACGAAAGTGCGGCCGCGCAACGCAAGCGGCAAACGAACGCATTTTTTCGAGAACGTGATACCGCTAGTACTGACGTACAGAGTGCGCAGCTGCGGCATAGCGGCGTGTGTGCGTGATTAGGAGACGTCAGATGCTGCTAATGTCCGGCCTACATAACGTCCAGACGCAAAAAGGGTTTTATTGATGATCCGTAAAAAATCACGGTCATTATACACACTGCCTGGCTAAAAGAAAACTCATGCCCACAATACTTGGTGGTGTCACCTTTTGCTGTCATTATGGCACATATTTGCCGTGGCATCGTTTTGATAAGCTCATGCAATGTCACAGCATAGTGGGGTCGCTTTCCCCCGGAATAAATTTCCTCCTGCTCTTTTTATTTCTGGATGGATAAGAGACATTGGCGTCCCTTTTTAGCTGGAGCTTCCGAAGGTGTTGTGGCACCACGCTCCCACCCTGGTAGGTTGTGGCGTTTTTTGTTTACAGCATTACTTTGCATCCAGAGTCGCATTAATTTGCGGCCATGATCTTGTATTGATGATGGGAGAGTCGCAGCGTTGCGTAAAGTCTTCTCCAGCACATTATCCCAAAGCTTCTCAATGGGTTTAAGGTGTGGACTGTGCGGTGGCCAATCCATGTGTGAAAATGATGTCTCGTGCTCCTGGAACCACTCCTATACAATTTGAGCTTGATTGAATCCTGACATTGCCATCTTGGAATCTGGCTGCGCCATCAAACCCCCCCTTTTTTTTTTTTTTTTTTGGGGCGCATAACATTGCTGAACCTAGACCTGACCAACAGAAGCCACCCCAGATCATAACACTGTCCCCTCAGACTTGTACAGTAGGTGATGACTTGGCAAGGCAGTGTATGACGTGATTAACCAATTTCTTACAGAGGAAAACCCAACGCAATCTTGCGTTACATCCTTGGTTTCCTGGTGGTGAACTGAAAGGAAGCAAGAGTTAAACCTCTCATATGCCAGCAGGTTGATTGTACTAGGAAAGTGAATGCAGGTGCCTGGTATGATGTCATGTGACGCATGGTATCGATCACCGACCTGTAAGATAATGGGTGTATACTGGACTTGTAATGTGGGATCTAAGCTCCTGGAGCCCTTTAGTCTCAAACCTGAAAGCTGAGATTATGTAGGCTCTTGATCAAATACCTGTCATTGCTTAGAAGTAACACAAAACATTCCTTTATATAAATAAACCTTTATTCGGCGCTTTGTGAATTTGCTGAATTATCAAAAGTTCTTTCTGTTCTCCAAACTATAGGTTTGCAGCTGCTTGGGGTAACTGATCTATGGCCCATCTGGTTTATGTTTTTTTTGTTATTATTTTTTCACCCATATCAGTTTATACTCCTGATTATTTACCAGCATGTATATTGTTTCTCTTCAGCTGAAGCTGAGCACCTATGGAAAGAAAGCGCAAAGCTCAGGAACGACTGCAAATCTCTTTCCAACGAGGCGGCAGAGCTTTTGTCCATCGTGAGCCAGCAGCGCATGGTGCACAGGTAATATTCTACACGTACCATTCTGGAACCCCAGGGTCATATGCAAGAAGTGAATGTCACATGATGCAGGATATGATTGAAGTCAGATAGCTTAACTCCTCCCTTTTTGAAAACGCAAATTCCTTTATATTTTTCTTAACTTTATTGAGAAAGTAACGCCAAATAAAAGTGGTCTTGTAGGTACAAAGAGCTCCTCTTGGGTCTGTGTAGGTATGGCAGGAAGATGGGTAGAGAGAGCTTCTCTGCTGTATGCTTTGGTATGGGAGAAGGGTGGGTAGAGAGAGCGAGTCTCTGAGGTGCACTTTCTAGTAGGAGGAAGGTAAAACAGAATGCATCTGCCCAGTATAAACAGGATGCGACTTGCAAGCCTCCATGGTTAGAATGCAGGAAGGGAAGCTTTGCTGCACAGGAAATGGGGCTGAGCCAATCTAACCATGCAAGTTAGACAGGGAGAGTGGACTAATCCATTCGAAGTAAAATCCTAGGGGGGGGGGACAAAGAATCTGGTTCCTTGATATGTACATTTTCACAAAATACTAACAATTTAACTTTTTTATTGAAGGTTACTTCTTATAGTTGGACACTTTGTTGTCCATCTATAAGTAGGGAATTCTAAATCTAGGCTGAAATAAATGCTCTGGGGATCCTCATGGATGGACATTAGTTTATAATGATGACTACGTCTTCACATATGCAGCATACTCTAGAACCCTACACAACCACAGGTCCAGCTCAACATTTGTATCAGCCTACACTGGGCTAGATTACAACCTGAGCGCCAACTATAGCTTTAGGATAAGTAATGTTCGCGCTAAACCCATATGAAACCTGAGCATGGACTCCATGCATAGCAGGCCATTTATGCCACTGCCAGTTCTCCTTGGTCGAATAGACCTTGCAGTTATGTTCACCATAAAGTTCCTTGCCTCCAGCTTCACTTCTCATAAATGTTGTACTTGTGGCCATTTCTAAATGAGAAGAAGTGAATCTGAAAGAAAGGAGCGGGTAACGAATACTTATCTCTGTCTTGATGGAGACATACTCCTTCGACTTCAAGTTCTACAAACATAGAGCTTTATTCGCTAACGTCCAAATTTGCCACCGAATTGCACAGAATGGTGAATTTCACGGTTGGTACAATTTCAGGGCAGTTCGTGTATTCATTAAGCTGTCAGGTCCCCAAATACTGGCAAATTGATAACGAAAAACGGTGCGTTTCGCTGCACTTCTGTGCGATACGGTGGCCCAAAATTTCCCTTGGAGAACTAATGCTTCATCTATTCAGAGAAAGCCAAATTGTGGCAGAATGACCTGATTTCGGTGATTTCAATACGACAGGTTTAAACAGGCAAATTTTTAATAGGTTTCAATGCAATAAATGTAATATTTTTTTATTTTATTTTTTAAAAGCCCCACCTCCAAAAAACAAAATGTCCTTTATTGTGTTTTATTTGATGTTGCTGATATCTTACATGCGCTTTGTTTTTCTCTTGTATGTTTAGTTAAAATATTTTCCTCATATATGTGTCACTGGGTGCATCCATTGTGTGATATTTTGTGTTGTAAACTGCTGCCCACCCCCCCCCCCCCCAGTATCTTTCCACCACTTGCTCCTCACTGTGTGGCTATGGCCATAGAATGGAGTATGTGGGGTGATCACTGACTCAAATCTAATTGTATTGTGTGGGTTGTATTCAAAGGGAAAAAAACAAGATATGCTGCAATCACACAGGTCCACTGGTCGGCATGGAAAACTCCCCAATCCAGCAACAATCCAAGTCATAAATAGAGTTGCCGACTCTTGGTAGTGGTATTAAAAAATATTTATTCCACAGTGAACACAACCACCAGACAACGGTTCAACCCTCTCAGGTCTTTATCAAGTCTTGTTACCAAGAGTCGGCAACTATATTTATGACTTGGATGTACTAAAAGGACATCACCAGAATATAGATGAAAACTCTTTTTAACTCCCTGATTTATCTCATTCAGCTTCCAGCTCTTATTTTCAGGAGCCTGAAGAAGAATAATGACCTCCTGTAGCCTTATCTACACATCTCCCCCCTCTCCATCTTCTTAAACTGTTAAATACTGTAGATTAGATAAACAACAGAAGTAAAGAAAAACCTTTGGTAAATGTTGCCTCATGGGAAAAAAAAAAAAAAAAGTGTTTATTTTTTTTTTATTATTTTTTTTTTTTAATTTTTTACAAAAACACTTTTTTATTTTTTTAAGACTTTTTTATTATTTACATACAGTTTATCTATATTTTATTGTTTTTTTTTTTTTTTACAATTTTTTTTACTTTCATGTTTGGTATCGTTGGAACGGCCATGCTCTGGCCGATCCAACGATATCAAAATTTAACCCCTAACTGCCACGGATCGGGAGATAGGGAGTTCATTGGAACTCCCTATCTCCACACTTCGTGGCAGTTAGGGGTTAATGCTAGGACTGGCGTCATCGTGCTGCGCACGATGACGCCAGTCCTCTGGGGGAGTTCCCGGAAGCTTGGCCGACATCCAAGATGTCGGCCAGCTCCCGGGAAGGATCGCAAATCGGCGCTTTTCAGCGCCGATTTGCGATCCAGCTCCCCAGGGGTTAATGCCAGGCATCATTTGGAAGGGCAGGCTGTGCCCTTCCAAATGATGCCTGGGTTAAGCCCCTGTGAGCCGCCGATCGGGAGGGAGAGAGGTCCGAAGGACCTCCCCCCCTCCCTTTCAGGCGCCTCCTCCGCACATGCGGGGGGGCGCCTGAATTATGTGTCATCGCGGGGGCGCGATGACACATAATAATGGCGGCCACTGCTCCGGATGCCGGGCTGACATCCAGGATGTCAGCCCGCACCGGAGGGGCCAGCGATCGCCGGTACCCGGCCGAACGCTGACCCCAATGCGAGGACGCGCTCAGCGCGTCCTCCGCATACCAGGGGGAATGCTGAGGACGCGCTGAGCGCGTCCTTAGCATTCAAGTGGTTAAGCTGTCAGGTCCCCAAATACTGGCAAATTGATAACGAAAAACGGTGCGTTTCGCTGCACTTCTGTGCGATACGGTGGCCCAAAATTTCCCTTGGAGAACTAATGCTTCATCTATTCAGAGAAAGCCAAATTGTGGCAGAATGACCTGATTTCGGTGATTTCAATACGACAGGTTTAAACAGGCAAATTTTTAATAGGTTTCAATGCAATAAATGTAATATTTTTTTATTTTATTTTTTAAAAGCCCCACCTCCAAAAAACAAAATGTCCTTTATTGTGTTTTATTTGATGTTGCTGATATCTTACATGCGCTTTGTTTTTCTCTTGTATGTTTAGTTAAAATATTTTCCTCATATATGTGTCACTGGGTGCATCCATTGTGTGATATTTTGTGTTGTAAACTGCTGCCCCCCCCCCCCCCCCCCAGTATCTTTCCACCACTTGCTCCTCACTGTGTGGCTATGGCCATAGAATGGAGTATGTGGGGTGATCACTGACTCAAATCTAATTGTATTGTGTGGGTTGTATTCAAAGGGAAAAAAACAAGATATGCTGCAATCACACAGGTCCACTGGTCGGCATGGAAAACTCCCCAATCCAGCAACAATCCAAGTCATAAATAGAGTTGCCGACTCTTGGTAGTGGTATTAAAAAATATTTATTCCACAGTGAACACAACCACCAGACAACGGTTCAACCCTCTCAGGTCTTTATCAAGTCTTGTTACCAAGAGTCGGCAACTATATTTATGACTTGGATGTACTAAAAGGACATCACCAGAATATAGATGAAAACTCTTTTTAACTCCCTGATTTATCTCATTCAGCTTCCAGCTCTTATTTTCAGGAGCCTGAAGAAGAATAATGACCTCCTGTAGCCTTATCTACACATCTCCCCCCTCTCCATCTTCTTAAACTGTTAAATACTGTAGATTAGATAAACAACAGAAGTAAAGAAAAACCTTTGGTAAATGTTGCCTCATGGGAAAAATAAAAAAAAAAGCGGAAG
This sequence comes from Leptobrachium leishanense, assembly GCA_009667805.1. NCBI lineage: Eukaryota > Metazoa > Chordata > Amphibia > Anura > Megophryidae > Leptobrachium > Leptobrachium leishanense. The sequence goes on from CM019071.1 coordinate 126,150,508, forward strand.
GGAGATAAAAAAAATCTTGTATTATTTTTTTTCTTTTTACATGTAATTACTTCAAGCAAAGAAAAAAACAGCAGCATGTGTTTTATAATGTGTTTTTGTTTGTAATGCACAAGTAATGTAGTTTATAGCTTATGTAAATGGTAGTGTCCCTTGAAGACTTTTTTTAATTTTTTACAAAAACACTTTTTTATTTTTTTAAGACTTTTTTATTATTTACATACAGTTTATCTATATTTTATTGTTTTTTTTTTTTTATTTTTTTTAAATCTTTACTCTGGAATTTGTGGAAGCAATTCATCGCTTTTCACCAACCTCCGATAACTGCTTCGGTGACTCCATTTTCGGCAAAATGACTATCAGGGTTATTCAGAGAGCGTGAAAAGCAGGAGAATGACTGGAGAATGAAAAATTCTAGGTCAAAATAGCCGATTTGGAAAGTGAGATGAAAGGGAGCATTTTTCTGGTTTGGCTATTTTGACCTAGAATTTTTCATCCTCTCTGAATAACAAATAGCAAATTCACCGACTTTTCGACAAAATCATGTAGTCCCTGCTTAGGCTGGTGTCAGACGAGCGTAGTGTTCACGTCCGTGATGGCGCCTAAAAGTACGTCCGTGATAGCATGAAAGAAAGCCCATCGGAGCCCGACACACGAAGTACGTTCACACTGAACTGCGGACGCAAAACGGCCGCTGCCCACGGACGCAAAGCAGGCAAGAACGTACAAACCCCTAGAACGGCCGCACAAAGTGCGCTGCGTCTGCAACGTCTGCATAGCTTTGTGTGTGAGTGTTGGAACGTGGTCAGACGGACTGCATTTATACGTCCAGCATTTTTCACGGACAAAATGGTTTTGCTTTTTATCTTATTTTCCCTCCTACATCCGTCAACATATACGTCAGTGAAAAAAACAGACTGTGTGGCCACTACTGCGTCTTCCGTACTAACGTCCGTCCGTACTGCACGGACGCACAGTCTGTAGAAATCACATTCGTCTGACCCTAGCCTTAAGTACATATCCCAGAAAGCTTTAATAATAATAAAAAAATGATTATAGAAAATAATGTCCTTTACTATAAACCCATTAACTTCAGATTGCACGACTACTCGGGACACTCTGACGAGCTTTTAAATGTCCACATCTGTAGTGCTACAAATAAATGAAATACTTGTGGCTGTAAATGACATTTTCCGGTTATGTGTGTCAGTTGTTCATGAAGTCACAGGAAATATTACAAAATATGCCTGATCCCTGGTCACCCTTCCAGTCGAAGCCTTTGAAATTTTTCGTAGAAAGCCAGATGTTGAGTCTTCACGTCTTCTGTAGAATGTTCCACTTTTACAGCCGTAACAATATGCCCTTCTTCATGTCATGACTAATCTGCTGAAAAAAACAAACAAACAACAAACTAACAAAAAACTTTAGTCATCAAGAATGAGCATTTTATGTCATACTGTTGTCTCCTCTTTCTGGCAGGAACGCACTGGAACAAAGTGATGATAAAATGACGACACAAACCCGAGAAGGTCAAGGTACCAGTAACACTAAAAGGAGGAAAAAGGAGGCACTGAACTTTTGCGGAAAAGCTAATGCTGAAAGTGTGACGACCAAGATACTAAAGGTATGGACAGCAGTGTATCAAACCGTAAATGAAACCTATAAAACCTTGAAATTAGTTAATGAAGCGGTAGACAGTTGGGATGTTTGCTCTGATGTCCCTCTGCAGACATGAGAGTCAAAGGTATCGACCACCTTGGTGTGCTCTTGCTCTGACGGCGATTGTGATGTTCTGGAGCATTGGATAGTTCCATGAATTGATTGAATGCGCACTCGAGGCAAAAAATAGTGTGCATTCTATAGTACTGTTGACCTGGTAGCCATCGGAACCCTTTGAAGAGTGGCTTATCTGCAACCAGGCTCGCCTCTCCGGGGATCCATTTGCGTTGGCTCTGTAGTATGGTGTGTCTTGGGCGGAAGAAGAGTATGGGATGCAGCAAGAGCTGGTGCATCCATTAGGCCAACTAGGCAGTAGCCTAGGGTGCCGTTGCGAGGGGGGCACTGCTCTAAGCTACTATGACCACAGGCACTATGGCAGAAGTTCTGTTCTGCATGAGCTTAGCAGAGAAACATTAAGGGTGGATGAAATGGGGGCAATAGACAAGTGTCTGAGAAATATATGGGGAACACACACATTATATGTTGCGTAAACACCGGGCAGTGGGATCAGCAAAATGCGTTTTGCCTAGGGTGGCAGATATCCTGGCACCGGGTCTTGGATGCAGCCACTCTCTGAGCACAGCAGGCATTGATTTACTCAGCGACCTGGCACTCTGTATGTTGCCCCATGCCAATGTCAGAGTTACCGGGCAGGAGACGAGGCATCACATGTCGGGGTCCTTGATTCTTTCCTGGCTATGGAAGCAGGTATGTATAGCTATAGGGGCTTGTGTGTAATCGTTGAATTGAGTTTCTTCAGATTCAGACGCTTGGTAAAATAAAAAGAGCTATTTCACCTGGGGGGAAAGTCATCCATCTAAATTTTTGGTGCAAATTCTCCACTTACTCATGTGAGGTTTTTTTGTGACTCGTATCCAAAAAATGAGCAGAATTTGGTGCTTCCATCAAAAAATGAAGCAAATCCTGTTCTTTTTTGGCTGCGAGCCACAGAAAACTAAGTTACACTAAAATTGACAAAAGTGCAGTTTTTTTGCATGAAGCACTTTTCTGTTTTCGCTTGGTATCTGAATGTGGTGAGACCTTTCCAATCTGTCTTTTTTTTGATGCGTCACTGCAGCAGTGACCACAAGGTGGCGATGTTACCGTAGGATACCCATTTGGTTCACTCTTTTAAAATCTTTTTAACAAGGGTAGCAATTGTCGCATTCCAGCACGTTTCCCAGAGCTATTAAAACACGCAGACCTTTACACATTTTTTTGCTTTAGCTGATGTGGCTTAACACCATCATCTATTTGGTTTATTTACGTGTTTTTACCCCGTCCCCGTCTTTCTAACCATCCCTCTCCTCAAACTCATGAAAAGCACCTAATGCTTATTTGGTGATGATATGAAGGATATTTCCTTTGGTATTTATAAATTTCAGCACGGCCAACATTCTCTTTTAAATTTATTATAAACAGACTAAAGGCAAAGATTTACTTGTACTTTATCCTGTTTATCAGAGTATTCGGTTTGGTACTAGTTTGGCTCTCCTGATTGCCAGCCTTCTCGACGTCACCGTTTCTCAAAGGCTTTGCACACTCTCTCGAGCGTTTAGTGAGTGGTTTGCTGCTATCATGTGCTTCTAGAAGCGACAATCTAGTCCTTTTTTAAAGGAAGCCTTAAAAAAAATCCAGTGTGGTAAAAGAAGCATTTTAGCAATTAAAACTTTTTACTTGTTTTCTAGCTGCTGTGAGGAGTTAATCCTGATTTATCCAGCAAACTTCATAATTCTGCAGATCCCACATTGTCCTCCTTGTCTTCCTTGCTCAGGAGATCAGAGTGTCAGTTGTTCTTGGTGGCAGTTGGTATTGATGTCAGGCTACTGAATGGAGAGAACAACGAACGTTTGACGACTCGTAGTGTCCCCCCCCCCATTTTGCCTGCCCACATACCGTACAAGCATCACCCATCTGGATATTGCTGAATTACAGAATTTATTTCTTCAGACTATTTTTAAAATGAAAAATGGCTGCCGCAGCGGCTATCATATATATATATATATATATATATGTTCCAATATTCAGCCCACTCACGCCAAAGTATAGGTACTATGGACCTGAGTGCAGTATCCCAAGAATACGTATATAGCAAAACGATATGGACAGCACATCAGGATTTGCGTGAATAAAATCAAAAAATTTATTAGAAAAAGTTGTTAAAACATACGGTTTTCTGTCCGCTTGACGTGGTCAAGCGGACAGAAAACCGTATGTTTTAACAACTTTTTCTAATAAATATTTTGATTTTATTCACGCAAATCCTGATGTGCTGTCCATATCGTTTTGATATATATATATATATTATATATAATTACACAGTTGGAAAGCTACACAGGGTTATTCAAAGAGAATCGAAAAGCCACCGCACGTTCGGTGACTTTTCATTCTCTTCAATTCTCTTCAATTCGGTTCGATTTGGCGATCCCATTTCAGCGACCCTGCGGTGTATTCAGCAAGCACCACAGGGTCCCCGAATTGCAGGGAAAGGTCGCCACAAACCTGCCGAACACTCACCGCAAAACGAGGGTGAACGCACACCGAAACCCCCAAAAACATCTGGATTAACCCACTGGAAAAACCCGAGCAGGAGCCGATCACACACAGTGCAGCTGCCGGAAAAACCTGACACCGCAGACGAATGCAGTGAATAAATTAAAGAAACCGTACGCTTGAATGTTTGAAAGTGAAACGCTGTTTGCAAAGAAACTACTGAGCGAAAATGTCTGAAATTTACATATGAGATCCAGGGAATGATAATAAAAAGGGCTGTTACAGAAAAAATAAGTAAAGTTAATTTTTTTTAAAAAATCCCGAAAAATGCTTAAAATATCCCAAAAAATCGATTAATAAAGAGACTCTTTACTGCAGAATATTATAAACAACGGTTTATTAGATATTGAATTAAAACGGGAATAATTTTAACATTGAAGCCTATGGGATTCGCCTGAATAAACCTGTCGAATTAAACCACCGAATGGCAGGGCATTTCGGGAACCTTCACTGCTGGTTTTTGTTCTCTGAATAGCCGAAGCATAGCTTCTTTATGGGGATTCACTGCCCTCAAAGAGGCACCATATGTGCAGGCAATTCGCCAGGATTTGTCGAATTGCGTGCTCTCTGAATGGCCAAGAAAGGGAACCAAACGCTGATTTTTCAGCGTTCGGTTCCCTTTCGGCAGCCATTCGGATCTCTTTGAATAACCCTGACAGTGTTATTTAGCGGGGAAGATATATATACAGTTGGAAAGGTCTAGTGATATACAGCGGGGCAGATATATGTATTTGAAGATGGCTGTGGATACGGTTTCCCCATGAGTTTTATCTGCAGTGGCATGGGTCCACCCTGAAAGGGCAGGCCTGACCAAGCCCTTTAGGGAGGTGCTCATGGAGGCTCCCTCCTAGGACAGGGCCCTCAGGCAGTGCCCTAATGGTCAGCCCACCCCTGGCCTGGTTGTAAAAGATATTCTTACTCTTCTTCCTTTTTCAGCTAAAACTTTCATTGTTTGACAAGCCGAAGAGAATCCTGATGCAGGCGGTAGTAAATGGCATATATTTACCGTACACGTCAGATGCCCTGATACCAATAGGTACTGGAGTACAGTGTGAAAGTCCCATCACATTCTCGCGCATGCACATAATAAAATTTGCGATTTTTTCATTTTGACACATTTGATAAAAATTATTACTGAAAGTTATCCTTGTTTTTGGTATTATTTTGCCTCCGGAAACATTCTAATGTGTATGATTGATAGTAATGGTAAAACGGTGCTATTTTAATTTCATTTCTTGGTATTCCATGGATAGGGAGAAGACAAGGTCCGAACCCTGTGCAAGAAATATAGTTTTCTGAAACAGGAAGTGCCTGAAGTCATCAGGGAGCTGAACTCCCTGCAAGAAGACCTGAAAAGTCTCCCTCAGCTACAGAGCAAGGTAAGTGATCGCTGGTACTCGTTCCTCAGAATGCCGTGATATTCTAACAGGATGCCGTCCAGTCCATCATGGAGTTATCTGAAAAATGTCCAGATTTCGGATTACTAACCTATGAGAACAATGATAATGGTATAACCTTCTTTCTCCTTCTGTACAGGTACATTTGATCCTGTTTTAATTTTCATTACTATATTCATGTCAGTGGGTTATTGCAGCTAACGTGAACCTGTTCATGAGCGGGTGGTTCTGCCCCCACCCCACCCTGCTGCCCCGATCTGGCACAGACGCTGGATGAAGTGGAGGAGTTTCCTCCACTCCAACAAGTGTCACGAGCAGCTGGGATTTTGAATTTCCCGATGGTCAGTCACTAGTGACGTCAGCGTGTAGTACGTACTTACATCACCTCCTCTGAGACCGCCCACGATGTGGAGTGGTCTCAGAGGCAGCTGACGGATCAGACCTGAGCATGTGCGTGCAGTTCCGTTCCATCGCTCTGCTTAGGCGCTACGGAACTTGGGTGCGTAAAATGCACAAGTGTGTAGTGTGGCACAATTTGCGGTTGCATAGGAGCGCAAATTGTGTCGTAATGCTTCAGGGACTTCCAGGTTCAGAAATTTGAAATGCATCCCTTGCTAGACTTTGGACACCCCTGCCCTATATGATCACACATGTACATGTATAATTACCCCCTAAGAGAAGCTTATCATCGTGTGTATTGGTAAATATTGTTTGACACCACTCAGTGCAAATTAATGCACGTTTCAGAATAGATTTTCAATGTTGACATAGAAACATAGAAACATAGAAAAATGTTGGCAGATAAGAACCTTTCGGCCCATCTAGTCTGCCCAATTACATGGATACTTTACCTGGATTTATCTTTTGTTTAGGATAGCCTTATGCCTATCCCATGCCTGCTTAAATTCAATTACTGTTTTGGCCTCTACCACTTCAACTGGAAGACTGTTCCATGTATCCACCACCCTCTCAGTAAAATAATGCTTTCTGATGTTACTTTTAAACCTTTGCCCCTCTAATCTAAGACTATGTCCTCTTGTTTTGCTACTTTGTTTCCTTTTAAATATACTCCCTTCCTCTACCTTGTGGATTCCCTTTACGTATTTAAATGTTTCTATCATATCTCTCTGTCTCGTCTTTTTTCCAAGCTGTACATGTTAAGATCATTAAGCCTTTCCTGGTAACTTTTCTCCTTCAAGCCGTACACCATTTTAGTAGCCCTTCTCTGAACTCTCTCTCTAAGATGTCTATATCCTTCTGGAGATACGGTCTCCAGTACTGCACACAGTACTCCAAGTGAGGTCTCACCAGTGCTCTGTACAGTGGCATGAGCACTTCCCTTTTCCTACTGCTAATACCTCTCCCTACACAACCAAGCATTCTGCTAGCATTTCCTGCTGCTCTATTACATTGACTACTTACCTTTAGATCCTCTGGAATAATAACCCCTAAATCCCTTTCCTCAGATGTTGAGGTTAGGACTGTATCAAATATTCTATATTCAGCCCTTGGGTTTTTACGTCCCAGGTGCATTATCTTGCACTTATCCACATTAAAACTCAATTGCCACAGCTCCCACCATTTTTGTAGTTAGTTAGACAGTTTTGTATCACCACCCAAAGATGATAGAAACTGCTGGGGTATCTAGAATTTTTTAATAACTGTCTGAAAACCATTTGACACACGCCACAATATTGGCACCCACAGACTTCAAGCACCACAACCACTACAAGAATCCACTCCAGTTCTCTACTTGGATTGTCCCTTTCACCTTCTCTTGACATTCCTCCACATTGCTCATACGCTTAAACGGAAACTCCTAATCCCCATAATGACCCGGTGTTCCTTCTTACACTACTGGTATCTTTGCATCAGGGAGGTACCCGCCATTGTCAAGCAGGTATTGCCTGGAACCCCTATGTAATATGTAGTGTATTCAGTACAAATGCAGGAGAGAGCTGATACGACTCAGAGATACACAATCCTGAATAGGGACACCTCGTTTACATTAACCGTGTTTTGTGTTCCTCGATACGTGCCTTGTAACGTAGTCATCACATCTGAAAATAGCATTTTGCTTTGGGTGAGATCCTTAACATTTTATCGGCTCATTTGATCTTTAAAGTTTGTGGTCCTGTTGCTAGGCAACAAGGAAACAAAATACTTATAGAATGCTGAGTAAAACAGGTAAACTCAAAAAGCACCTGTCACACACACACCCCTACACCACTGATATTATAGATCAGGGGTCAGCAACCTCTTGGCCCTTCAGATGGTTTGGTATTACATCTCCCATGATGCTCAGCCACTCATTAGGCTGGCAAGACCTAGTACTGGCTGGGTGGAGTAGAGGTAACATAACTGCTCTATAACCGTGGAGACACCGGTTCGAATCCCTGCAAGAGCACCTCTCCAGTAAGCTTCCTTGGGCAAGACCCCTAACTGTACATACTCACCACCCAGGACATACTTGAAAATGAGAAAAATCTCGATGTATCCTTCCTGGTAAAATCCTTTCTCAAAAACCCCCCTCTGGACAGCTAAGGTCACCATCCCATGTTGTAGGGGTACAAGGTGGAAAACATGGGGGATATGTCACCTTCCAAACCTGGGAGACTCTACTTTCAAGCTTGGTTACATCCCCTGCCTCGCATTCCGCTGTATGCCGGTCTGGAAACCTGTACGAGAGAGCTTTTCAGCCTGTCAGATTCTAAAATACCTTTGTGGATCAGGTGGATGATCCTGTTGTAGCATTCATTGAGTTGGGGCAAATATTGTCTGCCATTGTTTTATAGTAATACACTTCCAGAAAAACAAAGCCAATCTGCCAAATCCATCACACTGACACATTGCATCGTGTGTGTGAGTGTGAAATGCGTCGGTTTGATAAATATATATGCATGGTGTTTTTTGGTGGATATCCCCTGTGTGCGCCCTCAGTGTTTCTCGGAGAGAAGAATCTTATGATTTGAACTGATCAGGAATGCTGGAAAGTATCTTAGTGGATGGATCAGTCTATTGGTTGTGTAGTGGAATAAATATACAAACACTTTGTTGCAATAGATTTAAAAACAAAAACAGGGCTTCACTTTATTGCAGTCTTCAGCAATATTATATATTTCTTATATGGAATTGATTTCCTCCACGTGTCATGTACCCAGCTGATACAAAATGCATACTGTATACCTTATATTATGTGCTGAGTTACTTTATGTATTGGGTTACTTTTGTATTTAGGTAAATTTAATGTGGGGGGGGGGCTTTTGCTTTTGTGTTTTACCAAATTTAATTGATTTAATTCACTTATTAATTAAACGGGAGGGTGATCTGCAACCCTAATTTCCCTACTTTTATTTTTAATATTTTTTTTTAAATACAGATCTATTTACTAAAGGTGAAACTTGGGAGACTTGGCAGGAGAAGTGAACATTCCAGGGAAAAATAGCCAAACCAGAAAAATTCTCTCATTTACATTTATCTCACTTTCCAAATTGGCTATTTGGTCTAGATTGTTCTCTTCTGCCAATTCTCCTGAGTTTTACCTTTTAGTGAATAGACCTGTTTGTATGTCATTTTCTTGACTACTTAACAAACGGCACTCAAAAAGAAACTGAAAATAAAACCTGAAGAAAAAAAAGTACATTTCCATTCGATCAAGCTTTTACATAACACCCTCAGTTAATCCATGACGTGTGATAACATTAAAAATACCTAATAATACAGATTATGGGACTGCTGACTGACCGGCAGCAGGGCCGCCATCAAGGGGGTGACAGCCCATAATATGTTCAGCGGCCCAGGGGGCCCCGGTGCTTGCCAATTCCTGTGCAGCTTATCGAAGTGCCACCGACGTAATGGACCCAAGACTGGCCCACCAAGTTACAAACAAATTTCCTGGTGGGCCACAGCATCTGGGGCTAGTAAGAGCACCCTGACTCCTCACTTAGGCTGGGTTCACACCTGCGTGTTTTTTTTTACGCGTGTATCGCGCCAACGTAAAAAACACGCATTGCAGTGCGTTCACGGCCATAGACTGCAGAGTGAACGCGCTGCAAATACGCCCCAAAGAAGCTCCCGTAATTCTTTGGGCGTAGGACGTTTTACAGCACGTACCTACATACTGTAAAACGCCCAGGTGTGAACGGGTCCCATAGGAAATCATGGGATTTCCGTGTCTCGGCGTTTTATAGCGAGCAGGAACGCGCTGTAAAACGCTGAGGTGTGAATCCAGCCTTAAGGTAAAATTCATATGGCCGCACCATGCGAAGTGCAAAACGAATGCTGTCCCACCAAGGGAAACCAATTTTTTTTTTCTCCCCTTGCTGGACCATCAGGGATTTAGGGCCCCTAATTTAAGGTGAACAGAAGAGGAGGCAAATTTTTAATTTACTAAAATAGTCAGATGGGGGAAGAAAGGTGGGACCCAACCAGCAGTTTAGTAAGGACTTCTAATCTGCCCCCTGGTGATGTCCTTTGAATACATCCCACACAATACAATAATGTGAGTCGGTGACTGACCCATTCACTCCATTCTATGGCCAAAGCCACACAGTGAGGAGCAAGTGATGGAAAGATAGTGTGGGGAGGGGAAGTTTACAACACAAAATCTCAGACAATGGATGCAACCAGTGACACATATAGAGGAAAATATCACACAATGGATGCACCCAGTGACACATATAGAGGAAAATATCACACAATGGATACACCCAATGACACATATATAGGAATATATCACACAATGAATGCACCCAGTGACACATATAGAGGAAAATATCACACAATGGATACACCCAATGACACATACAGTTGTGTTCAAAATTATTCAACCCCCACTGAAATTGAGTGTTTTGGCCAGTTTGACATTGATTTTGATCATTCAGTCATCTTGCTTACAATTAAATCAAAGAGGCACGTGTAGGTCAGACAAATATAATATAACATTTATAATGAAATTACCACAAATGTCTTTTCTGTGCTCACATCATTATCAGGTTTATTCAACCCCCAAGTGACATTCAATCTTAGTACTTAGTACAACATCCTTTTACAGTTATAACAGCTTTTAAACGTGAAGCATAGCTTGACACAAGTGTCTTGCAGCGATCTACGGGTATCTTCACCCATTCGTCATGGGCAAAAGCCTCCAGTTCAGTCACATTCTTAGGCTTGCGCACTGCAACTGCTTTCTTTAAGTCCCACCAGAGGTTCTCAATCGAATTTAAGTCAGGTGACTGCGATGGCCACTCCAAAATGTTCCAGCCTTTAATCTGCAACCATGCTCTAGTGGACTTGGAGGTATGCTTGGGATCATTGTCCTGTTGAAAGGTCCAACGTCTCCCACGCCTCAGGTTTGTGACGGACTGCATCACATTGTCATCCAATATCTCCTGGTACTGAAGAGAATTCATGGTACCTTGCACACGCTGAAGCTTCCCTGTACCTGCAGAAGCAAAACAGCCCCAAAGCATGATTGACCCCCCGCCATGCCTCACAGTAGGCAAGGTGTTCTTTTCTTCATAGGCCTTGTTCTTCCTCCTCCAAACATAGCGTTGATCCATGGGCCCAAACAGTTCTAATTTTGTTTCATCAGTCCACAGAACACTATCCAAAACTTCTGTGGTTTGTCCACATGACTTTTGGCATACTGCAGTCGACTCTTCTTATTCTTTGGAGACACCAAGGGGGTGCGCCTGGGAGTTCTGGCATGGAGGCCTTCATTACGCAGTGTGCGCCATATTGTCTGAGCTGAAACTTCAGTACCCACATCTGACAAATCTTTTCTCAGTTCCTCAGCAGTCACACGGGGACTTTTCTCCACTCTACGCTTCAGGTAGCGGACAGCAGTCGAAGTCAGCATCTTCTTTCTGCCACGACCAGGTAGCGTTTCAACAGTGCCCTTGCCTTGAATTTGCGAATGATGCTTCCTGTGGTCTCTCTTGGTATGTTTAACATCTTTGCAATCTTCTTCTAGCCATTGCCCTTCCTGTGAAGAGTAATCACCTCTTCTCTTGTCTTCCTGGACCATTCTCTTGACTTCACCATGTTTGTAACCACACCAGTAAATGTCTAGAAGGAGCTGAGTATCACAGTCATTTTAAAGCTGCTTAATTGGTGCTTATTATGGTTTATTGCTGCTCCGTGACATCCACAGGTGTTTTCAATACCTGATTGAAAACACTTGAATGAACCTCTGTTCTTCAGAGTGGTAGTCTTTAAGGGGTTGAATAATTGTGTCAATGAAGAATTCACAAAATAAACATTTACTACTGTATTACAAAACCAATTGATGTCATTTTAGTTGCATATGGTTCTTTAAAAAGTCCTTGTAGGATTTCATTCTGAATACAATTACAAATGTCCACTAAATTTCCTAAAACCCTTTACAGCATTGGGGGTTGAATAATTTTGAACACAACTGTATATAGGAATATATCACACAATGAATGCACCCAGTGACACATGTAGAGGAAAATATTATCTAAACTAAACCATAGAAGAGAAAAGCAAAGCACATGTAAGATATCAGTGACATAAAATAAACACAATAAGGACATTACATATTTTTTGTGGTAGTGGCCCTTTAACAAACCTACCCTTCCTCATCGGTTTATTGTTACAGCTTTCCTGTTGTATCATTGCACAAAGCTGGGAAGAAGAAACCTGCTCCTACTCATTGTTATCAGTAGAGGGAGCTACAGAGGGATCGTTACCTGCAGAACTGCTTTTTCGATCCCTCTTCTAGGTGTGGCTGTTTTAATCTTTGTATACTGTCTTGTGTAACCTTTTTCCTGTTTGACCAAACTATATAAATAAAACTTTTTTGTTTATGATTTGTATCACTCCAGTCACACCGATTTTTGTTGCGTGGGCCAGCAGTGATGTCTGGCATTCTCACTCGTCTCTGCATTTTTGTAAGTTAACAGGGGTTAATTTTGGCTTCAATGCTTTAATGCGATCTGTTGTGTCACGAATCTCCCCATAAGCCCTTTTTACCCGCCCCGATTTTTCTTCTCCTCTTCCCCTCTCCTTGTGCAGACAGGTTTCTGGCATTTTTGCAAAGTAAGATCACCGAGCCAGTCGACTGCGCATGTTGGAAAGGAGCCAGACGTTTCAGCATAGGTCATACTACGATACGGAGAACAAATGCCTGCTTTTTCAATTATCTCCTCAATAAACGGAAAGTAAAACTATTCCCATGGGGTAAATCCAGAAGTGGTTTAATCTCTTACCAGTGCCAGAGTACTCATGAGTATCCATTGCCTTACCTATTTCGCGGATCACTTATCACATTCGCTGTCCAAGGGAACAGAATTATCCTTCGTGGGTCTTGTAATCCAATGCATAGGTCATCTCTTTTGATTACTGAAAAGCTCAACGACATCCATCATGTAAGATGCCAACAGCACTCTCATATTACAGAGCATCAGCAAAAAAGACATGGAGCATATATCTTGCTTAGATCTATGAAGCCATGACCGGGTCGGACTGGCATACTGGGAGGATACTTCACTTTTGGGCCACTTTTAGAATTTAAAGATCATTTAACACCGTAATCTATACCAGCAAACCAGATCTCCCGCAGCTGGAGGCCGTGTTGCAAGAACAATTCACAGAGGTAGAAAAGTGGATCAAAGATCACAAACCATTTCTAAATACTGACAAAACTGTTACGATGCGCTTTGGAACAGCACCTAAACTACATAAATTGTAACTCCCCATCTACATGTCAGGACAAAATCAAATGGCACGCTGACCACAGTCACTTCTCTCAAATATCTAGGAATGTGGTTGGACCCAAATCTATCCTTTGGCCCCCACATCGAAAAACTCTCATCTAAACTTTACCCCAAACTAGGTGCCCTGTACAGAAACAAATCCTGCCTGAGCCCCGCGGTAAGAAAGCAGATTGTACAACAAATGCTTATGCTGGCTATTGAATACGGAGATGTAGTGTATGCAGCCGCCCCGCAAACACATCTTCAGAAACTTACTACATTGTGTAACTCCTTCTGCCGCTTTGTGCTACAATGTAACTACATGACCCACCATTGTGACATGTTAAAAGAACTAAACTGGCCATCGCTGGAATCTAGACGCACCCTTCACCTTTCCAACCTGGTGTTTAAGAGGTTTTCTGGGAAGCTACCACCCTACCTGAATAGACTGCTTCCTCCAGCAGTTCCCTCATCCTATAACCTCCAATCCAGGACCTGCACCTTACTTGCAATACCACAATACAAAAAGAAAGTGTCTCGATCCTCATTTTCCTACAGAGCACCACAATTATGGAATAACCTCCCAGACGCCATCAAATCTTCCCCCAGTCTAAAGTCACTTAAGAGCTCCCTATTAACATACCTCAATACGGAATGCACCTGTAAATATGTAACATAGTGACTATATACAGAATGCACCTGTAAACATGTAACCTAGTGACTATATACAGAATGCACCTGTAAACATGTAACATAGTGACTATATACAGAATGCACCTGTAAACATGTAACATAGTGACTATATACAGAATGCACCTGTAAACCTGTAACACAGTGACTATATACAGAATGCACCTGTAAACATGTAACATAGTGACTATATACAGAATGCACCTAATAAACATGTAACATAGTGACTATATTTCCTACATATTTATTTTCTGTTAATCTGTATATTTGTGTTTTATGTTTTTAATATCTTGCATTTTATTACTTTGAATTGTTAGTCGTTAGTACAAAGATACAATGTTCTTGAACCCAGGACATACTTCAAAACGAGAGAAATCTCAATGTATCCTTCCTGCTAAAATACTTTGCAAATAAATAAATTAATAGTTTAATAATACAATTTAATTGTAAAATGAAGTTGTGGAGCAGAGTGGACAGGGAATGTAAAAGTATTTGGTGGCCAGGACCAGCTGTTTTTCAGCATTTTGTGCGTCGTTGTAGGAGGCAGAGTGCAAAACCCAATTGTCTGCTGCGTATTGTGTACTTGGCGGTTTATTGACAGAGATGTACATGCTCCGGTGACTCACTCGCAATGAATCACTAAGTCGTCTTCCAGTGCAGCATGTAGTGTTTGACTTGGGAGGCGCTTGATGAACACGTATTTACTCTGCCTTCTTCCAACATGCCTTTTTGGAGTGGGGTTTTTCTTTTTTTTTTTTTTTTTTATTCCTAAAGTTGTGGGTTTTTTTCGTGGTTTTTTTATTTAGTTTTTTTTTTTTAAATACAAGTAAAAACAGGGAAATGTAAGGAAAGAAGGGGGAATAGTAAGCCAAGCAAATTCCGTCGCTGCTTTTGGACTAGCGTCCACTGAGAATTCATTCGTGACAAGTGGATTCGTGACGGACTGTGACATTAAGCTGACTTCTGAACCGGGCTCCTTTTTTAATTAAAAACAATGTTCTCTGGGACATTCCGGATTAACCGCAAGAGCTCCGTTCGCTTTATTTCAGTACTCCACACACTCATACCGTTTTTAGCTTCCAAAGCATTTGTTCTTCTTCTTTTATTTTTTCCTTTTGACACAATATGAAATCGACCCCCCCCCCCCCCGTTGTTACATAGGAAGCGCGACACTCATAAGTGTTGAATACACTTCTGTTGGAACCGTATCTGGGCCCTGCGACCGGTTGTATCGTGGCTCTCCCTTTGGCCTATTTTCCGATATCGGGGACGCAGAAATGAGAGACACACACACACTATGATTTCAAAACTACGCACCCGCTTGGAGCTTGCGCACATCTTTTTATTGATACAAGAGAAGGGGAGTGGTCATTGCATAACAAGACGTTTTGCCCGAATGTATCTGGGCAAGTTTCTTGTCTTTATCGGTTTGTGATGTGCTGCAAGAGCAAGGCTGAGCAGCTGCGTAATGCGATGGCCTTTGCGAAAGCACTTTTTCTAAGGCAGAGGTATTAACTCTTTTCTAAGATTCCTTACAAAAATTTCAAGGGGCTCTCTAGGATTAAACCAGGGGAGATCGGGAAGTGTAGGGGCCACATTTGGTCGTCAACATCCATTTAACTAACAGTAACTGGTCGTTGTGGATAGAATATCCCTTTTTAAAGGGAATCTTAACCCTATGGGTTCTATAGTATCGATTGCATGAGACTTGGTAATTATTGTGGAGCCTTGTGTAATCTTTGCAAGTCTATACCGCTGGCATGAGTGTCCGAAGTATATTTTGTAGAGGATGCTCAAACCACCACTAGCGCTAGAAGTAGCGACTCCATTCCTGTTGCAAGCCTATTAAATGCACCAAAACTACACCTCCTAAAACCTGATCTAAAGTGATTTCACAAGAGCAAAATCACTTTATACTCCATTTAAGCTCCTGCATCTGTACTCACCTGCCAAGCTCCTCCATGATCAGCCATCTCCTTACGATCAAACGGTGTCCGAGGGGGGGACCAGATCCTCGGTATCCTTCCACCGGACCTTGCGAGTCGCAAGATCTCACGAGACCCCCGCGGTTACAGTCAATGTAGTCCTATGGGCTACAAAGTGTATTGTGCGGTCACCGCTCCTAGCGGTATTGCTATACATGAAATGCCTTGTGTTACTACTGTAATATCGCCTGTAACGCGTTCACGCAAGCTGGTTACAGGGAGTGGAAGTTGAGCGAGCTTGGGCTTGCACATTACCACTCCTAAAGTAGTAGGGCCCAAAATAAATTGCTTTTAACGGTTCTACTCTGGATTAACAGCTCGACTCAGAATATTTGCAAATTGTTCTTAGATACCAGCAGCAGCATCACATGCTGGTGCCAATTCCTGGAGTCCGCAGGACTCCATGGAACCAAGCACAACCTCTGCAGGAGGTTTCGTAGCATGCTGAGCTGAAGGACACTATGAACCATTTGTTTCCAGTGTTCCACTGCACGCGGCCAGAGGAAGCGGTGGTTCCTACCATTGATCCAGAAGAGGGGGGGGGGAGTGATTTTCTTATTTTTTTCTTTTATCTTTTTAGTCTGTTTTATAGTGTTCAGGGATTTAGCAAAATTAAAAATCACTTAACATCAGGGTCTGAGAGCCAGTATTCTTCGCAGCACACCGAATTACCAGCGCATTTCCTTCTCCAGCGAGCCACAAATCCTATGCAAAGAATAGGAGCCGCTAATTTTACAGGACGCTTGCGGCTTGGTCAGAATAACGGCGGAGTTGGAACCGGACCCTTTGATCTCAGTGGATGAAATGACGTTGTCTTCTTTATACTTGATACATCACATTCTATCTTTGTTTTATCATATGATAAGTTGGTTTTAAAGGTCTCACGAGCAGCTTGGGTTAGCGTGGAAGCCTGGCATGACTTCAGTACCCGTCTTTACTTCCTGTCTTCTCCCAGGCTTTTTCTCCATATTTGGTCAGTGGAATGTTGTATTTCAGAGCAGACTGGGAGCCCAATGTCTCCGCTCCTTGAAGTACAGATTCCGTCTGAGAGAGAACGAAAAAAGCACTGAAATAAAACTGGGGGGGGGGGACTCCGTTGCATTAAATGCATAAACTTTGTCAACTCTGCTCGTTTATCTCTAGATAACTTTTTGTTAAAGCAGGGGCTTTGTTTAAGGGAAACCTGGGCGAAACCTTCTTTTTATAAGGATGTCTCTTGTTTGGACTCAAATACCTCTGTCCCATTGTCCTCTTGTAGGCCCCTACTCTGCAGTTGCTGTTAAAAGGGAAATGGTAAGTGCTATAAATCGGCACGGGACAATTTTCTTTACTGCCTCCCTTTTGCTGCATCTATTCCGACGCGGCTGCCGGTGGAAAGACTGTACTGGCAGCAGAGCTGCCTCTGGTATAGTCTTCTGGAATATGTAGGACACACCATGGAGCTCAGTGTATCCCTGCCGCGCAGGAGCCACAGATGAAGCGTAGAAGGACATTGGGAACTATTTGTTCCCTGTCTCCGTCTTCTAGCAGCAACAGTAAGAGTCAGATTACACCGCCTTCTCCACAGTAGGTGAGAGGTGAGGTAATTTAAGAGATTTTTCGACTTTCTTCCAGCATCACCAGCAGTCGGGCTTTTGAATTTCCTGGCAGCCGGTCAGAGAGCGTGCTGATGTCAAACTCTGAGACTGCCTGCGATGGCGAGCGTTCTCCCACACAGCCGATGGATCGGTTCTAAACATGCGCGCAGCTCCAATCCATCGTTCTGCACAGGCGCTATGGAACGAGGAGGAGCTGGGCGGCCGAGGGACAAACGGTGACTAAAATAAAAGTATTAAATATTTGGGCAGAGGCTGTCAGCAGCTTCTGCCCAGTTAATTAAGGGCAAAAAATGAAAGGCTCTAGAATAGCGTATCCTCTTAGGTTGTGGTCCCACGAGCGTTCTTTTGAGCGAAAGGAACGTCTATGAGAGTGGCCGTTCCTTCCACTCTGACGCCCGTGTGGCCACCTCTCAGTGCGCTCAGCGCTACAAAGCCAGATTTCTCCTATGGAGGATGACTCTCTTGTAGCCCGGTCTGCGGCCGCTGTATCCTTTTGACGGGGAGGCTGAAATCACGTCCGGTGTTAGGGCTTGCAATTTGTGCGCATGCTACAACGTGTGGCCCTTCCTGTCCAGCCTTCCCAAAGCTGCGATGGATGCAGGGAAGTGCGGTCACACGGACGCACTCAGCGCGCTCGTGTGACCGCAAGCTTAATTATCAAAATAATTGTTGGAGTAGGGGAGATGCTGAGCATGACCGCTCATTCCTTTGCTATCGGATTTACTGCTCCTGGCTTGGTGACCCTGGGCCGCTGGAACCCGGCCGGTGCAGTATATTTCCATATGTTCTCCTCTGTCTGCAAATGAAATTGATTTTATCAAGGCAAATCCTTCTTCCCGAGTAAGTCCTCCAATTCTGTCCATGCCAGATTTCGGTGTTCTGTGCAGATATAGGGCCCAGACGCCTCGATCTTAAACGCATACTCGAGTCTTCTTTCATTTCCTTCTATATAAACAAAAGCCGGCACAAACATAGGTTTATTTGTTTGCGGTTGACGCTCAGAAAACGCTAAGTTATTTGATGTCGTAAGATTAGGTATGGTTTATGGAATGTAATAATGTTATATTTTACTTAGAACATCGAGTCCGGCATTAAAAGAAAAAGAGGTGCGGCGCTTCCCAGTGTGTAGAAAAAGGGTAATAAATATTAGTTACCCAATACAGAATAACAAGCGTCTTCAGTTGATGGAGAATCAATACCTCAAAAAGAAGACAAACATAGTGCAATATTGCTTGTATACATAGATAATTTAGGAGATATAACAGCTCTCACTCACGCTAAAGAGAGCCTCACCCGGCTCTAGCAGTATTCGCCCGTGGGTAGAATTTAAATGGGCCCTCCCACTGGCCACTTCAGTAGATGGTGATTCCCGAGAGATATATATATAGATGGTAACTCCCAATGGATATAAATCGAAAAAAAGGGAAGATGGCAACATAGGGTGATTCTGTATATTCATGCAGTTTTAATTATAATAAATCAGACCACTCACGTGTTCAAGAGCCACCAGGGCTCAGATGGAAAGGCCCAAAGGTTGTTTCGAGTGGGCACAACGCTTAATAAAACCCCCAATGGATCCGTATAGCAGCATGTAGTAGAAGCCAATTAATCAATAGTGAATTAGGGTAAAATAAATGAAAATAAAAATGAAGTGGTAAAAAAGTATATTTAATACAATAAAAATTGCTGAACGCGTTTCGCCTAAGTCTTTATAGACTGTACGGCTTCCTCAGCAGCAGTAAAGTTTTATATAAACGCGTTCAGCAATTTTTACTAAAATTTGTACTAAATCTGTGACACAGCTTAATATTTAACCCTAGCTTTTCTTTTAACAGCAAAATTTGATTAATTGGAGTTTTATCTAGTGATCCCAAAATTCGAATTGATATCAACTATCGAATTGATATATGAAATTCGAATCGATTCGAAATTTCAAATCAAAATGAAATTAGTTACGAAATTCGAAAACAAAATGATTAAAAAACGTAACGAGAGTGAAGGGAACAAGACGTGTTCTGATGGAGCTCCGTCTCTGCCTACTCTATAGGACATTTAGCTGACTTTACCGCTTTAATTTTTCGCTCCTGAATTCCCTGGGCAGCTGGTCACTGGGGGTGAGTTGTCCGGAGCCTGCTTTGTCCCCCCCCCCTCTGGACCAGAGACTTTTATCGGACATTTCTCCTCCTGTGGCTGGGTGCTGCCGGTGGCCATTTTGAGGCCTACTTCTGGGCTCCTTCTGTCTCCCTGCAGTATTCCTGAGGGTCCTGCTTGCGACTGATCCCTTATTCCCTCGACTCGGGGGAGCCTGGTCACTTCCAGCTGCGTTACTGGGGCCGGCGGCCCTGCGTGTTTCCCGACCGGCGAGTTTCCTGGACGGCCATCTTGGGGCCTAGCTCCACACAGAGGTGTCTCGGCTACCCCCCCGATACCTTCTCCCTACCTAGATGACGAGGGCTGAGGAGTCGGAGGGTCCCCGTCTCCGGCCACTACAGCTGACCTGGTGAAGGGGGGGGGGCTGGACCACACACGAGGCGGCGGATGGAAGTCCCACAGCTTTCCCCTGGAATCGGCCTGGAGGTTGCGCTCTTGAGCCTGGAGAAGCTGCTGTTGGGGATGGAGGACGACAGGCTCCCGCTGACGCGAGGCGACATGCGGCGCTTCGCGGAGGCATTGCGGGGTTGCAGACGTGCGGATATCCCTAGCAGTGTCGAGCCTGGAGCGTTCGGACGGGTGGCTGACGCGCGGGGTTGCGCAGCCTTGGAGGAGTCTGGTGACATGCAGGGGGTGAGTGCCGACTTTGTGCCCTGGAGCCTGCCGGTAACCTCACTGGTGGATGGGATGACACCACGATGTGGATCGGGGGTGCATATTGCTCACGGAGTGCTGGATAGCGTTATGTCAGCAGGGAAGCTGGAGAGGCCTGGTGATCCCTTTCGGAGGTTGAAGAGGTGCCCCCCCCTTGTTGGACGTGAAGAAGCAGCCTAGATCTCTCGCCCAGGCTCTTACTCAGTGGATACTCCCGGGCATGCTTCAGAAGGGCGACAGCGTGAATCGCTGGGTGGCTCGGGGTCCACCGGAGCTGCAGGCCCTGCTCGGCATCACTGGACTGATGTGGGCTGCGTATTCCGGCCTCGCTAAGCCAGACGTGGACACTCATCCTACCCTTTGGAGGGACACGGGTTAAAAAGGACGGTCTTTCCCTTCTGATATGGCGGTTCCCGACCAGATCCACCTCTGGATAACTGTTTTCTTGAGGACACACTTTTTCTTACGTTGAATCCCCTTTGAGTTGACTCTCGATTTTGATTTTATTCTCTTATGCCGAGTCTCCTTTGAGCTGTCTTTTCTTTTATTTTTATTCTGATGAAGTCCTCTTTGAGAAGACTCTTGATATTATAGCTGAGTATGCTATTTTTCTTTCCTCCCTTTCCCATGTTTTTTTTTTTTTTTCAACATGCCACCTCGTGCTGCAGATCCTCTCCCCCTTTTTGTTGTTTTTTTTTTTTTTTTTGGCGTTGGGGCGTGCCACTGTGGCGGCCCCCATGGCTCTGTCTGCCGCACTTGGCCCTCAAGTACCCCGGCCTTTGTGACCTGCACATGTCCATGGCCTCCTACGGTACCTCGTACCTTTGGGAGTGTGCCAGGACAGTCACACATTTGGCCTTTGCCACCTTTTCCATTCTCCCCATCCCTTTTTTTTTTTTTTTTTTTGGGGTCCCGGAGCACTTTTTGGTGTGTCTGTTCACCTCCCCCCCCCCTATATTATTATTCAGTGATGTTTATTGTTTGGCCCTGCGAGACCATTTATTATTTAATTGTACGATTCACTGCTGACTCTCTTCAAAATAAAAATTTTGAATACGAAAAAAAAAAGTAACGAAGCGAAACAAATTTTTCAGCCATGCACATCCCTAGATTTTAGCCGGTTGGCTAAATTGCACACACAATTGTTCTACCTAGCTGGTTTTGTAGTCTATGGATACACGTTGTGTCCTGGCTTGATACATTTTGATGATTCTGATTTCTGGATTTTTTGTTCTACAGTATGCCGAATATTTATTATATTATTTTTTTTTTGCTTTTGTAACACTTCTCCATTCGTCTGACACCAGTGCATCCTGATCTGTGTGTTTTTATATGACTTGACTTCCAACATCCGTGTGTGTGTCTTTTCCATGATTTTGTATACGTATCTCTTCATTATCATTTATATGCGTCTTTTTTAAAAAAATATTTTTGTCTCTTTTAAGAAGGTATTTCTTTTAAACCCAACAAGCTTGTATAGCCCAGTAATGTTTTCACGCTCCTTCTCGTAGTGACTAGTCCTCTAAGCCCTACACTTGGTGGATACCGTGATAAACTGTGAAAAAAGCATATTTCTGTTTGGATGGTTATTAGTGAAACCTGAAAGAATGGCCGGAGCTTGTGATGCAAAGCAGCCAATCTAATCTATCCATGTTGAATTGTTTTGTGTCCAGAAAAGGTTTAGAGCTTTCACTAGTGACTTTATGATAATGCCTTCCTTTGTCTCTCTATACGCTTCTTTATCACTTTCTGAGCGGGAAACAGCTGTAACACATGGCAGGAAATGCAAAACATAAAGGAAATGGGCTTGCTTTTGGGGTCTGTCTGTATTCTAACCATCTTAAAAAATATGTGGACAGGCTGTCCCTCTAGGAAAATAAATAAATATATATTTATTTATGTTTAAATTTATTAGTTTTTTTTTATGGACTAAAATAAAGGTTTATATATTTTATGAATATCCTGATTTTATCCAAATTTTCTACGTGTGTATGTATGTGTGTGTGTGTGTTGTATATCTCCAAATTCTAACAAATATTATTGGAATTGGCATTGTCTGCACATTCACATGTTCCTCTGTGAAGCTCCCTAAAGTCAATATTATTTAAAGTCTACATAAATTTCAAATTTTGTTAATATCTAAATACATTTTTTGATTTTTACTTAAATTCCCTTGGTAGGGTGTAAAGTCATACAAATAATGTAGAAATTAGTGTAATGACATAATGTGCCTTTTTATTAAAAAAATATAAAAAATCTGTTTATTAGCCGAGCATCATAAAGTAACTAACCAAGTGGGTATATTGTATAGCAAGGGATACTATATGTAAGATGCAGCTCATAATACGTCTTCTTTTTATTTTTTATAAATGTAATTTTATTGGAAAAAGTAAGGCAATACAATCAATAATACGTCTTCTTAGGCTGGGGTCAGACTAGCGCATTTTTACCGTGCGTTTAGACGCACTTAATCACGGCCGCACTAGCAGCAAATGACGGGCAATGACGGCCAATATACGAAGTACGGCCGCACGAAAGTCCAGCCGCGCAACGCAAGTGGAAAATGAATGCATTTTTTCGAGAACGTCAAACTGCTAGTACGGACGTACACAGTGCGCTGTGTCCGCTAGCGGCGAGTGTGCGTGATTAGGAGACGTCAGACGCTGCTAATGTCCAGCCTACATAATGTCCAGATGCAAAGTGTTTTATTGACGATCCGGAAAAAATCACGCACGAAAATGCGCATCGTATGACCGTTTTCGCGCATTCCGTGAAAAAATACAGCAATGCATTCGGACGCACTTTTTGACGGTCGCTGCGAATAATGCGTTCGTTTGACCCTAGCCTTGAATACAAGGTTTACAGACTAATCCTACGTTTCATGATCTACACCGGAAGTCGGCAACCATGGTCCTCTAGACAGGGCTGGACTGGGACAAAAAAAAAAATCGGCCCTGGATTTCATCAAGACCGGCCCACTTTAATTCTGCAAACCCGCACATAAATCGTATATAAACTATAAGTATTGCAGAAAAAGACATCAATCTTTAATCCCATCGCAGGTCGCTCTTCCCTCTTCCAATCTTTATTCCCTCTCCAGGCTGCTCTCATTCCCCCCCCCAGTCAATCTTTATTCCCCCCCCCAGGTAACTCCCACCCCCCCACCCAATCAATCTTTATTCCCCCCCGACAGGCCCACATTCTTTATTTCTGAATCTGCCGATGATCCATCCTGGAACACAATATAGCAGAATATACTCACAAACGCAAGAAACAGATATATATGCGGCGCTGGTAATCCCATTAATATACGGGTATTGCTTACACACACTATTGGCCTTATTCTCCAATACAATGAAGTAAAAAATAAAAAAGAAGTATGGTGTAGCGCTTTCAATGTCCCATTGGTGAGAAACCGGTACTTCAATGTATTCCTGGATTTAATCCTCCACTTTTCCTTCTGTATCCTCAAACACCGAGAGAATCAACATAGCATAACCCGTGTGAGCAGGGGAAATATTTATAACCTCAGGTATCACTCACGTTATCAAGAGCCCTCCTGGCTCTAGGTAGATAGTCTGTGGGCTACAGGAGTACATTGAAGTACCGGTTTCTCACCAATGGGACATTTAAAGCGCCACACCATACTTCCTTTTTTTTTTTTTTTAATATACTCACAAACGCGTCGGCACTCAGCTGCCTGCTCCTCTGTTCCGGACCCGGACTCCATCCGCTTGACTGCGTCTGACTTTGTCCTTCTCTGCATGCGAAGGGACTGGCGTCCACATCATGTGACGTAAATCTCACGAGTCACGCTGGAGGGGGTGGTGCCAATGCAGCGTGCCGTTCCAATCCACGTGCTATGTGTATGCAGTGGCGTCACTAGGGTTGGTGTCGCCCGGTGCGGTAACTTATGGTGTCACCCCCCCCCCCTGAGTTTTACGGGGTTTTTTTAACTACTTTTACTCATAGCTCAGTATTCCCATATAACACTGAATGCTCATAATACACGTCGCACATTACTGTGAGGTTTATTGCTGTGGAGCTCTGTAATATGCTCACACACAAATTTTGGCAAACTGACAGCAAGTACGGTACCTGTTCGAAGGCAGTTAATCTGTTCAGAGACACCGAACAGCAAAGAAATGTCCTGATGTCCGGTGTTTTCATTTGGCAGGTTTATTCAGCCGAACGAACACCATAGGTTTCAATGTTAAAAATATTCCTGTTTTTATCCAATATCTAATAAACCGTTTATTCCTTTAATCTATAGTAAAAAATCTCTGCGTCTGCGTCATTTCGGTGCTCTGTGAATATCCTCTTTGTGGTGTGTTTTAAAATAAAAAAATTGTGTCACCCTAGGGGGTGGTGTCACCCGGTGCGGGCTGCACCCCGCGCCCCCCTAGCTACGCCCCTGTGTGTATGGTAGGCACGCTGCAGCGATTTGGGCTGCAGATCTCAGACAAGCTCCGTATTCGGACTCGGAGGCTGAATCGGAAGCTGCTGATTAGGAAACCGGCAGCCCACTGAGCCATCGGCCCACCGGTAACCTCCTGGTAGTCCAGATAAGCAGTGCATGCCTGCCTCCAGTTGGTTTGCATCTGCATCTCCCATGATCAGGGATCTCAAACTCTGGGCCCCAAAATGTTGGTGGGCTACAATTCCCAGAATCCTTCATGTCCAGAGAATCATGGGAGTTGTTTTCAGAATCATCTGGGGGAGCTAATCAGGTTGGCTGAGCCTTATGGCAAATGAAGTTCCAAACCACTTGGAGCAACAAGGTTGCCATATGAGTCCCTTTAAAAGAAAACTCCTCCTTTTTTTTTCTCTTTGGGGTTACCTGTGGTTAATTGAAACAAAGAAACCGCCATATAAGGTCTGTGGAGGAAAATTTTCCATTTTAAGCTAAAATTATGGTCTTTAGTGATACTGAAATTTTTTTTTTAAAAAAAAAGTTCCCCCCCCCCTTCTTTTGGTGATAATTGTTGACCCTGCTGGAAGGTTTGACCTTTATCAGATCCCCTCCCCCCCCCCCCCCCTCTCATGGACATACAAAAGTGTATCTTGGCAATTTTCTGTTTGCGTAATTGAAACTCACGGTAGGAATGTATGAAATTGCTCGACCGCCTGGGGAACCAAGTCCTTGTTAAAATAAACACACTTCTAAGTTGCTTCAAGCCTAAAGGGGTGTTTTTGTACATTATAAATGTAATCTAGGTTGTGTATCCCTTATCCTAAAATGTTTGACCGGAACTTTTTTGGATTTTGGAATTTTTCCAGATATGGAATATTTGCATATAAAAACAAGATATTTTAGGGATGGGGCCCAAGTCTAAACAGGAAATTCGTTTATGTATCATGCACACAGTCTGAGGGATTCCAGGGCAATTTTCTGTGTTCTCCATGATTGTAATCGAATTCAAGATCAACCCTGATTTTACTTTTTGGGGGAAAAACCATTAAAAACAAGGAACCTGGATTTTTTTTTTTAAATTGACAGAATTAATCGATCGAAGTATCGGCAGAGAAGACCTGTCGGCTTTGTCAGCTATGTTAGCCTAGGCCAGTGTCAGACGAGTGCACTAGGTGCGCCCGTACTGATGTGCGTACCGGCGTACATCTCAGCATTGTGCCGCTTCGACGGGGCCGGTCGCGTGCTATAGCGTGAGCGATTTGAGTTCGCTACAAGTGGACTTGACGAAAGCCTCCCCGTCAAAACGCTAGACGCACGTTGGACGGGGCTGCAAAGCACGATCCTCCATAGGAGGATCGAGTCTTGCAGCGCTGAGCGCATTAACTGCGCTCAACGACGCGGCCAGACGAGCGTCGAGTGGAAGGAACGTCCACTCTCACGGACGTTCGTTCCACTCTTACTACTGCTCGTCTGACCCTGGCCTTGGCACTGCCAATGCTTGGAGAGATGCTTCACCTGTGAAAAATAAAAATCCACAATCTTCGTTTTTCGGAAAAGTGAAATTTTAGTCAAACTCTACGAAATCGTGATGGGGGGGGGGAGAAATCACCAAGCAAGCCTGCTTGATGACAATTGTATTCAATAACTTTGTCCCTGTCACATAGGGAAATTCCATACCCAACCTTATTTTTTTTTTTTTTTTTTTGGACCTGTTGGTGTTCAGTTTTCAGATATTTGTGACATCTCACATAAGGGATACTCAATCTGTACATTAGGCCTTGAGTTCTGGCCAACCAGATTGGGAAGCGACGCAGCCAATTGTGATTAGGGAAGTTTTTTTTTTTTGGCTACAGTTCTGACACCTGTACTATTTTTACATTATTGTGTTCTTTTGGTCTGAAACGTCCCTTTTTTAAAATCTCCTTTTTATCCCCCCCCCCCCATTATTTTGAACAGTGACATCACTTTTTATGGACCGGGTCTTCTTGCAGAGGGAGTCGAGTAATTATGTCATTTCATACATGGGAAAAATAACACCGCTCTCTAGGGAACAGATAGACGCTCTGCACATCTGGATCGGTGGAGCAGTGGGGCTCGTTTCTAAGAAATGGTGAAAGATGACAGTAGAGAGAGCTACGAACATGATGTCCTCATTCTAACAGAGGCCCGGACTCTTACAAGATCACAAAAAATACCATTGTTGTCTTTTTCTTCTGTTGCTCAAAACCACTCATAGCAAGTGAGTGGCTCTAGACGAGACGGATGTGATTGATTCAGAAGCACCAGTGGAGGGGACTATCCTATAGATCAGCCGGCTGGGTGGAGTTGAGGTAACATCACTGCTCTATAACCGTGGAGAGAGCCCGTGGAGACACAGGTCCGATCCCGGCATGAGCACCTCTCCAGTAAGTGTCCTTGGGCAAGACACCTAACGGTACATACTCACCACCCAGGACATACTTGAAAACAAGAGAAATCTCAATGTATCCTTCCTGGTAAAATCCTTTCTCAAAAAAAAAAAAGTGGTTCCCAACCCTGGTCCTCAGGTGCCCCGAACAGGCCAGGTTTGCCAGATATCTGAAGCACCGCACACATCCGACGACTTGCTGCTTAGTAGAGCTGGGCACGATACGAGATTTTTAGGCTGATTTTAATTGCGACCGAGGTTAACCGAGATTTTACTCTTGTGAAAATTGAGGACTCTGGATTTGTTAATCCAGCACCAAATCCATCGACAGGGCAGAGCCAACAAATTCTGGGAGGCGGTACCCGTTGGCTCTGATACTTGGATGGAGCATCAGTCAATTATCAATTCCAGAGTCAAGTGTGAAAACGTGGTCAACCACGATTAAATCTGGCTAAATCTCGGATTTCGTCAAGCTCTACAGCTTAGCGATTGCAGTATTCAGGCTACATTTCCCCGAGGCAATCCTTACATTCTGGTCTGTTCGGGGTACCTGATGACTAAGGTTGGGCACCACTACTATAGATTATTAATGTCAGAGAACTCCCAAATTTACTGAATTTTACCGAATGGTTTAGATATCTATATTTGGGTTCACAGACCTTGATAGCTAGCTCGATGAGTCCAACTAATCACGACTAAATTAAATAAACTCCTGCTCTGTGGTTTGCAGTGACTCGGCTAGCAAGTAAACACACAGCATTTAAGGTCTGGAAGGAGACGAACGGGGACTCTTTTGGTCCCCGAGATGGTCAGAGTGATATGGAAACAGATACCTAGAGACACAGATTGACACTGAGGAATAGAAGAAAAAGGCCTTGAGAAAGGTCCTAAGTGCAGGACCGAAATATTGCTGATCCTGGAATAAATGCACCTGTTAAAACCAAGCTCTTGGCCCTCCTTTTTCTCCTGTTATCCACATAAGGCCCCGTTCACACTGTGCGATTTATTGCGCATATTTTGCCACGAAATCACGGCGATGTCACGCTATGTAGCATCTCCAATGCATTTCAATGGAGCTGTTCACATCTTGCCGCGAGATGTCGCATGTCGCGGTAGCATGTCGCTGGTACATGACCCTTTTTTTGCGATTTGCGTCTTGCGATTTTGTGATTTCCATTGGTGTTTTGCAAAATCGCGATGTTGCGAATATGAAAATCGTGCAGAAAAACGCAAGATTTTCAAATCGCACAGTGTGAACGGGGCCCAAGGGCTGGTGACCCTGGATTTTTGGAGGCCATAGGAGCACATAGTCCTGTGCATCCCAGCCACGATCTCTGTGCGAGGATCGCTCTCGCGATATCGCGTAGCACCGTGGAGAGCGACCAGGAACTATTTATCGTCCGTCTCCCTCTGCTCCCAGTGAGAAGAGGCGGATCGCAAAGCTGTCTCTACTGTGGGAGGAGAGAGGAGTATGATTTTTTTTTTTTGGGGGGGTGGAGTGGCGGGGGGTTCACAATGTATTAAGTGATTTTTGCAAATGCAGATTCCCTTAACAGCAGCTTTTGAAGAGACTTCAGTTCTCGTGATATATTGTCTCCCGGATGAAAGTGCGAGCTATCTTGGAATAGCTTGCACTTCCGTTCATAGCTGCAAATTAATGTCTTCTATTCTAAGTATAGGAGGCATAATTTACAGTAACCTAGTGCAAGGAGTCGCAACACTTCAGCTCCAAGTCCAGCTTGCGGAAAGCGTGGAATAGCAATTCCCGGCTATATGCTAACTACAGGAGACGCTATGTGTAACGTCTCCTGTAGTGATCGTATCAACAGCTACGGAATAGGGCCCATAGTCTATAGAATTGTTAAGTTTACACCAGGGTTGGAATACAGCGCAGGCCACTTCTATGTCTTTTTTTCCTTAATCACACATTCCGTATCAGCTCAGGTCTGGGCATGTAACCCCGTGCAGCACGCAATTAGGAAGGGGAAGGAACCAAGAAAATCTGTTACCATGTTTCCATGTAATCTGGCAAAACAAAAGGGAGAATATTCCCTTTCTTGATGCAATCACATTGTGCAGAGTGATAAACACAAGAGCCGAGGGCAATCCTTATGATGTCAGATGCCACTAAGTGCAGGGGGAATCCCATGCTGTAGCATCAGCAGGCATCTCTTCTCAACAGAGGTCTCTGGGTTATAAACAGACCCCATAGAAGATCAGTGAATGTTTTATAACACAGTACATTTTATTTCTGTTTGACTAAGGCCCCGTTCACACCTCAGCGTTTTACAGCGCTTTCCTGAGCGCTGTAAAACGCTCAACCCCGGAAATCCCATGATTTCCTATGGGGCTGGTTCACACCTGGACGTTTTACAGCGTGCAGGAATGCGCCGTAAAACGTCCGACGCCCAAACAAGTACAGAAGCTTCTTTGGGGCGTATAGACATAGCCATGAATGCGCTGCAATGAGCGTTCGCGTGTTTTTTTTCGTAATGCGTGATACGCGCGTAAAAAAAAAAAGCGATCGCGCATGTTTGAAAAACGCTGTGGTGTGAACCCAGCCTAAAGGTGTTAGGCGCATTTTGGTGCGCTTTGGCGATTCTCACTGACCCTGCTGTGAATTCATTATTCACGTGCGCCGAACTCTGCTATTCTTCTAATAGATGTTTAAACCAATAAAAAATGCATTAAAATGTGTCTAAAAGTAATAAAGGTCCTTTAAAAAAATAATGAAAAGGTCTGTTACAGAATAAAAACAAAACACCTTTTAAGATAAATTTCATCTGAAAAAATATATAAAGCTGTTCAAGAAAAAAAAAATGACTTTTTTCTGAAAATGTAAAGACGAATAAACGGTTGAGAGGAGGCAAATGTAATTTTTTAACTAGTTACTGATAATGGGTAGCTGAGGTGGGGGGGGGGGGTCCCGGCCAATGGCTCGGTAAGGGGGCGCTAGAACTCTGGCGGCAGACAGTCCTGGCAGCAGGAGATGCGGTAGACTTCAACATTGCCAGTGTTGGCAAATTCTTACACTCTTTCAATAACCTCTATATAGTATTTTGGAGCTGCTGTTGGATACCAGCAGTGAAGCCTACAAAGTATAGGAACCGTAAAAGCCGGGCTGCAAGAAAAGATTGCGTACCGCCGGGATAAAATCGTAGATCTTGATGCTTGCTATTCGACTGCTTCAGAGCTGTAATACTGAATATTTTTCATAGTATTCCTTAAGTGATCTAGTTCGCATGCCATGATTGCATCGAATAAATAACAGTATGTTACCTTTTGATCCTCGGATCATTTCAATTTCATTATTCAGGAAATGGCCCATACACTCAACATGAGGACATCATCAGGAAGCCAAGGTGAAAAGGCAAATATGTTGTTTTAAGAGAGCTAAAACATGCCTAAAATCCAATATTTTCTGCCTTAAATAGACAAATTCTTGACAGACATGGGAAAACCATGGCTTTAATCCAGTATTCCTTTCAGTTCCCTGATTACGTCTTCTGTTGGTGATGGATAACTAATAACACCAAAGGGATTATGAAAACCTTTTGCTGTTGCCTCCGCAACCACCCTTTAAGGAACGTCAGTCGATATGTAATTGCAGGAATCCCAAGGTTCCATTTCAAAGTGGAGTAAGCATAGTTGGTTCCGTCCATTGAATCTAATGCTGTTGGAGAGATACCATCAGAGATACCAGTTTGACCACCATATGCCTTACTTTAGTGTTTCTCACCTTTTGGTCATGGGATAGGCATAAGGCTATCCTAAATAAAAGATAAATCCAGGTAAAGTATCCATGTAATTGGGCAGACTAGATGGGTCGAAAGGTTATCTGCCGACATTTTCGATGTTTCTATGGTCCTCAGGTCCCTATAACAGGCCAGGTTTGCAAGCGATCTGAAGCACAGGTGACTTGACTTGGTGCTCAGTGATTGCAGGATTCAGTCTGCATTTCCTCAAGGTAATCCTTAAAACCTGCCCTGTTAGGGGTTCCTGAGGATTGGAGATAAGAAACCCTGCCTTACTTGGTTACCACATTACACCCCATTGAAGGCTGTCATCTTGCACCAGATTTACAAACCATCCAGTGTTAAGGAATGCCCTGTATTACCCCTCCAGTTTCCTTTTCCAAAAGTTGTTCCACTGAGAAGTCTTTAATAACTGTGCATATAGAGGGCATGGAAGATCAGATGGCATGATGCAATTACTAATGGCTGGCATGACTCTACAGGAGTCTACATCTTCTTGCTATTGTGGTTGTTTTGAGGGCATGGCATACGCTCACTCAACACTCCTCAACCATGGTGGAAGTTCATTTAGAAATGCTTTACCAGGAAGGGATACATTGCGATCTCTCTAGTTTTCAAGTATGTCCCAGGAACCATACATTGAGGTAGGAAAGTGTATATCAAGTGTCTTGGCCAAGGACGCTTGCTGGTGATGTGTTCTAACCGGAAATCAGAATTTGCTTTCTGGTTTTCGAGCAGAGTCGTGCTGATGCGTTAAGACCAAGATTTGACCCTGCTTCTCCAGGGAGCACAGATGTTACTAGCATGCTACCCAGCCAAAATTGTGAGGTAGGGCAACAACATGTATCATTAGGTGTCCTTCCCAAGAACACGTGCTGCAGAGAAGCTGTGACCAACATTCGAACCTGCTTCTCCACGGTTGTAGAGCAGTGTTATTACCACTACTCTGCCCAATAAAACCAATATTTACAGAAAGAAAAGGAGAAGCGAGGCGATTTCCATTGATCAGATGGGTACATGGCCACATAACCTTCTGATAATTCACAAGGAGCCAGGAGAGGAGAATCCCGATGATTTGGAAGAACCTGAGACCTAGACCCACAGAGCCGATCAGACTGATGTGCAGCGAGATCCAGTTCTTTATTTTCACGATACAACTCTCCAGGAATATGTTGTCCATGTGGTCAACGGTGACCTTGCCATTTGAATTATTATTATTCCTTCACTTGTGTTTTGCAAACTAATCCTGAAGCGCATTACAGGGGGTGACCATAAATGAACAGCGAGAAGAGGTAGAGAGGGCCCTGCACCCTAAAGAGCTTACATTGTAAACAATGTCGTTTTCTGCTGGGGGAACAGACAGACTGGTCATGGTAGGAAGTGGATCGTTCTAACAGAGGACCTTTCTCAAGTGATTGGAACTTTGTGGTTTCTTAACAAAGCTCCAGTTCATACCAAGCTTTGAGTCACCAGTCCTTCTGTTTCTCTGCAATAACCATTTGTGGTTGGTGACCCTAGGACTGTGGGAACCAAGGCTGGTGGAGATTACGTTTTCAGGTGGAGTATATGGTTTTCTGTAGGAGGATCAGGAATCCGTACGCCACTCTCAAGACATCAGTATTTGTTTGGCAAACCATTCTAGTGCTGTGAGTATATAAGCAATGCAAGTCTCTAGTTATGGGAGCAATCGAGATGTGTGTTCCTTACCATTTTGAAATCCCACCATCTATCCCATTTTGGGTTAAACTACTTGCTCTGCTGGCATCCCAACTTCAAATGTAGAGACTAAAAGTAAAATTCCATTTCGATGAGTAGCGAAAACCATCACCGTGTGTAGAGCTTCTCATCCTGCCAAGGAGCGGCAAAGAACAATTGTTTGTCATTTTTTGCTGGTTATCAGACACAATCCAAACAAATTTTTTTTTTTAGCTATATTAGGAGATAGTGTGGAATCTCGGCTCGCACAACATACATCTTACTGTGTTTCACAATGTTTATTTTTTTCTGTTTTATTCGTAGTTCATTTATCTGGAGTTATGTTTTTAACTCACATCTTCCTGTTGGGGAATTTGAGGAAAAATGCCAGCTTGTTTGTTTCGTAATTTCTTTTTTTCTCTTTATGGCTTATTCTTTTTTCTGTCTCCCCAACCCTGAGCTAGAGTGCATTGCACCATGCATGTGATTTTACTGTAAATGTGGTGAAGATTAAGAAGTCCTCAAAATAATAAAAAAAAGACACTCAAATCCAGGTGCTAAATGATAAAGACATGACATGAAAATTCGTTTTCCAATTTAAAGCTATTGTATCTTTTTCAGTGCGATTGAATTAGAATTCGACACCTGTTGTTTGGGGGGGGGGTTGATTTGTTTTGGGGTTTTTTTGGTGCATACTCCATATCTACTTTTAGTTTGTTTTATTTTAGGGATTCAGGGGTTTAGGGATTAGGATTGGTGTTAGGTTTTGTAATTCGAGTTAGGTTATTATTTGTGCTTGTTTTAGGGTTAACTAACAGACGCGCAAGCTATTACAAGGTAGCTTGCACTTCCTTCCTGTAGACCAGTGGTTCTCAACCCTGGTCCTCAAGTCCCACTAAAAGGGGGCAGGTTTACCAGATATCTCTAGCACAGCACATGTGATCTGATTAGCTGCTGCTCAGTGAGTGGCGGATTCAGTCTGCATTCCCCCAAGGTAATCCTTAAAGGGATACTCTAGGCAACATGACCACCAAAGCTTTTTTAGGTGGTCATGATGCCCTGAGTATTCACCTGCCTGTCCCCCCTCCCTCCGCACAGCCGATCGGCTGAAAAAGCTGAAAACAGCTGAGAGACGCGGAGGAGTTTACTCCGCCCTCCCAGCTGTCAGTCAGTCAGAGCAGGATTCAGATTTCCCGCTTCTGCCGACTATTGCCGAGTAGGAGACGTCATTGCGCTTTCAGCGCGATGACGTCTCCAACTCGCCGCAGTAGCTGGCGGCAGCCTGAGGATTAGTGTTGCGTGCATCCTCTTGCGCGCAACACTAATCCTCAGCAGATGGAGCCGGGAGGAAGCCTGCCGATTGGCTGTCTTACGTGAGAGGCGCGCATGCGCGCTTCTCATGTAAACCATAAGCCAAGTGAAAACAAGGACGGGAGTGGAAGAGGAGGAAGGTGAGTATATATATAAAAAAAAAAAGACGCCGTTGGAAACAAGTGGATTTTAGGGTAAGTATTACAGTTAATCCCTACCTATTTATTGAGGGAATAGGGATAAATTAATGTAAAAAAACGGGGCGGGGGGTGGATTTTTGATTAGAGTGTTCCTTTAAGGCTGGGTTCACACCTGTGCGTTTTACCACATGCGCGTATCTTGCAAACGTAAAAAAACACACAAATGCGCTTTGCAGCGTGTTCACGGCCATAGACTGTAGAGTGAACGTGCTGCAAATGCACCCCAAAGAAACTCCCGTACTTCTTTGGGTGTAGGACGTTTTACAGCGCATTCCTGCTCGCTGTGAAACTCCCAGGTGTGAAAGGGTCCCATAGGAAATCATGGGTTTTCCGTGTCTCGGCATTTTACAGCGCGCAGGAATGCGCTGTAAAAGGCTGAGGTGTGAACCCAGCCTTAAACCTGACCTGTTAGGGGTACTTGAGGACCGGGTTGGGAAACACTGCTGTAGACGGTATTGTACTGAGAATTGCAGTCTCGTCAAAGCTGGTGTTAAGTGATTCTGCATTTGCAAAATCACTTAACCCTAATATTCTGCTCCATTTTTAGACATCTCCATGCTCCTCCTTTTGTCTTGAGCAGTGATCACCCTTTCGATATTATCTCTCAACAATTATGTATATTTTGAGGTTAGTCTTTGTCCTGAACACAAACCAGGACACTATTTGACTTGCTGAACAATGTGGAGTGTCCAACTTCCCCCCCCCTCTCTTTGTACATACATGGTATGGGAAAGTCACACCCAAAAAACTAAAGACCACTTACAAAGGTGCTAATTTCCAAAGATCTGTGTATCTTAAGGTATGAATCACCATAGGACACTACAAACATTGTTCCATGGGGGATGATCGTAAAAGATAGATTCACTGAGCTCTGTCAAATGCAACAAAAGGATGGGCTTTAACAATGGTCAGTGAGTTTGTAAAAGGAAAGGGGATCAATCCCCAGTGTTAACCCTGGTTGACAGCCTTCACAAAGCTTTGAACGGAGATCCTTACGAAGTTCTTTACTTAGTTGAAAGTACTGTAAGAATTCAATGAATCCCTCAACAAATACCTTTTACTTATAAGGGTTTAGCTTCTTAAAGGACCATGTGTTGGAATGTTTGCTGTGTGGGGGGTTTGTTTATTCGATTTGTTTCTGATCTTGCTTTTGGAACCAATGCTCACTTTGGTATAATGTGACTTTTATGGACAACATGCCTCTTGCGTAATCCAGACCCTTAAGCACATTGTGAAATCATACATATCCTGGGAATATATTCCCTTTCAGTTGTTGGTGCTATTTAAACGATGATCTACGTTGAGCAATCGTAATCTGAAATTCTCCTAACCATGAGCGTTTCAGTTTTTGGAAACGTGTCAGAATTCCAAATGGAGGTACGAGGCGGGGGTGTCATGAGGCTCCCTTTGAGCAGCACCAGCGAGAAATG
Organism: Leptobrachium leishanense; assembly: GCA_009667805.1. NCBI lineage: Eukaryota > Metazoa > Chordata > Amphibia > Anura > Megophryidae > Leptobrachium > Leptobrachium leishanense. The sequence continues at coordinate 126,186,182 of CM019071.1, forward strand.
CACTGGTGCTACTCAGTGTGTTCCTGGCTGGCGCTGTGAATCGAGTCCCAGCAAAACCCTCCTTAACACAGAGAAAAATGCTGTACTACCAGGAGGAACGGCTGAGGATAGGGTCAGACGAACGTGATTTCTACGGACTGTACGTCCGTGCAGTACGGACGACGTTAGTACGGAAGACGCAGTAGTGACCACAGAGTCCGTTTATTCACTGACGTATATTTTGACGGATGTAGGAGGGAAAATAAATTAAAAAGCAAAACCATTTTGTCCGTGAAAAATGCTGGACGTATAAATGCAGTCCGTCTGACCACGTTCCATCACTCACACACACAGCTATGCAGACGTTGTGGACGCAGCACACTTTGTGCGGCCGTTCTAGGGGTTGTACGTTCTTGCGTCCGTGGGCCGCGGCCATTGTGCGTCCACAGTTCAGTGCGGACGTACTTCGTGTGTCGGGCTCCGATCGGCTTTCTGTCATGCTATCACGGACGTACTTTTAGGCGCAATCACGGACGTGAACACTACGCTCGTCTGACCCCAGCCTCAATGGAAGAAGACGTGGCAGGAATGGCATCAAGGAAAATAATAAAGGTGATCGAAAAGCTCCATAAACTTACCAGTTCTGAGCTATTGCTGCTTTTCAGTCATGAGAGAGACTGGTGGGTTTTCATTTCCACCCTCACCAGAAACCATTCCACTTTGAAAATTAAAAAGAAAAACCTTAAAGGGCAGCTGCAATGATGCCCTAACTGGGGATACCACAAAATTGATATACTTGCAGAAAAACCAGTTTCTCGCCTATTCCTTAATAGGGAGGCTACGTGGACCAGAAGTTTCCAGCCGGCTCCATGTATAAAACAGAACAATAAAAAAGAAAGTCACCTGTAATTCCACACGAAACAAAACCCAGAGGTTTTAGTTTACTTGAATGGCCATTAAAGTGTAAGCTCACCTGCCACGTCACGGCACCTCTGGTCAGGTGGGTCCTACCTAACGAAACCAAGATCTGCTTTCTAAGCAAACCACAAATGCTCATGCTGCTTTTCAGTCATGAGAGATTGGTGGTTTTTCATTTATACCCTCACCAGAAACCATCCCACTTTAGGATAAAAAGAAAAACATGGAAAAGGGCAGCAGCACTGATGGGCTGGCTGGGGATACCACAAAATATATATAATTGCAGAAAAAACATGACGTGGCAGGTGAGCTTACACTTTTATTGTCATCTGCGCTCACCCCTGTAATTCCATGCAAAACAAGACACAATCTATTTTCTTATGTTTTATACACGGAGCCGGCTGGATACTTCTGGTCCACGCAGCCACCCTTTTAGGGAATGGGCGCGAGACCGTTTTTTTCCTGCAAGTATTTCTGAGCTTTTGACTTTTAGAATTAGGGCTGCTCAACTTGTAATAATGATTGCTGATCAAATTTATCAATCCTATAAAAAAAATTTTTTTTTTTTTTTTTCCCGATTTATTTTTATTTTATTTTACGATAAAGTTTTGGGTCCAGGCGTCTGTAAAGTGAGCTTTGACAGAGCTCTTCCATTATCTCAAGGCTCAATGTGTCCAGACCATTATGTCTTCAATATCCCTCTTTGATGTTGAAAGATAAGCTGGCACTGGGCAGCTTTGTACATGGTTGGAATAACAGAAGACGTTGATACTGTGACCTGATTTATTTGAAGAAGGTCAGTGCCTATCATCATTTTTTTTTCGTGTCTCTTCCAGTATTCCAGGAATGCTAATAACCCTCCCTTTTTTCAGTTCATATCTCATTTGGATTCTGTTTAGTCTAGAAGCATTACATGTTCTTATTTACTGCAAACGAGGGGCCGTACAAAATACTGAATCCATGTCATTAGAAAGTGTACGTTGAGATTGGAACGGCACAATGTACCGGTGGTTGGGCCTTACTCAGGCCACCATCGCGGCGTATTACTTTCTTGTTGATTTGTCTTCCTGTGTCATTCCCAATTGCCTGGCCATGCGCCAACAACCCGAGCTCATTAATATGTACACGGACATTGTAATTTCAAAGTTTAATTTTCTGTATGCTTGCCTTTATTTGACTAATAAAACCTTTTAAAAAAAAAAAAAAAAAAAGAAAGTGTACGTTGAGAAAATTTAAACCCAAATTGTATATGTCTTCAGAAATGATACACACCTTATTAAAACAGAAGAATGTACTTGCGTTACATATCCCTCAACTCCTCTCTGATGTCTTCAGCTAGAAGAGACCATGGGTGGAAGGTGGAACTGAAGTATATACAGTATCTGTGAAATAGGAGGCTGATTAAAGGATATCGTGCCGCGGCGAAGAAATAATACCAAGACAGCCATTTTCACTTCATCTGTCCCCACTCTGCCGAAAACCATGGTTTATGGTTTATAATTTAACACTGTGGATGACCTGGGAGGTCTACATCGTGACATGACAGTTGGTCATGTTTTTCATTGAGTGACTGTATCTGAGTGTGTTGGGCGAGGCGTCTTTTCAAGAAATTTCGTTACTCTTTTTCTCCAATGTCACTTGCTGTAGAGAGATGAATTGGTAGCTTCTTCCACGTGGATTCACAGAAATTTATATTTGTCCTGTGATTTCACAATATTGGAGGTTTCCAGATAGCAGCGATCTGATTGGACCAATATTTTTTAAAATTTGTGGAACGCTTAGGTGTGTGTCCATTGGACAGCGAGTAAGGCTAATGTCAAAGCGCACTCTGCGTGCGTGTACGACGGACGTACTGACGGAAGATACTGTACACACCACACGGTCCGTTTTTGTTGACGGACGTAGAAAAAGAAAAGGGAATTATGGGAAACAAACTTAATATGAAAAATTATAAAAATTTGAAAAGGATATGAAAAGCCATGGTGTGCGTCACGGTGCTGGACCGTCGCAAATGTGTTGCGTCTGACATCCCCTCATCACTCACACAGAACGCTCCGCAGACGTGGCGCACTCTGCGCGTCCGTCTAGCACTTTTGCGTTCTTGCGTCCGTTTGCCAAGTGCGTTGTGCGTGCGCAGTTCAGTGCACACGTACTTCGTGTGTGGGTCTCTATTGCTCATGATTCTATGCTACGACGGATGTTAAACTGTGCGGCAACATGGACGTGATCACTGCGTTCATCTGACGCCGGCCTAAATGGTATATATAATTTATTCTATACCAAATGGTGGGCAAGTATTCAAAAGCCAAAACGGTGCCAACCCTATCAGTTAATTTAGAGGTGTATAAATTATTTGTAATTTGATTATTGCTCTAATGACTTCCTCCAACAAAAATAATATATACATGTGGTTTCATACTGCCGTAATCTACTTGTTTTGCATAGTAATTGGTTGTATTGTATATTTTGTAACACTCTGGTCTTTCCGAATTAGACTAAATCAAAACATTTAACTAGACCCAAAGTATTTAGAATCTTCGGGCCACATTACAATCTCCACGCTAAAACAGGGGCGCTAGGGAGGAAAAAATGCACCTGCAGTTTTCCCCCCTAGCGCCCCCGTTTTAGCGTGGAATTACAATGCAGGCGCTAAAAAAGCTGCCTGCATTGTTACCGGGCGCAAAGCCCCTGGATGCTCGCGGCAGCGCCGGATGCCGCCGCAAGCATCCACTCGATGTTCATGTCCACTCCACTGTTTATGCAGCCGAAATGTTGCCTTGATGCTCTATTAAAGACTTGGGTTCAGGTATTCCAGATCCGGTTCAAAGTCTTTAATAGAGCATCAAGGCAACATTTCGGCTGCATAAACAGAAGCTTGGCAAAGGCTGTTGTAGCAGCTGAAACATTGTCTTGATTGTCTACTAAAGACTTTGAACCGGATCTGAAATGTCTGGACCCTTCTTTTGATTTTAGTAATCTATCACACCATGAAACAGGATGTATTTATTAATCTCTGCATCATAAAAAAGCACTAATTATTAATATAATGGGAGCAGCAAATAAAACTTCTAGACCAGACAGGAAGTTTCTAAATACTTTGGTCTTTCGGAATTCGACCTAAATCAAAACCTTTAACTAGACCCAAATTCGGAAAGACCGAAGTATTTAGAAACTTCATTAGAAGTTTTATTTGTTGCTCTCATTATATTATTATATGGGCTTTCTTATGATGCAGAGATTATTAAATACATCCTGTTTCATTGTGTGATAGATTACTAAAATCAAGAGAAGGGTCCAGGCATTCCAGATCTGGTTCAAAGCCTCTAATAGAATGTAACATGGGGGTTTCCGTCCACGTGCAGATTGCTCCAATTCAAATCCGTATTCCGCAGAAGTACCGCTTCTGGCCCAGAATGCAGGCAATCACACACAGGAGATCCTTGCAGGTTCAACCCAAAATGGAGACCGAGTTTATTTACATTTTGTAACTGGTTAAAACACACACACAAAGGGGAAGGTACAGAAACAATGGAAACACACCCAGCATTGGAACAATGGTGTAGGAGTCAGATAACAATCATCTGAGTGACATTAGTTGCTGGGGGAAGGGGAGGGGGGCGAGATGGAAGCATGTGAAAACAAAGGAATCCTTTACTTACAGGGGGGTGTATGCTATACAAGACGGGTTAGCAATACAGAGGTCACACTATACATAGAGAAGGTACACAGAAAACGCAAACACCCTGCATCTAGAATTGTAGATACAGGGTAACTTTAACAAAGAAAAGCGCAGGAAAACCATATAAAACATCAGGCTTGCACATCCCAAATGCATTTCTAGGCCCATGCACTTTGAGTCCAAAGTGGCGCACGACACATAGAACATCGAGACAAACAATCAGGGTTATTCAGAGGAGGAGAACTGGCAGGAGAAGAGAACAATCTAGACCAGGGTTTCTCAACTCCAGTCCTCGGGACCAACTCCAGGCCAGATTTTGCAGATCACCTTGGGGAAATGCAGACTGAATACTGCAATCACTGAGCAGCTAATTAGATCACCTATGCTGAGCTTCGGTTATCCCCCAAACCAGGCCTGTTAGTGGGTCCTGAGGATATGAGTTGAGAAACACTGATCTAGACCAAATAGCTGATTTGGAAAGTGAGATAAGTTGGGAGAATTTTTATGGTTTGGCTATTTTGACCTAGAATTTTCACTTCTCCAGTCATTCTCCTGAGTTTCACCTTTCTTTAAATAGACCTGAATGTTTTCAGCTGCTAAACCAGCCTTTGCCAAGCTTCTGTTTATGCAGTCGGAATGTTGCCTTGATGCTCTATTAAAGACTTTGAACTGGATCTGTAGTGCTTGGACCCTTCTTCTCTTTACCTTGACTGTGTTCTGAGGTTGGCCCCTCGCAGTTTCAGCTTTCACCAAAACCCCGAAGGTTCACAGTATATTTTTGTGGCTGTGGTTGTGTCTTTTGTTCATTTCTATAGATCAGTAAAGTAACAGGACTTAGTTTTTCCCCCATACATGTTCATGCAGGACAAGTAAGACTCTTGTGACTTTTTAATCCTAATTCCCGAGCTGTGCCTTTCAAAACTACTTAGAGATGTTATTTAGAAGCGGATTAAGTATGGCTGATCTTGGCATTAACAAAAATTATATGTATTGTCCGTCCTATATCCTCAAAGTGTCCCTACTGCAATTTTTTTAATTTCCACAAATTACATAAACGTCGTTTTTTTTTCTCTCTCTTTTCTCAGAGCTCCGAGTCCACACCCAGAAATGCTTGCAATATGTTAATGGGTTGTGACTCTGGATCCTGATATACATCTGAAAAATGCCTGTTTGTGTAGAAGCTCTATGGGGGTTTAATCTAAAACAGACGTACTAGTACAAGGGTTTTAGGTTTTTTTGGTTTTTTTTCCAGGAAATCTCTTATTATCTGCTCTACATCCCATGGATTTTTAAGAAATTATTATTGTCATCATTTATATAGCGACACCAGTTTCCACAGCGCTTTATATATATTATAATCTCCTCTAAAGTAGATATATTTTTCTTTACGTGTATATTGCTGTTAAAATTAGACCAAATTCAGGGGTTTTTATTTAATTTGGCTTGAATTGAGCATTCTATTGTGTTCTCTCAAATCTCCAATTTAATGTGTAACCACCTGGCGAATGTTAAGCGATAAAGTAGTTAATGCTTTAACTGTATACTTTAGTAGCCCTATTAGGGTAAACTGGGGGGGGGGGGGTGTTGCCTTACCACTAGCAGTCGCTCTATCATTATGGCTTGTTTCAAGTCAAAGTGACTAAAGTCTGAACACTCACTTAAGTTAATGAGATCTTTATTGATAACATTACTAAAAAAGTAAAAATTAATACGAAAAATATCATGAAACCCACTATAATATTCCTGGATCGAAAATTATCTTCATTCTTCAATATCCCCAATGATAGTATGAACCATCTTTATATGAAGCCTTGTTGTACTCCATAATATAAGGAAACATCCGAAAAACCACAAAGGAATAATTGCCACACCAGAGGAGTGCATTCTGGGTAGTTGCCCAACATTTTGGCTAGAAGCCTTCCTGCTGGAGGGAATCATTTTATCAACTATACTATGCAACGACTAACAAATACGGGGAGTACAAGTACCATCTGATGTCAGACAGATTTAGGCATGGTTATAGCTGTGGAATTTCTTTTATATTCCCCAGCCACAGCAGAAGATTGTGTGATTCAGTTCGGCCTAAAACAAACTCTGTAAAGTTTTGACATTTTCAAGGATTTTTTTCTTTTTAAGTATCTGAATCACCAAGCTGCTGAACAGTCACTTCCGAAATAATTTTTCTGAAATCATCCGAATATAATCAGATTGATTTTAAGATGACTGTGGATTGACTGGCTGGGTGGGGTAAAGGTAACATCACTGCTCTATGACTGGAGACACAGGTTCAAATCCCGGCAAGAGCACCTCTCTAGTAAGTGTCCTTGGGCAAGACCCCTAACGGTACATACTCGCCACCCAGGACATACTTGAAAACGAGAGAAATCTCAATGTATCCTTCCTGGTAAAATACTTTCTAAAAATAAAAATTAAGGAATTTGCATTGCAGCAGCCCCGCAAACACACCATCATAAACTTACTTCATTGTATAACTCATTCTGCCGCTTTGTTCTACAATGGAACTACATGACCCACCATTGTGACATGTTAAAAGAGCTAAACTGGTTGTCACTGGAATCTAGACGCACTCTTCACCTTTCCAACCTGGTGTTTAAGAGATTTTCTGGAAGTTACCACCCTACCTGAATAGACTGCTTCCCCCTAGCAGTTTCCTTCATCCTATAACCTCCGATCCAGGACTTGCACCTTACTTATGTAGCGCTCACTCCCGGAGGAGCCGCTGAAAATGAACCACGGGTCAGTCTCCCCGCACTAGGGAATAAATATACTCCAACACAGTTGTGAGTTTTTATCATTTAAATAGTTTACTAAAATCTTGAGCAGATGTTGAAGCACGGTATTCACAAGAGTTATTACAATATTTTCGTATTCCGGTAAAACGCGCAGCGGAAAAGAAACGAAACACGAGGCTTCGTATTTCGGAAAATAAAATATTTGCGACCGAACATAAAAGAAATGCAATTTCCCGATAGTTCAGAAAAAGGGACACGTAGCGAAACCCCAAACATACAATCCCTTTCGTATTACGGCAAACGCGCAGCGGAAAAGAGAAAAATGTATTCGGAACGTATCTTTGTCCTTAACCCCCGTTCCGATTCGTAAAAGGAAATGAGTCCTGTACAAGTTAAGTTCCAGAATGTGAGAAGCGTATCCGTGTGTGTGTGTGTATGTCTGTGGTACCCGGGTACTGTTCAACTGGCCAGTGAATTTATTAAAGGAAGATCTTCGACTAGTCAGTTGGGGCCCTGTAAACTTTAAAGAGAAACAGCAGAGCATCCTTTAATCATACAACAGCCTTGGAGGCCTCTCACCCATCCGATGACTGCTTTAGGCTCCGCTGACCCAGGACGTCTCTCCACCCGATTTTGACTGGGGATACTAGCGGCCCGATCCGTTGTCTGACTCCATACAGCTTATCCAGCTCACCGCCTGCTCTCCGTTCGAGTCCTCCGGTCTGCAGCAATGCCTGGATTCCGGCGGGTCTTCTTCTCCTCAGCTGGGGTGATCCTCTCTGCAATAACAGGTCTCTCTTGGTCTTTACTTGGCTCTCTCTGGGTCTCTGGCATAGGCCCTCTCGTGATCTCACACAATGCGTCTCCTCTCTTCCCTTCCCTGGCGCGCTCTGGAACCTTCTCCACGAGGCAGAGGATGTAAGGGTCCAGTCCCCACCCACTTCCTGTCTTCTTGCAAAGCATGCCGGGCATTGTAGTCCCAATGTCCAGTATCTCTAATCGCGATAGTCTCCATCTTGTGGCCAAAAATAGGTACTGCCACAGCAAGATTTTTAGCACAGCGCTACACTTACAATACCACAATACAAAAAAGTGATTCGATCCTCATTTTCCTACAGAGCGCCGCAATTAAGGAATAACCTCACAGACGCCATCAAATCTTCCCCCAGTCTTAAGTCACTCAAGAGCTCTAGTCCCTATTAACATACCTCGATGCAGAATGCACCTGTAAACATGTAACATAGTGACTATATACAGAATTCGCCTGTAAACATGTAACATAGTGACTATATTTCCTACATATTTATTTTCTGGGTTAATCTGTATATGTGTGTGTGTGTGTATGTATATATATATATATTTGTTTTTTAAATATCTTGCATTTTTTACTTTGAAATGTTAGTCGTTACAGAAATACAATGTTCTTGAACCCAGGACATGCTTGAAAACGAGAGAAATCTCAATGTATCCTTCCTGGTAAAATACTTTATAAATAAATAAATTGCACAGTGAGTCCAACTCCAAAATTATCAGAAACGGTAACTGTAACCCTAATCAGAAGACCGGCAGAAATGGTAACCCTCACCCTCAAAATATCCCTTGTCCTAAAACCAGCAGACATAGTAAACCTAATCCTATAACAAGAAGAGTAACCCTAACAGTAACCCCTAACCCTGATATTTTTGGCTCGGTCCTACTAGGATATTTCCAATTCCAAAATATGTCCAAATCAAAAATATTTGGATTCCAAAACTTACAAATTCGATCTGAATCCTCATACTTTTTAGCCGTGCACATTTCTAAACCATAGCCATGTGCACGGAGATGTCGATGAGGGGGCTGTTTGTGTCATAACCCTGCAAGCTTATGGTGCTTCGAGTGGCCCTTAAATAAGAAGAACAGAGGAAGCATTTAGTGGTTGTTGAATACTTTAGGAAAAAGACCGTCTGGTTTTCCAGTGTCTTGCACAGAGAATTTCTATAACCGGATTATAATGGTGTTATCGGTAAGGCCGATCACTGGAGGTTGAAGGCATCTTGAGTTCACTATCTTCTGAAAGACAAAGACACGCCTTTGGTATTTTGTTGGTGTTTAAGGCTGCGGTCACACGAGCGCACTGTGTGCGTCCATGTGACCGCACTTCGCCGGGTCCGTCGCAGCTTTGTGATGGATCGACGGGGAGGGCCACACGGGGTAGCACGCACACATATTGCACACGCTACCACCGAACTCCAAAAAGGTGCATTGGACAGTGACGGGTCTACAAAGCACGATCCTCCATAGGAATATCCACTCTCACGAACGTTCCTTCTGCTCTGAAAACGCTCGTGTGCCCGCAGCCTCAGTCCATGTCTTAATTGCCGTAGAAGGAAAAGAAAACCCAGGTCATGTTGCTCAGTGTGATTAAAAGTTCATTCTCCTCCTGTCATCATTAACTTTAAGCTGAACGAAAACTCCATGGTTTTGGGAAGTTCATTAAAAGTTTGCAACCAGGTCATGTCAAGTTCGCCGGCTCGTAGCAGATATAAGTGACATTTCTTCCAAACCCAGTAGGTTGCCATATGTAGGAGGACACCTCCGTTCCC